>CM077671.1:101069330-102269330 GCA_039707655.1 Elymus sibiricus
TGTACCCGAATGATCGCCGCCGCCCCGCCACCAGAAATCGCCGCCGCTCATGGAAGAAGGGTGGGAATCGCCGATCTAAGAAAAAAATCTTCTCTCAGAGCGCTCCTGTCCAAGGAACGCTGGCTCATGATACCAATTTGTCATGACCTGGCTACAATTTAGTAGATCAGGTCTAGGAATGGAACGAAACAGCAAGGGAGTTCATCTCAGATCGAGGTTTATTTCAGGAGTATATGAACTATAGAGTATTTGCTTAGCCATCACGGCAAGTCATAAGAGAATTCAATGCCCAGCTCAGCCACACCCCGCCTGTTAAATAGGGAGAAGGTTAGGTCGACAGAAAGTGAAGTGCGACGGTGTCTGGTGCCGGATCGCAATAGGAGATGATCTAACGGCTAAGGACGAGCGAGGTGCGTGAGGAGTGATCTCAGCCGTTAATCTAATCGGTATCTAACTGAAGCTTCTTCTTCAGACCTAACACTACGTGCAATTTGATAGGCCGGTTGTGCCTATGGGCCACATAAGAAAAGAAAATTCGTTCGTGGGTGGGCCGGTGAGGCAGCACGATCGAGCACGCACGCTTCGCAGCTACCGCCCCATGGGAGGACCAGCGTGCGTAGGCTACCCATTAGATTTTCCCAAGAAGAAAAGGGCATCCACGCGTCCATTCTGTATTACAGAATCGAAACCAAGTGCTACAACCACCTTACATCGCACGTCGGGGACAACCGAGCGCCTGCCTAACGTAAACGCAAACTAGTCAAACATTACATATTCAAACGACAGAATGACAGCTTAAGGGAAATGAAGCCATCGCTATACAAGTAGTGAGCCATCGTAGGTGAACAAAGTGCGGGAAGGTTTGAGAGGCTGAAGTGCAAGAAACCTGATCACAACAATCTGATCAATATACATCCCAAAAGTTTCAATCTTCATCTTCAAGGGAGTTCTTGCCAGGCAGAGTATGAAGGTTTGAGAGGCAAAAGTGCAAAACCATGATCACAACAATCTGATCGATATACTTCCCAGAAGTTTCCATCTTCGTCTTCAAGGGAATGTTTGAGAGGCAAAAGCACAAAAACCATGATCACAACAATCTGATCAATATACTTCCCAGACGTTTCCACCTTCATCATCCCATGGTTGTTCCTGCCAAGCTAAAGCAGCAGCTTCTGCCTCAGCAGCCCGCTGTTTTGCCTCGGCAGCACGGCTCACCATCACACGAGGATCAAGAACAGTGTAGCGTCCACGTCCAGTTTTGCCCTTCACAAAGTCTAGCAGGCCTTCGGCTCCCCTTGCTCTTAAAACCTGTAGGCCGTTCTTTTCAATGATTACTGAGTGACTTGAATGAGGATCAACCATTAAAATTCTAAAAAAAGAAGGAATATTACCTCTAAGGCACGGCAGTTGGCATAAGAGAAACTGGCATTGACTGGATAAAATTGCGCGATATCATAAGTCCCACCATCATGATAGTAATCCACGCTGAAATCACCTCTAGAAATAAGAAAACAAAGTGGGACAGTTAGGTCACCCTGTCCATCATTAGAAAACAAGTGGTGCAGTCAGGTCACCCCTAACCATCATTTTTTAGCTAATAAAAAGATAAGATAAAATTCTAGTTATATGAACTATTAAGAAATAAATAACTCCAGTTAATGACATCTATATACCATTTTAAACAAGTGGTTCAGGAAGATTTATGGTGCTACCTTACAGGGGAATAGACCAAAAGCACACTGACATCCACACCCATACAGGGGAGCATCAAATGCTCTCGGGTTGATCATAAAAGGTATCACGCAAATTACGTGACACAAGAAGCACCTATCTCAGGGGTGTGCCAAACTGCTGCTAGTGAAGAAAAAATTCAGAAGAAACAGTTTGGATAGGTGTGATGTTTACCTGCGACTGCTGTCATTAATGGAGCCAACGTGCCATTCTATGGAGTCAACCCTCTCAATGTGCGTTCCAACATTGTGCCAAATGTAGGTTTTGACCACATGCCTTGGCTGGCCGGACTCATCACAGCGAGGAAGTGGAACAGTTATCACCAAGTCCTGCAAAGGGGATTGGCCTGTGTATGTGTAGCTTACGCCAACGGTACTGAAGATGAGACCTTCGGAAACTTTGACACTCGGGTTTGCATCAGCTGTAACTGTATAGAAAATAGAATGACGAGAATCAATAATAATCCTCTGACAAAGAGGGTGCATGTGTTAAAAGATAGCAACAACACACAAAAATAGTTAGAATTGACACCGTTTAGCATGGGAAGGGGAGGGCAAACAAATACAGACTGATCCCACTTCAGAATGTCATCTGGTCCAGTTCGAAAGGGTTGCTCCGGGGATTTAGGCTTTACATGCCACAGGGGCCTCAAGAGATCTTTGTCGATGTAGGGGTGTGAATCGAGTTTAAGGCCAAACAGCTTCCTCAGCTGTAAAATAAATCAACATAAGTGAAAACTGATAACTTAGCACAGGTGAATATTTGCATGTGCATAGGGCAGCATTAAGAGCATACCTCAAATTGTACGAACCGGTCACAGTTGGGTGGGAAGCTCACAGCCATCTTCCCACTGAGACACAAACCAATGATTATACCAGAGAAAGCTTCAAACTCAACATCCATTTCTTCGCCAAGGAAGATTTTGATAGTATCATGTTCTACATAAGAACATGGCTTGCTCAGACTTGGATTGACTAACCTAACATCTAGAAAAGAAATGATTTGATTACCTTCACCTCCATTTGTAGTTTACTCGAGTTACAACCAGCCATCCCCATTGAAGGAGACCACACTGCAACAGTGAGAACCAAACGAATGTTATTATATATGGAAGGAGGAAACAATAGGCTTCGTTACAAAGAGAAGATTCATCATCCTGCTGCAAGGTCAACCTTATGGCAGATATCAAATCAATACAACTTGCTCAGACTTGGATTGAATAACCATTTAATTTTCAGAAGAGTAACCCAATCTGATTACCTTTTGGCTGTGAGTCAGTGCCCTCCATCTCCTTTTCTACTTGACTTGAGCTGCGACCTGTCATCTACACTGAAGGAGACCGCACAGTAACAGTGAGAATCAAAGACTCTGTTATTAAACGATAGGACTATGTGAAAAACAGGCTTCATTTTCAAAGAGAACACTACTGCCCCTGCCATCAGGTCAACCTTAGGGGAGGTTTCAAATCAATCCCCTCAAACAAAAACTAAGTGGAGTGGCACATTTTATTATAAATGATGAAAGGTGAAAACGACATGCTTCATTAGGTGAAATGTTGACTTCATTACGAAGAGAACATCCATCACCGTGCAGCAAGGTCAACCTAATGGCAGATATCAAATCGACAGCCAGGTTACAATGAATGAATAACCAATAACCAAGAGGCATGATCATAGCATAAATACATCAATATTTCTAATCTAATACCACACACATTTGCATAGAAACCAAATTCTAACAAGCAGTAAGTAGGTATTATTGATTCAGTTGCAAAACACTTTGTCTGTTGAGCTGAAGTGGCCCAGAACTGCACAACTGGATGAACTAGCACAGAGCAGTGCAAAACAGGTCGGATCAAACAAACTAACACAATCAGATCTAACAACCGCATCATGCTTCCTCCAGATTCCTGGGAGGAGGGGGGCGGGGGGGGGGGGGGGGGGGGGGGGGGGGCTCCATTGTCATGTTGCAAGGTGAACCATGAACTATACGATTCGAGATCAGGTTCGGGAGAATGAGGTACGGGAAGAACCCAGCGACCCACAGATGCGTGCCATGGCGTAACTAGGTTTCAACGGACCACGTAGACGAGCCCAGCAAGGGGAGGGGGTAGGAGGGGAGGGGCGAGCCCAGCAAAGGGAGGGGGTAGGAGGGGAGGGACTACCTGACTCCGGGAGGCGGCGGCGCCTGGAGGGGGGGGCGGGACGTGGAGGAGGCGGCGGCGCGTAGAGGTGGAGTCGCCTCTCGTCCTGCCGTCGTCGTCGTCTCAGCTTTGGTCGCCGAATCCCCTCGAATCTGTGAAGACACTCGATCCTCCTATTTGTCCCGTGGACGATGATAGTGCGGGGAGGTTGGGCCATCTGGAGGAAACGAGCCCATGTACATTCATGAGGCCCAGTACGTAATTCCCACCCAGTGGCGCTCCGTTTGTAGATTGGCATTCTGGTTTCCTTTTTTCCTTTTGCTTTGTTTGGGGAACTCGTGTGCCCGTAGGATTGTGTTGATCCACGTAAACGCCCACGGTCATCTGCAAAAAAACTTAATCTCGAATCATAATCATCATCAATCAATCATCAACCAAAATAACAAAGAATCGAAACGACGCTCCGAAGAAACTCGAGGAATCGAAAATCAAACCTAAAATGAAAACAGGAACAGCCGTGCAGCTCCTCTATGCACTGAAGTTGGACGTCTTCCTGTCAGGCTAACTGAAGCCGCGTGTGCGTTGGCGATCTGACTTTCAGTCGAGGTTTGACTTAGCAAGGCCCAGATCTGCGTCTGGAGAGCAAAGGTTGATCAGATCGACATAGAGCAGATCGCAAACAACAAAAAAAAACTTGCAAAGGATCTTACTCTGATCCATGAAGTATGAGTACCTGCTTGAGGATTCATAGCCTGAAGCGCGCCCATCCCATGAACACTTGTATCCATAGATCTGTGTTGTTGTGTGTCGATTTGTTCCGTCCACGTCCAGGGACGTACTCGACCGCCCTAGTCCCATAAGGGCATGCGCCTCGGACTCCCTAAAGGCCACCTCGCCGTCCATGAACGACGGCTCGCCGGAGTTGGCCGGATGAAAGGAGGTGCCGAGGACAACCCTTTTCTCACCCTACACGACACATGGGCATGGATATGCCATCATTCACGGCCACCACGGCCGTGCATATAGGCTGGAGCTCGCCGGAGCTCATGAGGAAGGTGAGAAGATGGGGAGTACTACTTTGAGAGGAGGAGAGGAAAAGTAGCTCGGCAGCCAAAGATGAATGAATGAATGGACAGGAGACCCGGTGGTTGGCTCGCGAGCTTATAGAGGGCCAGATGCGCCGAACACGCAAGCCAAAGACCGTGTACTACTTCTACTCATGGCTCGATGCGATCGCCAGGAATCGATTCGGAATTTAATAAAATTTTCCTTACTGCGATCAGGATACAGAGGGAAAGTGATAAATATCATTGATCGCCTGGCAGGTCGCGGCATTTCTCCGGATTAATTACAGTTTTCGTAACAGTCCGGTGCTCGCAAGACTGGGTCAGATACTCCAACACAGGGCTCGGGCACGTAGTCGGCACACTGGTGCTTGGTCAGGTCGGCCACGCATCGTCGTGCCGCCATGCACGAAGCCAACGTCCTGCCGTGGCGTGTACCAATTCTCCACAGCTTCAGCTGGCTTTGCCAAACGCCAAGACCCAAGAGCTCGGGGGTTCAGTAGCATTGTACCAGTGTGTGTGAACGCGACACGCTCTGTGGACTGTAGCAGGACCGAGACAGAGAAAACAAGTGGGAGCCAGCCCGCGTGCGACATCTTTCCATTTGCATTTGCAGTCACCTCCCGCCCATCTCCCTTCCCACTCTCTAACGTGTCCTGCTCATGGCTGGACTCATGCTCTAGGGTTCGATTTAGATCGCCCGTCGGGGACACATACTCCCCTTTTTCTATCCCCTCCCCTCGTCCGCCGCCCCCCGTGCAAAAACCCTCCCCATAGCGTCGACGTTCATTTTTTTCGGACACCTCGCTCTCCATCCATCACCCCTCCTCCTCCAAGCATAGCCACCGGCTTGGTGCCTCCCTCGGCCCAGTGCGGGCGGCTAATCGATAGATCTGCTGCGGCGGGAATTGGCGCATCCTGCCAGCCGGATTTGTCGCATCCGGACGCCGGCAACTGCGCCATCCAATGGATTGGCCGGGTACCGGACCACACAGCCCCGACGATGCCTCGGCGCCGCATGCAGGTGTTGTATCCGCCTCTAGCCATTCAGATCTATCATGTCGTCGGTTCGCTAGCAAAGCCACGCCCGCGGCCATCGCCCTGGCTCTTGCCGGCTCACCGTTGTCGGTCATAAAGTGCAATGACTCCCCACGGCAGGTCGTCCCCGCATTTCCACAACGCCGAAACATCCCGGATGGGTGTTCTTCAAGTGCAAACAAGATGGGGTATGTGCTTCTCTTGATTCGATTGTGCTCTCGGATTGGGCACAATTTCGGTCGATTATTTACTCAAATTTGTGTGTAGGATGGTTGCAAGTTTTGGTATTGACAAGAAGAATACATCGATAATTTGATAGCACGGAATTTGCAAGATGCTCGTGCACTCATAGCTAGAATGGAAGCTAGAGATGAGACTAAAAGGGAAGCAACGTCTACTTCTTTAGAATCGAAGAAGAAAGAAGTGGGCAAGCTCGAGAATTCGCAGATCGAAAATGAAGACACTGATAAGAAATTAGTCCAACTAGTGGGAGCAGTTATGGAAGTTGGATATATTTTAAAATGCTTAATTGTGGTTCTTGTTTTTTTTGGTCTTGCTCTCGTAGCGAAGAATTGGTGAATATATGTATCGAAATGGAATAAAAAATAATGTTTCAATGGCAACCAAAAATATGTGTATAGAATAAAAAATGGACACAGGCCAGCCGCAAGGACGAAAATGCGTCCGCATGTTGGACACATGGCCGACCCAAACGCAAAAGAGGGCGGACGAGCCAACGCAAACGGACAAAAATTGGGGAAAGCACGCATCTGTTTGGGTCTGACGGTTGGAGTTGCTCTTAGGGCATCTCTAAACGCCGCCCCTCAGACCGGACACCGCATTAGACCGCGGACAGAGGGACCAATCCACAGAGACAGATGCGGGAGCGGACCATCCAAAACTAGCCGCATATGCCCGGTTACAGTTTGGAAGAATTTTATCGAAAATGAGCAAATTTGACGCACATTTGAATGCATCGGACGGTATTCACTCATACTTTGGATAATTGTACATAAAACCATATGCTTTTCATCCAAACCAGAGCAAATTCATTATATATATACATATTTCAACTAGACCAGACTCTAAACCTGCTTAAAATGACCGCTAACGCTCGGTTTCCCATCTCTAGCCGGCCATGAGCCTCGAAAAATGAAGCTTCGCCTCCTCCATGCAGCCATGAGTGTCGGGAACTGAAGCTATCCGGCTCCGCGTCAACACCACGCGACTAATCGGCTGACGATGTTGAGGCCACCAAGCTTGGCTTCAACGGGGGGAGGAGTGGTTGCCTTCATGGGATACAAGTGTCGGCGACCTCCTATGCGCTACTCTTACTCGCTTCCAGCAGCGCTCGTGGACGTGTCGACTTCATGGTCGTGGCGGCGGGGCGCAGCCGAGCTGGCGACCTCGTCTTCCTCCTCTCTCTTGTCGAACACCTCATTCGCCACCTCGTCGAACTCCCTGTACGCGACTTCTAACTACTCCTGACGTTGGCGGTACCGCCAGCGGTCGCGACGGATCTCGCGGGCTGAGCGATAGGACTCGAGCATCACCTCTTGCCCGGACACGTCCATGTCCGACGCAATGGATATATCAACATTGAGTAGCTCCTCCGGGCACCGGTGCTCATCAAGGAGGCGGAGGTTGTAGGCCTGGTCTGCCATTGACGCGCCCGTAGCGTCAGCCTCTGGTGAGCTCGTCCAGCCTGCCGCAATGGCAGCGATGTTGGGAATCATAGTGGAAAACAAAAAAATCGCCCTACCATCACCCAAGAACACTATGAAGATGTGATAAACGGTTTGGATCAGATCGTTACCACCTCCTGGAAGCACAATTGCTCCCTTGGTGGTTTTGATGATTAATGTCAACATACATTTTCTATTGGACTAATAGTTTTATCAACAATATCTCAGGAAATGTTCAAAGGATTCGAATGGCTGAGATATGTGATGAGGAACCCCTATGATGCAAAGGAAACACATTGGCAAAAGCTTCAAGACTCCGCATTTTGCTTTACGTGATTTTGATAACATTGAGTCCATAGGAAAGCCAATACTATTAAGAAGGAATGAGGTACTGGTGATGATCTGGTTGCGCAAGTGCTTAAAGATTTTCCACCAAAAACCCTCAAACACTTCCTCCTATCAGTCCAAAACCTAGCCAAATCGGTCCCACTGATTCTCCCATTTCGGTGCCACCGAGTTACCCTTGACAAAACCCTAAGCCGAACCCTAACATCTCGGTGCAACCGAAATGCAGTGAGCAACTTTCTGTGGTCAGGTTATTTCATTCTGGAATCTCCGAGATGAACTGGTCGGAACCTCCGATGTGTTGGATCTGCTTAGGCCATGCTGAATCGGTCTCACCGAGTTGTTTCCTTCAGTCTCACCGAAAAGCCAAAACCTGGAACCTTTTGCACTAGTCGGTACCACTGAGATTTATCTTCGTCACCGAGTTGTGTCATAAAGTTGTAACGGTTGGATTTTTTATGAAGGCTATGTATGACCCTCCACCACCACTTACTATCTAAGAGAGCCATCAAAATGAAACTTGTTGGGACCCCGATCCTAAGCCATACAAATCTAGCATATAACACCTCATATCACTTTGCGGCCTCACGCACGGTAACCCCCACAGCTGCCACCTTACCTTGGCCGGGACCGTTTGCGCCTTTTGGCTCGCGTATATGAACATGTCGCTAGCAATCATATGTTAGAGAACCCGGGTCGACATGACTAGTTATAGACCCAAGTGGTACAACCGTACAGGGACATGCATACATAACCCAACAATGCAGGTGTCGGTCATCAACGTGTGTAGACGAGTCGTAGCAATGCTACAGGGACTCCATTACACCGCGTGACATTTCCTCATAGGGATAAACACAACGAGAAGGATACATGCCGGTCAATCAATGTGTCCGGAGCAATAGCAAGCTACCAGGGCTCGGTGGAAGCACAGAGAGGCATTTCCCTATAAAGAAGGCTACTAAAGGCACACAACTAGGTGTCGAATCCCACAAATACCAATGCATTTCAAACATACACGCAATATGCACGATATGCGTATATACAACATGGCATCACAACATAACTCTATGACTCGGGTATTTATTAATGACTCATAAGAGCCAACATGGTGTGGTATTACAAACAGGGATCACATGACCCAACACACAAAGTCATACAAGCAACAAGCGGAAGCATAACATGTCTGGGTACATATACATCTACTAAAAGTGGTTGGAGGAGCCTGAAAATCTACAACGACCCTCCCAAAGGAGCCAGACCTGTGTCTGGGATTCCCGAGCTAATCCGGTCAACATCGAACACATCGCTAGTGAGACAGAAGTCTCATCTGCAAAAAAAAACATAAATTAAGCAACCGTGAGTACATAATTACTCAGCAAGACTTACATCAGAACTATCTACATATGCATCATTGTCAACAAAGGGGGTTGTGGAGTTTATTGCAGCAAGCCAGATTTGACTCTTGGCTAACCTGTACTACAACTATGAGTACTTTCTTTGAGGTAGAGAGCGCACACGAGTCCACATATTCACGACATCAATACACCACTATGGATTCTCTCCCGTCTTCCTACGAGAAAGCCATCCATAGCACTCACACTTATCTTGCACATTTTAGAGTATCCATTTCAAGTTATCTATGAACCATATAAGCTTTCCAAGTAGTACAGATCCGAGAACGCGACTATTCGAACAAATCATTAAAACCTGCAGGGGTATACTCCTTCACACACGCTCTCACCACTTATCACCATATGCACGTCATGCATCTCGGCAACCTTCAAGTGGAAGCACTGGCGTGGGCGTCGGCCACGACCGTTAACCACACAAGACCCTAGTCCAGGGTTATCGCCTTTTGGGGAATGGACCCACAAGGAAATCTGGCCAAAGTTTCCTCTACGGCCCCAAACGATGTGCGAAGGGTTCCACAAGCCCACCATCTGGGTGCCACTTGGTACACCGTGCCACTATGCATCTACCGCATCGAAGCGCACCCCATCGGGCAGCACTAAGCATGACGCCAACACTTTTCCTACAAACACCAGAAACTAGTTGCAACTCCTGGACAGGGATCAAGGCGATTAATAAGCCGAGAGGGTCCATTGGTTTCGGGCCCAATGCATGGTAGTATCTTGTCTTGGATAACATACACATAACTCAGTTCTTAAGGACGTTCCCAATGAGACAACCCTCCATGTACTCCTACATGGCCTCTCATCGCTACATTTACCAAATCGTGTTCACACACTTAGCTCTCACACAGTAGGACATGAACACATCCATTCCGATTCATCGCCCACATGGATCAGACCCGACACGACACGACTCTAAGCATAGCAGGCACAGTAAGCAAGCATGGATGAGTAGGCACATCAAGGCTCAAGCAGCTGCTACTCATGCTAAGTTATTTCAACTATTTACTGTGATAAAGACAGGTCATGCAAAGGAATGGGTTCAACTACGGAGAACATGTAACAGTTGAATCATTATTGTCCTAATGCAATAAAGAGAGCAGGAGCAAGAGAGTGGGTTTATATCAGTATGCTCAAAGGGGGGTTGCTTGCCTGACAGTTCTGAAGATAGTACTTCTCTTCATTAGTGTCAACGAACACATCGTCGCAATCATGTCTACCGGAAGGAACAAACACCGGCAAAACAGAGGGAACAACATTCAAATCATGCAATGCACATCCCATGTATGTCATGTCATTTAAAGGTGCTGAATTGACCTAATGCAACAAGTGACCAAATTAATTCAAGTGGAATTCAAACACATAGCAAATTCCAACTCCAAATGTTATTTCATAAATTGTCCTAATCATGAATTGTCCTAGTTGGTGATGTTAACTTGTCCAAACATAGATGAACATGGCATAAACAGATTCATTGGATTTTTCTGATCATTTTTCATATATAAATTATTTTGATCCGAGTTATGGATTATTTTCTATGATTTTTAGAAATTTTAAGCATTTTCTGAAATAAATAAACCAATAAAGATTTATTTGAAATCCAGTAAAAGCATTAATACATCATCAGTGCATCATGCTTACATCAGCAGGTCAATGACGTGGCTTGAGACTGCGTCAGTATTTCCCCAAAGAGGAAGGGATGATGCAGCACATCGACGGTAAGTATTTCCCTCAGTTATGAAACCAAGGTATCGAACCAGTAGGAGGATCACCACCACCTAATAAGCAGCACCTGCACACAAATAACAAATACTTGCAGCCCGACGCGAAAGAGAGGTTGTCAATCTCTCTACGGTAAAAAGATAGATTAGGTAGTGATAGACAGGAGAGATAGATCTCTCAAGAACACATAATAAAAAAAGGCAAATAAAATGTGTAGCAATATATTTTTGGGTTTTTGGTATAGTAGATCTGAAAACAAAGAGGCAAAAAGATAGATTGGAAAGCAATATGTTGGAAAAGTAGACCCGGGGGCCGTAGGTTTCACTAGTGGCTTCTCTCATGAGTATAGCACACGGTGGGTGAACAAATTACTGTTGGGCAATTGATAGAAGATCAAATAATCATGACGATATCCAAGGCAATGATCATTATATAGGCATCACGTCCAAGATAAGTAGACCAACTCCTGCCTGCATCTACCACTATTACTCCACACATCGACCGCTATCCAACATGCATCTAGTGTATTAAGTTCATGGAAAAATGGAGTAATGCAATAAGAACGATGACATGATGTAGACAAGATCTATTCATGTAGGAATATACCCCATCTTGTTATCCTTAATGGCAAAGATACATGCGTGCCTTGCTGCCCCTTCTGTCACTGGGAAAGGACACCGCAAGATCGAACCCATCACAAAGCACCTCTTCCCATAGCAAGAAAAATCGATCTAGTTGAAAGCACATTTGCTCCCTTGGTGGTTTTGGTAATTAATAACAACATATATATCATTGGACTAATATTTCCATTAAGCAAATTTAAGGAAAAGTTCAATGATGAGTTGGCAAAAGGATTGTGGAGAAACCCCTAGATGCAAGGAAATGGATTGGCAAAGCTTCAAGCAAGAGGACTCTACATTTTACTTTGTGAGAAATCACCTTGAGTCCATAGGAAAGCCAATACTATTAAAAGGGGGTAAGGTACTGTTGGTGAACAAGATGCTCCACGTGCACAAGTGATAGTCACCAAAAACACCCACAAACTCTTCCACAAAAGTCTGTCCAAGCCTATCATGAAAATCGGTGCTGCCAATATTTTCCACTCGGTCCCACCGATTTCCACCTCAGACAGACCCATGCCAAACCCTAGCATATCGGTGCAACCGATTCTGCATCGGTGCCACCGAGTTCAGCTTGCCAACTCTCTGTTGCCTCGATTCTTAAAATCGGAAATTCCGAATTTTTGGATCGGTGTCACCGAGTTTTGGAAACTGACCGTTGGTCACTAAATCTGTACCACCGAGATTTCTGTATCGGTCTCACCGAGATTCAAAAGTTGCTACCCTTGGAGTAACTCTGTACCACCGAGTTTTACACTTCGGTGTCATCGAGTTGGTCACTTTAGGTGTAACGGTTGGATTTTTGGGGATGCCTATATATACCCCTTCTCCACCACCCACTCGAAAGAGAAGCACTCAGAACCATTCCATACTTGCCCCATCCAATTTTCTGAGAGAGAGCCACCTACTCATGTGTTGAGATCAAGCTATTCCACTCCATCCATATGAATCTTTATCTCTAGCCTCCCCAAGTTGCTTTCCACCAAATCAATCTCTTCCACCCAAGCCAAATATGTGAGAGAGTGATTGTGTGTTGAGGAGTCTATCATCTTGAAGCATAAGAGCAAGGAGTTCATCGACATTACCAAGCCTATTACCTTTTGGAGGGTGGTGCCTCCTAGATTGGTTAGGTGTCGCTTGGGAGCCTCCTACTTTGTGTTGTGGAGTTGAACCAAGAAGTTTGTACGGGCAAGGAGATCGCCTACTTCGTGAAGATCTACCCATAGTGAGGCTAGTCCTTCGTGGACGGAAGCCGTTATGGAATAGTCGAGGTTGCTACTTCGTGGACCCTTATGGGTGGAGCCCTCCGTGGACTCTCTCGACCATTACCCTTCGTGGGTTGAAGACTCCATAAACGTGGACGTACGATAGCACCACCTATCGGAACCACGTGAAAAATCATCGTGTCTCCAAATTGCGTTTGATCTTCCTTCCTACCCTCTACTACATATGCTTGTTGTTACTTTCCGCTGCTATACTCTTAGACATGCATGTGTAGGGTGTACTTGAATTGCTATAATCGCTAAAATCTTGCTCAAGTAGTCTAATCACCCCCCTCTAGACATACTTTCAATCCTACAAGTGGCATCAGAGCTTTGGTCTCCATTGCATTGGTCTCACAACCTAGGAGAGTATGGCGTCTAGTGAGGGAAATTATCACTGTAGAGGTCCGTACTTTGATGGCACAAATTTTGCTAGTTGGAAGCACAAAATGAAAATGCATATTCTTGGTCATAACCCCGCCGTTTGGGCTGTTGTTCGTGTTGGCTTGCAAGGTGAATTATTTGGTGATGGAAAGGAACCGGATCGTGAAGCGACCGCGGATGAATTGAAGATGTTGCAATACAATGCTCAAGCATGTGACATTCTCTTCAACTGCCTATGCCCCGAAGAATTCAACAAAATCAGCCGTCTTGAGAATGCAAAAGAGATTTGGGATACTTTGGTTGATATGCATGAAGGTACCGAATCCATGAGAGAATCCAAGTTGGATGTTCTTCAAAATCAGCTTGACAAGTTCAAGATGAAAGATGGTGAAAGAGTCGCTGAGATGTACTCTAGGCTAGCTCTCATCACAAATGAGATTGCCGGCTTAGGAAGCGAAGAAATGACCGACAAATTCATCATCAAGAAGATACTTCGAGCTTTGGATGAGAGATACGACACCGTGTGCACATTGATCCAGATGATGCCCAACTACAAAGATCTCAAGCCTACGGAAGTCATTGGAAGGATTGTTGCTCATGAGATGACACTCAAGGTCAAAGAAGAGCTTCACAACAAGTCTAGCAGTGCTTACAAAGCCACAAGTGATGCTCCCGCAACTTCAAGCGACAACCTTGTCACCAATGAAGAGATAAGCCTCATGGTCAAGAAATTCAACAAGTTCTACAAGAATAGAGGCAAAGAACAAAGCTCCAACTCAAGATATGAAGAAAAGCGTTCGTCAAGTCGTGACCGAAACTGCTATAATTGTGGGAAGCCCAGACACTACTCCAATGAGTGCACGGCTCCCTACAAACGAAGAGAAGAGTCACCTAGAAGACGAAGCTCAAGGAATGAATCACCTCAAAGAGAGAGAGAGAGGAGTAGAGATGATCGTTATGAACGAAGACCCTCAAGGAGAAGTAGGGACTCGGAGAAGAAGGACAAGTACACCAAGAGCTACTCAAGAAGAAGACATCAAGCTCATGTTGGTGAATGGGTTTCCGGCTCCGAATCCGACAACCACTCCGAGAGAAGCTATCACTCCAACTCCGACTATAGTCAAGATGAAGGTGTTGTCGGAATTGCACTAGCGACTACCAACTCCTATGATCTATTTGACTCACCAAATGAAGGGAGTGGAAGTTGCTTCATGGCTAAAGGCCCCAAGGTATCACACCCCGAGTATCATGATTTCAATAGTGATGAAGATGATTTACTTGGAGATGATGATTTGCTCTTTGATAAAACTAGTGATATTAGTCAAAATGAACTTGATAATTTTCATAGTAGTCAAGATAAGTCGTGTGATGATGATAAGATGGAAATAGAACGACTAACTAAAGAATTAAACACTCTTAAGTTAGCCCATGAATCTACTCTAGAAGATCATAGAGAGCTTGTAAGGACTCATGAGAAGCTACGCTTCGAGAAGCTCACCTTGGAGCAAGAACATGAGTTTCTTAAAGCTATCAATGACGATCTCCGAAAGAAGACTTCATCTTATCTAGCCAAACGATTACTCTTGTCTACATTCATGCCACAAGTTAAACCTAGACAAACTAGTAACAAAGGCAAGAAAGGTTCTTCATCTAGTAGCAACAATAAAAATGCTAAATCTAATGACGTTGCTTCTAGTAGTTCTATTGATTCCCCTAATGATGATTCTCTTAGCCAAGTTACACTTGATCAAGAAAACAATTTATTGAAAGGGATTATAGAGAAAGGTATCTACAAGAGTCTTGCCGGGTGTAAGCAATTTGAGGAAATTGTACGCAAGCACGGAGGATACCGGAAGAATCATGGCATTGGCTACTTCAACGCAAATGGAGTTGAATGGGAAGAAGGTCAATACCCCAAGCCCAAGTTTGTTCCTCAAAGGGAGAAGTATGAACATACTCTTCCCAAGGGAACAAACACTCAAGATGACCTTCCACCACAAGACCACAAGCTCAAGGGCAAGGACAAGCTTCAAGAGGACATTGACTCATATGAAGATGAATCCCAAGCTTTGGTGGAGTGGGTTCCCAAGGCTACTTCAAGCTCAACTTCTACAAGTGCCACTTCAACACCAAGGATCCCCATCAAGTTGACGTGGGTCCCCAAGAAGAACTAGAGAAGTTCTTGAGGGGTGACTCCGCCAATGAAATTCACTCGCATTCATTATTGGCAAGAACTAGTTGCAATCAACGTCAAGATCATGCAATAGTTCAAGGAGTCACACATTCCCTCAAAGGTAAGCAAGGGACAAGGTAATCAACAAATCCATGGACATCATCATGCATGCTTTGCACTCCATGTCCATAGATATCCTTGTATTTGTCTCTTGTGTGTTGGGACTAACCCATGTAGGTGAAAAGAGTAAGAAACAACAAGGATGCTCCCAACTCATGGTGATCTTCATCAACCTTGAGCATCCATCACTACCTCACCAACATGAAGTCTTCATCAACAAAACCCAAGGTTAGTTTATCCCTCTCAAGGGGGGATGTCACATCAAGGGGGAGCTTTACTCTAAGACTTGAGTTAAAGCATCTCTTAGAATGTGACAACATTAAATGCTTTATGTAAAAGTGGTAACCCCACTTGTGCTTAAACGATGAGTATGACCTATGATCAAGTATTCTTGCTTGGCTCCTAAGTCAATATACTCATATATAGATGACTCTGTCATCGCCAAAATGCTTGATAGATGCTAGTATGAATGTGCATGTTTGCCATGATTTCATTTGACATCTTATTGTGTGAGCATGTTGGTCTGCATCTATTTATCCATTCGAGGACATCCAATTGTTGCTATTTGGACTTTGGTTTCCTTTTGCCAATTGGATGGACAAGAATGCCTAGGACCACTCTCTAGCTATCTATGCTTTCTCGTCTCATATTCCTTTCTTGCTGCATCACAAAATTTGAACAAGTACTTTTCGATCTCTCTGTGTGAGGAACACTCGGAGTTCCGTAGCGACAAAGGACTGACCATTAAAACCTCCCAAGTGCATCTCGGTGGGACCAATACCAAAATCTCGGTCTCATCGAATGCCTAGGGTTGATCTGGTTTTCACACTCGGTATAATCGATTCCATCTTCTCGGTTACACCGAGTTTCCCTGTCAGGTGACAGTAGAGGTACTCGGTGACACCGAAAAGTTAGAACCGGTGTCACCGACACCACATGTATATAAAGAGGCGGACCCGATTTTTGAAATTACTTTCTCAAACGTCATCCCCTCCAAAACCCTAGGTGCCGAACAAGGACCCCTGGTTGTCTCCTTCGTCTTCCCGAGCGCCTCCGCCGTTGGAAGTCCACGCCGTCGACGGAATCTTCACCGCCGTCGCCGCCGTAGCGAGATCGTCACCGAATTAGGGTACGATTTCGACCCCTCGTGCGCTCCTCCCTCTGAATCTTGCGCATTAGGACTTTTTCATCGATAAGACAAGCTTTGAGATTGATCTGTCCACAAAAACTTTTAGTAGAATAGAGAATGAAAGATTTTTTAGGGTTTGCCGTTCGCAACTTGAATCCTGGTGGAACCGAAGCAAAAGAATCGGTAGCACCGATTCCCTTTTCAGGTCAACTGAGAACAACCTCGGTGAAACCGAGTGCCCATTTTCGGTCTCACCGAAAGTGGTGCCAAGTTTCTGTAATGCAGGTTGTTTGTCTCGGTGGGTCCAAAAAGTTTGCCTCGGTTGTACCGATATTCACTTGGCAGAATGCAAATCTTGAGAAATTTTAGTTCAAATCTTTGAAAATTGTCTGCATTTCGTGATGACTCAACCCTTCCACTCCTCTATACTCTTTTCACAGGGTCAGAGATGTCAGGTTCTGATGATAGCCAGAATGACTTCAGAGAGAAAAATGTTGACATGAGCTCAGGCACTAGTCCTGAAGGGAGCTATGATGATGTACCTAGCTCACCAGATCTGCCCAAAGCTGCAACCAGGGCTAGAAGAAAGCTCAATTCTGATGAGGAGGATGAAGACTTTGTTCCAGAAGAGCTGCCCAAGAAAGATGCAACTGTCAAGAGCACTACCGCTGCCACTACATCCAAGAAGAACTATAAGGAAAGAATATGCCAGCTCAGGATCAGTGAGAGCACCAGAGAGTGCTAGGGCAACAATGACTCTTCACCTTGAGTCACCCTCAAAGAAGTCTATGCCCAAGAAGGCAGGAGAGAAGAAGAAGTCTAGAAAGAGGATCATGCATGTCATGGGCAGGCCTACCTCTATGTACGAGGATCCAGAGGCTGAGGAAGAAGAGGAGGAAGAGACAGCTACCAAGGCTCCTCCTAAGAAGAAGAAGAAGCTCATGGCTGACGCTATGCCTAAGGATACATCATCCAAAGGCACCAAGACTGCCCCCAAGAAGGCTGCTGCTGCTCCTAAACCCAAGAGGACTACCAGAGACATCCCAGCTTCTAGCAAGGACAAGACTTCCACTTTCAGGGAAGCTGAGGATGATACATAGTTTGTTTTGATGAAGCTTAGACCACACCTTCCAGAGCACAATGCCAGCCATCCTGTTGCTGAAGACATGAAGAAGAGGAAGGACTCAGGTTTGAGAGAGTGGAGAGCTATTGATTCTTACTCTCAGAGGAGGAGGACAGCTGTGGACTACAGGTTCTATACAAAGGAGCAACAAGATTTCTATGAAACAGTTTTGCTTGATAAGAGCCCCGCAGTGAGTGACATGAGGTATGTGGATTGGAAGCATATCAAGGACAATGAAGACTACTTTCCAAGTGTGCAAGATAACTTCCACTGCATTGGTCTTGATGAGTTTGTTGGTAAGGAGTTTACCGCTTGGAACGACGAGATGATCATGCAATTCTACTCCATGGCACATTTCTATGGAGATGGTAGGATTGTGTGGATGACAGAAGGCACCAGATATGAATCCTCGGTTGAGGAGTGGGCTGCCATCTTAGGAGCTCCACAGGTGCAAGACGGAGACTGGGATGTGTACTCTGAGTCCAAGGCCAATCACAATGCTATGAAGAACATGTACAATGAGATCCCTGCTGCAAACTTGCCATCGCACAAGTTTGGATCCATTTACTTCCTCCAGGCTGGTCTATGCACGATCAACACTATCTTGAGGCATACCTTGATGCCTAAGTCTGGAGATGAGAAGATGATAAAAGGATACTCTATCAACATGCCGCTCCATCTTGATCAACACACCAGATTCAGAGTGATGGACTTGATAGTTGAAACAGTGAAGAGGACTGCAGCAGATCAGAAGAGGTCATGTGGATACGCTCCATATATACAGATGCTTATCAACTCCAAGCTGGAGAAGCACATATATGCACTTGAGCGACCATATTTGCCACTCTTGCCAGAGCTAGAAGACAACGTTGTGGTGATGGACCCAGATCATCCCACCTCAGCTACAGCACAGGCACAGGCAGAGGCAGCCAGAGACTATAGTTCTCAGGTGCCAAAGACTAGGAGTGAGCAGATGGATCTTCTACTTAGCTCTGTGCTCAGCATGCAGAAGGACATCGGGAACATATTGAAGAACTAGGAGAGCCTCTCGAGGATTGTTGATACCAAATTCCATATTCTCAACAACAAGGTGGATGAGCTCACAGTGACTGTGAATGAGCTCGAGAAGGAAGTTGATAGCGTGCCCAGTCCCCACACTACTGATGATGATGAGGATAGTCCACATCTCAGGACAACCACTCAGTTCAGGACTCAGCCCAGATCTTCCACAGTGCCAGTTCCAGAGTCTAGACCATCTTCATCAGCACCTGCCGCAACTCCTTCAGCTCCTCCAGCACCTCCAGTTGCTACTCTCACTCCGTCCATGACGTCTGTAGAAGTCTTCGCTGATGCCGTTCTCTCGACTCCTTCATCAGCCACCGGAGGAGATCAGCCCCAGAAGAGCGCTTAGTTATATACCTTTGAACTTTTTGATAACTTGTTGCCAAAGGGGGAGAAGATGTATATAGATCTTTAGTCTTCGAGAGAGAGAGAGTGCGTTGTTTTTTTATCGCTTTTCAAAACATTGATATCTTTTGGTTGGTTTGCTTGTGTTAAACTTTGTTGGTGTTTGATCATACACTTGATGTGTATTGCTACTATTTCCTATCCTTGTGATGCTTATGAAATGATCATTCACCTTTGCTTGATTGTGTTGTGCTATGATATCCATTCATATTATTCTCGCACACCACCAAGTTGTATGTGACATGAAAGAGTGCCCCATGTACCTAATCGATTGTGCATTTGCATTCAAACGCAAATATAAAATAATGCACAAATTTAGGGGGAGCTCTTGCTTATCACATACTTCTCAAAGCGACGATTATATTCATTGATTATATCATATGTCGAAGCTTTGATCTATATGTTGTCATCAATTACCAAAAAGGGGGAGATTGAAAGCACATTTGCTCCCTTGGTGGTTTTGGTAATTAATAACAACATATATATCATTGGACTAATATTTCCACTAAGCATATTTCAGGAAAAGTTCAATGATGAGTTGGCAAAAGGATTGTGGAGAAACACCTAGATGCAAGGAAATGGATTGGCAAAGCTTCAAGCAAGAGGACTCTACATTTTACTTTGTGAGAAATCACCTTGAGTCCATAGGAAAGACAATACTATTAAAAGGGGGTAAGGTACTGTTTGTGAACAAGATGCTCCACATGCACAAGTGATAGTCACCAAAAACACCCACAAACTCTTCCACAAAAGTCTGTCCAAGCCTATCATGAAAATCGGTGCTGCCAATATTTTCCACTCGGTCCCACCGATTTCCACGTCAGACAGACCCATGCCAAACCCTAGCATATCGGTGCAACCGATTCTGGTTCGGTGCCACTGAGTTCAGATTGCCAACTCTCTGTTGCCTCGATTCTTAAAATCGGAAATTCCGAATTTTTGGATCGGTGTCACCGAGTTTTGGAAACTGACCGTTGGTCACTAAATCGGTACCACTGAGATTTCTGTATCGGTCTCACCGAGATTCAAAAGTTGCTACCTTTGGAGTAACTCGGTACCACCGAGTTTTACACTTCGGTGTCACCGAGTTGGTCACTTTAGGTGTAACGGTTGGATTTTTGGGGATGCCTATATATACCCCTTCTCCACCACCCACTCGAAAGAGAAGCACTCAGAACCATTCCATACTTGCCCCATCCAATTTTCTGAGAGAGAGCCACCTACTCATGTGTTGAGATCAAGCTATTCCACTCCATCCATATGAATCTTTATCTCTAGCCTCCCCAAGTTGCTTTCCACCAAATAAATCTCTTCCACCCAAGCCAAATATGTGAGAGAGTGATTGTGTGTTGAGGAGTCTATCATCTTGAAGCATAAGAGCAAGGAGTTCATCGACATTACCGAGCTTGTTACCTTTTGGAGGGTGGTGCCTCCTAGATTGGTTAGGTGTCGCTTGGGAGCCTCCTACTTCTTGTTGTGGAGTTGAACCAAGAAGTTTGTACGGGCAAGGAGATCGCCTACTTCGTGAAGATCTACCCATAGTGAGGCTAGTCCTTCGTGGACGGAAGCCGTTATGGAATAGTCGAGGTTGCTACTTAGTGAACCCTTATGGGTGGAGCCCTCCGTGGACTCTCTCGACCGTTACCCTTCGTGGGTTGAAGACTCCATAAATGTGGACGTACGATAGCACCACCTATCGGAACCACGTGAAAAATCATCGTGTCTCCAAATTGCGTTTGATCTTCCTTCCTACCCTCTACTACATATGCTTGTTGTTACTTTCCGCTGCTATACTCTTAGACATGCATGTGTAGGGTGTACTTGAATTGCTATAATCGCTAAAATCTGCCAACACTTAAAATTGGGAAAAGGTAGAATTTTTATTTTCTCAAGTAGTCTAATCACCCCGCCTCTAGACATACTTTCGATCCTACACTAGTTGGCCTAACTAAACCAAAGATTCGAAGAAGAAATACGAGGCTATAAGTAATCATGCATATAAGAGATCAAAGAAGACTCAAATAATATTCATGGATAGAAACTGATCATGAACTCAAAATTCATCGGATCCCAACAAACACACCGCAAAAGTTTACATCAAATAGATCTCCAATAGACCATTGTATTGAGAATCAAAAGAGAGAGAGGAAGCCATCTAGCTACTGCCTACGGACCCGTAGGTGTATGGTGGACTACTCACGCATCATCGGAGAGGCACCTATGAAGAAGATGAACCCCTCTGTGATGGTGTTAGATTGGATCTCGAGGTTCTGGAACTTGCGGCGGCTGGATGTGTTTTTCATCGACTCCCCTAGGGTTTTCTGAATATTTGGGTATTTATAGGTGGCAGAGGCGATGGAGGGGGGCCCCGTGGAGGGCACAACCCATCAGGGTGCGCCGAGGGCCCCCTAGCGCGCCCTGGTGGGTTGTGACCTCCACAGCCCACCTCTCTGGCACTTCTTTGGCCCATTGGGTGTCTTCTTGTCCAGAAAAAATCTCCAAAAAGTTTCTTCGCGATTGGACTCTGTTTGGTACTGATATTCTGCGAAGTAAAAAACATGCAAAAACAGCAACTGGCACTTTGGCACTATGTCAATAGGTTAGTCCCAAAAAATGATATAAAGTTGTTATAAAGTGATTGTAAAACATCCAAGAATGATAATATAATAGCATGGAACAAGCAAAAATTATAGATACGTTGGAGACGTATCAGTCAACAGCGCGGTCCAGGTCAAACCTGACTAGTGGAACCCGCATGTCATTGAGTCAGTGACTAAACAACATTAATTAAACTAAACTAATTTCAGTTAACAAGTATGGACCCACTATCAGTGACACTAGGGATTAGTTAGCATGGTAATTAGGTGCTAATCAAGCGCCATGTCAGTGCAGTCGGAGCTTCACCAGCGGTGACCATTCTGCACGACGGAGGCTCGCCGGACATGCGCTACAGGCGGCCATTCGATGAGCGGAGCCCACGAGCTGGTACCCCGCACTCGTCCACATTCAAGGGAGGCTCCAGGAGGTAGCGGGGTGACTGGAGACGACGACCACGGTGACCTTGGCGGCGGTCGGAGCTTGGGTGAGCTCGGGACCGAGACTATGGGGCATGGTTTCTCGAGGTTAGAGGCTCCACGGACTCCTGGTGTTTTGAGGAACACGACGCGGTGCTCAAACACGACGAAAGGCAACCCTGGCCACGGCGGAGACATGGCCGACGGAGAGGAGCTTCAGTCATGGTGGGGAATGGCCCTACAGGATGAAATCGACAGTGAGGTATGGGGGGTTTGATCTAGGGCTCACAGCGAGCCTGTCAGAGGCGATGGCAAGGCCGGGGATGACCGGTAGGCAGCGAATCGACGGTGGCGCTTCTTGGTGGCCGACGGAGAAGACGAAGATGATGGCAAAACTGTAGGCCTCCCGCGGTCGCGTGCTTCGTCTTGGAGATCCACGGCGTCGAGGCGGGCCCGATGGACAAGGGAGGGAGGCGTCGGGTGGCCGATGGCTATGGCTACGGCGAGCGGCGCGCTCATGGCCGCTACGGCCATGGCGAGGAGAGAGCGAGCGAGGCAAGGGGAGGAATGGAGTGGGGGTCAGAGAAATACGGACGACAATGACGTGTCTTTCCGCGGCGTCGACGTGGTCTAGCAGGCAGGAGGTGGCGTGAGGAGAGAGCGCGCGCGTCGGGCACGCGCCCGACATCCTTCTGGCGAGAGGAGGGAGACGACTGGCGTCTCGGTGGGCTGGGCCGCCTCCTCTACTGGGCGAGGTAAGTTCTTCTCCCCTCTGTTTTTTCCATTTGTTTCTATTTTCCATTTCTGCAATTATTTTGGATTTGATTTTAATACCAAATAATTTCTTAAAAATCCTGAAAAAAATTGTGGCCACTAAATTAATTATTCTAGAGGCCCTAAATAATTTCCAGAATATTTGGAGCATTTAAAACATTTATAGCAATTTAAACCCCCAATTCAAATACAATATGAGTTAATTCAAAAATACAAAAATGTCCTAGAATTGTGTGCATCATTTTTGCCAGAGGTTTTCACCTTTTTCAAAAATCATGGACTTTTCTGAAGGCCATTTTGGATTCATTGAAAAATATTTTATTTGAACCTAGTTGAATTTCATGTGGTGCCAGGGTTTATGAATCCCCATTTCAAGTTTCATTTGAAAATTAAACATGTTGCATGGATGATTGTGAAATGGTAGGCAATGACTAAGCTAGGGCTGTGACAACTCACCCCCACTAAACAAGAATCTCGTCCCGAGATTCAGGCGTAGGGTAACAGGACAGAGGGGACACAAACTATCACAACCTTCATGATCCAATTGCCCTTCTCGAAGATGTTGATACACTGCATCATGTTGATCTTGACATCTTTGCTCTTGAGATCTTCATCTAACATGAGGAGAAGGAACATAAACTCTACAAGAATCGATCTTTACGGAGATTGAGCAACTCATGATCAACTCACAGAATGAGACACAAGAACGTCTCTTGAGCTGAGACACAAAACACATATCAGGGGAACGGAAAGAGCAGAAGACGAAGGTACAATTTGGTAGGCAACAATTCCACACTTAATACAGATGGTGAAAAAGTTTCAAAGCAGCGAGGAGTTAAGTTGCCCTTGATACCATAACGAGACATCTTAGGGGAGGTGACTCGCAGAGTTATTCCCTTAAGTGGCAAAAAGAATTACTTTTGATTCAAAGATCATTGAAACTCTTCATACCAGGATAAGGCAATTCACAAACGATTGTTTGAAAGAATTCAAAGGAATGGCATACTCAGTTTGGAAAGGAAACTAGAGTTATAGAACAACTCGGTAGACGGAAGGCACATTCCGATTGATACCGAAGATATAACCCCGTGTCTGAGCGTGCTCTCAAGAACTTGAGCATTTCCATATTCATCCAGGTTTTACCAACATCTGTGCCAAGGATCCTGGCAACACATCATACTACCATGATGAATAACGACGGAGGATGCAGATGCAAAGGAAGACAACACTTTCTCAGATTTCACCTTAGCTATGCCAAGGGAACGAAATCTGGATGATCAACCGAGAGATATTTAGCACTCTGCTTCTAATGTTCTCCTTGATGTTCTAGCTTTACCCAATTATAGATAACGTTTGGTATCTAGAACATCAAGTAAAGGTCAGACTTTGGAATCTCAAAGGGTCCATGAGGAGCAACTCACTACTGCAGGATGCTGCTAATGCGACACTACAATTAGAGACCCTTCGACAAAACTGTGTGCGATGCATGAATCGCAAACTGTATATTTCAAGCTCCGTCGCCAATGACATGAACTGTGTGCGATGGCGGATCCACCAAATACGATTCGGAAAATATTTGCGTGTGCGATCCACGGCAGACAGTTGACTTTTAAGAACTGTTTGTGATGAGGCGAAATGGCACAAACGGTTAATCAAACATAGATGTGTGTGATGTATGGCATACAAGTCCCTCAGATGAACTGTTTGCGATGATATGGAAGAACACAAACGGTTAGGTGTAACAAGGTGTGTGTGATAGGCTGCAAACAGTTCGATAATCAGAACTGTGTGCTATAATTCTGGACAACACATATGATTTGTTGTTCTGAATTGTGTGATTGACAGGGCACACAATTCAAGAAACCAAATGTGTGCGATATTGTGAACGATCACTGACGAATCTGTATTCTGAACCGTTTGCAATGAGATCGAGAGGGTAGACAGAGTTAAGGAATAAATATGAGCAAACAATAACAGATTTAAGGAGTACAGTCTGTTTTACTTCTTCTTGTTGTTGTTAGATGGCCCCGCGCCATCGTCTTGACATGGACGCTTCTTGCCACTGACCGTTGGATTTTCATCGCCATCGTCGTTGATGTCCTCGTCGTCGTCCTCCTTGTTCGGCCATTCCTCCTCCTCATCATTGTCATCGTCATCTTTGTCCTTCGGCGGCTCCTCGTCGTCCTCCTCCTTGTCCGACCATTCCTCCTCCTCCTCCTCATCGTTGCCGTCTTCTTCGTCCTTCGGTGGCTCCTCGTCCGTCTGGTCATCGTCCGATGACTCCGGCGGCGGCGTCCCTTCCATGAGCCGGATAAAATTGAGGTCAGGGCTTGATGCCGGACTCATGGAAGATGAGCGCGATGATTGTGTGGCTGACCCCAGACTGGCGGAACTGTCGTCCTCGCTGTCGCTCGACATTGCTGCGCTACATAATTAAACAACCGACAAGAAAGCGAGATTGCAGAGTGTGTGGAAGTGTAGAGTGGCCGGCCAGGATGATGAAGATGGTGGCAACTAAAGTGTGGTGTGAAGACAAGAGGAATGGCAATTGAAGCGGGGGATTGACAGATTATATTGGCGCCTTGGCAGGCGGTTAGAATTCCGATATAGTCAACCGCAAATGATTGCACCCGGCCCGTCGCTCTAAATTCCCGCTGTTGTGCAGTTCTCAATATGCCAAATGTTTCAGATGTGTACATTTTAGGAGTTCACACGGTTCACTAGATGCTTTGTTTAACTACCCACACGCTTACATGAAACACAATGGGTGTGAAATAGTAAGCATTTAACATAGGACAGTTGGTAAGCAATATATATAGATGGGCTCTGCTTATTGATGTAGCCATTAATAATCAAACGAAACCCCTAATGATCATTGCAAACAGCGCATAGAAGATGGCTAATGTGGCAACTACAACTACACATACTAGTTCCTTCTTTTCTCTTGCTTTCATCTGTTGCTTGTGATTGATTCTTTCTTGCTTCATCGTGGTGATTGTACACTCCAGATTAGTCAGTTTCTTCTTCAGCTTTACGTTATCTTCTACAAGCTTGGTGATAACACTCCGAGCCCTGCCATGCCATTCATCATCCAACCAGTTAACAAAGGCACAAGCCTCATATCCCTGCGAATGTTAAATAATTAGGATCAGCGGGGGCATTAACTGAAATTAGGGAAGAACTTATCACTAAACTCTAAGGGGCAACCGAGAAGCCGTCTGCCAATGTCGAATCCCTACATGCATACACGTCGAGCGAGAGAGTGTCCGTCCACACAACTCAGGTTTTGGTACTTCTCGGTGTCGCAAAACTCAGAATCGAACTCATGTTGCGGGAGTCTGCTGGAGTCATACTCTGGATCCGGCATTTGATCGCTTTCCTGTGTGTGTGTCTGGGGGGTGGGGGGGTCCAATCCAGGATGAACTGAGTGAGCTGCTTGCTTTGGACATGGTAAAAAGATGAAGAAAGATTGGGACCTGACAAGACGATTCAGACTCGTAGTACACCGGCCTCCTGGTGACCTTAGGCAAGTGCAAGGCGGTGACCGCCGTCATGGTGGCGCCGGCAATGGAGCTGCCAAGAGAGACTGTATGTACCGGTGTAGCCGCACTGAACCATCTGCACCACTCGTCCGCATTTCCCCAATGTCAGCGCCACGCTAGGGAATTTGGGCGCTAGGGATTTGGAAGTTATTTAGGGATTTGGGGAAGACGGGGAAACTATGGGGATATGATGATAACAGTCGGGGAACTATTTATCGCATTCTGATGTATATGGCACACAGTTTCCATAACATGACCGTTTGTGATGTGCTTCCCGGTACATATGGGTGCGGTAAACAGCCGCTCTCCGGAAACCCCCCAAAAAACGTTATGCTGCTAGAGGTGTCGGCGGCGACCGAGGCAGCGGCTGCCGGATAGGAGGTCAATTCCCGGTCGGTTGGCGGTGTCGACGTTATAGGAAGTCCATCCTCGGTCGGTCGGCGGTGGCGGCGTGATAGGAGGTCAATCCTCGGTCGGCGGCGGGAGATATAGGAGGAGCTCAATCCTCGTGGTCGACGCCGGCATGACTGGAGCACGTCCCTCGCGGTCGTAGCCGGGATAGTGGAGCCCGTACTTCAGGCAGATGCCCCGCTAAGCTCTGCTCCTCGACCTTGCTGTCTCGACGTGCCGCTGCTAATCAATTAAGGTATTCTTTTCCTTAGTGGCCTTATTAAGGTATTAAATTCATATAAGGGCACTACTACTGATGATGCGTGTAAATTGGTTGGTTGATTAGTGTCATTGCACGGTTGGATAACATCATGCAGCGCCCTTCATAAATTTTGAAAATAAAATATTTTGATTTATTCACCCATATCTTTGTCCATCCATTAACGATGGAATGTGTGCAGATGGAACGATATGAATGGATGAGGGATTGGACAACCTCAAGGTATAGGGCTGGCATGGAGGAGTTCATGGTTTTGGCTGAACGGACAAAGAAGAGAATTGGCGAAGAAGATTACGTCCTCTATCCATGCAAGGATTGTACCAATGCGGTGTCAATTGCAATTGATAGGGTCGAGTTACACTTATACAAGAGGGGATTCATGGGTGGATACACAATATGGACTAAACACGGTGAAGAGCCGGTTATGGACAAAGGTAATAACGTGCATGTCGGCAAGGTGCCAAACCCCGATCAGAGTCGCATGGGTGTTGAATTTAACCTCAGGGCTGAGACGTCAAGCTACAGACAGAAGACTGGCATGCCAAAAAAACCAAAGAAAAACCAAGAGTGTGAAGTAGACATCACCGACCTTGATGATATGCCATATTTTTCTGCTCTGATTGCAGATTTCCAGGGCCCAGATAAATAAATGGCCGGGTACAAGGAGCTGCCAAGCATTGATGCGGCCTCCAAGAAATATTTGTATCCATGTCACAAAAAGAAATATTCCAAGTTGAGTGTCACACTGACGCTTCTCAGATTTAAAGCAGAAAGCGGTCTATCAAACAAGGCCTTCACATAGTTGTTGACTCTTTTCAAAGACATTCTTCCAGAAGATAATGTGCTCCCCAAAAGCACGAACGAAGTGAAGAAAGTTGTTTGTCCATTGGAACTGGAAGTCCAGAAGATACACGCTTGTGTGAATGACTGTATGTTGTACCGCGGTGACTACAAAGATTTGCGTTCATGTCGCATATGCAAGCACGCATGATACAAGCGCAGGAGAGCAAAGGACAAGTACAAAATGGACGAAGAGATCGAGACAAAAATCCCGTTCAAGGTTGTTTGGTACTTGCCTATAATTCCAAGGTTGAAGCGTTTGTTTGCAAACCCTAGAGAGGCAAAGAGGTTGCGGTGGCATCGTGATGAGCGAACTGCGGATAAATATATGAGGCACCCGAAAGATGAGGCTCAGTGGGAACAAATCGCGGACAGGTTTAAAGATTTTGCAAAGGATCCTAGAAATATATGGCTAGGGGAGTGTACTGATGGATTTAATCCATTTGGCGATATGAACACCAAACACAACACTTGGCCGGTGCTTCTGTGCATATATAACCTTCCTCCTTGGTTGTGTATGAAGAAAAAATACATCATGATGTCGATGATTATCCAAGGCCCGAAGCAACCTGGAAATGATATCGACATTTACTTTCAGTTACTGGTAGAAGAACTGCAGACATTGTGGTTGCCTGGTGTGAACTGTTATTTTGCCTACGCAAAGGAGTTTTTCCAGCTACATGCGTTGCTGCTGCACACCATTCAAGATATGCCAGCATTAGGCAACAGTTTAGGGCAGAAAACAAGGGGACCAGTAGGATGTGTCACATGCATGGATAGGACAACAAGTAGATTTCTTTCCAACTCGCACAAAACCGTGTATTTGCATCATCGAAGGTTCTTAAGGAAAAGTCACCCTTATCGAAAAATGACAGCTGAATTTGATGGTACGGTAGAGAAAGGAACGGGCCCAAGACCCTATGATGGGAAAGTAGTCCACAACATGGTTAAAAAAATTGAAGTTGTGCTTGGCAAGGTATCCAGTTCAACGTCAAAAATAACACCCAAGGACCAAGTGTTTAAGAAGAAATCAGTGTTCTGGGAATTACCTTACTGGGAGTTCCTAAGTGTACGTCACTGCATTGATGTCATGCACGTAGAGAAGAATGTATGTGAAAGCATCCTTGGTACTCTGCTCAAGATTAAAGGCAAAAGAATGGATGGTGACGGTGCACGACTCGATATGCTTGGTGATCAATCACAATGCATGAATGAAGCAGAAGATGATGACAAATTGCTCCAGCAACACCAGAGTTACAATTTCACTGCAGCAGAAGCAAAAGAGTTCTTCCAATTTTTGTTGTCAATTAAGACACCCTCTTCCTACTCTGCAAACATCAGAAGTCTCGTGGATGACAGCTTGGCTAGAAAGAAGTTGTCTCACATGAAGTCACATGATTGCCACGTAATGTTGACACAAATCCTCCTGGTGGCCATAAGGAATATGATGGACACAAACATAAGAAACACATTGATTGATCTCTGTGATTTTTTCAACAAACTATGGCAGAAGGTGGTAGATGTTGAAGAGCTGGATAATATGCAAGCTGATATTGAAAGGATATTGTCAAACTTCGAGATGTTCTTCCCACCGTCATTCTTTGATGTCATGGTCCATCTCACCGTGCACCTTGTGGACGAGATAAAGTATTATGGTCCTGTGTTTCTTCGCAACATGTATCCCTTCGAGCGGTACATGGGAATATTGAAGCGCTATTGTCGGAACTGATGTCATCCAGAGGCAAGCATCCTACAAGGTTATACCACGAAGGAGGTGGTTGAGTTTTGCACCGAATACATGAAACTTAGACCTATAGGTGTGCCCCTCTCTCGCCATGAGGGAAGGCTGGCTGGTAAGCCGGTCCTTGCTGGCTCGCAGTTTTGTGCACCTAGAGATATGGCCGATCAAGCCCGTTTGACGGTACTGCTTAACAGCCCGATACTCGACGCTTATGCTGTAGAACACATGCAGGAGATACGGCGAAGCAACTTACCCAATGTGCTGTCACCAGCTGCCGAGACAAATGCACACAATAAGGACTATGTAAGATGGTTGAAGGTTCGTTGGGCAAGCGGATACGATCAAGACCTTGCAACGTGGTTGGCACAAAAGCCATCAACGACGATTATGAAGTACCAAGTGTACAACATAAATGGCAACACGTTCTACACTGAGGAACGTGATGCTAAGACCTCGTATTAGAACAACTCTGTTTGAATAGAATGCCTAACTGTAGAGGGGGATGATAAACATGTGTACTATGGAACCATTGAAGAGATTTGGGAGCTTAACTATGTGCCAACGAAGGTGGCATTATTCAAGTGCAGATGGGTCCCTCTTAGTAGCGTAAAGGTTGATGCTTACAGCAGGAAGACATATGTTGACCGTAGAGTTATGGCATATCACAAGGACCCATTTATTCTTGCTAGCGATGCTACCCAGATTTTCTTTGTGAAAGACCTCTTGCATACGCACTGCCATGTAGTGATGTATGGGAAGAGGAGGGTACTAGGCATCGAGAATGTTGGTGATGAGGAGGAGTACAATCAATATGACGAGTTGCCACCTGAGGGGCCACGCAACATAAAAGAGGAGAAGAGTAAAATCATCAGATAATCCTAAGTTCATTAGGGGTCAACCTAATGATCGCGATCACCCCATGTACATGGGAATTGATTTAAAAAACTAATCATTATGTCTACTGTACTGAATCATGAGCGATGTGTACTGAGTTCGTTTTGTTAGAAGTTTTCCCATGTACTGTATTGTGATTTGTGAGGTATGCCCAGCCTTATGTTGATCTAGATTAATATGTAGTCAACCATAGCAATGAATTTAAAATATTTATGATAATTTACCCTATAACTAGAACGCTCAGTTGATCTCACTCCGGTATGTATGAACTGAACATGTGCAGTTTGGTTTAACGAATAGCACACAGTTGGTTCACTAAAACCGTGTGCTTTCTAAACCGTGGACGATGACACCTAATGCGCACAAAGTGAGTGGTGCGTTCTGATTGGCCAAAACCCAAACCACAAGGATCGTACGTCTGCACCGTAGGATTCACCCAGATCGAACGACTATCCTTATATCTCTCGTCAACACACGTTGTTGCAGCTGGGATTTGATTTATATGCACTAAATGCCCTGTAAATGATAAAAAATGCTGAAAAAATATCAACCGAGCCCATAAGTACGCAAGAAAATCAAACCCGGCGTATAATGATGATTGAGTATCGTGGGATAAAAGTTGGAGGAGAGGCGATGAAGACACCGTCGATTGGAGTTCGATTTGCCACTTCTCCCTTTGGAACTATAATCCTTCTAGTGAGATGCTACGGTTTCCAAGGAGCGATCATCGTAACTTGTGCCAATAATAACTATTTTTTCCACGATGTCTCGAGATCACGACAGGATGACACACCGATTTTCGTGATTTTCTTGAGTCCATTTGCATTTCCTGTAATTAAATTGCCGACATTTACGCATCTCCCATCATAAAATGTTTGAAAATTCTTCCCATTCGCTTGCACAATGACAAAAAACACGCAAAGTAACACACAAATGATTGTGTAAGGGATTCTTTGCAAGCATCCACATGTAATTCATGTTGGGATATTTTATTTATAAGAACTAATTAACATGGTAAATACAAAAGGATGACTTAGATATAACAAACGAGCCATGTAATCCACCAGAAGATCAGTAATATGAGTACAATGATGTTTGCGTACCATGGGAAAAATCAAGGCGAAAGGATGAGGTTGACATAGATTGGAGAGTCCAAAATGCCAACTCTACATTTGGAAACTATGATCCTTCGTGTGAGATGCCTTGGTTTTCAAAGGGCCGTACATCACAACTTCCGCCAGACATTACCAATTTTTTTCCATGGGGTATTCACATCATGCCACGGCGACATGCCCATTTTCGTGATTTTCGGAATACATCTGCATTTCCTCCAATTCAATTACTAACAAGCCCAATGTTGGTGGAAAAAATGTCTTAAAACTAGCAAACAAGTCATGAAATGCGGCCGAAAATCAGTACAGGGGTGATCGTCTGCTGATGAAAATAATTCGAGGCGAAATGATGAAGTCACAAATTCATTTGAATGAAAATATGATTGTTGTGCATAAACAAATAGCACACGGTTGGTTACTAAAACCGTGTGCTTTCTAAACCGTGGACGATGACACCTAATGCGCGCAAAGTGAGTGGTGCGTTCTGATTGGCCAAAACCCAAACCACACGGATCGTACGTCTGCACCGTAGGATTCACCCGGATCGAACGACTGTCCTTATACCTCTCGTCTACACATGTTGTTGAAGCTGGGATTTGAATTATTTGCACTCAATGCCCCGTAAATGGTAAAAAATGCTGAAAAAATATCAACCGAGCCCATAAATGCGCCAGAAAATTAAACCTGGCGTATAATGATGATTGAGTACCGTGGGATAAAAGTTGGAGGAGAGGCGATGAAGACACGTCTACATTTCAAAGTTGTGAGGTTTTCATGTCAAACAAATAAATGTTGCTTGTGCACACGGGTTACTATATGAAACCGTTTGCATAGGCCTTTCCGCGGGGCGCACGACGATCTTTTTTCACCCTTTTCACCGAAGCCGCCAACATGCCCCCCACACAAACCCGCGCCCTCCCCCGTTTCGCTCAACTATGCGCGGATTCTGCCCAAACTCCATCGACAGCTAGCTCCCTCCCCCTCCCGGCCCCCAGATCCACACCAGAACCCTTTCCGGTGCCGTCGTGCTCAATCCGGCCGTGTACCTGCTTCCCGGCGTCAACCCTACCCTTCATTGCCGCTCCGAACATGCGGCTGCGCACGCCTCACCGTCTTCATTTGCTCGCCAGCCGTCCTCAAGCATATCGATCCTGTACCATCGCCTCTCCTGCCGGATTTGCGCAAAAAAAACGGTCAGTTGCTGCCCTCCATCGCGGTGAGGTCTATTATCTCGCGATCCCTTTTCCTATTTCGTTCGGTTTGTCCCCAAAATGATTATAAAATAATGGAGAGCGTATTTATGTTCATCATCTACCCTTTAACATATAGGCTGTATTTATTCCAATTAGTTATTGTCGAGTTACATATCATGTGCGCACGAGTCACACAAAATGAACAGATTAGCCGTACATTTCCAAATTATCACATGCCATGTTTAGACAGCTTGCTGCCAGGCTGTTACATTTTATTTATGATTATCCCCTTTTCTGAATTTCGCATGTGTCCTCTGTAGATGTCTATTAGCAGCGACGACAGTCATACTTCTGCCGAGGTATCTTCATCTGAGTCCGAAGCCAACATGTCTGCAACAGATGTTCGTGTATCAAGAAATGATGAACGGGATAAAGCTGCCACAATCACCCATCCGGTCAAGAGCCGGAAGAGTGCTCCAAGAAAGCCCACACACCAGCCTAAAGGTGTATACGAAGTAACTGACATCGATTTGAAGTCTTGGGCTCCAACTAAACTAGATAAAGCACGCACGAGGTTCAGGAGTGTGTGTGGATTTGTTGGTAGGGCAAGGCTAAACATTAATCTGTCGAGGTTTCGGAAGGCTGGTGCAGAAACACGACAGAGGATAGTCTGGGAGATCATGTAGCACTTCAACGTTCCTGAGGAGTGGAGAGAGCAGGTGCAACACGCTGCACTGAAGAAGACGAGGGATGCTTCGAGAAACTGGAAGCATGTGTTGTACAAGAAGTTCTTGAGTCAAGGCAAGGACCCAATCCCCTCATACCCCCAAATTACAAAGGAAGACTGGACAAAATTCAAAAGGGTCAGGGCCAGTGAAGAGTTTATTAAGAAGAGTGCCATGCAATCAGAACTCCAGAAGAAGAACACACACCCCACCGTATGGGTGTGGCAGGATACTACGGCATGAAACCGATATGGGAGCAGGACGACAAAGAAGCAATAGCTGCGGGTGGCAGCCCGACCTTTAGTGAAATTAGGGGCACTCGCGCTAGGGACTACTTGCGAGCATCTGCAAAGAGGCATGGAGACGGTTCTTATTACTTTGAAAACTCAGCAGACCAAGAACTGTATGATGTGATGGCAAAGGCTTCCAAAAACACTGGAAGGTGCTACAGGAACTCATGGCCATGTGACATTCTGTCCGAGGCTCTGACTACCAAAGAGCCCCCCTGGACGTGCAAGGGGTATTGGGGTCAATGTCCCACACAAGAGGGCTTTCTCACTAAGCAAAGAAGAGAGGCTCAGCATGAAAAAAGGTAGGAGTGAGGGTAAGCATAAAGACTTGCGTGAAAGTATTAAGAGGGACCTGTATCCTGGAATTCGAAAGGAAGTTGAGGAGTCATATATGCAGCAGAAGGCACTAATGATGAGAGAGAGCCAGGAGACAGAAGGGTATGTCGGCATGGATGATGCCACTTATTGTATGACAACACCACACAAGAGTAGCTCTGCATTAGCTGACCTCAGCGACAATGATGCTGCTACTGGACATGATTTTGCTATATCTGATCTATATGGACAGGGGGGAGATTGAAGGCCGTGCTTACACATTATGAAGGTACTTTACAATGTGCAACAACGTGGGTTTACTACCCTGACTTGGACGGGGGACTCTTGTTGGACAATGCGCCGTTGAAGCCGGGTTGTGTGAAGTGCTACGTGACTGAAATAAAGCCTGGATTCAGTAAGTTTGCCCTGAAGAATGTCCTCGGGGACCCTGATGAGCAGAGGACCTTGGAAGAAGCACGGTTAAATCATATCCAGTGGCCACGGAAAGAAATATACTTCCTGGATTAGATCCCTCCAGCCCCCCAAAAGCAACCAATGTCGCCCTCGAACCGGTGACTCTCCTCTCGCCATAGCAGATCTTGTGTGATTCCCCCAATGAACATACTCTTAGGAATCTGATGCCCGACGCATCAACCCGTGATCAGCCGGACCGACTTCCTGCCATAGAGGCCATGTCATCGTCCGCTCCTGAGTAGCCTGTGGCAAGGCCTACACCTGCTGAAGACGTATCATCGGTTCAGATGCCGGCCACTTAAGCAGAAAGTGCAGACACATCGGCACTGCATCCTCACCAGACAAACCCGACCGAACCGCGTGCTAAGGAGTCTGAAAGTCTGGAACCGCCTGCTAAGCAGTTCGAAAGTCCGGGACCGGCTGCTAAGCACTCTGAAAGTCAGGACCCACCTGCTCATCAGTCCAGCGGTTCGCAGCCGCCTGATAAGGATACCGATGTGCCAGCACTGCCTGCTCAGCAAACCAACACGTTGTCACAGCCGCATCAACACACCGACACGTTGGCACCAGCTGCTCATAAGCCCAGAATAGCTTCAACGGCTGGTCAGTTGTCCGTCGACTCTGGCACTACAGCTCAGCATTCCATCACAACGACATCATCTGTTCAACAGTCCATCGTACCTTCACAAGTGTCAGGGCACGGATGCACACGATCACCTACAGGACCAGAGGCCCCTTTATGGTTCGGCAAGGGGGGGGGGTCACGTTGTGCAAAGAGCGAAGACCAAGAGGCAGCGCGACGATCGGGACGCTGACATTTTTTACCCAGGTTCGGGCCGCTGTGAAGCGTAAAACCCTACTCCTGCTTTAGGTGGATTGAACAAAGGAACACGAAGAACACGCAACGCTCAATCCCGACAAGGGTTGCCGTCGAGGAGAACCGCTACGTGAGTAAAAGTGTCCAAAGGTCTGAATCTTGAGCTAGGTTGCCTTGGGCCTCCTTTTATAGGGCAAGGGGCAACCACAATGGCAAAATAGTCTTTATCTCACGATTAGATAGCTAACAGAGCTATCATACCTAACTCAGGTATTTAGGACAAAATACCATGATTGCTGGGCTAGGTGGCGCGCGGGGGTGCACCCCCGGCAAGCTCTTACCACTGCTTACCTGGTTGTTGCTTAGGGTCTTGACACGCCACTGGACGGGTGTCAACTGGGTATAATCTATCTTCTGGTGAGTCTCCACATGCTTAGCGAGATCCACTTAGCCGCCTGAGTGCTCGACACCGCATCGACAAGTGACTGGCATCATGATGCGGTGGAGCGGTGGCTGGTCAGCTCGTGCCTGTCGAGGAATGGCTTGCCGGGTCTTCTTGAGATGTGCGTGCCTCGGTCCCCGGTAGGCTCCGGGGACGTGGCTGGCGCGCTTTGGGCCCCTCCTGGGCCGTTGCAATGGTCTTGCCGGCGTTTGCTTGGCCTTCTGTAGGTCGTTATTGCTGGGGTCTGGTTCTTGAATGCTCGCTTTTTGGTGTGGTAGCTTGTATTGACGAGTTTTGCTACTACTGCCTGTGCATAAGTCAGGGGCACTGGATACCCCTGTCCTAGTGCACCGCCAGGAGCCCCCAGGCCTGGCCCACATGCACTTGCCTGGTGCCGTTGGGTCAGGCCCAAAAATTATGCTCATGCACGCAATGTGAGGGAGTAACCGCCAATTTACTAGTCAGCACTGACCCACCACCTCAGGCCGTTTCCGCCACGCGCGCCGCATGCATAGCGGGAAGCTTGCGGCGGGCGCTCGTGACTTAAAGGCCTGATCGTGGCAAAAACCGCAACGCCATGGATTGGAGCACTGGGGCGGTTACCTGTTTGCCCGTGAGTCGTGGGTAGTGGGACTGGTGGAGATGGGCGGCCGCTCTGGAGCGGGGGGGGGGGGGGGAGCCAGCCCCCGTGCTCTCCCCTATAAATTAGGCGGTCACGGTGGCGATGCTCATCCATCTCCATCTCCTCCTTACTCCCAAGTCTACACTGCTCGTCCTTTATCTCCGGTGCGTATTTGAGCCGCCCCTTCCTCCCTGATGGTCAGGGGGAAGGGCCTGGCGAGTGCGTTTGTCGTCGTAGAGCCTTCTCCTTGTGTCCACGCTCTGCTCCCGCTCTGGATCGACGACCTCGGGCCAAAAGTTGGCCGGAGGAGTCTCGGATGGTGGAGCGGGCGGCATGGCGGTCGCGCCGGGGACAGCTGCGGCGGCACGCCTGCCGCTGCGTCGCCCACTGTTTCAGTTTTGATGGAGCGCCGTGCGGTCGACACCGCGCTGGAGTCTATGATGGAAACGCATCGTCGTGGTGGATTGTGGTCCCCGCACTCCTTCTTCAGGGTGATGGAGAAAAATCGTTCGCACGACTATCGATTGCATGCATGCGGTTGCAACCGTGGTTCGTCATCCATCGCGGTAGAGTTCTCCACCCATGGCGTTATGGACAGCGCGCATGGGTGGGAGTTCTTTGCTTGCGTGTGCTTCTTAAGGGCAGGGGGAATTCCCCGCCTTTAGCCGCCAGGGGCAACCATGCTCTCTGTGGGGCCCCTCGGCTGCTGCGTCGGGAGCTTTGACGACGGCGGCGGCGTTCCCTCGAGCGGTGGCGATGAGGAAGACGATGGCGGTCGGGGACTCACGACGCTTCAGGAGCGTGGATGATGGCTCCGACGCGTCGCACTCCCCGGCAGCACCATCATCACCAGCTGGGCTCCGACAATGCCACCATCTGCACCTGCCCTCCGCCTTCTTTCCCCTTGCCAGTCTTGTCTGCTCCGTCGGCTTCGTCCGGCCTGCCTGGGGATGGGGCCCTTCTGCTCTTCGGACGCGCCGAATCCCAGCCAGGCGCTCCTTTTGCCCTCTGTTTCTTCTCCACCTAATTCCTAGGAGGACAGGGACAAGAAAGGCATTATGGGGCACTTATCTTTTTACAAGTCAAAAATGTAGGCGCTCGCCAAGTTTTAGTTAATCGTAATGTAATTCTTATCCGATTTGTATCAACAAATAAATGAATGAATGTTATCTCTTTTCCCTGAGTACTATCCTTTTCCCCCTTTATTCCTACTGTGTCAGCGTGTTTGCCCTTGCCGCACGGAACCGCTTGTCGAGTCACTACTAACCACGAGCGCCAAAGAGGGAGCGAGCCCCCGGTAGCAGGCTGGCATTGTTCCCCGGCACGGCTCCTTGTCGGCATCGGCGCGGTCCCCCGAGGACTGGTAAGTACCAGGAACTGGGGGACGGCTCGTCCCGACAAGGGTTTTTACCCCGTGGGGGACTCCACATAACACGTTCGAAAAAGGGAGCAAGGGGTTTCCTTTAAGGGAGCAAACAATCATAAAACTTGGGATATGTGGTTAGACTTATCTTTTTTTCAAGCAGTATCCCTGTCCATAGTATGCTGGGCCACCGTCCTTGCCCTTTCGCTCTCCTTCCATGTTTTCCTGGCAGTCAAACACGTAGAACAAGAGGCCTATATTCCTCGATGAGAGAATGCGGCAACAAGGATTATAGGCTCAACAAGTATTCTAGCAAATCTCTAGAAGTTGAATAGGCGATGATATTGCAATCATAAAAAATGCATAACGAACGTGCAATGTAATGATATGATGCAATGCCTAGCTTTATTATTGTTGCACAGGATCTGCGCCTGGCTTTGTACAAAGGGTTACATGCAACTTCGGCAAGGCTTGTACAAAAGGTGGCTGTCGGGGGCTGTGCCCGGCACCCGCGCCTTACGAGTAGAACTTACGCAGATGCTCAATATTCCATGAGTTAAGCACCTTGGTGCCATCTTGGGTCTCTAGACGGACTGCGCCAGGTCTGGTGACTCGTGCTACCCGGTAAGGGCCTTCCCACTTCGGCGTCAACTTGTTGGTACCCTTGGCAGACTAAACGCGCCTAAGGACAAGGTCGCCTTCCTCAAGGCTCCGAGCGTGGACCCTGCAGCTATGATAGCAGCGCAGGGCTTGCTGGTAGCGTGCAGCACGCACAGCGGCCCGGAGACGATCTTCCTCGAGGAGCATGGAATCGTCATGCCGTAGCTGCTTTTGCTCTACTTCATCGTAGGCAAGTACTCGAGGTGACCCGTATATGAGTTCTGTGGGGAGCACTGCTTCTGCCCCGTATACTAGGGAGAAGGGCATGTGGTCGGTAGCTCGATTCGGTGTCGTTCTGAGGGACCAAAGAACCACCAGCAGCTCATCTATCCAGCGCTTGCCGCTCCTCCGCAGTCTATCGAAAGTCCTTGTCTTGAGACCTCGCAACACTTCAGCATTCATCCTCTCGACTTGCCCGTTGCTTCTTGGATGTGCAACAGAGGCGAAGGAGACCTTGGTTCCAAGGCTTTGGATGTATTGGATGATGGCGTGGCTCGTAAACTGGGTGCCATTGTCGGCGATCACCCTGTTGGGTACTCCAAAACGGCACACCGGTCCTTTCATGAACTTGATAGCTGACTGCACGGTCACCTTCCTTACTGGCTCTACCTCAGGCCATTTTGTGAACTTGTCGATTGCGACGAACAAGAACTCAAAGCCCCTGACAGCGCGGGGGAAGGGGCCCAAAATATCGAGCCCCCAGACCGAGAAGGGCCAGGACAAAGGGATCGTCTGGAGAGCTTGTGCTGGTTGATGGATGTTCTTGGAATGGAACTGGTAGGCTTCACACTTGGTGACCAACTCAGTTGCATCTTGGAGGGCAATGGGCCAATAGAAACCCTGCCGGAGGGCTTTCCCGGCAAGGGCTCTTGATCCGATGTGAGAACCACATACACCTCTGTGAATCTCCGCCAACAGTTTTAGTCCGTCCTCCCAACAAATGCACTTTAATTTCACGCCGTTGGGTCTTTTTCTGTACAGAATGTCATTGACAAACTGGTACATACTTGACTGACGGGCTACTTTTTCAGCCTCTTCTTGCTCTTCGGGAAAAACTCCTGTTTGGAGGAAGCAGACTATATGTTGTGCCCAAGTTGGAGCCCGGGGCTCGACAACTAGGACTAAAGGCATCTCCTTGTCCGTGGGAGCGCTTGTCTCAACCTCGAGAACCTGGGGTTCCGCAGGAGAAAGCTGCTCACCAGACGAAACGAGACTGTCCCCGGCAGCTTCTCTACCAGCGGCTTCGGGAAGCTCTGCCGGGAAATGCTTGCCGGAGTTCAGCTTTCTTCTTTTCCTGGCCATCATTGATGGGGATACTAATGGTTGAGTGAGGCGAAGGATAAGGTTCCTGGTTCCACAGGGAGCTTTTGCGCAGCGCACTTTGATAGATGATCAGCAATACTGTTCTCCACACGCGGCACATGCTCTGTTTGTAATCCGTCAAAGCGCTCCTCCAGTTTCCTAACCTCTTCCACGTATGCTTCCATCAACGGGCTCTGATAGTCTTTGTTGACTTGTTTCACCACAAGCTGAGAATCGCCTCGGATGATCAGTCTCTTGATCCCCAACTCCACCGCGATTCTGAGTCCGACAAGGAGCCCTTCATACTCGGCGGTGTTGTTGGTGGCTTCCTCCCGGGGAAAGTGCATCTGAACCACATACTTGAGGTGCTCTCCGGTGGGGGCGATGAGGAGCACGCCTGCTCCTGCGCCCCGGAGTGAGAAAGCACTGTTAAAGTACATGATCCACTCTTTAGGTGCTTCCTTGCCGGGGAGGACTGTTTCTGGAACTTCTTCATCTGGCGTGGGCGTCCATTCAGCGATGAACTCCGCCAGCGCCCTGCTCTGGACTGTGGAAGTGCTCTCATACTTCAATCCGAAACTTGACAGATCAAGTGCCCACTCAACTATCCTGCCAGTGGCCTCGGGGTTCCTCAATATGCGCTGCAGTGGAAAGCGAGTGACAACTGTGATCTCATGGGCTTGGAAGTAGTGGCGCAGCTTCGTCGAGGCCATGATGAGGCCGAAGATCAGCTTTTGCACTCCAGAGTACCTTGACCTAGCCCCCTGCAACAAGGAGCCGACAAAGTACACCGACCACTGCACCACTTTCCTCTTCGCCACTTCCTTGGAACTGCCTTCGTCAGCTTGCCGAGATTCCCCTAGTTCTACATTGGGTCCTGCCGCAGATGCTTTGGTTTTGTCCCAGGCGGCATCGGTCGCAGCGGCTGCATCCTCATCTACTTCTCGCTGCGCCACCAGCGCTGCACTAACCACTTGATTCGTTGCCACCAAGTACAGCAGCAATGGTTCTTGTGGCTTAGGAGCGACCAAGGTGGGAGCAGAAGAAAGGTAAGTTTTTAGATCTTGCAGTGCTGCCTCTGCTTCCGGGGTCCACTTTACCGGGCCTGCCTTCTTCAGGATCTTGAAAAACGGCAGGGCGTGTTCGGCGGATTTGGAGATAAACCTACTTAGCGTGACATCGCATCCGGTCAAACGTCTGATGTCCTTGATGGTCTTGGGTGCTTGTATCTGCTCAATTGCCTTGATCTTGTCGGGATTTGCTTCTATTCCTCGCTAAGATACAAAGAACCCAAGTAGCTTGCCGGACGGGACGCCAAATACACACTTTTCAGGATTGAGCTTCAGATTGATCTTGCGCAAATTTGCAAAGGTTTCTTCCAAGTCTGGTATGAGAGTTGCTTCATCTTTCGTCTTGACGACTATATCATCCATGTAAGCTTCCACATTTCTGTGCAACTGTGGTCCAAATCCAGTCTGCATGACTCTGGCAAAGGTAGAACCAGCGCTCTTTAACCCGAAGGGCATCCGTACAAAGCAGTACGTGCCGCACGGAGTTATGAACGTGGTCTTTTCCTCATCTTCCTTAGCCATGAAAATCTGGTGGTATCCGGAGTAAGCATCCAAGAACGAAAGCAAGTCACACCCGGAGGTGGAATCAACAATCTGGTCGATGCGCGGCAAGGGGAAAGGGTCCTTCGGGCACGCCTTGTTCAGGTCAGTGAAATCTATGTAGGGCCTCCATTTCCCATTTGCCTTGCGCACGACTACCGGGTTGGCTAGCCAAGTTGGGTGCAATACTCCTCTGACCAAACCAGTTGCTTCAAGTTTCTCGATCTCTTCGGCGATGAACTGCCGCCGCTCCAAGGCTTGCTTCCTAACCTTTTGCTTGACGGGCCTGGCATGGGGGTAGACAGCAAGGTGGTGCTCAATTTCCTCCTTGGGAACACCGGGGATGTCAGATGGTTGCCAAGCAAACACATCGACATTCACCCACAGGAAGGCAACGAGCGCGCTTTCCTATTTGTCAGTGAGGGTGGTGCTGATGGTGAACGTACCACCAGTGCCATCCAGCCCTGCCGGGATCTTCTTCGTCTCAGGATAGGTGACCTTGGTCTTCTTGCTAACGGAACTCTCCGGAAGGTCATCATCAGGTGCAGCGCACTCCGAAGAGGCGCGCTTCCCGGAGTCCTTGCCGGTGTTCATGCTAGGCTTCTTTACTTTCTTTGATTCCTTGGCGGGCGCTGGGATTTCTCCAGCCTCAGCTGCTATCGCGTCTTGATAAATCTTGTCCACGCATATGACTGCATCCTTCTTGTCAGATGGGATGGAGATGATTCCAATGGGGCTTGGCGTCTTCAAAGTGTTGTAAGCATAGTGGGATGCTGCCATGAACTTTGCCAGTGCTGGGCGACCAAGAATTCCGGTGTAAGGTAGGGGGAGCTCAACCACGTCGAACACCACTTTCTCAGTTCGGTAGTTCAACTCCCCGCCAAACGTCACAGGCAAGGTGATCTTTCCCTTAGGTCGACTCCTGCCGGGGTTAACTCCTTGGAATGTACCCGTGGCTCTGAGCTCTCCGTCAGGGATCTGCAGCCTTTCAACCACTTTCGGGGAGATTAAGTTCAACCCCGCCCCGCCGTCAACTAGCATCTTGGTGACCTTGAGGTTGCGGATTGTCGGGGAGACCAAGAACGGCAAACATCCGACCACAGAGGTGCAGTCAGGATGGTCCTCCTCATCAAAGATGATAGGCGTGCGGGGCCATTTGAGTGGCTTTTTGGACTCTGCAGTTGGCTCCACGGCATTGACCTCACGCGCCCACTGTTTAAGCTGGCGGTGAGAGGAATGCAATGATGCACCCCCGTCAACACACATGGCTTCAGTTGCCCTCTGGAATTCTCGATCACTGGAATCCTCCTCGTCATCCTCATCCTCACTCATGTCCTCTGCTTCTTTCTTCTCGCGGCCTCTGGCTGGCTTTTCCTTCTGCTGCGGGGCTTTGCCGCGGCGGCCTCTTCTACTGCCACGGCCCTTCCCGGCAATACCATCTTGGTTCTTCTCTTTATCACGCTTCTCATACTCGGCCTTCTGCTTCTCGACAAGCTGCTCAACTTGGCGGCACTCTCGGAGATCATGGCCTTTATAGCGGTGGATTTTGTAGTACGGCCCGTCGGACTTCCCAGTTTTCTCAGCGACAGCAGCCTCCCGGCAATCAGCGCACGCGGCAGCTCCCTTGCCGGGGGCCTCGGCTTTGGCCTTCTTGCCGATACTGAGGTCACCGGAGCCTTCAACGGCCAACACTGCTTTTCCTTTACGCTTCTTGTTGCGCTTCCGGCTCTTCCCCTTCAGGCTAGGGGCATCGTCGTTGTCGTCTGAATCGACTTCGACGCTAGCCTCCTCTCCGGGTAATCGCCTTCCTTCCTCAGCACGAGCACACTTGTCTGCCAATGTGTATAGCTCGTTGACGGTCTTGGGGAGTTTGACATTCATCTTGGCCCGCATCGTCCTGTTGCGCACGTTCGAATGGAACGCGGTAATCACGGCAGCGGGGTGTATCTCTGGGATGTTGCGGTGCACTCGACTATACCTCTGAATGTACTTCCGCAGAGTCTCTCCTTCTTTTTGCGGAAGGACTTGCAGGTCGCTAGGCTGCCCTGGCTCCTGGTGGCCGCCTATGAAGGCACCAACGAACTCGTTGCACAAGTCAGCCCACGATGAAATGGAGTTCTCCGGCAGGTGCATCAGCCACAACCTCACGTTTGGCTTGAGTGCCAAAGGGAAGTAGTTGGTGAGCACCTTCTCATCTCTTCCTCTGGCAGCTTGAACAACTATTGTGTAGATGCCCAGGAACTCTGCCAGGTTTAGCTTTCCATCATACTTCTCCGTCAACTCTGGTTTGAAAGCTCGGGCCAATGGCGAGTGGACCTGCCGCAGCTCGCGAGTGAAGGCAGGGCACCCAACCTCGTAAGGCAGGTACCCGCCAGCACTGGGCGCGGGGTCGCCACCACCTGGGCCATTGCGCTTGTCAGACTGAGGGTGTGCTTCTTGACGCCGCTCGATGGTGATGCGCGCGTCTTCTTTCCGCTGATCCTCCAGGACACGCCGCTGGTCCCGGCGATCGTGTGGGTCGAACGAGGCCATAGATGCTTCGTCGAACTCGTCAGCATGTGAAGCTCGCCGGGGCTGCTCCTGGGTTTGCTGTCGCGGAGGGGACTGCACCATTGGTGTGGCCCCCTCGACACGATCGCCGGCCCGGGCCGCCGTAGCCGTACGCGTGTGTCGCGATGCCTCTGCATGTTGAGATTTGTGGGCTTCGACGAAGGATATCAAGCTCTGGATGGTAGCTCTCCACTCATCCATCTTATCGGCCAACGGTGGGAAGTTTAGCAGCAACTGGGCTCGCGCCATCGCTTCCGATGCCGTGTCCGGCATGGCGAAAGAGGCGGACCGCGATGTCGCCCGACTCCTGGTGGAGCCAAGAGGGGCGTCGCCGCATCCGTGTCACTGTGCGCCGCTCGCCGGGGCAGTCTGTAGTGGGGGAGGCCGAGCCCGCGGGATTGCGACTCCGCTCGGCGCTCCGTCTTGTTCTGGACGAGGCGTGCGTCTAGTAGCCGCGCTGGTGATGGGCGCAGACGGGGGATCGCGGCTTGCTCCGGATTGTGCCCCGCCGTGACGGCCACGGCCATCCGCACGGTGGGGAGGTGGTGATTGGTTGTTTCCTTCGCCCGCGGCACCAGGGGCGTGCTCGTCAGGATGTTGCTGCTCTTGCTCCTCTCCGGCGTTCCTCGCTCCAGCCTCGACCGCGGGGGACACGACGGTGGCGCCGCCTGCGCCAGCCGCATTACCCACGACACCCGCCTCACTCGCAGCCGCCGCAGCGCCCACGGCTGCATGCGAGGGAGCCTTTGAAGTGGAGGGATGCGCGGCCGTGCGGGGCTTCTTCTTGGGAGCCATGGATGAAGAAGATGTTGATGAAGATTGACTCGCTGTTCATGAACTCGGGTTCGCGCAAATGACACACCCCCTACCTAGCACGCCAAAGATGTCAGGGCACGAATGCACACGATCAACTACGGGACCAGAGGCCCCTTTGTGGTTCGGCCAGGGGGGGTCACGTTGCGCAAAGAGCGGGGACCATGAGGCAGTGCGACGATCGGGACACTGGCATTTTTTACCCAGGTTCGGGCCGCTGTGAAGCGTAAAACCCTACTCCTGCTTTAGGTGGATTGATCAAAGGAACATGAAGAACACGCAACGCTCAATCCCTACAAGGGTTGCCGTCGAGGAGAACCGCCACGTGAGTACAAGTGTCCAAAGGTCTGAATCTTGAGCTAGGTTGCCTTGGGCCTCCTTTTATAGGGCAAGGGGCAACCACAATGGCAAAACAGTCTTTATCTGATGATTAGATAGCTAACAGAGCTATCATACCTAACTCTGGTATTTAGGACAAAATACCATGATTGCTTGGCTAGGTGGCGCGCGGGGGTGCACCCCCGGCAAGCTCTTACCACCGCTTAGCTGGTCGTTGCTTAGGGTCTTGACATGCCACTGGACGGGTGTCAACTGGGTATAATCTGTCTTCTGGTGTGTCGCCACGTGCTTAGTGAGAGCCACTTAGCCGCCTAAGGGCTCGACAACGCATCGACAAGTGACTGGCGTTGTGATGCGGTCGAGCGGTGGCTGGTCAACTCGTGCCTGCCGGGGAATGGCTTGCCGGGTCTTCCTGAGATGTGCGCGCCTCGGTCCCCGGTAGGCTCCGGGGACGTGGCTGGCACGCTTTGGGCCCCTCCTGGGCCGTTGCAATAGTCTTGCCGGCGTTTGCTTGGCCTTCTGCAGGTCATTGCTGTCGGGGTCTGGTTCTTGAATGCTCGCTTAGTGGTGTGGTAGCTTGTATCGACAGGTTTTGCTACTACTGCGTGTGCATAAGGCAGGGGCACTGGATACCCCTGTCCTAGTGCACCGACAACAAGCTTCTCAGTAGTATGTCGTTGATGAAACCAGACATCAAACAAGAAGTGCTTCAGCTAAGAAGACGGAAGCGGCCACGGTTTCACACAGGAAGTCGGGCCTCCCAAAAGCGAGGAGGGATGGGACCAAGAGCCTCCTTCTACAAAGAATCATCGGCCATACCCAAATTAACAACAAGGTTTTTGATGGGCTGGGTAATCCCAGTTCTGACCACATGTTTGAAGTAGACCTTGAAAAGCAAATTTCTAGTAAGGAAATAGTCACATTTGAGAAACGCAAGTACAAGCATGGCTAGCCATTCCTTATTGGCAATTTCTGGGAGGAGTGCAGTTCCAGTGCTCGCAAGTTACATAAATATTGCATGGACAGAATGTTGGAAGGAGAAGATACTAACATTCTGCAAGTGCACTACGACCATCATCATTTCTCTCACGTTGCAGGTACCATCAGTGTGGAATTCGAGGACTTTCATCTCTTCTTCAACTTCGATGAGCTTGCTGCCACTCTTGTCAAATGCTTGATGTTGTAAGTACTTCACAAACTCTGATCAACTTCTCCATACAAGGCTGTAAATGACAAAAAAGCTAACTGTATTGTATTCCTCTCAGGGGATTGACGACGCAGAGAACATCAAGGGTGCATGCGTATTTCATAGATCCTGATTTAGCAAACGGCGTTTTGGTACGAGATAATGTCTCACGCAAGTCTTCCATTGAGTATGTCGCCAAGATCTTGTTCAACTTATAGATAGGAGAATTGTTCATGTGGCCATATCATGAACGGTAATTTAAATATACAACCACGCATACATTGATCATCTTTCAGTTTTAGACATAGTTCGTACGTTCATGGTTTTCTTAAACTGTAGAGGTCACTGGATCTTGGTGGTCATTGTTCCAAAACGCAACACAGTTTACTACATGGATTCTCTCAGAGAGTCAAATGCGCCTTAGGATCTGAGTGATCTTCAGGATTTCATGGATAGGTATTGAATTCTTTGATGTTAATGCGTTGTGTTCATATCTGGTTCCAGAAGTGAGTGTGTGGAAATTCATCTTCATTTCCAGTGTATTGTCGAAGAACATAACTTTAGGAGGGATTCGGTTCGACCGCCAATTACCTTTGCAGCACGTGATCGTTTCTCCGGTAAGACAACGAAATCCGTTATTTTCAGAAAATGCTAGTCAGATGTTCAAGTTTCTAAGTAAACCTCTTTCTATTTCTCTCCATATAAAAAAGAAGAAACAACTTACACCGGTTAGGTTGTTCCTAACAGGGCAAATACATGACTAATACTGTACAAAAAATTTCAGTGTCCTCAGCAACAACAAGGTACCAGCCTATGTGGATACTACGTTTGTGCACACATGATGAACCTATGCAGACGTGTTGAATGTCGCGTCAGTGATGACAGGATAAAACTAGTAAGTCTGCTTCTTAATTACTATCTTCTACTCCACACGTATGTCACATTCTGATCTAAAAGTCCTGCAGTTGATCTTCGTACCGATGACCTCTTCACCACTCGCCGCAGATGAATTTCTGTCTGTTAGGAAATTTATCAACACCTTCTTTGTGAAACACTATATCAAGCCCAATGACGACGTCGAAGATTTCCGGGTTCATATCCATGAATAATAAGTACGCATTCATATAGTGTTATCAGCTAAACATATAAACATGGATGCATTATTTTCCATGTGATCATGTCTTCGTATTTTGTACACTATGATTATGTACTGCATATGTCGGTTTAACAGCTGTCGAATTTAGCTAGCATTTGCTCAATTGCATATTGTCGTGAATTATGATGAATCCTCTGCTTGTGGACACTATTCGTTGAATTGCATATTGTGGCGAATTATGATGAATGTTCTTCATGTGGACACTATTTGTCGATTGGATATTGTGGCGAATTTGCTATTTGTAGGGTGAATTAAATGTGATATTTTATAATAACCTGGAAATTTTAGCGCACACAGTTCAAGCAACTAAGCGTGTGCGGTCCAGAACGGAAAGCACACACAACTCATAGCGCAACCGCCTGTGGTCCACAGGAAAAGCACACGAGATATAATCTAAAACGTAAGCCAACAGGAAACCGTGCCCGATGCAAAGACGATCTCACGCGTACTTTTCTCGGGAAACATGTCCGATGATGCCATGCATGGCAGACGGTGTCTAGAGAAATCTCGTGTGCGATGATGAACATATCACACACAGTTTATACAATGGCCCGTGTGGATTAGGTAACGTTTCGCAAAAGGTAAAAGGTCAAACTCTGTTTGTTTTCCATGAGCAATTAGACGCGTTTGACTCGTCTTGCACGTGTGTGATTGATCCCAAATCCCACACGTAAGCCCAAAATATTATGTGTGCGATATGTTCCTGCACCGCACACGATTATATTTGCAGATCGTTTGCGTTCATTGGTCACCATCGCCGATGGGTTTTCCGTGTCGTGTGGGATGGACCCCCCTATCGCCCACACACGCAAGGCGACGGTTTAGAACTACGTCGCGGAAAGGGGTTAAAAACCGTTTGTATGGCACGTCGCTGCACCAGTGACTTCTAGAATAAGTCATATGAAGTCCCCATGGGGAAGTGGCTGATATGTCTTCAACGTATCTATAATTTTTTATTGTCACATGCTATTATATTATCATTCTAGGATACTTTTTGAGTAATAACTTACCAATTTATATTATTTTTGAGCACTAACCTATTGACCCAGTGCCTGGTGCCAGTCGTTGTTTTCTGCGTGTTTTTTACTTTTAAGGTTTACCCTACCAAACAAAGTCCAATTGCCCCGAAACTGTTTTATGATTTTTTTCTAGACCAAAAGAAGACCTCGAAGTTTTGGGAGAAGACCGGAGGCCTCCCGAGGGAGGCACAAGCCAACAGGGCGCGCCCAGGGGGGTCAGCGCGCCCTAATAGCTTGTCCCTCCCTGGTGGCCCTCCTACCCCCGTTCTTTGGCCTATAAATTCACATATGTTCCAAAAACCCTGGAGGGCATCCCGAAACACTTTTTCCGCCGCCGCAAGTCTCTGTTCTGCCGCGAGCCCATCTGGACCTCTGTTTCGGCACCCTTCCGGAGGGGGGTCGATCACGGAGGGCCTCTTCATCAACCTTGCTGCCCTCATGATGATGTGTGAGTAGTTCACCACAGACTTACGGGTCTGTAGTTAGTACCTAGATGGCCATCCCTCTCTCTTTTGATCTTCAATACAATGATCATCGCATCTTCGCTTTGATCTATTCGATGTAATTCTTTTGTGCGGTGCGCTTGTTGGGATCCGATGAATTGTGGGTTTATGTTTAGATTATTCATGAAAAGTATTTGAGTCTTCTGTGAAATCTTTTATTATGATTCTTATTTGCATGATCATTATAGCTTCGTAAATCTCTCTGATCTATTGATTTGCTTTGGCCAAGTAGATTGATCTTTCTTCAGTGAGAGCGGTGCGTTGTAGTGGGTTCAACCTGACGGGTTTCTATATCCCAGTGACAGAAGGCGACAAGATACATCTTTGTGTTGTTTATACTAAGAATAAAATGATGGGGTTTATTCATATTGATTGAGTTTACATTGTCTACATCATGTCATCGTTCTCCAAGCATTACTCTGTTTGTCATGAACATAATACGTAGAGAGGCAAGCATAGAAGCGCTCTTGAAGTGGAGTAATAGTAATAGGTGCAGGCAGGAGTCGGCCTATTTGTTTATGGACGGGATGCCTATATACACATGACCATTGCCGTGAATATGAACATGATTATTTGCTTTTCTATCAATTGCACAACAATAATTTGTTTACCCACCGTATGTTGCTTTTACGAGAGATGCCGCTAGGGCACACTATGGCCCTCGAGTCTATTCGCTTATATATTTACAAAACCTATCTTTACCTTGCTGCCATTATTTGTCTTTTATTTGATTTTGCAATTTACAATTATCTACAATTATCTACACACCTCACTTGCTTGCAAATAACGAGATCAAGGGGATTGACAACCCTCTTGCCCGCGTTGGGTGCAAGTTGTTTGCTCTTTTGTGTGCAGCCGCTGAAGATGGTTGTAGATTGATATTCCTATTGGTTCGATAAACCTTGGTTTCTTAACTGAGGGAAATACTTACCCGTCTTGTGCTGCAATTACCCGTTCCTCTTCACGGAAAACCCAACGCAGATCACAAGTATCGGTGGCCAAGTTGTTGAATGAAGAAACTACAATAATAGGTCTTCCGGCTAGGTGTGTTGGCCACAATATACACTTTACCAGGTTACAAAGAGACCAACATTATAATTCTTGAAAGATGCTCCAACCATCATATCTGCCCGAGATTCAGATCTAGTTGGTGACATGATATTCCAGACCCAGCATGCCTGAAAAAGAAATGTTGCAACACAAATTGACGAGATGACGTTGCGGGATTCTCAGGAAATGAACTATGGAAGACAACCCCCAAAACATGAGTTGGATTGCAAGACACATGTGAGCACATTGTCCAGGACAATCATGACCACATAGAAGTCTTACAACAAAACACTACCGAGTTCTGGTTGGGAACCATCATTGGAGGTAACGAAGTATTGTGCACGTCCGTCTGGGCCCTTCAGGATTAACACTCAACTTCTTTTCCTTGAACAAGTCAATCAGTGGCTTGGTGGGCTAGGAAATTCATATGGATTGGAGGTTGCAAATCTATCAAACCATAGCATACTTTGCACATGCATGATTGACTTGGGATGATTCCAGAGGAAGCAATTTAACTTTTCTCCAAGTCATGACGACAACTTGCACCAAATGTACGTGAACTAAGAGTAAGTCACTTCTTACACCAAACATATGCGTCATGTACGAGACATGAAGGTAACGCCTACAAAAGTTTCCAGCACTAGCTTAATGTCCAGCATAAGTTATGGAGAAGATAAAGGTGTTGCTGATGGGCTCAACAACAATTCATCGAGATTTCCATGAAGATGGAATTCCATAACAATATGAACAAGGTGATAGCATTGGTCAGACCCGAAGATATAACTGTGTATGCTCGAGGAAACCTCCATGAGTAAGACAACATTACGAAAATCTTTGGTTATGAGTTTGATTTGACGATAGCACATACCCAAATCAAAGATTGGACAAGATAATGGATCCAACAATCAATCACAAGGATCAACCGATGGGGACATCATCTTTCTTCAACAGACACATAAGGATATCCCCTCTAAAAGGAACTAAGTTCGGCAAAGCTTTATCTTCCAACTCTCCAAGTTGTTTTTTAGCTCAACCAACTAGTTCAGGGGTATCCAACATAGATCCTTGGAGAAAAGGTGGTTTATAGGAATCCAATTTGATCACGAACTCAACATAATGGTCAGGGAACAACCTGGTAATACTTTCGAGACGTTATTCGGAAAATCATGAACCACCGATATGTTCTTGAGATCGAGAATAATCTTGTTTTTCAGGGCAAGACGATATGATCAAAAGAGCGAAGGATTGACACAATCCTAACTCATTGATCGAAGAGTGCACCAAGCAAGATGGACTAGGTAGCACGATCAATCCTAGAATGGTGATTCACAACCAACACACTAAGAATGTAATTATTATCCATTAACTACCAAGCAACGAGGTTGCTAGGAGTATTGATTTCACACAACATGGTTCACTTGTCAGCGTTCTGGTTACAACCAACACGGAGACTGAGAAATGAATAATGATGGCAAGAAGTATCACTGTATCTAGAGTTCATAAGAGGTTGTGCAATTCTCACGATACTCTTGACATAAAGAGGGAAACACTTCAAGGTAGAATAGAACAAAAGCTGGATTGGCATTTTGATCTGCGGAATACAACTACTTTGACCCAATCCTAGATATGGATGAGGTACTGGAGTTTGTTTCTCCTAGTCATTCAGAAAAAGAATGGCTCGACGGACCACAAGAATAATCGGCATCAATAACACAAATGCATGACATACTCTTGACTATCCACTGATAGATGAAGGTCAGAATACCACAGAGCAAGGTCAACTCGAAAGAACATATAATTTTTCTGAGTTGTGGAGGCATAGGTTAACATGTCAAACATGGTTCAACATAGTTCTTCCGGATGACCCATGCAGAAAGAAGAGAATTGGCAGAGCCACAATATGGAATGGAGAACTCATCGAGAGCACTCTTAGTGTGATCTTTTGGTTCAAGAAGAACTTCTGCCATAACTGGTTCATGGCATTGGAAGAATGATATACCATGGACCTCAAAGACTAGAATAAGGTTACTAATCATCCTAAAGGAACGAGCAAACACTATCAACTGGAATAAGCAGAATGAATCTTGAGTTCAAGAACCCAGAAATAGAATACCTATTGACTAAATAACATCATGGGATGCTTTTGATAACGAGGGACATAATTATCACACTGGGAACACAAAACACGACTAGACTATTGGGTGGTTCTTTGAGATAACATGGTTTCCAATACCTTCAATTGATATGTCAAGGTAATAGAGTACCTCAACACAATAATTGGTGTGCTTTGTCTGGCCCAAAAGACATCGAGTCAGGATGGAAGAGGTTGCAATTGCATCGGATTATTAATAAACCTTGGATAAGTCAGACAACATAACGGCTGTACGGGCATCAAATATGAGGCAACATGCAAGACAACTAACAACATAATACTAAATTCTTAAGGAGACACTGATCCAGGAAGACCACAACTTTCCTATAAGTCTCCAGCATAGCGACTCGTCATCTTGATAGATAGATGAGAAGGCCTAGTTCTGAACCCCATAGAAAAGAAGAGGGTGACTCAGAATTAGAATGACACGAGGAAAGGAGTAAAAATAATCTTACATTCCATTCCACAATCAATTCCCTTATATAACTAAAGCAGTTCCATACTCAACATCGACCAGTTTGGCTTGGTAATCCTACAGGCAGTCAAACTCTGATACCAACGTTGTCGGGACCCCGATCCTAAGCCATACAAATCTAGCATATAACTCCTCATATCACTTTGCGGCCTCACGCATGGTAACCCCCTACGACTTCCACCTTACCTGGGCTGGGACTGTTTGAGCCTATTGGCTCACGTATATGAACATGTGATACGTCTCCCAACGTATCTACTTTTCCTCACCCTTTTGCCCTTGTTTTGGACTCTAATTTGCATGATTTGAATGGAACTAACCCGGGACTAACGCTGTTTTCAGCAGAACTACCATGGTGTTGTTTTTGTGCAGAAATAAAAGTTCTCGGAATGGAACGAAACTTTTTGGAGAATTATTTCAGAATATATGTGAATTATTGGAGCCAAAATCCATCGAAGAGGGGGGCCAGGGTGGCCAGCACCCACTAGGGTGCGCCAGGCCCCCTGGGCGCACCCTGGTGGGTTGTGCCCACCTCGTGGCCCAACTTGCCCTAATTCCGCCACTATAAATTCCTATTTTCAAAGAAAAAAATCGGAGAGAAAGTTTCATCGCGTTTTACGATACGGAGCCGCCGCCACCTCCTGTTCTTCATTGGGAGGCCGGATCTGGAGCCCGTTTGGGGCTCCGCAGAGGGGAATCTTCGGTCTTCGTCATCACCAAACTTTCTCCATCGCCAATTCCATGATGCTCCCCACCGGGAGTGAGTAATTCCTTTGTAGGCTTCCTGGTCGGTGAGGAGTTGGATGAGATTCATCATGTAATCGAGTTAGTTTTGTTAGGGCTTGATCCCTAGTATCCACTATGTTCTGAGATTGATGTTGCTATGACTTTGCTATGCCTAATGCTTGTCACTAGGGCCCGAGTGCCATGATTTAAGATCTGAACCGTTTATGTTATCATCTCTATATCTATGTTTTTGATCCGATCTTGCCTAGTCATATGCACCTATTACGTGTTATGATCCGTCAACCCCATAGTGACAATATTTGGGATACTTAGCGGTGATGACCGTAGTTTGAGGAGTTCATATATTCACCATGTGTTAATGCTCTGTTCGGGTTCTCTATTAAATGGAGGCCTTAATATCCCTTAGTTTCCTTATGGACCCCGCTGCCATGGAGGGTAGGACAAAAGATGTCATGCAAGTTCTTTTCCATAAGCACATATGACTATTTACGGAATACATGCCTACATTACATTGATGAACTGGAGCTAGTTCTATATCGCCCTAGGTTATGACTGTTACATGACGAATATCATCTAACGAGTTACCGATCCAGTGCCTACGAGCTTTCCACTTATTGTTCTTGCTAAGTTACTATTGCTGCTTGCGGGGACCCTGACTCATAAGTCGTGATCACCGAATGTACGTGCACAATGATCCCAGAGATCAATGCTCACTGAACACACAGAAACTGAATAACAAGAGTCTTACATCCATTAGATTCCGTTTGCACTCAAATATGGCCTTCATGGCGAAGTCTTCACAATCCCGCAACAGAAATCTTCAACGATAGCGTGAACCCATGCCATGTGCCTTAACCCTGCAGGCATTCTGACTGGGAAGCATCCTAGCCCGCATGTTCGTTACCGAGGTAAGATTCATCATGAACTGGTCTTTCATGCCTGGCCAATAAAATAACCAGTGGCAAGCCAATGAGTACTTTGAATGTACTCGCAAGCAACCCATGTTTGGAACAAGGCAACAACAATGCATGATATAGCACTAAGTAGGTAAGTTTTGCGGAAAGCTAATTTTGAGTGCAATGACATGATCAAAACAACTTGTTGTAGCATGCATCATGAGGATACAAGTATCCGTACGAACAGGTTACAGATATCAATATAATCAAGGGGATTGAACATCTCATGTTCAGTCATCATGTCAAGTCACCCGACTTAACTCAAGTATCATCTTTGTCACCAACACACGCACACTAGGTTTGTGAAAAACATCAGACGTAGTTTAAGCAGGACCTCCAACTGTCCATGACCGTGGACACGGCTATTCGAATAGTTTTACACTCTGCAGAGGTTGCACACTTTACCCACAAGACTCGGGGAACTTCCGTGTCATCCACGACTCGTGATATATTACATACCCGAGGTAAGCACCCGGACATTGCCTTTAACCTAGCGATACTAAACAAAGAGTCCACTCGTTGGTGCCATCCCTGATGATATACATCACACGTATCATCCATGAGGGCACACAACAGTGTGCCCGGTGCCTGTGAAGACAGCGCATAATCGTCCTTACCGGCATGACCCCGTATCTAGAGTGACCACGTCACTCCCGCCACTAGTAATGCGGGCTCTATGCTAGTACCCACCAAAGTAATCAACAAAGCCCCGTCCCATAAGGGGTATCGTGGTTGTGCATGTAAGGTTGGGACGGTCAGCAAATCTTAAATCTCTCCGTTTTCGAAGACACACACACACACACACACACACACATCTTGCTCCGGTACACCACTTCTTTGTCAAGTGGTTACCTAGCTCAACTTCATCTCCCTCGGGCATTTGTCAAGACCGGTTTTCCAATAAAACATTTATTGAAAAATTGCCCCTTACGTCAGACCAGTACAGAAAATCCTTCTTACTGGTAGACAAATCCTTGATACAGAAATCCAGTAATACTTAATATTATACAGGGTTGAGCTGAGGCTGCTCAACAACTTATTACAAGTACGCCAATATTACACATAAAGGCGGATATGTCACAATGGATATGGTGGTATAACTACTGGCTCGCAATAAAAGGCGGTGGTGGATATGTCACAGTGAAGTGGGGGACATGACTCCAATATCTTACAGCTCATCAAGCATCGGAGTGAGGCTCGATGATTTTATTTGGGTAGCGGAAGCGTATATAATACAAGTGACCAACTCCAGGATCGCAAGGGACTGACTGGGACTCCTCTAGGCGTCGGACTCGCTATCGTACTCTTCATCCATAAGATCGCCTTCGTCAACATCTGGCCAAATCAACAAGCCAGGTGAGTACTTTGAATGTACTCGCAAGACAGTTCGGACATAAGATATAACAAATGCAAACATGATGCGCACGAGCAGAAAAGTATTACACACAAAGACATTAAAACTACACAGCAAGGTAAATAAAAAGGAAGTCGGGCGGTAGTCCTCCCGAAATCCCAATAAAATAGAAGACCGATCGGGTGTCTGAAGCGACGCCTCAAAAGGTAAAAATAAATTAACATGCCGCAGTCGGGCGTCGGGGCGACACCACATAAAGGGCTTATACTGAAAAGTAAATAACAGTACGTGCCACATGTTGGGGAACGTTGCATGGGAAACAAAAATTTTCCTACGCACACGCAAGATCTATCCATGGTGATGAGCATCTACGAGAGGGAGAGTGAATCTACATACCCTTGTAGATCGCTAAGCGGAAGCGTTAAGAAACGCGGTTGATGTAGTCGAACGTCTCCGCGATCCAAATCGCAAGTCGTCCCTCGAACCGATCACGAACAAGTGCCGAACGGACGGCACCTCCGCGTTCAACACACGTACGGCTTGATGACGCCTTCACCTCCTCGATCCAGCGAGCGATGGTGAAGTAGTAGATGAGTTCCGGCAGCACGACGGCGTGGTGATGGTGGTGAGGAACAATCTCTGCAGGGCTTCGCCAAGCGCTACGGAGATTATGACGGAGGAACTAGAGGGTTAGGGTTGCCGCACACGGCTTGGGGAAATCTTGATGTGTTCCGGGTGCTAGCCCTGCCCCTCTATTTATATGTTGAGCCCTGGGGTCGAAACTTGGAGAAAGAGCCTCCTCAAAGTCGGTTTGGCCCGCAAGGCAAGAGTCCTGCTCGGACTCCAGGACCAGACACCAGGGTCCTCGGCGTCTGGCCCCAGACGCCAGGGTCCCTGGCGTCTGGCCCCTGGCCTCCGCAAAACTTCCTTTTGAACCTTCCTAAAGCCTCGTGGGCTTTACCCCTTGGCCCAAATAAAGTGTTCTCGTACCCGAACATTTCGGGAAACATCCGAAACTCCTTCCGGTGAATTCCGGAACCCTTCCGGAGACCAAACACTATTATCCCATATATCAATCTTTACCTCCGGACTATTCCAGAGCTCCTCGTCATGTCCGGGATCTCATCCGGGACTCCGAACAACTTTCGGTCACCAACATAACAACTCAACTATACTTATATCGTCACCAAACGTTAAGTGTGTAGACCCTGCGGGTTCGAGAACTATGTAGACATGACCGAGACACCTCTACGGTCAATAACCAATAGCGGGACCTGGTTGCCCATATTGGCTCCTACATATTCTATGAAGATCTTTATTGGTTGAACCTCTATGTCAAGGATTCAGTTAATCCCGTATGATGTTCCCTTTGTTTATCGGTATGTTACTTGCCCGAGATTCGATCGTCGGTATCTCTATACCTAGTTCAATCTCGTTACCGACAAGTCTCTTTACTCGTTCCGTAATACAAGATCCCGTGGCTAACACTTTAGTCACATTGCTTGCAAGGCTTATAGTGATGTTGTATTACCGAGTGGGCCCTGAGATACCTCTCCGTCACACGGAGTAACAAATCCCAGTCTTGATCCATGCCAATTCAACAGACACCCTCGGAGATACCTGTAGAGCATCTTTATAGTCACCCAGTTACGTTGCGACGTTTGATACACACAAGGTATTCCTCCGGTGTCAGTGAGTTGCATGATCTCATGGTCAAAGGAACAGATACTTGACATGCAGAAAACAATAGCAATAAACTGACACGATCATATGCTACGTTTACAGTTTGGGTCTTGTCCATCACATCATTCTCCTAATGATGTGATCCCGTTATCAAATGACATCTCATGTCCATGGCTAGGAAACCTTCACCATCTTTTGATCAACGAGCTAGTCAACTAGAGGCTTACTAGGGACACAGTGTTGTCTATGTACCCACACATGTATTTGAGTTTCCAATCAATACAATTATAGCATGGATAATAAACGATTATCATGAACAAGGAAATATAATAATAACCAATTTATTATTGCCTCTAGGGCATATTTCCAACAGTCTCCCACTTGCACTAGAGTCAATAATCTAGTTCACATCACTATGTGATTTACATTGTAATGAATCGAACACCCATACAGTTCTGGTGTTGTTCATGTTCAGCCCTTGGAAGAGGTTTAGTCATCGGATCTGCAACATTCAGATCCGTGTGTACTTTGCAAATATTTATGTCGTCCTCCTTGATGTAATCGCGGATGGAATTGAAGCGTCGCTTTATGTGTCTGGTCCTTTTGTGAAATCTTGGTTCCTTGGCTAGAGCAATGGCACCAGTATTATCACAAAACAGAGTCATTGGGTTAAGTGCACTAGGCACTACTCCAAGATCTGTCATGAACTCCTTCATCCAGACACCTTCCTTCGCCGCCTCCGAGGCAGCGATGTACTCCGCTTCGCATGTAGAATCAGCTACCACGCTCTGCTTGGGACTGCACCAGCTAACCGCACCCCCATTAAGAATAAATACGTATCCGGTTTGTGACTTAGAGTCATCCGGATCAGTGTCAAAGCTTGCATCGACGTAACCCTTTACGACGAGCTCTTGATCACCTCCATAAACGAGAAACATGTCCTTAGTCCTTTTCAGGTACTTCAGGATATTCTTGACCACCGTCCAGTGTTCCATTCCTGGATCACTTTGAAACCTTCCGACCATACTTATGGCAAGGCTGACATCGGGTCTTGTGCACAGCATTGCATACATGATAGAGCCTATGGCTGAAGCATAGGGAATGACACTCATCTTTTCTCTATCTTCTGCAGTCACTGGGCATTGAGTCTTACTCAACTTCACACCTTGCAATACAGGCAAGAACCCCTTCTTGGACTGATCCATTTTGAACTTCTTCAAAACTTTGTCAAGGTATTTGCTTTGTGAAAGTCCTATTAAGCGTCTCGATCTATCTCTATAGATCTTGATGCCTAATATGAAAGTAGCTGCTCCTAGGTCCTTCATTGAAAAACTCTTGTTCAAATATTCCTTCACGCTTTCCAACATTTCTATATTGTTTCCAATCAGTAATATGTCATCCACATATAATATTAGAAACGCTATAGAGCTCCCACTCACTTTCTTGTAAATACAAGCTTCTCCGTAAACTTGTATAAACTCGAACGCTTTGATCACCTCATCAAAGCAAAGATTCCAACTCCGAGATGCTTGCACCAGTCCATAAATGGATCGCTGGAGTTTGCAAACTTTGTCAGCATTCTCTGGATCGACAAAACCTTCTGGTTGCATCATATACAACTCTTCCTTAAGGAAACCGTTAAGGAACGCTGTTTTGACATCCATCTGCCAAATTTCATAATCGAAAAAGGCAGCTATTGCTAACATGATTCTGACGGACTTAAGCATCGCTACGGGTGAGAAGGTCTCATCGTAGTCAACTCCTTGAACTTGTGAAAAACCCTTTGCCACAAGTCGAGCTTTATAGACAGTGACATTACCGTCCGCGTCCGTCTTCCTCTTAAAGATCCATTTGTTCTGAATGGCCTTACGCCCTTCAGGTAATACTTCCAAAGTCCACACTTTGTTTTCATACATGGATCCCATCTCGGATTTCATGGCCTCTAACCACTTCTCGGAATCCGGGCCCATCATCGCTTCTCCATAGCTCGTAGGTTCATCGTTGTCCAACAACATGACTTCTAAGACAGGGTTGCCGTACCACTCAGGAGCAGTACGCGTCCTTGTCGACCTACGAGGTTCGATAGCAACTTGATCCAAAGCTTCATGATCATCATCATTAACTTCCTCTTCAGCTGATGTAAGCTCTACAGAAACATCTTTCTGTGCTGCGCTACTCTCAGGTTGAAGTAAAGGTTCAACAACCTCATCAAGTTCTATCTTCCTCCCACTCAATTCTTTCGAGAGAAACTCTTTCTCTAGAAACGTTCCGTTTTTAGCGACAAACACTTTGCCTTCGGATCTGAGGTAGAAGGTATACCCAACTGTCTCTTTTGGGTATCCTATGAAGACGCATTTCTCCGCTTTGGGTTCTAGCTTTTCAGGCTGAAGCTTTTTGACATAAGCATCACATCCCAAACTTTAAGAAACGACAGCTTTGGCTTCTTGCCAAACCAAAGTTCATATGGCGTCGTCTCAACGGATTTCGATGGTGCCCTATTTAAAGTGAATGCAGCTGTCTCTAATGCATAACCCCAAAATGATAGTGGCAAATCGGCAAGAGACATCATAGATCGCACCATATACAATAAGGTTCGATTACGACGTTCGGACACACCATTACGCTGTGGTGTTCCAGGCGGTGTTAGTTGTGAAACAATTCCACATTGTCTTAAGTGACTGCCAAACTCATAACTCAGATATTCTCCTCCTCGATCAGATCGTAGGAATTTAATCTTCTTGTTACGATGATTCTCAACTTCACTCTGAAATTGTTTGAACTTTTCAAATGTTTCAGACTTGTGTTTCATTAAGTAAATATACCCATATCTACTTAAGTCATCAGTGAAGGTGAGAAAGTAACGATAACCACCGCGCGCCTCAATGCTCATCGGACCGCACACATCAGTATGTATGATTTCCAATAAGTCACTTGCCCATTCCATTGTTCCAGAGAACGGCGTTTTAGTCATCTTGCCCATGAGGCATGGCTCACATGTGTCAAGTGATTCAAAATCAAGTGACTCCAAAAGTCCATCAGCATGGAGCTTCCTCATGCGTTTTACGCCAATATGACCTAAACGGCAGTGCCACAAGAAAGTGGTATTATCATTATCAATCCTACATCTTTTGGCATCAATGTTGTGAACATGTGTATCATTACTATCGAGATTCAATAAAAATAAACCCCTTACATTGGGTGCATGACCATAAAAGATATTACTCATATAAATAGAACAACCATTATTCTCTGATTTAAATGAGTAACCGTCTCGCAATAAACAAGATCCAGATATAATGTTCATGCTTAACGCAGGCACTAAATAACAATTATTCAGGTTCATCACTAATCCCGATGGTAATCGAAGAGCGAGCGTGCCGACGGCGATCACATCAACCTTGGAACCATTTCCCACGCGCATCGTCACTTCGTCCTTTGCCAGCCTCCGTCTATTCCGCAGTTCCTGTTTTGAGTTGCAAATATGAGCAACCGCACCGGTATCAAATACCCAGGCACTACAACGAGAGTTGGTAAGGTACACATCAATAACATGTATATCATATATACCTTGTTTGTTGTTGGCCGCCTTCTTGTCAGCCAAATACTTGGGGCAGTTCCGCTTCCAGTGTCCAGTTCCCTTGCAATGAAAACACACAGTTTCTGGTTTGGGTCCAGCCTTGGGTTTCTTCACGGGAGGAGCAACTGCTTTGCCACTCTTCTTGGAGTTACCCTTCTTACCCTTGCCATTTTTCTTGAAACTAGTGGTTTTATTGACCATCAACACTTGATGCTCCTTCTGAATTTCAGACTCAGCGGCTTTCAGCATCGCAAACAGCTCGGCGACTGACTTGTTCATCCCGTGCATGTTATAGTTCAACACGAAGCTCTTGTAGCTAGGTGGCAATGATTGAAGAACTCTGTCAGTGATAGCCTCTGGCGGAAGGGGCATCCCCAATTCAGCCAGACGGGTGGAGTACCCAGACATTCTGAGTACGTGATCACTGATAGACCCGTTCTCCTCCATCTTGCAAGCATAGAACTTATTGGAGATCTCATATCTCTCGATCCGGGCATTCTTCTGAAAGATAAACTTCAACTCCTGGAACATCTCATATGCTCCATGACGTTCAAAACGTCTTTGAAGTCCCGGTTCTAAGCCATACAATATTGCACATTGAACTATTGAGTAATCTTCAGAACGAGCCTGCCAGGCGTTCACAACGTCTAGAGACTCAACTGGAGCGGGTGGATCACCAAGCGGTGCATCAAGGACATAAGCCTTCTGGGAAGCCGTAAGGATAATCCTTAAATTACGGGCCCAGTCCACAAAGTTACTTCCATCATCTTTCAACTTAGCTTTCTCTAGGAACGCATTAAAATTCAGGGGTGCTACTGCGCGAGCCATGATCTACAACATAAATATAGCAAAGACAACTTAGACTATTGTTCTAGATAATGAGTTTAGTTAATCATATTACTTAAAAAAAAACTCCCACTCAAATTGACATCCCTCCGGTCATTCGAGCGTAACATGATCCAAATCCACCAACTCAAGTCCGATCATCACGTGAGTTGAGGTGGTTTCAATGGTGAACATCTTCATGTTGATCATATCTACTATATGACTCATGTTCGACCTTTCGGTCTCTTGTGTTCCGAGGCCATGTCTGTACATGCTAGGCTCGTCAAGTTTAACCCGAGTGTTCCGCACGTGCAACATGGCTTACACCCGTTGTATGTGAACGTAGAGTCTATCACACCCGATCATCACAGCGTGTCTCGAAACGACGAACTTTCGCAACGGTGCACACTCGGGGAGAACACAATTTATCTTGAAATTTAAGTGAGGGATCACCTTATAATGCTACCGTCGTCCTAAGCAAAATAAGATGCATAAAAGGATTAACATCACATGCAAATCATAAGTGACATGATATGGCCATGAACTCGTGCTTTTGATCTCCATCTCCAAAGCACCGGCATGATCTCCATCGTCACCGGCATGACACCATGATCTCCATCAACGTGTCGCCATGAGGTTGTCGCGCCGACTGTTGCTTCCACGACTATTGCTAACGTTTAGCGATAAAGTAAAGCATTACATAACGCTTAATGATTGACACGCAGGTCATACAATAATTAAAGGCAACTCTATGGCTCCTGCCAGTTGCCGTACTCATTGACATGCAAGTCGTGATATTCTATACAACACATGATCATCTCATACATCACATATATCTCATCATGTAATTGGCCCACTACTAGAAAAAAGCACATTAGTGGCGCACCACTTTTGGGTATTAATGGCGCACCATAGGTGCGCCACTATTACCACGCCACTAATAAGAAATACTAATGGCGCACCTCTGGTGCGCCATTAGTATTGCAGGTAACAGTGGCGCACCTCTGGTGCGCCATTACTATTGCTACAGGTGCGCCACTGGTAACTTTTTTTTTAATTTTTTTTGATTTTTTTTGAATTTTGAAGGCGGGAAAATAGTAGTGGCGCACCGTCTAACCCCCACCGTGCGCCATTGCTCATTTTTTGCGTTTTTTTCCTTTTTGCCAATTATTTTTGTTCTTGAGCGGTTCTTGGGGTGGTCACCGGTGGCAGGCGAGCTTGAGCTCGAGTAGCCACCCCGCCTCGCAGGTCGCCTCCTCCCGTGTCGTGCCTCTCTCCTCTCTCTTCTTCCTCCCTTTCCTAATCCTCTCATCTCTCTCTCTCTCTGTTGCAAGGTCAACACCATGGATGCTCGCTGCCCGAGCTCGTCGTCACCGTGCCGTTCCGAACATCCCTGTCGCTGGATCCGGTGGCCATGGCCAACCCTCCGTTCCCCGCCCCGCCTCGTCGTGGCAATGGCCGCCGCCTGCCTCCTCGTGCAGGATCAGAAGGAGGACGAAGCCTCCGTGCCCGCTCGCACGCAGCCATGGAGGAAGTGGAGGAGGAGGAGCCATGGAGGAAGGGGAGGAGGAGGCATGGATGAAGGGGAGGAGGAGGAGCCATGGAGGAAGGGGAGGAGGGGGCATGGATGAAGGGGAGGAGGAGGAGGAGGAGGAGGCATGGAGGAAGTGGAAGAGGAGGGCATGAGGAGGGGGGAGGAGGAAGAAGAGGTAGGGAGCAGAAAGGGGAGAAAGGGGAGAAGACAGAGCTAGGGGTTAATAAGCTGTGTCAAAACTAGTAATGGCGCACCATGGGGTGGTGCGCCATTACTAGTTTTGAAATTTCAAAACTAGTAATGGCGCACCATGGGGGTGGTGCGCCATTACTAGTTTTGAAATTTCAAACTAGTAATGGCGCACCACCCCATGGTGCGCCATTGCTAACTTGTTTTTTATTTTTTAATTTTTTGAATTTGGAAGGCGGGAAAGTTAGCAGTGGCGCACTATGCACTGGTGCGCCACTGCTAATTTTTTTTATTTTTTTACCTCCAGATCTTAAAATGGCTGTAACTTTTTTTCTGTTAGGTTTTTGAGGATTCTAAAAGATCGATAACGGGCATAGCCAGTTGAATTCGGATGTAACTTTTCGAGTAGATGCTTTTTCATATAAAAAACTTTTTCATCGGAGGTCGTATGCAAAAGTTACGGCCATTTTACCGAAACACGGCGGCTTTTTGCAAAAAAATTCAAAATTCATGTTTATTAATTTTCCTAACAACTAGAACACATAACACATGGGCATCTATTTTTTTGAATTTTTTTGAATCTTTTATCATTTTATTTTCTTTTATTTTAAGCTGAAAAGGCGATCCACCGGGGGGGGGGGGGGTGGGGGGTGTTTGCGTGTGTGTGGTGGGGTGTGTCTGTGTGTGTGAGCAATAGTAATGGCGCACCCTCCCTGGTGCGCCATTACTATTGCTCACACACACAGACACACCCCACCACACACACATAGCAATGGCGCACCACACCAAGGTGCGCCATTACTATGTAGCATAGTAATGGAGCACCTAGCTGTGGTGCGCCATTGCTATGTCTGGTGAGGTGGGGGGGTGGGCAAAAAAAATAACAATGGCGCACTGCTCAGGTGGTGCGCCACTACTAAAAAAATAACAATGGCGCACCTGTTTCTGGTGCGCCATTGCTATATAGCAGTGGCGCACCACCACCATGGTGCGCCACTAATAGGGATATTGGCTATAGCCAGTTTTCTAGTAGTGGCCATATCACATCACAACATACCCTGCAAAAACAAGTTAGACGTCCTCTAATTGTTGTTGCAAATTTTACGTGGCTGCTACGGGTTTGCAAGAACCGTTCTTACCTACGCAAAACCACAACGTGGTGTAGTGATTGCTTTTTGATCTTCTAAAAGAACCCTCTTCATTGAAATCGATTCAACTAAAGTGAGAGAGACAGACACCCGCTAGCCATCTTTATGCAACGAAGTTACATGTCAATTGAAGGAACCTGTCTCGCGTAAGCGTACGCGTAATGTCGGTCCGGGCCGCTTCATCTCACAATACCGCCGAATCAAGTATCAACTAGTAACGGCAAGCAATATGTATACACCCACGCCCACAACTCGTTTGTGTTCTACTCGAGATCTCATCTACGCATAGACCTAGCTCGGATGCCACTGTTGGGGAACGTTGCATGGGAAACAAAAAATTTCCTACGCACACGCAAGATCTATCCATGGTGATGAGCATCTACGAGAGGGAGAGTGAATCTACATACCCTTGTAGATCGCTAAGCGGAAGCGTTAAGAAACGCGGTTGATGTAGTCGAACGTCTCCGCGATCCAAATCGCAAGTCATCCCTCGAACCGATCACGAACTAGTGCCGAACGGACGGCACCTCCGCGTTCAACACACGTACGGCTTGATGACGCCTTCACCTCCTCGATCCAGCGAGCGATGGTGAAGTAGTAGATGAGTTCCGGCAGCACGACGGCGTGGTGATGGTGGTGAGGAACAATCTCTGCAGGGCTTCGCCAAGCGCTACGGAGATTATGACGGAGGAACTAGAGGGTTAGGGTTGCCGCACACGGCTTGGGGAAATCTTGATGTGTTCCGGGTGCTAGCCCTGCCCCTCTATTTATATGTTGAGCCCTGGGGTCGAAACTTGGAGAAAGAGCCTCCTCAAAGTCGGTTTGGCCTGCAAGGCAAGAGTCCTGCTCGGACTCCAGGACCAGACGCCAGGGTCCTCGGCATCTAGCCCCAGACGCCAGGGTCCCTGGCGTCTGGCCCCTGGCCTCCGCAAAACTTCCTTTTGCACCTTCCTAAAGCCTCGTGGGCTTTACCCCTTGGCCCAAATAAAGTGTTCTCGTACCCGAACATTTCGGGAAACATCCGAAACTCCTTCCGGTGAATTCCGGAACCCTTCCGGAGACCAAACACTATTATCCCATATATCAATATTTACCTCCGGACTATTCCAGAGCTCCTCGTCATGTCCGGGATCTCATCCGGGACTCCGAACAACTTTCGGTCACCAACATAACAACTCAACTATACTTATATCGTCACCAAACGTTAAGTGTGTAGACCCTGCGGGTTCGAGAACTATGTAGACATGACCGAGACACCTCTACGGTCAATAACCAATAGCGGGACCTGGATGCCCATATTGGCTCCTACATATTCTACGAAGATCTTTATCGGTTGAACCTCTATCTCAAGGATTCAGTTAATCCCGTATGATGTTCCCTTTGTTTATCGGTATGTTACTTGCCCGAGATTCGATCGTCGGTATCTCTATACCTAGTTCAATCTCGTTACCGACAAATCTCTTTACTCGTTCCGTAATACAAGATCCCGTGGCTAACACTTTAGTCACATTGCTTGCAAGGCTTATAGTGATGTTGTATTACCGAGTGGGCCCTGAGATACCTCTCCGTCACACGGAGTAACAAATCCCAGTCTTGATCCATGCCAATTCAACAGACACCCTCGGAGATACCTGTAGAGCATCTTTATAGTCACCCAGTTACGTTGCGACGTTTGATACACACAAGGTATTCCTCCGGTGTCAGTGAGTTGCATGATCTCATGGTCAAAGGAACAGATACTTGACATGCAGAAAACAATAGCAATAAACTGACACGATCATATGCTACGTTTACAGTTTGGGTCTTGTCCATCACATCATTCTCCTAATGATGTGATCCCGTTATCAAATGACATCTCATGTCCATGGCTAGGAAACCTTCACCATCTTTTGATCAACGAGCTAGTCAACTAGAGGCTTACTAGGGACACAGTGTTGTCAATGTACCCACACATGTATTTGAGTTTCCAATCAATACAATTATAGCATGGATAATAAATGATTATCATGAACAAGGAAATATAATAATAACCAATTTATTATTGCCTCTAGGGCATATTTCCAACACCACAGTCGGACGTCTGATGCGACATCTCATAAAGGGCTTATATCAAAAGTAAATAACAATAATGCCATAGTCGGACGTCTGAGCGACATCTCATAAAGGGCTTATATCAAAAGTAAATAACAAGAATGCCACAGTCGGACGTCTGAGCGACATCACATAAAGGGCTTATATCAAAAGTAAATAACAAGCATGCCACAGTCGGACGTCTGAGCGACATCTCATAAAGGGCTTATATCAAAAGTAAATAACAAGAATGCCACAGTCGGACGTCTGAGCGACATCACATAAAGGGCTTATATCAAAAGTAAATAACAAGCATGCCACAGTCGGACGTCTGAGCGATATCTCATAAAGGGCTTATATCAAAAGTAAATAACAAGAATGCCACAGTCGGACGTCTGAGCAACATCACATAAAGGGCTTATATCAAAAGTAAATAACAAGCATGCCACAGTCGGACGTCTGAGCGACATCACATAAAGGGCTTATATCTCGTCATTCGAATACGAGTAGTCCAGGAGGTAGCACCATCCTAAGGAATACTCGGTACATATTAATAAACAGGTTAGTCCATTCACAGGAATAATATTCAGGCAAGTTTACTTCTGTCATTTAACATATTTGTTCTCCAGAGACTGACACTGAGACCGACACTTGACCTGTCAACCAACGTCCTTGACCGTGGACACGGCTACTCGAATAGTTTTGACTCTGCAGAGGTTGTACTCTTTACGCACATCCAACGGATTTCAGTAGTCACAAAGGACTAGTTCTGTCTACGGTATTTTAGAAGAAAACACACCAATCCAGTACACACCCATTTCACATCCCGATGCCAGGTACCACCCTAGGCAACGTTCAAGAAAAACTCTAAGATGGGGAGGCCAACACCTCGAATAGCATGGGATCAAATTTATATCGCGCGCTCTAAGGGGTGCCCCCCTCGGTCCCAACCGAAAACACCCATGCCCCCTAACCGGATGACGGGCTTTAATCCAGGGCCATGGAACCCTCATCACGGCCCCTCTATTTGGTGTGTACATGGAAAGAGGTTTGCAACTTACTAAACCGTATTCTTTACAGAAAACATGTGGCAGCACGAAAAGAAAGCGAACGGGAACAAGACTCGATCTATGTCAACACTGGAGTTAAACAGTTTGTTATAGAACTGGCATGCTCCAACAATACCAGCCTACAACCTATCATGCCACCACATGACTAAGTTGTTTCATCATTGCACGATCACATCAAGTTTGTAGCTCACTTGCAACTTACCATGCATGAAATATAACATTCAACAAATGCTTATATAAACATGCCATGAGAAAAACCACTCAAGCAAACATGAAAAACACTCATCATATCAAAGGTTCAAACATGCTTGCCTGGTTCGGAGTAGTCGGAGTCTAGCTCGGCGAAGTTGACGGCACCGTCACCTCCTTCGGTATCTACGTCACATAAAATATCGAATTCTAACGTAAATACCGTGTGTGCATAAAAATTGTTCCAAATATTTTTCAAATAAATATGATAAAAAACTAGACAGAAAAATAGAGATGACAGAAAAAGAATCAACTCAAAATCATTTTCTGTTTAAAAGTTATAAAGGTTTTAGTCCAGGGACTAATCTGTTAGAAACAGAAAACTGTCCAGGGGCTAGTTTGAATAAACAGAAAACGCTTCGGATAGAAATACGTCAAACAGAAGAGAAAACGTACTCAGCCCGAAGGCGTCATCAGAAAACGATTCGAAAAGAATAGAATCCTGACGAGGGGGTCCCACCCGTCAGGTTTAAAAATCCCACCGGCGATAGAGGCTCGCGGTGGTCACCGGCGACGATCGACGGCGATCCAGAGGAGGGCAAGAGGAGGGTTGCATTCACGGGTCTATTCCGCGTCGATGGGTGGTGGAAGGAGGCGTCGGAGAGCACCACGGCGACGACCACTTCCTCTCCGGCGGACGGCGGCGTCGGGCGATGATGGATCTCACCGTCGGGGAAACCTAGCGTCAAATTGGAGCCGGGGTTAGAAGAGGAGGTCTACTAGGAGGCGGCTGACCAAAATTGAGCCGAGGAGATAGAGCAACCAGGGCAAATTTTGTTGGCGCCCGAAGCGGATCGGGGTGGCCGGAGGCGAGGAAGAAGACCTCCCCGAGGTCCTCTGAGGGGCTTGGCGAGGCTTTGAGGTGGGGTGGAGTGGTGCGGAGTTGCTGGATGGCACGGGGGGCTCCTATTTATAGGCGGGCGAGGGGGTGTGCCACGAGCATGATTACTCCGGCGAGCAATTACGGCGAGGTGGTGATCGGACGGAAGGTTATGGCGACGGGGCAGCTTCGGATTGGCCCAATGGTTCCATTTTTGGCTTAAGCTTGGTCCAACTTGGGCGATACTCCAGGTCTTGACGGAACGGCTTCACGGGCGCGCACCTGTGGCAGAGGGTGCGCTCTCTGGTTCCAGTCCACGGCGACTGCACGGCAGTGCGCACAAAGAGGTGGACGGCCACGCGTTGCTCTCTGGTGGTGTGGGCGGTGCTGGGCGGTGCCGTTCCTCGTTGAGCTTCTCTGGCGGCCGCAGCGAGCGTCGCTGCCGCCATTCACGGGGGCGATGCACCCCTGCCAGCTCACCGTCGGCGCGAGGAAGAAGCCAACCGACCGTGCAGTGCTCTGGATAAGAAGGAGGAACAGGGAGCAACGAGCCAAGGCGAGTACTGGCAAGATTGACGCGAAGCTCTGACGGAAACGACACTGTCACCTGAAGCTTAACACTGAATCTCTGAACCTTGACTGAAACAGTGCACGCCAGCTACTCGATGAAATGATTGACGCACGTGGAAATTTTTTCTGGAGCTGAAACTTGGAGGGATGGCCTCTTGATGCATCCAGAGGCTTCCTGAATTTTCTCCGAATTTATGGAAAGAGAAAAGAATGGTTTCCATCAAAAATGGCAAATCTGGTCCAAATTTGCAGTAAACAAATTTTGAAATTTTTGAACTGTGGACCAGTAGATCTTTGGTGATATAGGTTGAGGGTACCAAGGAGTAGCTAGGGTAATTTATTTGGGACCAAAGCTCAAAGGAATCTAATACTTCCTTTGTAAACTAGAGGGGTCCAAAATAAATTACAGAAAAAGGTTTGAGGATAGAATAAATAGAAAAGAAAATGAGAATAGGTTGAACCTTGCTGGAATAGCATGCTTGACTTGACCCAAAGTAGGGAGGAGGGTTTAGGAAGAAAGATTGAAGTGCAAGTCATGGCAAGAGAGTAGCATAGGGGTATTTTTGAATAGGAAAGAATAAACCCAATTTCATATAAATTCTTTTTAATAAGAAAAATAACAAAATACCCCAAGAGTCTTTGTGTTGAACCAACACATGTTGAAAAACCCTCAAGACCAGAATTCAAGATTGAAAAGGTTTCAATAAAGATCTGTCATTAAAAGTTTTGAGAAGGAGAGCTTTTTTAGAAAATTTCAAATAACCTCCTTCAATCAAATAAAGAATTTGATAAAAACCAAATAAATTTTTTGGAGTGTTACAACACCTACCCCCTTAGGAAAAATCTCATCCCCGAGATTTCTGCTGATCCTCAAATAGGTGTGGGTGCTCTGCCCGAAGAAAATCCTCTCTTTCCCATGTTGCCTCATCCTCGGTGTGATTGCTCCACTGAACCTTAAAAAACTTGATTGTTTTCTGACGGGTTCTTCTTTCAGACTCCTCTAATATTTTTATTGGACGTTCTCTGTATGTGAGGTCTGGTTGAACGTCAATGCTCTCATGGGATACATGCTTCTCTGGATTGCTCACACATTTCCTTAATTGTGAGATGTGAAACACGTCATGGACGTCTGACAGTTCTTCGTGTAGGTCTAGCTGGTAGGCCACTGTGCCTCTTCGTGCAATTACACAGAAGGGTCCAATAAATCGTGGTGCCAGCTTTCCTTTAACTTTGAATCTTTGCAGGCCCCTCATAGGGGATACTCGTAGGTACACATATTCACCTGGTTCAAAACTGACTTCACGATGTTTTTGATCATAATAACTCTTTTGCCGGCTCTGGGCTATCTTGAGTCGGTCCCTGATTAGTTTAACTTTTTCCTCGGCCTCCTTGAGCATGTCTGGGCCGAAAATACGGCTGTCTCCTGTCTCTGACCAATTTAGTGGAGTACGGCATCTTCGCCCATACAAGGCTTCAAAAGGTGCCATTTGTAGACTGGCTTGGTAACTGTTGTTGTACGCGAACTCGGCGTACGGCAAGCTTTCTTCCCAACTGGTTCCATAGGTGAGAACACATGCTCTCGGCATGTCCTCTATAATTTGGTTCACACGTTCGGTCTGTCCTCCAGTCTGGGGGTGGTATGCTGTACTGAATACCAGCTGAGTTCCCAGAGCTTGTTGTAGGTGATCCCAAAATCTGGAGACAAACTGAGTGCCCCTGTCGGATATTATAGTCTTTGGAACTCCATGCAAACAAACAATACGGGAGAGGTAGAGTCTGGCAAGCTTCTGTGTGGTGTGGGTTGTCTTTACTGGAATAAAATGTGCCACTTTGGTTAGCCTGTCGGTGATGACCCATATGGCATCATTTCCGTGTCGTGACCGAGGTAGTCCGACAATGAAATCCATTCTAATTTCGTCCCACTTCCATTCAGGTATCTTGTTTGGCTGTAATAATCCTGCTGGTTTTTGATGCTCGGCTTTAATGCGCTGACAGGAATCACAACATGCAATAAATGTGGCTATATCCCTCTTCATACTGTGCCACCAATTTTTTTCCTGAATGTCCTTGTACATTTTGGTCCCTCCTGGGTGGATTGAATATGGGGCGGTGTGGGCTTCGTTCAAAATTTGTTGTTTGAGGTCCTCTATATTTGGTACGCATAGCCTGTCTCCGTACCATAATATTCCCTTGTCGTCTACGACAAATTCTGAGGCCTTGCCCATACTCACTTTTCTTTTTATGCCTTCGATGCTGGGGTGTCCGTGCTGAGCTTCTTTAATTTGTTCCCTCAATGTGGGCTGTATTTCCAAATTTGCCATAGTGCTTTCTGTGACTAATACCATGTTGAGTTTGGCAAACTCCCGCTGAAATTCCGGTCTTAAATTTTGTAGACTGCCGCTGTTAGAGCTTGGGTTTCGGTTGAGAGCATCTGCCACGACATTCGCCTTGCCTGGATGGTAGTGAATACCAACATCATAATCTTTCACTAATTCCAACCAGCGTCGTTGTCGTAAATTGAGTTCTGGCTGTGTGAAAATATATTTGAGACTTTTATGGTCCGTATATATCTCACAACGATTCCCAAGCAAGAAGTGCCTCCATTCTTTGAGCGCATGAATAACTGCTGCTAATTCCAAGTCATGAGTAGGATAATTTTCTTCATGCCTTCGTAGTTGCCTGGAAGCATATGCGACTACTTTGCCTTCTTGCATTAATACGCATCCGAGGCCTTTCCTGGACGCGTCGCAATATACTTCAAAATTTTTGTGTATGTCTGGCACGACTAATACTGGTGCTGTTGTTAATCTCTTCTTCAATTCTTGGAAACTTTTCTCATAGGCATCGGTCCACTCAATTTTTTTATCCTTCTTGAGTAGCTGTGTCATAGGTTTTGCTATGGTGGAAAATCCCTCAATAAATCTTCTATAATATCCAGCCATTCCCAGAAAACTTCGTATATCTGTTACGTTGGCTGGTTGTTTCCACTCAAGTACAGCCTTGACTTTTTCAGGGTCCACGGCAACACCCTCTTGGGTCAATACGTGGCCTAGAAAACCAACTTGTTTTAACCAAAATTCACATTTGCTGAATTTGGCGTACAATTGATGTTTCCTTAATTCTCCCAATACAATTCTGAGATGTTCAGCATGTTCTTCTGGTGTCTTGGAATATACCAAAATATCATCAATGAACACCACAACAAATTTGTCCATATATTTCATAAACACTTTGTTCATGAGGTGGACAAAATATGCGGGGGCATTTCTCAGTCCGAACGGCATTACTGTAAATTCATACAACCCGTATCTGGAGGTGAATGCTGTCTTGGGGATATCTTCTGTCCGTATTTTGTGTTGATGATATCCTGACCTCAAATCAATTTTTGAGAAAACCTTGGCCTGTGCGAGTTGGTCAAATAAATCATTTATCCGTGGCATCGGATATTTGTTTTTGATGGTGACCATGTTCAGGGCTCGATAGTCCACACATAATCTCAGAGTTCCATCTCTTTTCTTGGCAAATAATACTGGTGAACCCCAAGGCGAGGAGCTGGGCCTGATATAGCCTTTGTCCAGTAATTCTTTTATCTGCTTCTTTAATTCTACCAACTCGGATGGTGCCATTCTATATGGTTTCTTGTAGATAGGTTTGGTGCCAGGTGCTAGTTCAATGATGAACTCTATTTCCCTGTCTGGTGGCATACCTGGTAGCTCTTCTGGAAATACATCAGGAAATTCACACACCACTGGAACATTACTTAATTCAGAAATATCCACCTTGTTTAATCTTGGTTGAAGTGATATTGGTCTTTCTAGAGCTGCAATTCTTATTGTCTTCCCGTGATGGTGAGTGAGAGTCACTGTCCGATTGAAACAGTCGATAAATCCCTTGTTGGTGGTTAACCAGTCCATTCCTAGGATAACATCCAATCCCTTATTTTCCAATACAATGAGGTTTGCCCAAAACTTTAATCCTTCAATCTCAATAACCACACCTTGGCAGTAACTCTGAGTGATTTGCTTAATCCCGGGGGACTTGATGGTCATGGAATTTTCCAAGGGGAGAATCGGAAAATCATGTTGCAAAGCAAATTTCTTGGAAATGAACGAGTGAGAAGCTCTAGAATCAAACAAAACCGTGGCAGGTATTGTGTTGACAGGGAACGTACCGAGTACGATGTCCGGAGCATTCTGTGCTCCATCCTTGGTCACATGGTTCACGTGACCCTTCCTGTGGTTGTTATTGGGATTGAAGTTGTTGCGTTTGGGAGCTGAATTATTTCCATTATTGTTCGGCTTGGGAGCCGAGTTTCTTGGCTTTGGGCACTGCTTGGCATAGTGTCCTTCCTCTCCACAGGCGAAGCAGGTAACGGCTGGGTGATATGTAAACTCCTTGTCCCTTGCATGAATTTTTTTATTTGGACGAGGAGCGTTAGTTGAGGATTTATTCGCCCCATTTCTCTGGAAATCATTCTTGTTCTTGTTGTTGCGGGAATGAGCAGTCCTGTCCCTTTTGCGCTTGTGAATATCATCCAAGCTGCGGCGCTCATTTTCCAATGTAATGGCCTTGTCCACAAGTGTCTTGAAATCTGGGAAGGTGTGAACGACCAGCTGGCATTTGAGTGCTGGTGCTAGACCGTCCAGAAATTTTTCCATCTTTTTATTCTCAGTCATATGTTCTTCGTTGGCATAACGAGATAATTGAGTAAACTGACTATTGTACTCGGTCACCGTCATGCTTCTCTGCTTGAGGTCATCAAACTCCCTTTTCTTGATCTTCATAACACTCTTGAGAATGTGCGCCCCACGAAAAATTTCCTTAAATTCCTCCCAGGTGATGTTGTTTTCATTGGGGTGCATGTGTAGGAAATTTTCCCACCATGATGCAGCTGCTCCAGTGAGGTAGTGAGGTGCATAAAGTACCTTCTCACGGTCCGAACATTGTGCAATAATTAATTTCCTCTCAATGTCTTGAAGCCAATCATCGGCCTCAAGAGGTTTATCAGTGTGAGAGAAAGTTGGGGGACGTGTCTTTTGTAGTTCAGACAATTTGGAATGCTGCGGGTATGGTTCGCGGTGATTTCCCATATTGATAATACGATTCATCATTTCTTGATGCTACTGCTGGCTTTGCTCATAAAGTCGGCATACTTGAGAAAATGCTGCTTCACTGTCTTGCTGACTTGACTGTCCCTGTGTGAAATTGTTGCCTGTCTGGGTACCATAATTTTCTTCTGGCGGACTTGGCATGGAACGAGTCCAGGGACGAGGCATTTTGCACTCTCGGGTATTTTTGCAGAACACATGAGAAAATCTGAGTGGCAAAAATAAATAATTTTGCAAAGGCAGAAATTTAAATACTCCAAGATTTTTCAAGAAATTATTTGATTGCGCATGGAGAAGGACCGCTCAGTACATATCTTACAAGCAAGCCTTAATTAAACAGTACATCACTCAGGATGCGCGTACACACTCCTGACATGTTATTTAGGCTAGTGCACTTCTCCAAATTCCTACATGATGTGCATACAGACTACTTCTCACCAAGCCTATGTACATATAAACATATCATACATGCTGCTACAACACATCACTGCTCGGCGTACTCAGTCGGAGATGGTAAAAACTTCCCTCGGCCTGCCGAGGGTAAGTCCCAGAGGTGCTGGAGACTCAACCTCCTCCTCACGAATAGGCTCTAGGCGCGGAGTACTGGGCTGTGGAGCTGGTGCGGGTGCGGCAAGTGGTGCAGCACTAACTGGGGTAGGAGCAATGACTTGGTCAAACTCCTCAGTGGTAGGCAGGCGGCGTGCGGTGGCTAAGATGGCAGGTGTATAAGATGCTGAGGACGAGATGTACGACAGTGGTGGTGCTGTATGGAGGAGCTCCCTCCTGTTGGTGACACAGCCCTGAACTGAGTCCATACGAGCAGCCACAAAGTCGTCCACGAGGTTATCAAAAGCTGCCTCAAGAGCTTTGAGATACTCAACAAGCATCTCAATAGCCTCATCTCTCTCTCCCCTAGTGCAAGCAAATGCATAGTGACAAGTGTATGGCACGTGGCATGGGAGGTAGCGGTAGCGACGAGCCTTCATCGAAGGAAGAGCATCCCGGAGGCGAGCAATTGCCTCACGGGCAGCCATCTGCATGGCATGCCTCTCCATAGGTATGGCCCTCCCAACCAATCGGAAGTGGCGTGATTCAGAACGCCCTCCCATGAACTGCACCGCGGCCTGGTGCATAGACACGCTGTCACTGAGCTTGTGCTGGTAGAGTGTGAACTCCGGATGAGTCGATGGCCCGATCGCGATCTTGGCGATGGAGGCGAGGAGCTTGATAAACCCCTCAGGCACATTGGCGAACACCCGTGACTCACAGTCGCGGCCAGCCATCTAAAAAAGTAGACAAAAATTCCAGATAGTCAAATCATAAATTTATGATGACTAACAGAAAAATTGCTACAATTTGCAAAAATGCTAAGATAGCATTATTACGCTAATAACCGATTAGTGATCGCACCTAGTGGCTTCCTACAGTCAGCCTGGCTCTGGTACCAAGGTTGTCAAGACCGGTTTTCCAATAAAACATTTATTGAAAAATCGCCCCTTACGTCAGACCAGTACAGAAAATCCTTCTTACTGGTAGACAAATCCTTGATACAGAAATCCAGTAATACTTAATATTATACAGGGTTGAGCGGAGGCTGCTCAACAATTTATTACAAGTACGCCAATATTACACATAAAGGCGGATATGTCACAATGGATATGGTGGCATAACTACTGGCTCGCAATAAAAGGCGGTGGTGGATATGTCACAGTGAAGTGGGTGACATGACTCCAATATCTTACAGCTCATCAAGCATCGGAGTGAGGCTCGATGATTTTATTTGGGTAGCGGAAGCGTATATAATACAAGTGACCAACTCCAGGATCACAAGGGACTGACTGGGACTCCTCTAGGCGTCGGACTCGCTATCGTACTCTTCATCCATAAGATCGCCTTCGTCAACATCTGGCAAAATCAACAAGCCAGGTGAGTACTTTGAATGTACTCGCAAGACAGTTCGGACATAAGATATAACAAATGCAAACATGATGCGCACGAGCAGAAAAGTCTTACACACAAAGACATTAAAACTACACAGCAAGGTAAATAAAATGGAAGTCGGGCGGTAGTCCTCCCGAAATCCCAATAAAATAGAAGAAGACCGATCGGGTGTCTGAAGCGACGCCTCGAAAGGTAAAAATAAATTAACATGCCGCAATCAGGCGTCGGGGCAACACCACATAAAGGGCTTATACTGAAAAGTAAATAATAGTACGTGCCACAGTCGGACGTCTGATGCGACATCTCATAAAGGGCTTATATCAAAAGTAAATAACAATAATGCCACAGTCGGACGTCTGAGCGACATCTCATAAAGGGCATATATCAAAAGTAAATAACAAGAATGCCACAGTCGGACGTCTGAGCGACATCACATAAAGGGCTTATATCAAAAGTAAATAACAAGCATGCCACAGTCGGACGTCTGAGCGACATCTCATAAAGGGCTTATATCAAAAGTAAATAACAAGAATGCCACAGTCGGACGTCTGAGCGACATCACATAAAGGGCTTATATCAAAAGTAAATAACAAGCATGCCACAGTCGGACGTCTGAGCGACATCTCATAAAGGGCTTATATCAAAAGTAAATAACAAGCATGCCACTGTAGGACGTCTGAGCGACATCACATAAAGGGCTTATATCTCGTCATTCAAATACGAGTAGTCCAGGAGGTAGCACCATCCTAAGGAATAGTTTTGACTCTGCAGAGGTTGTACTCTTTACCCACAGCCAACGGATTTCAGTAGTCACAAAGGACTAGTTCCGTCTACGGTATTTTAGAAGAAAACACACCAATCCAGTACACACCCATTTCACATCCCGATGCCAGGTACCACCCTAGGCAACGTTCAAGAAAAACTCTAAGACGGGGAGGCCAACACCTCGAATAGCATGGGATCAAATTTATATCGCGCGCTCTAAGGGGTCCCCCCTCTCGGTCCCAACCGGAAACACCCATGCCCCCTGACCGGATGACGGGCTTTAATCCAGGGCCATGGAACCCTCATCACGGCCCCTCTATTTGGTGTGTACATGGAAAGAGGTTTGCAACTTACTAAACCGTATTCTTTGCAGAAAACATGTGGCAGCATGAAAAGAAAGCGAACGGGAACCAGACTCGATCTATGTCAACACTGGAGTTAAACAGTTTGTTATAGAACTGGCATGCTCCAACAATACCAGCCTACAACCTATCATGCCACCACATGACTAAGTTGTTTCACCATTGCACTATCACATCAAGTTTGTAGCTCACTTGCAACTTACCATGCACGAAATATAACATTCAACAAATGCTTATATAAACATGCCATGAGAAAAACCACTCAAGCAAACATGAAAAACACTCATCATATCAAAGGTTCAAACATGCTTGCCTGGTTCGGAGTAGTCGGAGTCTAGCTCGGCGAAGTTAACGGCACCGTCACCTCCTTCGGTATCTACGTCACATAAAATATCGAATTCTAACGTAAATACCGTGTGTGCATAAAAATTGTTCCAAATATTTTTCAAATAAATATGATAAAAACTAGACAGAAAAATAGAGATGACAGAAAAAGAATCAACTCAAAATCATTTTCTGTTTAAAAGTTATAAAGGTTTTAGTCCAGGGACTAATCTGTTAGAAACAGAAAATTGTCCAGGGGCTAGTTTGAATAAACAGAAAACGCTTCGGATAGAAATACGTCAAACAGAAGAGAAAACGTACTCAGCCCGAAGGCGTCATCAGAAAACGATTCGAAAAGAATAAAATCCTGACGAGGGGGTCCCACCCGTCAGGTTTAAAAATCCCACCGGCGATAGAGGCTCGCGGTGGTCACCGGCGTCGATCGACGGCGATCCAGAGGAGGGCAAGAGGAGGGTTGCACTCACGGTTCTATTCCGCGTCGATGGGTGGTGGAAGGAGGCGTCGGAGAGCACCACGGCGACGACCACTTCCTCTCCGGCGGACGGCGGCGTCGGGCGATGGTGGATCTCACCGTCAGGGAAACCTAGCGTCAAATTGGAGCCGGGGTTAGAAGAGGAGGTCTACTAGGAGGCGGCTGACCAAAATTGAGCCGAGGAGATAGAGCAACCAGGGCGAATTTTGCTGGCGCCCGAAGCGGATCGGGGCGGCCGGAGGCGAGGAAGAAGACCTCCCCGAGGTCCTCTGAGGGGCTTGGCGAGGCTTTGAGGTGAGGTGGAGTGGTGCGGAGTTGCTGGATGGCTCGGGGGTCTCCTATTTATAGGCGGGCGAGGGGGTGTGCCGCGAGCATGATTACTCCGGCGAGCAATTACGGCGAGGTGGTGATCGGACGGAAGGTTATGGCGACGGGGCAGCTTCGGATTGGCCCAATGGTTCCATTTTTGGCTTAAGCTTGGTCCAACTTGGGCGATACTCCAGGTCTTGACGGAACGGCTTCACGGGCGCGCACTGGCGGCAGAGGGCGCGCTCTCTGGTTCCAGTCCACGGGGACTGCACGGCAGTGCGCACAGAGAGGTGGACGGCCACGCGTTGCTCTCTAGTGGTGTGGGCGGTGCTGGGCGGCGCCGTTCCTCGCTGAGCTTCTCTGGCGGCCGCAGCGAGTGTCGTTGCCGCCATTCACGGGGGCGATGCACCCCTGCCAGCTCACCGTCGGTGCGAGGAAGAAGCCAACCGACCGTGTAGCGCTCTGGATAAGAAGGAGGAAGAGGGAGCAACGAGCCAAGGCGAGTACTGGCGAGATTGACGCGAAGCTCTGACGGAAACGACACTGTCACCTGAAGCTTAACACTGAATCTCTGAACCTTGACTGAAACAGTGCACGCCTGCTACTCGATGAAATGATTGACGCACGTGGAAATTTTTTCTGGAGCTGAAACTTGGAGGGATGGCCTCTTGATGCATCCAGAGGCTTCCTGAATTTTCTCAGAATTTATGGAAAGAGAAAAGAGTGGTTTCCATCAAAAATGGCAAATCTGGTCCAAATTTGCAGTAAACAAATTTTGAAATTTTTGAACTGTGGACCAGTAGATCTTTGGTGATATAGGTTGAGGGTACCAAGGAGTAGCTAGGGTAATTTATTTGGGACCGAAGCTCAAAGGAATCTGATACTTCCTTTGTAAACTAGAGGGGTCCAAAATAAATTACAGAAAAAGGTTTGAGGATAGAACAAATAGAAAAGAAAATGAGAATAGGTTGATTGCTGGAATAGCATGCTTGACTTGACCCAAAGTAGGGAGGAGGGTTTAGGAAGAAAGATTGAAGTGCAAGTCATGGCAAGAGAGTAGCATAGGGGTATTTTTGAATAGGAAAGAATAAACCCAATTTCATATAAATTCTTTTTAATAAGAAAAATAACAAAATACCCCAAGAGTCTTTGTGTTGAACCAACACATGTTGAAAAACCCTCAAGGCCAAAATTCAAGATTGAAAAGGTTTCAATAAAGATCTGTCATTAAAAGTTTTGAGAAGGAGAGGTTTTGTAGAAAATTTCAAATAACCTCCTTCAATCAAATAAAGAATTTGATAAAAACCAAATAATTTTTTTGGAGTGTTACAGCATTAGTGGCACCCGGCGGGGTTTTCGAAAGTATTTGAAATCACTTTTGTTTCCATCACCATGTATATCCCCATCCCATTTACTAAGCATCTTATCTACTAAGCATTTTATCTACTCCCACCCGCACAACCCTCATAATTAAAGAGGTAGGGTCATGCACGTTGCAAGTATCAACAAGAAATTATCGGAGGCATCCCATCGAAGGGGATACCACATCATCATGATCATCATCAAGAAGTAACATGCTATATGCCATGCAATAAAAGGTTTCATAGTCACGGTCAAAGGGCTGCTTGCGTGGCGTAGCAAAGTCTTCGAGGTCTTCACATGCTTCTCATCCACTCCGAGCACTTCATCTACTTCGTCAACTACCGTCGAAAACAACCACAATAAGCAACACAACAAGCAAAAAATAAAAGTGCTCTATAAATAGGAATTTTATTTTTCTTGTACATCTCCGGTCATAAGAAAAATACCTAAAGTGTCACTACTAGGGTTGGATCAATGAGGCTCTTCAACTGGTGGAAATGGAGGGAATGATGATCCTATAAGAAGTCTATAGAAATTATTTTTATAAAAATGGGTGATTTCACTTATTAAATAGGACATGATTTTAAAAACATTTAGGAAGTGGTTTCACTGGATTTGGAGTTGGGATGAATTTCTTATGATTTTCCTAAGATGGAATAATGGAAAAAGGGAGCTATTTATTTGGTCAAGCAGAATAGGTGCATGGGAAAAATGTTAACCATGCCTAGATAAATAGGGTATGATTTTTTAAATACCTAGGAACTTGAACCACTCCATTTGGAGTTGCTATGAATGCTCTAGGAATTTGCAAAGTGGGGTTCTACATGGTTCAAATTCAAATTTGAATTTGAACATAACAGAAAAGTTTTCTGGAAAAATGTGCAATGCACATATTTGGTTAGCCCATGATTTTAGGAATCTGTAGAAATTTGAATCAAAAAAATTCGAGGTCATATGAATTTACAATGATGTTTTGAATCCATTTGGTAAAAAAAGAAAAGGGTACATGATTTTACCGAAAAGGCCAAAACAGCACTCAGTGGGCGGCCATTGGCTTGGCCAGGCGCATGCAGCGGCCACGCCGGAGGCGTACTACGCGAAAGGCGTTTCTGCCGTGGGGAAACGCATCGCGCGGGAGGCGCATCCACTTAAACGGGGGTGGGGGGGGGGGCTTAGCCACTGACCGGCGGGCCCCGCTGGCAGGGTCTCCCCCTCCTCCCGCCAACATAGGGGAGGGGTAGAGGAGCCCGACCGAGCGTCGGCCGGCGCCTGCCCCGGTGGCTCCGGCCACCTCCGGCGGCGCTCCGGCCACCGGTGGGCTCGGGGCGACCTGCCGCACTCGCCAGGGGGTCGTGCTCCTGCCGAGGAGCATCGGAGGGAACAGGGCTTCGGCCCCAGCGGAGATCGGCGATGGGCGGCTGCGGAACAAGTGCCTCGGCCACTCGGAGGAGGAACAGATGAGCAAGGGAGGGTGGTGGTGGAGCTAGAGTTGCCCTGGTGCCATTTTTAGGAGAGGAGAGGGCCGGTGTTGGGGCACGTATGCTCACAATCACCTATGGGACCAGAGGTCCCTTGTGGTTCGGCAAGGGGGGTCACGTTGCACGAAGAGCGGAGAGCATGAGACGACGCAACAATCAGGACACATGCGTTTTACCCAGGTTCGGGCCGTTGCTAAGCGTAAAACCCTACTCCTACTTTTTGGTGGATTGATTGGAGGAACACGAAGAAACGCACAACGCCTAACCCCGGCAAGGACTGCTCTCGGGGAAAGAGTGGCTATGTGAGTACAAGTGTTCGGGGGTTCGAATTGCCAACCATGAGATAGGTTGCCTTGGGCCTCCTTTTATAGTGCAAGGGGTTACCACAATGGCAAAACAGACATTATCTATCGATTAGATAGCAAAGCAGAGCTATCATACCTAACTCTGGCATTTAGGACAAAATGCCATGATTACCTGCCTAGGTGGCGCTTGGGGGTGCATCCTCGGCAAGCTCTTGCCACCGCTTGGCCGGTCGTTGCTTAAGGTCTTGACACGCTGCAGGGTGGGTGTCAACCGAGCGTAACTTGCATTCCAATGTGTTGCCACGTGCTTAGCAAGAGCTGATTAGCCGCCTGAGGGCTCGACACCGCATCGATAAGTGACAGGCGTAGCGATGCGGTGGAGCGGTGGCTGGGTGGCTCACGCCTGCCGGAGAGTGGCTTGCCGGGTCTTCAGGGAGGTGTGCACGTCTTGGTCCCCGGCAAGCACCGGGGACGTGCTTGGCGCGTCGTAGTCCAGGCTTGGGCTGCCACGTTGAGCTTGCTGGAGTCTCGTCTTGATTGTTGGCCAGGTTTTTGCTTCTACCGCCTGTGCATAAATCAGGGGACTGGGTACCCCTGTACTAGTGCACCGACATGAGCACCCGGGACTGGCCCACACGTGCTCGCCAAGTGCCGTTGGGTCAGGCCCAAATTTCATGCACAGGCGCGCAATGTGAGGGAGTAACTCCAATTTATTGGTTAACACTGACCCACCACCTCAGGCCGTTTCCACCACGCGCGCCGCATGCATAGCGGGGAGTTAGCAATGGGCGCGCGTGACTTAAAGTCCTGATCGTGGCAGAAACCGCAGCGCCATGGATTGGAGCAATGGGGTGGTTACCTGTTCGCCCGTGATCGTGGGCGATGGAATTGGTGGAGATGGGCGGCGACCCTGGGAGTGGAGGAGAGCCAGCCCCCGCGCTCTCCCCTATAAATTGGGGGTCGCGAGGGGCGATGCTCATCCATCCTTTCTTCCTCCTTGAGTGCAAATCCAAAGAGCTCACTCTACTGCTTCTTTGTTTTGAGCTACGCTCGCCCTCCCGATGCCCAGGGGAAGAGGCCGAGCGAGCGTGTTTGTAGAACCTTCCCTCCGAACGTCTGTTCAGCTCCCATCATGGGTGTACTATTCTGAACCGAAGGTTTCTTCGGGGGAGCCTCGGATGGAGGAGCGGGCGGCATGGTGGCCGTATCGGGGACATCTACGGTGGTACGCCTGCCGCCGCGCTGCCCGCTTCTTTAGTCTTGACGGAGCTCCACGCGGTTGACGTCGCGTCGGGATCTATGTTGGAGGTGTAGCGTCGTGTCGGTCCGTGGTTCCTGCATTCCTTCTTCAAGGTGATGGAGAAAAACTGCCTACACGGTCACCATGGGCGTGTGTGCGGTCGCAGCCGCGCGTCGTCATTTACCGTGGTGAAGCTCTCCTCCCACAGCACTCTGGATGGAGCGCACGGGAGAGAGTTCTTCATCTTCGCGTGTTCTTCTAAGGCGGGGGACGGAATTCCCCGCCTTTGGCCACCGGGGACGACCATGCTCTCTGTGGGGTCCCCGGGTTGCCATGCCTGGAGCTTGGGCGATGGCGGGGACGTCTCCTCGGGCGGTGGCGATGAGGAAGACGATGGCGGTCGGGGATCTATGACGCATCGGGAGCACTGATGAGGTCTCCGACGCGTCGCGTTCCCCGGCAGCACCATCATCACCAGCTGGGTTTCGGCAGCGCCACCATCTGCACCTGCCCTCCGCCTTCTTTCCCCTTGTCGGTCTTGTCCGCTCCGTCGGCTTCGTCCGCCCTGCCTGGGGGCAGGGGCCTTCCGTCGGTCGCGTTCCTCTGGTCCTGGCTGGGAAGCGTCGAATCCCGGCCAGCCGCTCCTTTTGCCCTCTGCTCCTTCTCTACCTAATCCCTAAGGGGAGAGGGACAAGAAAGGGATTACGGGGCACTTATCTTTTTTCATGTCAAAAGATGTAGGCGCTTGCTAAGTTTTAACTTATCATAATGTAATCTCTACCCATTTTGTATCGAAAATGAATCAGAATAGAATGCTATTTTCTTCCTGCAAGTACTATCCTTTTCCTTTCCTTATTTGTACCGCGTTAGTATGTTTTGTCTCTGCCGCACGGAGCTACTTGGCGGGTCGTCATTCAAACCACGAGTGCCAAAGTGGGGGAACAAGCCCCCGGCAACAGGTTGGCGTTGTTCCCTGGCAGAGCTCCTTGTCGGTGTCGGCGCTGTCACCCCTATAAGCAAAGACAGGGGGACGGCTCGTCCCGACAAGGGTTTTCACCACGTGGATGACTCCACATCCAGTAGTAAGGAAGATACTAAGGGTTTCCTTGAGAAAATGAGAAGTACTGAACTGGAAACATGTGATATACTTATGTTTTCCAGGTAGTATCTTCTTTTCGAGCGTGATGGGCCGCCATCCTTGTTTCTTTGTTCCCCTTTCCCGCTTCCTCGATGGTAAAACATGTAGGGTGATGACAGTAACAAAGATTACGGTTTCATCAAGCATTCTAGCAAATATTTATAACTTAAAAGTGCTAACATCGCAGTCATAAAAAATGCGTAATGAGCATGTAAGGATGATGATATGATGCAATGCCTAGCTTTATTATTGTTGCGCAGGGTCTGCGCTAGGCTTTGTACAAAGGGTTACATGCAACATCGGCAAGGTTTGTACAAAAGGTGGCTGCCAGGGACTGAGCCCGGCAGCCGCGCCTTATGGGTAGAACTTACGAAGATGCTCAATATTCCATGAGTTCTGCACCTTGGTGCCATCTTCGATCTCCAGACGGACTACGCCTGGTCTGGTGACTCGTACTACCTGGTAAGGGCCTTCCCACTTCGGCGTCAACTTGTTTGTACCCTTGGCAGACTGAACACGCTGAAGAACAAGGTCGCCTTCCTCAAGGCTCCAGGCGTGAACCCTGCGGCTATGGTAGCGGCGCAGAGCTTGCTGGTAACGTGCAGCACGCACAGCAGCCCGGAGACGGTCTTCCTCGAGGAGCGTGGCATCGTCATGCCGTAGCTGCTGTTGCTCTACTTCATCGTAGGCAAGCACTCGAGGTGACCCGTATATGAGTACCGTGGGGAGCACTGCTTCCGCCCCATACACTAGGGAGAAGGGCGTCTGGCCGTTAGCTCGATTTGGTGTCGTTCTGAGGGACCAAAGAACCACCGGCAGCTCATCTATCCAGTGCCTGCCGCTCTTCCACAGCTTATCGAAAGTCCTTTTCTTGAGTCCTCGCAACACTTCAGCATTTATCCTCTTGACTTGCCCGTTGCTCCTCGGGTGAGCCACAGAGGCGAAGGAGACCTTGCTTCCAAGGTTTTGGATATATTGCATGCAGGCGTGGCTCGTGAACTGGGTGCCGTTGTCGGTGATCATTCTGTTAGGCACTCCAAAGCGGCACACCAGTCCTTTCGTGAACTTGATAGCTACTTGTGCGGTCACCTTTCTCACTGGTTCCACCTCAGGCCACTTTGTGAACTTGTCAGTTGCCACGAACAAGAACTCAAAGCCCCCGACAGCACGGGGAAAGGGGCCCAAGATATCGAGCCCCTAGACCGAGAATGGCCAGGATAGAGGGATTGTTTGCAGGGCTTGCGCTGGTTGATGGATGTTCTTGGAATGGAACTGGCAGGCTTCACACTTGGTGACCAGTTCAGTAGCGTCCTGGAGAGCAGTGGGCCAATAGAAACCCTGCCGGAAAGCTTTCCCGACAAGGGCCCTTGATCCAATGTGGGAACCACATACTCCTCCATGAATCTCCGCCAACAGCTTTAGTCCATCCTACCGGCAGATACACCTTAATTTCACACCGTTCGGTCATCTTCTGTACAGGGTGTCATCGACAAACTGGTACATACTTGACCGACGGGCTACTCTTTCGGCTTCCTCTTGCTCTTCGGGGAGTTCTCCTGTTTGAAGAAAATGGACTATATGCTGCGCCCAGGTTGGAGCCTATGGCTCGACAACAAGGACTAAAGGCATTTCCTCGTCTCCGGGAGCGCTTGCCTCGATCCCTAGACCCTGAGGTCCCGCGGGAGGGAGCTACTCGTCAACCAGAATGGGATTTTCCCCGGCAGCTTCTCTACCAGCTGCTTCGGGAAGCTCTGCCGGGAAATGCTTGCCAGAGTTCAGCTTTCTTCTCTTCTTGGACATCGCAGATGGGGACACTTATGGTTGGGTGAGGCGGAGAACAAAGGTTCCTGGTTCCATAGGAAGCTTCTGCGCAGCGCACTTTGATAGGTGGTCTGCAATGCTGTTTTCTGCTCGTGGCACATGCTCTGTTTGCAGCCCATCGAAGTGCTCCTCCAATTTCCTCACTTCTTCCACATAGGCTTCCATCAGCGGGCTCTGGTAATCCTTGTTGACTTGCTTTACCACAAGTTGAGAATCTCCTCAAACTATCAGCCTCTTTATTCCCAACTCTACCGCGATTCTAAGTCCGGCAAGGAGCCCCTTGTACTCAGCGGTATTGTTGGTGGCTTCCTCCCGGGGAAAGTGCATCTGGATGACATACTTGAGGTGCTCTCCGGTCGGGGCGATGAGGAGCACACCTGCTCCAGCCCCCCTGGAGTGAGAAAGCACCATCAAAGTATATGATCCAATCCTTGGGTGCCTCTTTGCCGGGGAGGACTGTCTCCGGAGCTTCATCATCTGGCGTGGGTGTCTATTCTGCAATAAACTCCGCCAACGCCCTGCTTTGAATGGTGGAAGTGCTCTCATACTTTAATCCGAAGCTTGATAACTCTAGTGCCCACTCAACTATCCTGCCAGTGGCTTCGGGGTTTCTCAGTATGCGTTGCAACGGGAAACGGGTGACAACTGTTATCTCATGGGCTTGGAAGTAGTGGCGCAGCTTCCTCGAGGCCATGATGAGGCCGAAGATCAGCTTTTACACTCCCGAGTACCTTGACCTAGCCCCCTGTAGTAGGGAACTGACAAAGTACACGGGCCGCTGCACCATTTTGTTCTTTGCCACTTCTTTGGATTTGTTGTCAACCATTTGCTGAGGTCCCCCTTGTTCTGTGTCGAGCCCTGCCGCGGATGTTTCTTTCTCGCTCCCGGCAGCATCAGCAGCGGCTGCTGAACCTTCATCCATCCCCTGCTGCGCCACCAGCGCTGCACTAACCACTTGATTCGTTACCGCTAAATATAGCAGCAACGGCTCTTGTGGTTTAGGAGTGACCAAGGTGGGAGTAGAGGATAGGTATTTCTTTAGGTCTTGCAACGCTGCGTCTGCCTCTGGGGTCCACTTCATCGGGCCAGCCTTCTTCAGGATTTTGAAGAACGGCAAGGTGCGCTCAGCGGACTTGGAGATGAACCTACTCAACGCGGCAACACATCCAGTCAGGCGTCTCATATATTTGATGGTCTTGGGTGCCTGTATCTGCTCAATCACCTTGATCTTGTTGTGATTGGCTTCTATTCCTCGCTGAGATACGAAGAACCCAAGTAGCTTGCCGGATGGGACACTGAACACACACTTTTCAGGGTTGAGCTTCAGGTTGATCTTGCGCAAGTTTGCGAAAGTTTCCTCTAGATCTTGTATGAGAGTGGCTTCATCCTTGGTTTTGACCACGATGTAATCCATATAGGCTTCCACATTTCTGTGCAGCTGAGGTCCAAAACCAATTTGAACAGCCCTGGCGAAAGTCGAACTGGCACTCTTTAACCCGAAGGGCATACGTACAAAGCAGTACGTGCCACAGGGAGTTATAAATGCGGTCTTCTCCTCATCTTCCTTGCTCATAAATATCTGGTGGTAGCCGGAGTAGGCATCCAAAAAGGAGAGCAAGTCACATCCGTAGGTGGAATCAACAATTGGATCTATGCGCGGCAAGGGGAAAGGGTCCTTCAGGCAAGCCTTGTTCAAGTCAGTGAAGTCTATGCAAAACCTCCATTTCCCATTTGCCTTTTGTACCACCACTGGTTTTGCCAACCAAGTTGGATGCAGCACCCCTCTGACCAAACCAACTGCTTCAAGCTTCTTGATTTCCTCGGCAATGAACTGCTGCCGCTCCAAGGCCTGTTTCCTAACCTTTTGCTTGATGGGTCGGGCATGAGGGCAGACATCAAGGTGGTGCTCAATTACCTCCCTGGGAACACCGGGGATGTTAGATGGTTGCCAAGCAAACACATCAACATTCTCCCGCAGGAAGGTAACGAGCACGCTTTCCTATTTGTCAGTAAGGGTAGCATTGATGGTGAAGGTACCACCAGTGCCATCCTCCCTTGCCGGGACCTTTTTCGTCTCAAGATAGGTGACCCTGGTCTTCTTGGTAGCGGAACTCTCCAGCAGGTCATCGTCAGGTGCGACGCACTCCAAAGAGGCGTGCTTCCCGGAGTCCTTGCCGGTGTTCTTGCCAACCTTCTTCATTTTCTCTGTGCTTTTGGCGGGAGCTGGGATTTCTGTGGCTTCAGCTGCTACCGCGTTGCGATACATCTGGTCCACGCAGATAACTGCGTTCTTCTTGTCGGATGGGATGGAAATGACCCCGATGGAACCTGGCATCTTCAAGGTATTGTAGGCATAGTGGGCTGCCGCCATGAACTTTGCCAGAGCTAGGCAACCGAGGATTCCGTTGTAAGGCAGTGGGATTTCGGCGACGTCGAACACTATCCTCTCTGTTCGGAAGTTCAACTCACAGGCAGAGTGATCTTTCCCTTGGGTCGGCTCCTGCCGGGGTTGATTCCTTGGAACGTACCCGTGGCTTCGAGCTCTTCATCAAGGATCTGCAGTTTCTCAGCCACTCTAGGAGAGATCAAGTTCAACCCGGCCCCGCCGTCAACTAACATCTTAGACACCTTGAGGTTGCGGATTGTCGGGGAAACCAACAATGGCAAACACCCAACCGTAGTGGTACGGTCAGGATGATCCTCTTCGTCAAAGATGATAGGCGTGCGGGACCATCTGAGTGCCTTCCTAGATTCTGCAGTTGGTTCCACAGCATTGACCTCGCGCACCCACTGCTTCAGCTGGCGATGAGAGGAGTGCAAGGACGCACCCCCGTCAACACACATGGCTTCGGTTGCTTTCTGGAACTCCCTCTCACTGGAATCCTCATCATCATCCTCATCTTCACTCATATCATCCGTTTCCTTCTTCTCTTGGCCTCTGGCGGGTTTTTCCTTTTGCTACGGGGTTTTGCCGCGGCGACCTCCTCTGCCGCCACGGCCTTTCCCGGCAGTGCCGTCCTGGCCTTTTTCCTTGTCGCATGTCTCATACTCGGCCCTCTGTTTCTCAACAAGTTGCTCGACCTGTCGGCATTCTTGGAGATCATGGCCCTTGGTGCGGTGAATTTTGCAGTACGGCCCGTCGGACTTCCCGGTCTTCTCAGTGGCAACAACCTCCCAGCAATCAGCGCACGTGGCAGCTCCCATACCGGGGGTTTCGGCTTTCTCCTTCTTTCCTGTACTGAGGTCTCCGGAGCTCTCGACAGCCAATACTGCTTTTCCCTTACGCTTCTTGTTGCGTTTCCTATTCCTTCCCTTCGGGTTGGGGGCATCGTCGTCATCATCAGAGTCCACTTCGACGCCCGCCTCCACTCCGGGAAGTCACCTTCCTTCTTCGGCTCGAGCACACTTATCTGCTAAGGTGTAAAGCTCATTAACAGTCTTGGGGAGCTTGACGTTCATCTTGGCTCGCATCCTCCTGTTGTGCACGTTCGAGTGGAACACGGCAATCACCGCTGATGGATGGATCTCTGGGATGTTGCGGTGCACTCGGCTGAATCTCTGGATATACTTTCTCAAGGTTTCTCCCTCTTTTCGCGGGAGGACTTGGAGATTGCTGGGCTGTCCAGGTTCTTGATGACCACTGGTGAAAGCGCCAACAAACTTGGTGCACAGATCAGCCCAAGAGAAAATGGAATTCTCTGGCAGGTGCATCAGCCATGATCTCACGTTTGGCTGGAGCGCCAAAGGGAAATAGTTGGTGAGCACCTTTTCATCTCTTCCTCCCGTAGCTTGCACAACTATCGTGTAAATGCCCAAGAACTCCGCGGGGTTCAGCTTCCCGTCGAATTTCTCCGGTAGCTTAGGCTTGAAAGCTCGGGTCGACGGCCAGCGGACCTGCCGCAGCTCGCTAGTGAAGGTAGGGCAACCAACCTCGTAAGGAAGGTACCCGCCAACACTGGGCGCGGGGTCGCCGACGTCTGGACCGTTGCGCTTGTCGGATTGACGGCGTGCTTCCCGGCGCCGCTCGATGGTGATGCGCACGTCTTCTTTCCGCCGATCTTCAAGGACATGCCGTTGATCCTGGCGGTCGTGCGGGCCAGACGAGACTATGGATGCCTCGTCGCGGTCGTTAGCATGTGAAGCTTGCTGCGACTGCCTCTGGGCCTATTGTCGCGGAGGGGATTGCACCGTTGTGGTGGCCCCCTCGACGCGCTCGCCGCCCCGGGCCACCGCTGCTATTCGCGTACGTCGCGATGGCTCCACATGCTGGGTCTTGTTGGCTTCAACGAAAGAGATCAAACTCTGAATGGTGGCTCTCCATTCATCCATCTTATCAGCCGCTGGCATGAAGTAGAGCAGCATCTGGACCCGCACCATGGCCTCCTCTGTGGTGCCCGACATGGCGAAAGAGGCGGACCGTGACGTTGCTCGACTCTTGGTAGGACCAAGAGAAGCGTCGCCGCGTCCTTGATGCCGTGCGCCACTCGTTGGAGCTTTCTGGTGGGCAGCGGGCCGATCCTGCGGGGCTGCGGTTCCGCTGGGCGCCCCGTCTCGCTCCGCACGAGGTGCACGTCCAACAATCTCACTGGCGATGGGTGCGGCCGAAAGGTCACGGCTTGCACCGGACTAGGCGCCACTGAGGCGGCCTCGGCCATCTGCGCGGCGGGGAGGTGATGAACGGATGTTCCCTCCGCCCGTGGCGTCGGGGCCGAGCTCGCCATGTTGTTGCTGTAGTTCCTCCCTTCCGGCGCCTCCTGCTCCATCCCCGGCCGTGAGGGGCTGGTCGGGGGCGCCGCCTGCGCCGACCGCGTCGTCCATGATGCCTGCCTCGCCCGCAGCCGCCACGGTGCCTACGACGCCGGCGGCCGCGTGGGAGGGAGCCTTTGAAGTGGAAGGATGCGCGACCGCGCTGGGTTTCTTCTTCGGAGCCATTGTTGAAGAAGATGATGATGAAGATCGATTCGCCGTTCACGAACTCGGGTTCGCGCAAATGATGCACACCCCCTACCTAGCTCGCCAAAGATGTCAGGGCACGGATGCTCACGATCACCTATGGGACCGGAGGTCCCTTGTGGTTCGGTGACGTGCTTGGACTGCGTCGGTATTTCCCCAAGGAGGAAGGGATGATGCAGCACAGCGACAATAAGTATTTCCCTCAGTTATGAAACCAAGGTTATCGAACCAGTAGGAGGATCACCACCATCCAATAAGTAGCACCTGCACACAAACAACAAATACTTGCAACCCGACGCGAAAGAGAGGTTGTCAATCTCTTAACGGTAATAAGATAGATTAGGTAGTGATAGATAGGAGAGATAGATCTCTCAAGAACACAACGTAAAAAAGGCAAATAAAATATGCAGCAATATATTTTTAGGTTTTTGGTTTTGTAGATCTGAAAACAAAGATTGCAAAAATGTAGATCGGAAAGCAATATGATGGAAAAGTAGACCCGGGGGCCGTAGGGTTCACTAGTGGCTTCTCTCATGAGTATAGCGCATGGTGGGTGAACAAATTACTGTTGGGCAATTGATATAAAATCGAATAGTCATGACGATATCCAAGGCAATGATCATTATATAGGCATCACGTCCAAAATAGATAGACCAACTCCTGCCTGCATCTACCTCTATTACTCCACACATCGACCGCTATCCAGCATGCATCTAGTGTATTAAGTTCATGGAAAAATGGAGTAATGCAATAAGAATGATGACATGATGTAGACAAGATCTATTCATATAGCAATAGACCCCATCTTGTTATCCTTAATAGCAGCCATACATGCGTGTCTTGTTGCCCCTTCTGTCACTGGAAAAGAACACCGCAAGATCGAACCCATCACAAAGCACCTCTTCCCATGGCAAGAAAAATTGATCTAGTTGGCCTAACTAAACCAAAGATTCGAAGAAGAAATACGATGCTATAAGCAATCATGCATATTAGAGATCAAAGAAAACTCAAATAATATTCATGGATAGAAACTGATCATGAACTCAAAATTCATTGGATCCCAACAAACACACTGCAAAAGTTTACACCAAATAGATCTCCAAGAGACCATTGTATTGAGAATCATAAGAGAGAGAGAAGAAGCCATCTAGCTACTGCCTACGGACCCGTAGGTATATGGTGGACTACTCACGCATCATCGAAGAGGCACCTATGAGGAAGATGAACCCCTCCATGATGGTGTTTACATTGGATCTCGCGGTTCTGGAAATTGCGGCTGCTGGAATTGTGTTTCGTCGACTCTCCTAGGGTTTTTGGATTTTCTGGGAATTCATAGGCTTGATAGTCAGTTGAGGGGGTGCCCGAGGTGCCCATCCTCCCCCAGGCCGCGCCAGGGGGCCTCTGGCGCGCCCTGGTGGGGGATGGCCACCCTGGGCCCCCTCTTCTGGTGTTCTTTGCCCCATCTTCTTTCTTCTGGTCCATAAAAAATCCACAAAAATCCCCGCAGCGTTTGGGCTCTGATGTCTACTACACAACCTTCTTCTTGTAGACTCGTGTTGGGCAACCAAGCGCAGAGTTTTGTAGGACAGTAGCAAATTTCCCTCAAGTGGATGACCTAAGGTTTATCAATCCGTGGGAGGCGTAGGATGAAGATGGTCTCTCTCTAACAACCCTGCAACCAAATAACAAAGAGTCTCTTGAGTCCCCAACACACCCAATACAATGGTAAATTGTATAGGTGCACTAGTTCGGCGAAGAGATCGTGATACAAGTGTAAAATGGATGGTAGATATAGGTTTTTGTAATCTGAAAATATAAAAATAGCAAGGTAGCAAGTAACAAAAGTGAGCAAAACCAGTATTGCAATGCTTGAAAACAAGGCCTAGGGTTCATACTTTCACTAGTGCAAGTTCTCTCAACAATACTAACATAGTTGAATCATATGTAAATCCCTCACGTCCAACAAAGAGTTCACTCCAAAGTCACAAATAGCGGAGAGCAAACGAAGAAATTATTGTAGGGTACGAAACCACCTCAAAGTTATCTTTTCCGATCAATCGTATGAGCTATCCCTATAAGTGTCACGAACAGCCCTAGAGTTCGTACTAAAATAACACCTTAAGATACACATCAACCAAAACCCTAATGTCACCTAGATACTCCAATGTCACCACGAGTACCCATGGGCTTGATTATACAATATGCATCACACAATTTCAGATTCATCATGTTCAATCCAACACAAAGAACTTCAAAGAGTGCCCCAAAGTTTCTACCGGAGAGTCAAGACAAAAACATGTGCCAACCCCTATGCATAGATTCCCAAGGTCACGGAACCCGCAAGTTGATCACCAAAACATACATCAAGTGGATTGATACGTCTCCGTCGTATCTACTTTTCCAAACTCTTTTGCCCTTGTTTTGGACTCTAATTTGCATGATTTGAATGGAACTAACCCGGACTGACGCTGTTTTCAGCAGAATTGCCTTGGTGTTATTTTTGTGCAGTAATAAAAGTTCTCGGATTGACCTGAAAATTTACGGAGAATATTTTTGGAATTAATAAAAAATATTGGCGAAAGAATCAACTACAGGGGGCCCACCACCTGGCCACAAGCCAGGGGGGCGCGCCCATCCCCCTAGGGCGCGCCCCTGTGGCTTGTGGGCCCCTGTTGCTCCTCCGACCTCGTTTCCACTTCTATATATTCCTATTAGGGGAGAAAAAAATCAGAGAGAAGAGTTCATCGCGTTTTACGATACGGAGCCACCGCCACCTCCTGTTCTTCCTCGGGAGGGCAGATCTGGAGTCTGATTTGGGCTCCGGAGAGGGGAAATCGACGCCGTCGTCATCACCAACCATCCTTCATCACCAATTTCATGATGCTTCCCGCCGTTCCTGAGTAATTCCATCGTAGGCTTGCTGGACGGTGATGGGTTGGATGAGATTTACCATGTAATCGAGTTAGTTTTGTTAGGGTTTGATCCTTAGTATCCACTATGTTCTGAGATTGATGTTGCTATGACTTTGCTATGCTTAATGCTTGTCACTAGGGCCCGAGTGCCATGATTTAAGATCTGAACCTATTATGTTTTCATGAATATATATGTGTTCTTGATCCTATCTTGCAAGTTGTAGACACCTATTACGAGTTATGATCCGCATCCCCCAGGGTGACAATAACTGGGATTCTTTCCGGTGATTACCGTAGTTTGAGGAGTTCATGTATTCACTAAGTGCTAATGCTTTGGTCTGGTTCTCTATTAAAAGGAGGCCTTAATATCCCTTAGTTTCCATTAGGACAAAAGATGTCATGCAAGTTCTTTTCCATAAGCACGTATGACTATATATGGAATACATGCCTACATTACATTGATGAATTGGAGCTAGTTCTGTGTCACCCTATGTTATAACCGTTGCATGATGAATGCCATCCGACATAATTATCCATCACTGATCCATTGCCTACGAGCTTTTCATATATTGATCTTTGCTAAGTTACTTTTCTGTTGCTACTGTTACAATCACTACAACACTGCTACTGTCACTTTGCCATCGTTACCGTTACTTCCATACTACTTTGCTACTGAATACTTTGCTGCAGATACTAAGTCTTTCAGGTGTGGTTGAATTGACAACTCAGCTGCTAATACTCAAGAATATTCTTTGGCTCCCCTTGTGTCGAATCAATAAATTTGGGTTAAATACTCTACCCTCGAAAACTGTTGCGATCCCCTATACTTGTGGGTTATCATGGATCAATAGAACATCCCATTGTCACCACGGATATCCCATTGCAAGACATACATCAAGTGTTCTCAAATCCTTAAAGACTCAATCCGATAAGAAAACTTCAAAGGGAAAACACAATTCATCACAAGAAGATAGAGGGGGGAAAACTCCATATGATTCATCTATATCAATAAAGCTCGCGGTACATCAAGATCGTGCCATCTCAAGAACACGAGAGAGAGAGAGATCAAACACATAGCTACTGGTACATACCCTCAGCACCGAGGGTGAACTACTCCCTCCTCATCATGGAGACCGTCGGGATGATGAAGATGGCCTCCGGTGATGGTTTCCCCCTCCGGCAGGGTGCCGGAACGGGCTCCTGATTGGTTTTTCGTGGCTACAGAGGCTTGCGGTGGCGGAACTCCCGATCTAGGTTTCTTTTCGGAGATTTCTCGATTTATAGGAGCACTTGGCGTTGGAATCACGTCAAGGGGTGCTCGAGGGGCCCACAAGCTAGGGGGCACGCCCTAGGGGGGGGGGGCGCCCCCGAGGCTTGTGGCCTCCTCGGTCACTTCCTGGCCCAGCTTTTTGCTCCAGTATTTTTTATATTTTCCAAAAATATTCTGCGTAAATTTTCAGCCCATTCCGAGAGCTTTTATTTCTGCACAAAAACAACACCACGGTAGCTCTGCTGAAAACAGCGTCAGTCCGGGTTAGTTCTAATCAAATCATACCAAAATCATATAAAATTATTGTAAACATGGCATGAATACTTCATAAATTATAGATATGTTGGAGACGTATCAGCATCCCCAAGCTTAATTCCTGCTCGTCCTCGAGTAGGTAAATGATAAAAGAAATAATTTATGAAGTGTGAATGCTACCTAACATATTCATCATATTCTTTTCTTCTTTGTATAGCATGGACATTTGGACTTGTAAATGATTCAAAGCAATAGTCTAGTTTTAACATAATGACTTCAATACTCAAGCATGTCAACAAGCAACCATGTCTTTCAAAATATCAACACTAAATAAAGTTATCCCTAGCCCATCATGCTCAATCATTGATCCATTCATGAAACATACTCAAATATTAGCTATGCCCAATGCTCAAGTACGATCATAGTGCCCCCTAGTTGGTGCTTATAAGAGAAGATGGAGACTCAAAGCAAAATTGCATAAAGTAAATAGATTGGCCCTTCGCAGAGGGAAGTAGGGATTTGTAGGGGTGCCAGAGCTCAAAGTTTTAAATTGAGAGAGAAAAAAATATTTTGGGTGGCATGCTTTTCCTGTCAACGAAAACGACAAAGAAGCTCACAATACTTTCCATGCTAGATACATTATAGGCGGTTCCCAAACAGAATGGTAAAGTTTTTACTCCCCCTCCACCAATCAATCACACTCCACGGCGAGCCAAATCCACGGGTACCGTCCATACAAACAACAATCCTGGGGGAGTTTTGTTTCATTATATTTTGATTTGATTTTTGAGCATGGAACTGGGCATCCCAAATACCAGCCACTTTCTCGTGAATGATAGTGAATCAACACATATCGTGAGAATAACCCACCTAGCATGGAAAAATATTGGATACTCCCCACCGTTTCATGAGCGGTACGGGCAGACAAAAGAGAAAATTTATTTTGAAGATTTAGAGATGGCACATACAAATTTGCTTGGAACGGCATGGAAATACCGCATATAGGTAGGTATGGTGGACTCATAAGGCAAAACTTGGTTTAAGGATTTTGGATGCACAAGTAGTATTTCTACTTAGTACAAATGAAGGCTAGCAAATAGATTGGGAAGCAACCAAACCAAGGGCCGAAAAATCACATAAGTGAGCATTGAATCATAACTAACACCGAATAATGCACCACAAGTAGGATGTAACTTCATTGCATAACTATTGACTTTCGTGCATGCATAGGGAATCACAAACCTTAACACCAATATTCCTACTAAAGCATAATTACTCACTAACATGACTCACATATTACTATCATCATGTTTCAAAACTATTACAAAGAATCAAGTTTAATTTGTCCCATGATCTTCATGAAAGTTTTTATTATATCCTCCTTGGATATCTATCACTTTGGGACTAGTTTCATATATTGCCATTGCTTTTTCGACAAGCTCAAACAAATTTAAGTGAAGCACATGAGCAAATGACAAGCTACTCTCAAAAGATATAAGTGAGGATCAATGAGTAGTAAAACAATTAAGTAGCTATGTGAGGACTCTCTCTCTCTCTCTCAATAAATATTTTCAGATCTGAGTATTTTATTCAAACAGCAAACAAAAGAAAAATAGCACTCCAAGAATAGCACGCATCATGTGAACGAATAAAAATTTAGGCTCAACATAGGCTAACCGATAATTGTTGATGAAGAGAGGTGGGATGCGTAACATCCCCAAGCTTAGATGCTTGAGACTTCTTGAATTATTTACTTGGGGTGCCTTGGGCATCCCCAAGCTTGAGCTTTTGTATCTCGTTCAATCCTCTCATATCATGGTTTCACCTATTCTCAAAAACATCTTCCACACAAAACTTGAAAAGAACTCGTGAGATAGGTTAGTACACATAATAATAAATCAACTCTTTATGTACTACCAAGACAAGTTGCATAATAATTTTCAAACATTAGGTACTGTATACTATCATTTCCACAATTTATATCTACCAATATAGGCTATGGAAACTATAGGATAAGTAGATAACGAAACTATGACAGCAATCTGTCCAAACAGAACAGTCTGTAGAAATTTATGAAAACAGTGTACTTCTGTAACTCAAAAAATTATGAAAATTAAGGACATGCTAAATAATTTATATGACAACACTGTGTAATAATTTCATGAACTTTCCACGTTCCAGTAAAATATGAAAATTCAAACACTACAGAAAAAGTTTCTGTTTTTACACAGCACATATCAAAACATGCAATGCAAGCATCCTAATGCAATTCTTGGAACTTTTTATTGAAAAACAAGATTATAAATAACACCTAACAGAGAACAACAAAATAAAATGACGCTCCAAGCAAAGCACATATTATGTGACGAATAAAAATATAGCTCCAAGTATGATATACCGGTAATGTTGAAGACGAAAGAGGGGATGCCTTCCGGGGCATCCCCAAGCTTAGGCGCTTGAGTATTCCTTGGATATTACCTTGGGGGTGCCTTGGGCATCCCCAAGCTTAGGTTCTTGTCACTCCTTATTCTCCTCATATCGGTGTCTCACCCAAAACTTGAAAACTTGAATCACACAAAACTTAACGGAACTTCGTGAGAAGGGTTAGTGTAATAAAGATAAATCATTCACTTAGGTACTATCAAGACAAGATTCATAATTGTTACCACATGATACCTACTGTATTCTATCATTCCCATAATTTATATCACTAAATATAAGCTATGGGAACACTAAAACAAGCAAACTATGTATGCAAAACAGAATCTGTCAAAAACAGAACAGTCTGTGAAGATCTGTAGTGTAACCATACTTCCCTGTATCTAAAAATTCTGAAAAATTAGGACAACCTGAAGAACTTGTATATCAAGACTGTGTAAAAATTTCAGATCATTATCACGCTCCAGTAAAAAACGAAAAATTCCCGTACTGCAGTCAAAAGTTTCTGTTTTGGTTCAGCATCAATTCTACTCATCTTGTGAGTCATCCCAAAGTCTTTACTTGGCACTTTATTGAAATAAAAGACACAAAACATGATTACTACAGTTGCTTAATCATGTGAACACACAAAAAGAGAAAGTAAAAGTGTTGGGTTGTCTCCCAACAAGCGCTTTTCTTTAATGCCTTTTAGCTAGGCATGATGATTTCAATGATGCTCACATAGGAATAACAATTATAACATGCAAAAGAGCATCATGAATCTCATGACAAGCACATTTAAGTCTAACCCACTTCCTATGCATAGGGATTTTGTGAGCAAACAATTTATGGGAACAAGAATCAACTAGCATAGGAAGGCAAAACAAGCATAACTTCAAAACTTTGAACACATAGAGAGGAAACTTGATATTATTGCAATTCCTACAAGCATATGTTCCTCCCTCATAATAATTTTCAGCAGCATCATGAAGGAATTTCACAATATAACCAGCACATAAAGCATTCTTTTCATGATCTACAAGTATAGAAATTTTTCTACTCTCCACACAAGAAAATTTCTTCTCATGACTAATAGTGGGAGTATCATATGAAACTCGAACACTAAAAATTGTTTCCACATTAAAAGAGTAATGTTCAGTAAAAGGATATTCAAAAATATGACAATAATTATCACTACTTTTTATAACATAAGTATCATCACAATAATCATCATAAGTAGCAACTTTGTTCTCATCATAGTCAATTGAAACCTCTTCCGAAATAGTGGAATCATTAATAAGTAAAGTCGTGACCTCTCCAAATCCACTTTTATCATTATAATAAGATTCAACACCCTCCAAAATAGTGGGATAATTATTATAAAAATTTGACACTCTTCCAAACCCACTTTCCTAAATATTGCAATCATCATAAATAGGGGGTATGCTATCATCATAATAAATTTGCACATCAAAACTTGGGGGACTAAAAATGTCATGTTCATTAAACATAGCATCCCCAAGCTTGGGACAAACATTAATTGCAGCAAATAAATTCTCAAACATGTCATTCTCATCAAACATAGCATCCCCAAGCTTGTGGCTTTGCATAACATAAGCATAATCACTCTCATCATTAATAGTATTAATAGCACCAATAGTATAGCAATTATTATCATCATCCTCAAGTGTATCATCTTCCACAACTATTTTTGATTCATTCTCATGAGGCCTATCAATAATGGGAGCAACATTAATTGGGAGAGATACCTCTTTACCTTTACTTTTCCTTCTTTTCTTCTTCTTCACCACATTATGTGTGGGTTTATTTAATTCCTCCAAGCTTCTTTTTGAAGAGGTTAGTTGAATAAAAAGCTCCTCCTCGTTACCTGATTCATCATAAGAAAAAATAGGAGGATATTGGGAAACCTCTTCCCCTTCATTAGTATTCTCTTCATCTTCTATTTGTTTTCTTGTCTTTAAGTAATTGGCAATATAAGGATTCTCAATGCAATTTATCACGCAATACATATAGATTTCATTTAGATCAAAATCAATCATTTTCATGAGAACCCAAGCTGGAACATCCTTAGTTTTATGTTTCATTTCTTCATACCCCAAAAATAGACTAAGTTCATTATGATGCTCAAGGGTAATGAGGTTATCACAATTTTTGGACACAATTCGATCATGAAATAATTCACATTGGAAATTAAAATGACCACTTTCATTGCAAAGTTCACAAGGACGGCGAGAAACATTAAGTCTTTCAGCACAAACATATAGCCTCTCTTGCAACCATTTAGTTTCTAAATACTTATGCCTCTTACAAAATCTATCTTCCCTTTTAGGCATGTCTTCACAAACTCTATGCACTCCACAAAAATTGACATGCTTATAAGAAATCTTTTTATCATGACTAGTGCAATCATCATTAGTACTATGGATATTCAAAGAATTCATACTAACAACATTGCAATCATGCTCATCACTCAAAGATTTAGTGCCAAACATTTTAATAACTTCTTCTTCTAACACTTGAGCACAATTTTCCTTTCCATCATTTTCACGAAAGACATTAAAAAGATGAAGCATATGCGGCAACCTCAATTCCATTTTTTTGTAGTTTTCTTTTATAAAACAAAACTAGTGATAAAACAAGAAACTAAAAGATTCAATTGCAAGATCTAAAGATATACCTTCAAGCACTCACCTCCCCGGCAACGGCGCCAGAAAAGAGCTTGATGTCTACTACACAACCTTCTTCTTGTAGACTCGTGTTGGGCCTCCAAGCGCAGAGTTTTGTAGGACAGTAGCAAATTTCCCTCAAGTGGATGACCTAAGGTTTATCAATCCGTGGGAGGCGTAGGATGAAGATGGTCTCTCTCTAACAACCCTGCAACCAAATAACAAAGAGTCTCTTGTGTCCCCAACACACCCAATACAATGGTAAATTGTATAGGTGCACTAGTTCGGCGAAGAGATGGTGATACAAGTGTAATATGGATGGTAGATATAGGTTTTTGTAATCTGAAAATATAAAAACAGCAAGGTAGCAAGTAACAAAAGTGAGCAAAAACGATATTGCAATGCTTGAAAACAAGGCCTAGGGTTCATACTTTCACTAGTGCAAGTTCTCTCAACAATACTAACATAGTTGAATCATATGTAAATCCCTCACGTGCAACAAAGAGTTCACTCCAAAGTCACAAATAGAGGAGAACAAATGAAGAAATTATTGTAGGGTACGAAACCACCTCAAAGTTATCTTTTCCGATCAATCGTATGAGCTATCCCTATAAGTGTCACGAACAGCCCTAGAGTTCGTACTAAAATAACACCTTAAGATACACATCAACCAAAACCCTAATGTCACCTAGATACTCCAATGTCACCACGAGTACCCATGGGCTTGGTTATACAATATGCATCACACAATTTCAGATTCATCATGTTCAATCCAACACAAAGAACTTCAAAGAGTGCCCCAAAGTTTCTACCGGAGAGTCAAGACAAAAACATGTGCCAACCCCTATGCATAGATTCCCAAGGTCACGGAACCCGCAAGTTGATCACCAAGACATACATCAAGTGGATTGATACGTCTCCGTCAGATCTACTTTTCCAAACTCTTTTGCTCTTGTTTTGGACTCTAATTTGCATGATTTGAATGGAACTAACCCGGACTGATGCTGTTTTCAGCAGAATTGCCTTGGTGTTATTTTTGTGCAGAAATAAAAGTTCTCGGATTGACCTGAAAATTTACGGAGAATATTTTTGGAATTAATAAAAAATATTGGCAAAAGAACCAACTGCAGGGGGCCCACCACCTGGCCACAAGCCAGGGGGGCGCGCCCCTGTGGCTTGTGGGCCCCTTGTTGCTCCTCCGACCTCGTTTCCACTTCTATATATTCCTATTCGGGGAGAAAAAAATCAGAGAGAAGAGTTCATCGCGTTTTACGATACGGAGCCACCGCCACCTCCTGTTCTTCCTCGGGAGGGCAGATCTGGAGTCTGATTTGGGCTCCGGAGAGGGGAAATCGACACCGTCGTCATCACCAACCATCCTTCATCACCAATTTCATGATGCTTCCCGCCGTTCGTGAGTAATTCCATCGTAGGCTTGCTGGACGGTGATGGGTTGGATGAGATTTACCATGTAATCGAGTTAGTTTTGTTAGGGTTTGATCCTTAGTATCCACTATGTTCTGAGATTGATGTTGCTATGACTTTGCTATGCTTAATGCTTGTCACTAGGGCCCGAGTGCCATGATTTCAGATCTGAACCTATTATGTTTTCATGAATATATATGTCCCCCAGGCTTGTGGCCTTCTCGGTCACTTCCTGGCCCAGCTTTTTGCTCCAGTATTTTTTATATTTTCCAAAAATATTCTCCGTAAATTTTCAGCCCATTCCGAGAACTTTTATTTCTGCACAAAAACAACACCACGGTAGCTCTGCTGAAAACAGCGCCAGTCCGGGTTAGTTCTAATCAAATCATACCTAAATCATATAAAATTATTGTAAACATGGCATGAATACTTCATAAATTATAGATACGTTGGAGACATATCAGGCTCCGTTTGGTACTGATTTTTTGCGAAGTAAAAAACAAGCAAAAACAGCAACTGACACTTTGGCACTATGTCAATAGGTTAGTCCGAAAAAATGATATAAAGTTGTAATAAAATGATTGTAAAACATCCAAGAATGATAATATAACAGCATGGAACAAGCAAAAATTATAGATACGTTGGAGACGTATCAGCATCCCCAAGCTTAATTCCTACTCGTCCTCGAGTAGGTAAATGATAAAAACAGAATTTTTGATGTGGAATGCTGCCTAACATGTTCATCATATTCTTTTCTTTTGTATAGCATGGACATTTGGACTTATAATGATTAAAAGCAATAGTCTAGTTTTAACATAATGACTTCAATACTCAAGCATGTCAACAAGCAACCATGTCTTTGAAAATATCAACACTAAAGAAAGTTATCCCTAGCCCATCATGCTCAATCATTGATCCATTCGTGAAACACACTCAAATATTAGCTATGCCCAATGCTCAAGTACGATCATAGTGCCCCCTAGTTGCTGCTTATAAAAGAAGATGGAGACTCAAAGTAAAAATAAAAATTGCATAAAGTAAATAGATAGACCCTTCGCAGAGGGAAGTAGGGATTTGTAGAGGTGCCAGAGCTCAAAGTTTTAAATTGAGAGAGAAAATATTTTGGGTGGCATGCTTTTCCTGTCAACGAAAATGACAAAGTAGCTCACATTACTTTCCATGCTAGATATATCATAGGCGGTCCCCAAACAGAAAATAAAGTTTATTCGTTTTTCCACCAAACTTTCACTTTCCATGGCGGGCCGTATCCACGGTTGCCTTCCATACCAACACTTTCCAAGGAATTTATTATTTGACAACATAAAGTAAATATTTTTTTCTTTTTCATTTCGGGAATGGGCATCCCTATTACCGCCGCACTCTCGTGCAATGACAAGTGAATAAACATTCATCTTGAGAATAACACATCTAGCATGGAAAAATATTGGACACTCCCCACCGTTTCATGAGCGGTACGGGCACACAAAAGAGAAAATTTATTTTGAAAATTTAGAGATGGCACATACAAATTTTCTTGGAACGGCATGGAAATACCGCATATAGGTAGGTATGGTGGACTCATAAGGCAAAACTTGGTTTAAGGATTTTGGATGCACAAGTAGTATTTATACTTAGTACAAATGAAGGCTAGCAAATAGATTGGGAAGCAACCAAACCAAGAAACGAAAAATCACATAAGTGAGCATTGAACATAACTAACGCCGAATAATGCACCACAAGTAGGATGTAACTTCATTGCATAACTATTGACTTTTGTGCATGCATAGGGAATCACAAACCTTAACACCAATATTCCTACTAAGCATAATTACTCACTAACACGACTCACATATTACTATCATCATGTTTCAAAACTATTACAAGGAATCAAGTTTAATTTGTCCAATGATCTTCATGAAAGTTTTTATTATATCCTCCTTGGATATCTATCAGTTTGGGACTAGTTTCATATATTGCCATTGCTTTTTGGCAAGCTCAAACAAATTCAAGTGAAGCACATGAGCATAAAGATTTCATCTCTCAAAAAGGTATAAGTGAAGCATGAGAGGATTTATTCAAAATTTACCTACTCTCAAATTAACCTAAGTGAAGCATGAGAGTATTTCTACAAAAGTTTCCAAGCACACCGTGTTCAAAAAGATATAAGTGAAGCACTAGAGCAATTCTATAGCTCAAAAAGTTTAAGTGAAGCACATAGAGCAATTCTAACAAATCATAGCATGATTTTGGATCTCTCAAATAGGTGTGTACAGCAAGGATACAAAGGAAAAACTAAAAAACAAAGCAAGCAAAGATACAAGACGCTCCAAGCAAAACACATGATATGTGACGAATAAAAATATAGCTCCAAGTAAAATACCGATGGTCGTTAGAAGAAAGAGGGGATGCCACTTGGGGGCATCCCCAAGCTTAGTTGCTTGTTTCTCTTTGGGTATATCTTGGGGGTGCGGTAGCATCCCCAAGCTTAGGCTTTTGCTACTTCTTATTCCTTCATCCATCGTGATCTCACCCAAACTTGAAAACTTCAATTACACAAAACTCAACAAAATCTTCGTGAGATCCGTTAGTATAACAAAGCATATCACTACTTTAGGTACTGTTGCAAACCCATTCAAATTTTATAATTTCATTATAACTACTGTATTTTAACTTTACCATGGCTTATACCTCCCAATACAAACCATAGATTCATCAAAACAAGCACACAATGCAACGAAAACAGAATCTGTCTTAAACAGAACAGTCTGTAGTAATGTGTACTCTGGCCATACTTCTGTAACTCTAAAAATTCTTAAAAATTAGGACAACGTAAGGAATTTGTATAGAAACACTGTGTGAAAATTTTATCTCAATATCACGTTCCAGCAAAAAAGGAAAATTCATATACTGGTTGCAAAGTTTCTGTTTCAGATTCAGCATCACTTCTACTCATCCTATGAATCATCCTAACGGTTCTACTTGGCACAAACACTAAATAAACCATAAAAAAAGAATAATAACAGAGGAATAATTGTGTCAACACTCAAAAACATAAAGGAATTTATTTATTTATTTATTTATTCATTGGGTTGCCTCCGAACAAGCGCTATCGTTTTACGCCCCTAGCTAGGCATAATGGATAGATTCAAGTATAGTCATCTTTGGTTTTGGATCCATAGGATGCCCTCATGATTGATTCATATGGTGGCTTAATTCTTGTTGTAGGGACGTGTTCCATACCCTTCAAAAGGGGAATTGAAAACGAATATTGCCTTCTTTCATATCAATCACGGCACCTATAGTGCGTAAAAACGGTCTACCAAGTATATTGGGACAAGACGGATTGCAATAAATATCAAGCACAATAAAATCAATGGGCACATAATTCCTATTTGCAAGAATAAGAACATCATTAATTCTTCCCAAAGGTTTTTTAATAGTAAAATCCGTCAAGTGCAAATTAAGAGAACATTCTTCAATGTTGGTAAGACCAAGCACATCACATAGAGATTTCGGAATCGTGGAAACACTAGCACCCAAATCACACAAAGCAAAGCATTCATAATTTTTAATCTTGACCTCAATGGTAGGTTCCCACTCATCATGTAATTTTCTAGGAATAGAAATCTCCAACTCCAACTTTTCTTCGAAAGATTTCATCATGGCATCAACGATATGTTTAGTAAAAGCTTTATTTTGCTCATAAGCATGAGGTGAATTCAACATAGATTGCAACAAAGAAATACATTCAATCAAAGAGCAGCTATCATAATTAAAATCTTTGCAATCCAAGATAGTGGGCACATCACTAGTTAAAGTTTTGACCTCTTCAAACCCACTTTTAGCAAAAATTTCATCAAGATTTTCACCCTCCAAATTATTGGGATGCCTTCTAGCTAGAGTTGACTCTACTTCAGTCCATTCATTATCAATTTTAACATCACTAAACAAGGAATCAATAGAAGAAACACCAATCACTTTAAGATCTTCATCGTTTTTATAACGACAATCACTAGAAGACGATTTTTCTAAGATTTCTCTTTTAGCTCTAAGCATAGTTGTTCTTTTCTTACTTTCATCCATAGAGACATATAAAGCTTTAATAGATTAATCAATCTTAGGCACAAAAGCTTTCAACTTGAGATTTTCAACATCATGAGGAATTCTATCAATGCTTCTAGACATATCATCAATCTTATTTAACTTTTCTTCTATCGTAGTATTGAAAGCCTTTTGCACATTGATAAATTCTTTAATATTACTCTAAAGATCAGAGGTGTTCCTATTATTATTGTAAGAATAATTACCATAGGAATTACCATAATTATTAGAGGAATTTCCAGGAAAAGGCCTAGGGTTAAAATTACCTCTATAAGCATTGTTATTGAAATTGTTGCGCGAGACAAAATTCACATCTACGGGTTCACTATTTTGCTCAATCAAGGTAGACAAAGGCACATCATTAAGATCAATAGGAGCATTTTTACTAGCAACCAATTTCATCAAAGCATCAACTTTATCACTCAAAGTACTAATTTTCTCTACTGATTTAACTTTTTTACTAGTAGGTGCTCTTTCAGTATGCCATTGAGAATAATTAGCCATGATATTATCTAGCAATTTAGTAGCTTCACCCAAAGTAATCTCCATAAAAGAACCACCCGCGGCGGAATCTAAAAGATTTCTAGAGACAAAATTCAATCCCGCATAATTTTTTTGTATGATCATCCAAAGATTCAAACCATCTGTAGGACAATTTCTTATCATCAACTTCATTCTTTCCCAAGATTGGGAAACATGTTCATGATCAAGTTGCTTAAAATTCATGATTTGCGTCCTAAGCGAAATAATTTTCGCGGGCAGAAAATACTTAGTGATAAAAGCATCCTTACACTTATTCCAAGAATCGATACTATTGCGAGGCAAAGAGGAAAACCAAATTTTTGCACGATCCCGCAAGGAAAAAGGAAATAATTTCAACTTGAAAATATCATTGTCCACATCTTTTTTCTTTTGCATATCACACAATTCAACGAACGTGTTTAGATGGGACGCGACATCCTCATTAGGATTACCGGCAAATTGATCTTTCATGACAAGATTCAACAAAGCGACATTAATATCACAAGACTCCGCACTAGTGGCGGGAGGAGCAATAGGCGTACTAATAAAACCATTGTTATTAGTATTGGAAAAATCACACAACTTGGTGTTTTCTTGAGTCATCATGACTACGCAAATAAGATTGCAAGCAAGGAAGAGATCCGGCAAGAAAAAGGGCAAACGAAAAAGAGGGCGAAGAAAACGGCAAATTGGTGAAGTGGGGGAGAGGAAAACGAGAGGTAAATGGCAAATAATGTAATTGTAAGGAGATGATATTTGTGATTAGGAACCTGGTAGATGATGATGGAGTCCCCTCGACGCCTACCATAGGCACGTAGAAGAGACCGCTTCCTGCCCTGCAACGGCGCCAGAAATTCCTTTGACGTGGCTTGAAACTGCGTCGGTATTTCCCCAAAGAGGAAGGGATGATGTAGCACATCGACGGTTAGTATTTCCCTCAGTTATGAAACCAAGATTATCGAACCAGTAGGAGGATCACCACCACCCAATAAGCAGCACCTGCACAACAAATACTTGCAACCCAACGCGAAAGAGAGGTTGTCAATCTCTCTACGGTAATAAGATAGATTAGGTAGTGATAGATAGGAGGGATAGATCTCTCAAGAACACAAATAAAAAGAGTAAATATGCACCATATACTTTTGGGTTTGTTGGTTTTGTAGATCTGAAAACAAAGATTGCAAAAACGTAGATCGGAAATCAATATGATGGAAAAGTAGACCCGGGGGCCGTAGCGTTCACTAGTGGCTTCTCTCATGAGTATAGCGCACAGTGGGTGAACAAATTACTGTTGGGCAATTCATAGAAAATCAAATAGTCATGACGATATCCAAGGCGATGATCATTATATAGGCATCACGTCCAAGATAGATAGACCGACTCCTGCCTGCATCTACCTCTATTACTCCACACATCGACCGCTATCCAGCATGCATCTAGTGTATTAAGTTCATGGAAAAACGAAGTAATGCAATAAGAACGATGACATGATGCAGAGAAGATCTATTCAGGTAGGAATAGACCCCATCTTGTTATCCTTAATAGCAACGATACATGCGTGTCTTGCTGCCCCTTCTGTCACTAGGAAAGAACACCACAAGATCGAACCCATCACAAAACACCTCTTCCCATGGCAAGAAAAATCGATCTAGTTGGCCTAACTAAACCAAAGATTCAAAGAAGAAATACGATGCTATAAGCAATCAAGCATATAAGAGATCAAAGAAGACTCAAATAATATTCATGGATAGAAACTGATCATGAACTCAAAATTCATCGGATCCCAACAAACACACCGCAAAAGTTTACATCAAATAGATCTCCAAGAGACCATTGTATTGAGAATCATAAGAGAGAGAGAGAAGAAGCCATCTAGCTACTGCCTACGGACCTGTAGGTCTATGGTGGACTATTCACGCATCATCGGAGAGGCACCTATGAGGAAGATGAACCCCTCCGTGATGGTGTTTAGATTGGATCTCGCGGTTCTGGAACTTGCGGCTGCTGGAATTGTGTTTCGTCGACTCTCCTAGGGTTTTTGGATTTTCTGGGAATTTATAGGCTTGATAGTCGGTTGAGGGGGTGCCCGAGGTGCCCATCCTCCACCAGGCCGCGCCAGGGGGCCTCTGGCGTGCCCTGGTGGGGGATGGACACCCTGGGCCCCCTCTTCTGGTGTTCTTTGGCCCATCTTCTCTCTTCTGGTCCATAAAAAATCCACAAAAACCCCCCACAACGTTTGGGCTCCGTTTGGTACTGATTTTCTGCGAAGTAAAAAACAAGCAAAAACAGCAACTGGCACTTTGGCACTATGTCAATAGGTTAGTCCCAAAAAATGATATAAATTTGTAATAAAATGATTGTAAAACATCCAAGAATGATAATATAACAGCATGGAACAAGCAAAAATTATAGATATGTTGGAGATGTATCATTCGGCAAGGGGGGTCATGCTGCACGAAGAGCGGAGAGCATGAGACGGCGCAACAATCAGGACACATGCGTTTTACCCAGGTTCGGGCCACTGCTAAGCGTAAAACCCTACTCCTGATTTTTGGTGGATTGATTGGAGGAACACGAAGAAACGCACATCGCCTAACCCTGGTAAGGACTGCTATCGGGGAAAGAGCGGCTATGTGAGTACAAGTGTTCGGGGGTTCGAATTGCCAACCTTGAGCTAGGTTGCCTTGGGCCTCCTTTTATAGTGCAAGGGGTTACCACAATGGCAAAACAAACATTATCTATCGATTAGATAGCTAAGCAGAGCTATCATACCTAACTCTGGCATTTAGGACAAAATGCCATGATTACCTGCCTAGGTGGCGCTTGGGGGTGCATCCCCGGCAAGCTCTTGCCACCGCTTGGCCGGTCGTTGCTTAAGGTCTTGACACGCTGCAGGGCGGGTGTCAACCGAGCGTAAGTTGCATTCCAATGTGTCGCCACGTGCTTAGCGAGAGCTGATTAGCCGCCTGAGGGCTCGACACCGCATCGATAAGTGACAGGCGTAGCGATGCGATGGAGCGGTGGCTGGGTGGCTCACTCCTGCCGGCGAGTGGCTTGTCGGGTCTTAAGGGAGGTGTGCACGTCTTGGTCCCTGGCAAGCGCCGGGGACGTGCTTGGTTCGTCGTAGTCCAGGCTTGGGCTGCCGCATTGAGCTTGCTGGAGTCTCGTCTTGATTGTTGGCCAGGTTTTTGCTTCTACCGCCTGTGCATAAGTCAGGGGCACTGGGTACCCTTGTACTAGTGCACCGATAGCCGGGACCAGGCGAGTTTGGCCGAGGCCGAGGCGGTGCCATGGCGGCCATGGGGAGGTATTCCGAGCTCGAGATCTCCGATAGCTTGGTTAGGGGGGTTTCTGGGAGAGAGTGGGAGCAAAGGGAGCTGATAGGGGCGCTCGGGGAGAGGTCTTAAGGCCGGGGCGAGCTGAGGGAGCTCCGGTCCGCCTCAGATGCTCTCGGGCGCAGTGAGCATGCGTGCCCGGGGTGCCTTTGGCCACCTGCTGGCATCGGGGAGGAGAGTGGGAGGCTCAGAGGGATTCTAGGCGCGCTGGGGTGCTCTGCTGAAGCCGGACGCAAGCTGCAGGATGACCTCGAGTGGCAGAGCACCACTTTTGCAAGTCAGTGGTGTGGTCACCACGCCACTTGGTGTCCAGGGCATCATTTTGGTCATCCAATGATGTCTGGCATGCAAGGCATGCGTGCTAGAGTGCTTTGGTTCAGTTTCAAGGTCAATGGAGCTGGGTAGATGGGGTTTTCACAAGAGGTAAGTTTGCAGTAGCAAACTTAGGGGCCAGATGAGGGGTTTTTACTGGAGGGTTGATACGTCTCCAACGTATCTATAATTTTTGCTTGTTCCATGCAGTTATATTATCATTCTTGGATGTTTTACAATCACTTTATAGCAACTTTATATCATTTTTTGGGAGTAACCTATTGACATAGTGCCAAAGTGCTAGTTGCTGTTTTTGCTTGTTTTTTTACTTCGCAAAATATCAGTACCAAACGGAGTCCAATCGCGACGAAACTTTTTGGAGATTTTTTCTAGACCAGAAGTCACCCAGTGGGCCAAACATATGCCAGAGAGGTGGGCTGTGGAGAGCACAACCCACCAGGGCGCGCCAGGGGGGCCCCGGTGCGCCCTGATGGGTTGTGCCCTCCTCGGCCCCCTTCCGCACCGCCTCTGATGCCTATAAATTCTCAAATATTCGGAAAATCCTAGAGGAGTCGACGAAACACAATTCCAGCCGCCGCAAGTTCCAAAACCGCGAGATCCAATCTAAACACCATCACGGAGGGGTTCATCTTCCTCATAGGTGCCTCTCCAATGATGCGTGAGTAGTCCACTGATACGTCTCCAACGTATCTATAATTTTTGATTGTTCCATGCTATTATATTATCTGTTTTGGATGTTTTATATGCATTAATATGCTATTTTATATTATTTTTGGGACTAACCTATTAACCTAGAGCCCAGTGCCAGTTTCTGTTGTTTCCTTGTTTTTGAGTATTGCAGATAAGGAATATCAAACGGAGTCCAAACGGAATAAAATCTTCGGGATGATTTTTCTTGGACCAGAAGAAACCTACCAGACTTGGAGAGGAAGGAAGGAGACCTGCCGGGAGACGACAAGCCTACAGGGCGCGCCGTAGGGGGGGGGGGCGCCCCCCAGGCTTGTGCCCCCCCTACAGGCCCTCCAACCCTAATCTTCGTCCTATAAATTCCCAAATATTCCCCCAATACCAAAAAGATCCAAGAAAATACTTTTCCGCCACCGGAAGCCTCTGTTCCCGTGAGATCCCATCTTGGAGCCTTTTCCGGTAATCTGTCGGAGGGAGATTCGATCACGGAGGGCATCTACATCAACTCCATTGCCCCTCCGATGATGCGTGAGTAGTTCACCTCAGACCTTCGGGTCCATAGCTAGTAGCCAGATGACTTCTTCTCTCTCTATGTTCTTCAATACCATGTTCTCCATGATCTTCATGGAGATCTATCAGATGTAATACTCTTTTGCGGTGTGTTTGTCGAGATCCGATGAATTGTGGGTTTATGATCAGATTATCTATGAATATTATTTGAATCTTCTCTGAATTCTTATATGCATGATTTCATATCTTTGCAAGTCTCTTCGAGTTATTGGTTTGGTTTGGCCAACTAGATTGGTAATTCTTGCAATGGGAGAAGTGCTTAGTTTTGGGTTCAATCTTGCGGTGTCCTCACCCAGTGAAAAAGTAGGGGTAGCGAGGCATGTATTTGCATTGTTGCCATCAAGGGTAAAAAGATGGGGTTTTCATCATATTGCTTGAGTTTATCCCTCTACATCATGTCATCTTACTTAATGCGTTACTCTGTTCTTCATGAACTTAATACTCTAGATGCAGGCCGGAGTCGGTCGATGTGTGGAGTAATAGTAGTAGATGCAGAATCGTTTCGGTCTACTTGACACGGACGTGATGCCTATATGCATAATCATTGCCTTGGATATCGTCATAACTATGCGCTTTTCTATCAACTAGCATAGTGGCCCACCTGATGTGCGGGCTAGAATTTTTAATTTTTTATCATGAGAATGCATTATTTGATTTGTCTACAGAAATTTGTAACCAAAATGTGATTACATTCACAAATATGAGCCTTTTTCAAACATAGGTTTGTCTTACGTATGTTTGGTTTTCTCATTGATATATAAATAGATATGTTACATAGTAAGCATGTATCTACTTGTTATGCACACTATAGTAACTTTTCATAATGAGTCCTATTGTGAAGTTTATCAATTCTACGTGGGTATTATTGTTGCGAGGGCATATCATTAACATGACATCAGTGATATTCATATTGCACTGTTCAGAATTGTATGGTTCTATAGCCATATGAATTGTTATGGTAAATGAAATATAACCATAGAAAGTTATCTTTAATAAGTTATTATGTGTGGATAAATTATCTACTCATGATAGGAGCACACAATATCGTGACCATGTGTGTCGTCTTCATGTGATATATCCCGAAGAGCAATGGCCAAATGATATTCATGTAAAATCATAAATGTCAATCAGTTATGGTCCAATATAAGAAGGGTCACTCGGATGAATTACCACATAATCTCATGCACAATTATGAAGATACATCAAATTGACTCGTTAGGCCTGAACTTTAAATAATAAGTATTGTCTGTAAAGATCGACCAGTTGTGGTATGTTGGATATTTCTAGATCGATTGTTTGTTTTCTAGTTAATCAGTTTGTGGGGGACTTATGATAACTATGAACTACACTATGCTTTATCCCCTATAACCCGACACTACATACTTTGTGTGTTTCTAGCTAGTCACGCAATTTGAACATATGTCATTGTGCTGCTAATATACCATACATCAACATTGCTTGCCATTTTTGCCTGAAAAAAGCATCTAACCAATAATATGCCTCTATACACATTCATAAAGTTTTATCATTCCTAACCATTTAAATATTATTTATGATTATCTATCAGTTACCTTTTGTCCAGTCTAATACAAAGGAAGTAAATTCCTTGTCATCCGAACCGTACTGGTGAGGGAGTCCGAACACATCGACAGATGGATCTTAATTATTGCCAATGATTTTTATTCATGAAAGAACCTTACATTGGTACTCATCTAATTATATATAAAAGCAACCAATACCGGGCAGCCAATACTGTGGCATGAAACCTACTGGAACCAAAGTCGATTTATTGTAACTTCCTTCCTCTGCAATATTGGAAATATCAAAATTTAAAACTTACTTTGGATTTTTTTTGTACAACTAAATTTCATGAAATTAAGATAACTTATCGAGTAATGTGATTTTGAAATGTTATATAAAGATGTAGATTTGTATATAAGGTTATTTTTTTGTGTGTTTTATAGGATTACTCAAGATGTAGATTATTTTTCCGATTTAACAAATAAAATATGGGTTGAACATAAATGACATATTGATCTACATGTTTATCTTTGAAGTTTTTATAAGTTAGTTAGATTTTTACCCCATTTTAGAAAATCAACTTTAAATCAAAGTCAAAGTTAATTCATTTCTGCCATCGCAAGAACAAAACATATTCACAACACTGTATAGGGGGAGGGAGGGAGCTATTCATATTCGTGATGTTATCTCTCCCGATCTTTCATCGTCACTCATCCTCCTTGCATGAATCATGACGCCAGCATCATAGGAACTTGCCCAAAATCAAGTGGATCAAATAACTTATTAAAGTTACATCGGAAGTAGCACTAACTTGTTATAAAGTTGTATGATGCATGTACCAGGAATTCAGGAGCATGTTCAATAGTCAAGAAGAATATATATATTCCCTTGTGCTTTCCATGTTTTCTAAAATGGGCAAAACTAAGTTGTCATATAATCTTCAGTGTCTTACCCAAGTAATTATCTCATTAAAATTTAAAACATTTTACAGATAATTACGTAGTGTTTGGAAGACATAGCGTGTGCAGACAAACGTGTCTCGTGTGGAGTGGTGTTAAGGAACACTTGTAAAGTCCAGAGGGCATGCGATTTAGGGTGTATGAAATGGCTTCCAATATACACGTATACAAAAGTACCATCAATATAATCACACTTTTATTAAAGAAGTTCACAAACCCAGCTTCATATTTTTGAGATTTTTTCGTGGCAGTAATTCTAGGCAATAAAGAGGAGTGTGGTATGCATATAAATAAAACCACACATGTGACTCTAGGCAGGGGAGAAAAAGGCTAGCGTACAACATATAAATAATGTGAGAACCATATATATTGCAGTTTCTGGATGGAACCTGCATCTCCTTACTCTTTAAACATAACATAAAAAGCACACCGCACCACCAATTAGATAGCCGAAACAGGTGTGTGTACGACAATTTTTGTGTGATATACTACTTCCGAGCCAGTTTTCTGCCACAACCATGTGAAGAAAGTCTATCTTCTGACTTCTTTCTTGTACCATACTGATGCTGAGGGCAAAGTAGCTGAGTCAATCTATCTTCACCAGCCCGTGCATTGCATTACAAACATGTACACACTTATCAAGTCGAGGATTTAAACATTCGCGATGCACTAAAACTATGTGTGAAGGGTGCAGCTAAATGTTAAGGGTAGGCATTAGTATTGGATAAATATTTCAGAAAATAATCACACGGTAAATCTCATGCCGAGATGGTAGTCAGTTCTCATAAGCAATAACCTGATATGATGTCTGCAAAAAGTTCGGAAACGGAAAAAAGTAATCATTTAATCTAAAGATTAAATTTAGAAATCAAAATATTCTTGGCAATGTAGACAGTTCCAAATTTCGAACCGCCCACCTGATCATGACAAACTCATGGTAAGCTAAATCCTAAATAATACCTGACCACTGCACATGAAAGCAAACAGAAAGTATGAATATTTGTGAAGGCTAAACTGTATTGCTCTTAAATAAATCATACTTAAAGGAAAAATCTTTCAAAAGTTGCTTTATTTGAATAGCATAATATTTTTAATAACATCTCAGCATCATATACAGAAGCAAATTTGATGTGTCCGGAAATCATTTATCTTTAGGTTACATTAAGACAAACTAATTAGTAATATACTGCACTATCACGATGCAGTGTGCTTAGGTATGAGGACGTTTCTCCTACTCTGCTTGCCTCGTAAACAAAATTTGAGTGTTGAAGGGAGAGAGGGATATTGGCGTAATGCGATGGATGATTATTGAGCCTCAGGGCGAGTATATATTGGGTACAAGACTTGGAGGGCAAGAAGCCTCTCCTAGAGATAAGATAGGAGATGAATTACAAATCCTAGACTACCAAATACACGTACACCAAATATATCTCTAACATCCCCCCGCAGTCGTAGCGGTAGTGTTGCGAACAACAGGAGCGTCGCGGACGGTCAGACTGGAGAGAATAACAGCCGCCGGGCTGACATCCCCCCGCAGTCGCAGCGGGAGCGTCGGGGACGGTGTCGCATCACGGACGCGTGGACTGTAGAGGAAGCCAGTGAGTTGCTCAAGCGAGGTGATAGCACTTTGTGCCGATGTCGAGGTAGCCGAGAGCGTAGGGTGGTGTAGCCGTGGTCGAGGTAGCCGTGCGAAGAATGCCATGGTCGATGTCGAGTCGGGGTAGCCGGTGTCGAGGAAGTCGTCGTGGAGCCGCGGGCACAAGGAGGCGCTGAGCTAGTCATGAGCGCAGTGGTGTCGAAGTAGTGGTGCACCGAGAAGAAGACGTAGTTGAGATGCGTCGCGCCGGGTTTGCCAAGCCCAGGGACACATCGTGGACGAAGGCACGCATCGGTGTTGCCAGCACCGGGCATGCGTAGACGGACAAAGTCGATGTTGACGATGCGCCGCTCCAGGCTTGCCAGGCCTGGGAACACATCGGGGACGAATGCATGCATCGGTGTTGCCAGCATCGGACATGCGTAGACGGGGACCTGCACACAACTTGTACGCCATGCCGAGGAGGCTAGCAGAGAAGGACTCGACGACGATTGCGGCGCAAATCGGCGGGGAGCCGATCGGAGTGGATGAAGTGGTCAGGGAAGACGACGGTGACGCTGGCGATGAGCTGGTGCTGGACGAAGATGAAGGGGGTGGACGGGCGGCGCGGCTCGGGTGAGCGAGCTGCAGCGGCACCGAAGAAGAGCGGCGGCGGCGGCCTGACGGCGGCGGCAGCGGCGGCTGGTTAGGATCACGGCGGCGATGCTCGAAGTAGGCGAGGAAGAACCCGACAGCGTGACGAAGACCGGCGCAGACGGTGGCGTTCCCGCGCCAAGGGAGGCGGCGCGGCGCATGCCACGTAGAAGTCAACGCGCGAGGACGACGGAGTGGACCGTGCGCCGCGGCGCTACGGCCCGAAGGGGCGACGAAGTGGCAGCGCGCGGGTCGGGGCGACATCGGGAAGACCTCGGGGCGGCGGCGTGGACCGCGTGCCGTGGCGCTACGTCTCGAAGGGGCGACGCAGCGGCGGTGCGCGGGTCGGTGCAGCCACGGGGACGGCCTCGGGCGGTGGCGGGGACCGCGTGCCGCGGCACTACGGCCCAAAGGGGTGACGCAGCGGCGGTGCGCGGGTCGGTGCAGCCACGGGGACGGCCTCGGGCGGTGGCGGGGACCGCGTGCCGCGGCACTACGGCCCGAAGGGGCGGTGTAGCGTCGGCTAGCGGGTCGGGGCAACCACGGGGAGAACCACGGGGCGGCGGCACTGCGGCCCGACGGGGCAACGCAGCGGCAGCCCGTTGCTCGATCGGTGGAGGGGCACGCTGTACTCGGGGACAACCTTCATAGGACCTGCGGAGGCGCATGCAACCGACTGATCAGGTCAGTCGCATGGCGCGGATGGAGTCGATCGCGGCGATCGGATGATCAATCCGATCGCACGCGAGGTCGGGGGCACTGCTCGGTGATAATGACGACGTCGTGGACGATGAAGTGGGGTGGTCGAGCAGACCAAGGCGACAGCGGCCTGCGGGGAGCGGCGTGCCGAAGGAGGCCGGCGAAGGCCCGGTGAGCCCGAGGCAACCGGCAGTCCCGGCAAGCCCGGCGTTGCCGGCAGTCCCAGTGCAGCCGGTGAGGGGCCAGCAACCGGCAGGCCTAAGACACCCGACGATCCCGAGGCGGCCGGCGAGTGACGACGGAGACGGTAGGTGGATGATGTAGGCGTCCTGTTCTGCGCGGAGCAACGGGCGGGCAGATGCGCGGACGACGACCGTGATGGGCTGTCGCGGCGCGCGAGGCCGCCGGGTCGGAGTAGAGGCCGGATGGTCGCGCCGGTGTCAGAGTAGAGGTGCGGGCTCGACGGCGGCGGCGGGCGACGCAAACCGATCTTAGATCAGAAAACCAAAAGAAAACGCCGATCAAAGCGACCGGCGGAAGAGAGAAAAATCCGGATCAAGAGATCGGGAAAAAGATTCTCTAGGGCAGCCGGTCAACACGACCGGCGGACGAACCCTAGGTACGGGCGGCGCGGCCCCCGGCGACGGTCATGGAGGCCGACCGCCCCGGGGGCGGCACGCGGTGCGGAAGCGGTGGGCGGCGGCTAGGTCTAGGAACTTGCGACAGATACCATGTTAAAGGGAGAGAGGGATATTGGCGTAATGCGATGGATGATTATTGAGCCTCAGGGCGAGTATATATTGGGTACAAGACTTGGAGGGCAAGAAGCCTCTCCTAGAGATAAGGTAGGAGATGAATTACAAATCCTAGACTACCAAATACACGTACACCAAATATATCTCTAACATCGAGTAGTACTATATATCTCACCTTAATGACGAAGGTAGCACTGAGGGCAATTCTTTTGTGTGGCTCCAATTACATCGCAGTTGTAGAACACTTGTCAGGCTGTATTGTTGATAGCCAGCAACATGTTTTGCTCTCAAGATGCACCTCCTTGTGACACGATCTGCAGGTTGCCAACTGCACAAAGCTAACCCGATCCGTTTCAATCTATTAGCAAGATGCCCTCGTCCATAACGCATCTCAAATAGCAATACACCAACGTACCCAGCAAGGAAAGTTAGCCCCGCTAGATAATCAACATGCGGCCGGCCGGAAACGCAAATTACCCACGCACCAATTGCACACAGAAGGAGTCGATCTAATAAATCATGAAACCTAGGTTGACACTGCATATGCTGGCGGCAGCTTCATCTAAAGGTAGCGACATGGAGCTGCACCTGGGTACCAGTCAGAAGGCACCGAGGAGGGCATCAGGGGGGGGGGGGTTATTCTTCGTTTTCTTCCACCGTCCACATCCCATGAATATCTCTTTGACGTCTGGAAGGCTGCGCCAACTTCCCACCGGGACGCGTTCTCTTTCTAGGGTTTTGTAGTTTTAGCAACATGTACGATCTGCAATCAGGAGACTTGGGTCAAGTGATGGAGTTGTACGATAGGAATTGTTTTTGAACCCATAGTACGATGGGATCTGGGTGTGCGGAGGCACATCACCAGCTTGGTCTTTTTTTTCCTTCTCAAAGCTAGATCTAATCAGTTAATTATTTATGTAAAGATAGAGGTCCAGCAAATCAATGGTTAGATATTTTTGATTATTGTGTGATTTTCTAGTATATTTACCTTTTTCTGGTTAACCCGTCAAATACTTTTTATATATAATAGATTGCTCGACAGTAATTTGTTCACCCACAGTATTATTTCCTTTAAGAGAGAAGCCTCTAGTGAAACCTATGGCCCCCGGGTCTATTTTCCATATTATATTTTCAGATCTATAAACCAAAAATACCAAAAATACTTCGCTGCAATCTTTTTACTTTTTTTTTACTTTCCGTTTTAGCAATCTTTTATATCTATCTCTATCAGATCTCATCCTTGCAAGTAACCGTGAAGGGATTGACAACCCCTTTATAGTGTTGGGTGCAAGTGTTTGATTGTTTGTGTAGGTGCAAAGATTGGGGCCTTGCTTGTACCTCCTACTGGATTGATACCTTGGTTCTCAACAACTGAGGGAAATACTTATCTACTTTGCTGCATCACCCTTTTCTCTTCAAGGGAAAACCAACGCAAGCTCAAGAAGTAGCAAGAAGGATTTCTGGCGCCGTTGCCGGGGAGGATACATAGCAAGTCAAGACAAGAACTCTCCCGTAAACTTGTCAATTTGTGACGTGGTTGCCGGAGAAGTCTACATCAAGCCTACCAAGTACCCATCACAAACTCATCTCTTGCATTTACATTATTTGCCATTTGCCTCTCGTTTTCCTCTCCCCCACTTCTAAAATGATTTTCAGAAAAAACCAAAAAGATTTTCCTTTTTATTCGCCCTTTTTCCATTCGTCTTGTCGTTTGCTTTTTGTTTGCTCGTGTGTTGGAACGTTTAAACTTATGGCTAGCCTTACTACTATCGCTAGTACTCCCGAGAGTGAAGTTCTTAATTTTAAGCAAAGGGAGGGAGAAAACTTAAAAGATGCTTGGTATAGAATTTTCAATGCTCAAAATAGATCTACTCGTAAGCAATCTACTACCATTCTCCTTCGCAATTTTTATGTGGGTGTTTCTCCTTGGAATAGATATGTTTTGGATACCATTATGGGAGGAAACTTCTTGGGTAGCCATACCTTTGATTCTTATAATGCTATGACAAATTTGGTAGGTTCACCCCCACTCATGGTTAATGAAACAATCTTAACTTTGGAAGATGTGATGCGAAGACTTGATATTATTGAAAATAAATTTGCTACTATAGAGCTCATTGAAAACTTGGATAAAAAGATTCATAATCATATTACTCAATATGGATCTAAGGTAGGAGTTACTTTAAAAAACCTAAGGGAAAAAGAACCCATAGTTAATGAAAAATTGGATCAAGATTCCTCTAGAATTGGAAAGCCAGAGGACATTATTACGAACTTGAGTTCCGCTTTTGCCTCTGTTCAAACCACTCCAAAATTTCCTCCTTCTAAGACTGCCAAGTTTGTTTATGTTCCTAAAAATAAGGGTGAACCCTCTAGTAAAGGGGATGAAGATCTTAAGGTGATAAGTGTTCACCCCAGCCTTATCAATATTGTTAGGGAACCTATTACCACAAGTGAATCTCTTGACTTCTTGCCTAGGAGCATCATTATTGATAAGAGCAAAGAACCTCCTAGGGTTTATAAGTGTGCAATTGAGGAGTTGCATACCAAAGATGACAATACCTAGATCTATTGCGTTATGCCTAGCTAGGGCTGTTAAACAATAGCGCTTGTTGGGAGGCAACCCAATTTTATTTTTTTGTGTTTGTTTTTGTTTCTATTTTTGAGTGATTTACACATTATTAACTCTGTAGTAATTGTGTTTTATTGTTTTAATTAGTATTTGAGCCAAGTAAGACCTTTGGGATGGTCTACGGTGATTGTTGATTTGATTCTGCTGAAAAACAAAAACTTTTGCGCTCAGTCCAGGAATTTTATAAATTCACCAGAGCGTCGAATGAGTCTGACATTTTTACACAAGATTGATATACAAATTTCCCAGATTGTACTAATTTTTCAGAATTTTTGGAGTTACATAAGTATTCGAAGTTTATAGATTGCTACAGACTGTTCTGTTTTTAACAGATTCTGTTTTCTTTGTGTTGTTTGCTTATTTTGATGTATCTATGGGTTGTATCGGGGGGTATGAACCATGGAGAAGTTAGAATACAGTAGATATTAAACCAATATAAATAAATAATGAGTTCACAACAGTACCTAAAGTGGTGATTTATTTTTCCTATACTAACGGATCTCACGAGTTTTCTGTTGAGTTTTGTGTTGTGAAGTTTTCAAGTTTTGGGTAAAGATTTGATGGAATATGGAATAAGGAGTGGCAAGAGCCTAAGCTTGGGGATGCCCAAGGAAACCCAAGCCATATTCAAGGATACCAAAGAGCCTAAGCTTGGTGATGCCCCAGAAGGCATCCCCTCTTTCGTCTTCAATCCATCGGTAAATTTACTTGAGGCTATATTTTTATTCACCACATGATATGCGTTTTGCTTGGAGCGTCTTGTATGATATGAGTCTTTGCTTTTTAGTTTTCCACAATCATCCTTTTTGCACACATCTTTTGAGAGGGACATGCATTAATCGTGAATTTATTATAATACTCTATGTGCTTCACTTATATCTTTTGAGCTAGGCAATGTTGCTCTAGTGCTTCACTTATATCTTTTTAGAGCACGGTGGTGTTTTATTTTATAGAAATAATTGAACTCTCGTACCTCACTTATATTATTTTGAGAGTCTTTAAACAGCATGGTAATTGGTTTAGGTTATGAATTTAGTCCTAATATAATGGGCATCCAAGAGGGATATAATAAAAACTTTCATATAAAGTGCATTGAATACTATGAGAAGTTTGATTCCTTGCATATAGTTTTGAGATATAAAGATGGTGATATTAGAGTCATGCTAGTGAGTAATTGTGGATTGGTAGAAATACTTGTGTTAAAGTTTGTGATTCCCGTAGCATGCACGTATGGTGAACCGTTATGTAACGAAGTCGGAGCATTATTTGTTTAATGATTGTCATCCTTTGTGTGAGGGTCGGGAGCGCGCGATGGTTAACTCCTACCAACCTCTCCCCTAGGAGCATGCGTCTAATACTTTGCTTCGATAACTAATAGACTTTTGCAATAAGTATGTGAGTTCTTTATGACTAATGTGAGTCCATGGATTATACGCACTCTCACCCTTCCACCATTGCTAGCCTCTCTAGTACCGCGCAACTTTCGCCGGTGCATTAAACCCACCATATACCCTTCCTCAAAACAGCCACCATACCTACCTATTACGGCATTTCCATAGCCATTCCGAGATATATTGCCATGCAACTTCCACCGTTCCGTTTATTATGACATGCACCATCATTTTCATATTGCTTTGCATGATCGTAAGACAGCTAGCATGATGTTTTCATGGCTTGTCCGTTTTTTGATGTCATTTGCTATGCTAGATCGTTGCACATCCCGGTACACCACCGGAAGCATTCATATAGAGTCATATTTTGTTCTAGGTATCGAGTTGTAAGTAAATAAAAGTGTGATGATCATCATTATTAGAGCATTGTCCCATGAGAGGAAAGGATGATGGAAGCTATGATTCCCTCACAAGTTGGGATGAGTCTCCGGACTTTACAAATAATAAAAGAGGCCAATGAAGCCCAAATAAAAAAAAAGAGGCCAAAGATGCCCACCAAAAAGAAAAAAAAATGAGAGAAAAGAGAGAAGGGACAATGCTACTATCTTTTTTCCACACTTGTGCTTTAAAATAGCACCATGATCTTCATGATAGAGAGTCTCCTATTTTGTCACTTTCATATAGCTAGTGGGAATTTTTCATTATAATGCACACCCACTTAGTTTCTTTTTGAGCTTTCATACACTTATAGCTCTAGTGCATCCGTTGCATGGCAATCCCTACTCACTCACATTGATATCTATTGATGGGCATCTCCATAGCCCGTTGATACGCCTAGTTGATGTGAGCCTATCTTCTCCTTTTTCTCACAACCTCCACCATATTCTATTCCACCTATAGTGCTATATCCATGGCTCACGCTCATGTATTGCGTGAAAGTTGAAAAGGTTTGAGAACATAAAAGGAGTGAAACAATTGCTTGACTTGTCATCGGGGTTGTGCATGATTTAAATACTTTGTGTGGGGAAGATGGAGCATAGCTAGACCATATGATTTTGTAGGGATAACTTTCTTTGGCCATGTTATTTTGAAAGGAAACAATTGCCTTGTTAGTATGCTTGAAGTATTATTGTTTTTATGTCAATATTAAGCTTTTGTTTTGAATCTTATGGACCTGAACATTCATGCCACAATAAAGAATATTACATGGATAAATATGTTAGGTAGCATTCCACATCAAAAATTCTGTTTTTATCATTTACCTACTCGAGGACGAGCAAGACTTAAGCTTGGGGATGCTTGATACGTCTCCAACGCATCTATAATTTTTGATTGTTCCATGCTATTATATTATCTGTTTTGGATGTTTTATATGCATTAATATGCTATTTTATATTATTTTTGGGACTAACCTATTAACCTAGAGCCCAGTGCCAATTTCTGTTTTTTCCTTGTTTTTGAGTATTGCAGATAAGGAATATCAAACGGAGTCCAAACGGAATAAAATCTTCGGGATTATTTTTCTTGGACCAGAAGAAACCTACCAGACTTGGAGAGTAAGGAAGGAGACCTGCCGGGAGACGACAAGCCTACAGGGCGCGCCCTAGGGGGGGGGGGCGCCCCCCTGGCTTGTGCCCCCCCCTACAGGCCCTCCAACCCTAATCTTCGTCCTATAAATACTTTTCCGCCGCCGGAAGCCACTGTTCCCGCGAGATCCCATCTTGGAGCGTTTTCCCGTAATCTGCCGGAGGGGGATTCGATCACGGAGGGCATCTACATCAACTCCATTGCCCCTCCGATGATGCGTGAGTAGTTCACCTCAGACCTTCGGGTCCATAGCTAGTAGCTAGATGACTTCTTCTCTCTCTATGTTATTCAATACCATGTTCTCCATGATCTTCATGGAGATCTATCCGAAGTAATACTCTTTTGCGGTGTGTTTGTCAAGATCCAATGAATTGTGGGTTTATGATCAGATTATCTATGAATATTATTTGAATCTTCTCTGAATTCTTATATGCATGATTTCATATCTTTGCAAGTCTCTTCGAGTTATTGGTTTGGTTTGGCCAATTAGATTGGTAATTCTTGCAATGGGAGAAGTGCTTAGTTTTGGGTTCAATCTTGCGGTGTCCTCACCCAGTGACAAAGTAGGGGTAGCGAGGCACGTATTTGCATTGTTGCCATCAAGGGTAAAAAGATGGGGTTTTCATCATATTGCTTGAGTTTATCCCTCTACATCATGTCATCTTACTTAATGCGTTACTCTGTTCTTCATGAACTTAATACTCTAGATGCAGGCAGGAGTCGGTCGATGTGTGGAGTAATAGTAGTAGATGCAGAATCGTTTCAGTCTACTTGACATGGACGTGATGCCTATATGCATAATCATTGCATTGGTTATCGTCATAACTATGCGCTTTTCTATCAATTGCTCGACAGTAATTTGTTCACCCACCGTATTATTTCCTTCAAGAGAGAAGCCTCTAGTGAAACCTATGGCCCCCGTGTCTATTTTCCATATTATATTTTCAGATCTATAAACCAAAAATACCAAAAATACTTCGCTGCAATCTTTTTACTTTTGTTTTACTTTCCGTTTTAGCAATCTTTTATATCTATCTCTATCAGATCTCATCCTTGCAAGTAACCGTGAAGGGATTGACAACCCCTTTATAGTGTTGGGTGCAAGTGTTTGATTGTTTGTGTAGGTGCAAAGATTGGGGCCTTGCTTGTACCTCCTACTGGATTGATACCTTGGTTCTCAACAACTGAGGGAAATACTTATCTAATATGATGCATCACCCTTTCCTGTTCAAGGGAAAACAAACGCAAGCTCAAGAAGTAGCATCCACCATAGACCTATGGGTCCGTAGGCAGTAGCTAGATGGCTTCTTCTCTCTCTCTCTCTTATGATTCTCAATACAATGGTCTCTTGGAGATCTATTGTTGTAAACTTTTGCGGTGTGTTTGTTGGGATCCGATGAATTTTGAGTTCATGATCAGTTTCTATCCATGAATATTATGTGAGTCTTCTTTGATCTCTTATATGCATGATTGCTTATAGCATCGTATTTCTTATTCGAATATTTGGTTTAGTTAGGTCAACTAGATTGATTTTTCTTGCCGTGGGAAGAGGTGCTTTGTGATGGGTTCGATCTTGCGGTGTTCTTGCCCAGTGACAGAAGGGCAGCAAGACACGCATGTATCGTTGCTATTAAGGATAACAAGATGGGGTCTATTCCTACATGAATAGATCTTGTCTACATGATGTCATCGTTCTTATTGTATTACTCCATTTTTCCATGAACTTAATACACTAGATGCATGCTGGATAGCGGTCGATGTGTGGAGTAATAGAGGTAGATGCAGGCAGGAGTCGGTCTATCTATCTTGGACGTGATGCCTATATAATGATCATCGCCTTGGATATCGTCATGACTATTTGATTTTCTATCAATTGCCCAACAGTAATTTTTCACCCACCGTGCGCTATACTCATGAGAGAAGCCACTAGTGAACCCTACGGCCCCCGGGTCTACTTTTCCATCATATTGCTTTCTGATCTATGTTTTTGCAATCTTTGTTTTCAGATCTACAAAACCAAAAAACCCAAAAATATATGCTGCATATTTACTCTTTTTATTTGTGTTCTTGAGAGATCTATCTCTCCTATCTATCACTACCTAATCTATCTTATTACCGTAGAGAGATTAACAACCTCTCTTTCGCGTCGGGTTGCAAGTATTTGTTGTTTGTGTGCAGGTGCTGCTTATTGGGTGGTGGTGATCCTCCTACTGGTTCAGTAACCTTGGTTTCATAACTGAGGGAAATACTTACCGTCGCTGTGCTGCATCATCCCTTCCCCTTTGGGGAAATACCGACGTAGTTTCAAGCCACGTCAAAGGAATTTCTGGCGTCGTTGCCGAGGAGGAAGCGGTCTCTTCTATGTGCCTATCGTAGGCACCAAGGGGACTCCATCATCATCTACCAGGTTCCTAATCACAAATCTCATCTCCTTGCAATTACATTATTTGCCATTTGCCTCTCGTTTTCTTCTCCCCCACTTCACCAATTTGCCGTTTTCTTCGCCCTCCTTTTCGTTTGCCCTTTTTCTCGCCGGATCTCTTGCCTAGTCATTATGGCTAGTTCTACCTTTGTTGCGTGTACTACCGATAATGAGGTTCTTAATTTTAAGTAAAGGGGAGGGGAGAACCTAAAAGATGCTTTGTATAGGATTTGCAATGCTCATAATAGATCTATCCATAAGCAATCTACCGTTGTTCTTCTTCGCAGTTTTTATGTGGGCATCACCACTTGGTATAGATTCGTCCTTGATACGGTTACTGGTGGGAATTTCTTGATGTGCCCATATTTAGATGCTTTTAATGCTTTGGGGAGTTTAGTGGGATCACCACCTATCATGATCAACGAAAAACTTTAACTCTCGAACACGTTATGGACAGATTAGATGCTATTTGTCGGTGTACTAAAGTTTGGGTCTTTTAGTACCCCGTACTTGTGCACGGACGGTTGTAGCCACACCAGCGGCAAGGCCTGCCGGGGGACAGCTGAATGCAAGTGCAAGAATGTCAAGAAAGCATTCAAGTCAATAATCAGAAGACAGAAGACCAAAGGCTGGGATCCTGGCAAGATCTTGCCGGGATAACTTGCGGAGCCCCGGCAAGATTCGCACCCGGCAAGACCTCGCCACCCTGTCACCCTGCCACCGCTCCAGCGCAGCGACCAGCCTGTCCTTTAGGTTTTGTCCTCCTGGGTGCGTGTCAAGGCGCTAACGGCGGATGGGGTTAAGCGGTGCTGATGGGACGGGCTCTTTTTCCGTCCCCAAGAAAGTTAGGGACACCTAAACGGAGCATTTAATGCGTTTGTCCTAAGACGTCAGTGAACGCTGTAGCAACTTTACACCTCTTGTATGTACTGTGCGCCACTGTTGGTGACCCCTTCGACATATAAAAGGAGGCCCAAGGCGTAGCTACAAGGGGAGGACCTTCTGGCCCAGATAGAGGCATAGCGGCTGTGTACTGTTTATCACATAGCGCTCCTGGAGCCAGAGTTCAAAGACTCAGAATACACTAAAGCAGGAGTAGGGTTTTACGCTTCTCAGCGGCCGGAACCTGGGTAAAAATCCCTCGCGTTGATTGCTGGATCTGCTCTTTGTCCACGCCTTTTTTCCCTGCCGAACCATAAAAGGGATCCACGCGATCCCATAGGTGTCGTACGCCGACATCTTTGGTGCGCCAGGTAGGGGGAAGGGTTGCATGAACCTGATCTAGCGATCAGCGCGCCAGTTTTTTTTCATCATCTTCATCGCCATGGCTCCCAAGAAGAAGGGTTTTACGGCGGTTGATCCATCCGCGTCCGGTATCCCTGTAGCTACACGGACGGGTGACGGTTGTGCTGCCTACGGACGGCGTAGTGAACTCCAAGGACGGAAGGGCGCCTTCTAAGACACCCATGCCGGCGCATGCGCCGCGGCCTTCTCAGGTCGCGCGATGAACAGCGCCGCGACGTTGGTGGTTCTAAGCGTCCCCAAGGAAAGACTCCTGAGCATCACTCTCGAGATGCGCGGGACCAGCATGCACGCCAAAATACTGGTGGAAGCGGCGTGCGGTCGCGGGACCATGATGGAGCTCCTTCTAACACGGTTGGGAGTCAGAGCACCTCACGTTCCTCGCACCTTTCGCCACCGCCTACACCACCAGAAGCATTGGCGCGGGCACAGCTGCTCCTGAATTTTCCTCCTACTGCGGAGAAGCTCGAAGAATGGAGGGCTGCTATTCAGAGCCTCATCGGCCTCGCTAATGAAGATAGGCCGCAACGGGCGGAGCCTTCGCGGCGGCAGTCCATCGAGCCGGCGCGCGCCGATGGCGAAAAGACTGGAGGCAGTACGACCACGATGCACTCTCCTCCACGGTGGCAACAGCGGTCGCTGACTCGACGGATCGACGCCTGTGATGACGATTCGACGGCATCGTCTGGTCCACGAACTCGCCGCGATCAACGTCAAGTTCTTCGGGAACGAAGCAAAGAAGACGCTCGGACTACCATCGAGCGGCGGCGGGAAGCGCGCCATCAATCTGATAGGCGCGCAGGACCCACTATAGACAAACCTGCGCCAGGGTATCCTGGTGACCTACCTTATGAGGTGGGTTGTCCAGCTTTTACCCGTGAGCTGCGGCGAGTCCAGTGGCCCAATTCCTGAACGTTCAAACCGGAGGTCCCGGAGAAATACGACGGCAAGACTCACCGGTCAGAGTTCTTGAGCATCTACACCATTGCGGTGCAGGCTGCCGGAGCTCGCGACGACAAGATACTCGCCAACTACTTCCCGTTGGTTCTTAAGCCCAACGTCAGGTCGTGGTTGATGCATCTGCCGGAAAATTCCATTTCTTCCTGGGCAGATCTGTGTCATGAGTTTGTTGGCGCCTTTACCGGAGGTCACCAAGCTCCTGGCCAGGAAAGTGATTTGCATCTCATCCCCCAGAAAGAGGGTGAAACCTTATGCAAGTACATACAGAGATTTAGCCGCATACAGCACAACATCCCAGACGTTCATCCTGCCGCTGTTGTCAGCGCGTTCCATCAGAACATGCGCAACCGCAAGATGCGCGAAGAGCTGGCGATGAACAGAGTCAGGGATGTTGCCGAGCTTTATGCTCTGGCTGATAAATGTGCTCGAGCTGAAGAAGGGAGGAGATTCCCCGGCGAGGATGCTGGCGCAGGAATCGACTCTGAAGACGAAGACGCCGCCGCCCCGGCAAAGAAAGGCCGATGGCGTAATAGGAAACGCAAGGGCAAGGCCGTGCTTGCTGTCGAGGAATCCGGCAACCTCGACACCGCCAAGAAGGTCAAGGTTGACGGCCCCGGCAAGGAGGTTGCCGGGTGCGCCTCCTGTCAGGCCTTGGCGGCTGCCGACAAGCCGGAGGGCTCCGACAAGCAGTACTGCAAGATCCATCGCACCAAGGGCCATGTTCTCCAAAACTGCCGGCAAGTTGAGCAGCTTGTCGAGAAGCAGAAAGCTGAGTATGAAAGGCGAGATAAGGAGAAGGCCCAGGATGGCGTAGAAGGGTCCGGCAAGAAACGCGGTGGCCGAGGAGGTCGCCGCGGCAAGGCCAAGCAACAGAAGGAGAGGCCCGCTCGAGGCCGCGACAAGGAAGAGGGGGGTGACGATGACAACGAGGAGGACGACGAGTGCAGCGAGCACGAATTTCAAAAAGCTACAGAAGTCATGTGCATTGACGGGGGTGCCGCGTTGCATTCTTCCCACCGCCGACTTAAACAGTGGGCGCGCGAGGTTAATGCGACAGAGCCATCTGTCGATGCCCGGAAACCATTGAAGTGGTCCAACACGCCTATCATTTTTGACGCCGAGGATCACCCTGATTGCACAACTGCGATCGGGTGTCTGCCATTGTTGGTTTCACCAACGATTCGCATCCTCAAAGTGACGAAAATGTTAGTTGACGGTGGGGCTGGTTTGAACTTGATCTCACCCAATGTGATCAAAAGGTTGCAAATTCCTGATGAAGATCTCGAGGAAACGGGCACGTTTCAAGGGATCAATCCAGGAAGGAGCCAGCCGAAGGGTAAGATCACACTTCCAGTAACATTTGGTAGTGACCTGAACTACAGAAGAGAAAAGATTGTTTTCGACATCGCCAAGATTCCATTGGCATATAATGGGATCCTTGGCCGTCCAGCGCTAGCCAAGTTCATGGCGGCATCGCACTACGCTTATAATACATTGAAGATGCCCGGGCCGATGAGTGTCATCACTATCAACTCCGACAAGAAGGATGCGCTTATCTGCACCGACCAACTTTACCGGGAGGCAGTTGCAACACCTACCGCCAAGGCACTTGCTCCTGCCGCTGAAGCTCCCAGGGGGAAGAAGACCGGCAAGACCTCTAGCAAACACTCCGGCAAACACACCTCCTCGGAGTGCTGCGCTCCTGTTGAGGATGTGCCAGAGAGCTCCACTGGCAAGAGCAAGAAATCCAAGGCAGCTCCACCAGAAACTAAGAAGGTGCCCGTCAAGGAGGATGGTACGGGAGGAACTTTCACCATAAGTTCCACCCTCGATGACAAATAGGAAAGCGCGCTCATTACCTTCCTACGGGCGAATGTCGATGTATTTGCATGGCAACCATCTGATATCCCCGGTGTTCCCAGGGAGGTGATTGAGCACCATCTTGCTGTCTGTCCTCATGCATGGCCCGTCAAGCAGAAAGTTAGGAAGGAAGCCTTGGAGCGGCAATAATTTATTGCCAAGGAAATCAGGAAATTGGAAGTGGCAGGTTTGGTTAGAGGAGTGCTCCATCCAACATGGTTGGCCAATCCAGTTGTAGTGAGCAAGGCGAATGGAAAATGGAGGCTGTGTATTGATTATACACATATCAATAAAGCCTATCGAAAAGATCCTTTTCCCTTGCCGCGCATCGACCAGATTGTGGACTCCACTGCCGGCTGTGATTTGCTGTCATTTCTTGACGCTTATTCAGGGTATCATCAGATTTTCATGGCTAAGGAAGACGAAGAGAAAACCGCATTTATCACCCCGTGTGGTATGTATTGCTTCTTACGTATGCCTTTCGGGTTGAAAAGTGCTGGTTCAACGTTTGCAAGAGCGGTTCAGATCGGTTTTGAGCCCCAGCTACATAGAAATATGGAAGCTTATATGGATGACATAGTGGTTAAAACCAAGGACAAAGCAACACTCATACAAGATCTAGAAGAGACGTTTGCGAATCTGCGCAAGATCAATTTGAAGCTCAATCCTGAGAAGTGTGTGTTTGGCGTTCCGTCCGGCAAGCTTCTCGGGTTCTTTGTGTCTCAGCGTGGGATCGAGGCGAATCCCGACAAGATCAAGGCAATTGAGCAGATTGAAGCGCCAAGACGCATCAAAGTTGTACGTCGTCTTGCCGGCTGCGTTGCTGCTCTGAGTAGGTTCATCTCCAAAGCTGCTGAGCACGCCCTGCCCTTTTTCAAAATCTTGAAAAAGGCAGGTCCAATGAAGTGGACTTCGGAAGCGGAGGCAGCGCTGCAGGATTTGAAGAGGTACCTCTCCTCTCCGCCAACACTAGTCGCACCTAAACCACAAGAGCCGTTGTTGCTATACCTGGCAGCAATGAATCAAGTGGTTAGTGCTGCGTTAGTGGCACAGAGAGAAGTCGACGAAGAAGCAGCGGCGGGGGCAGGACCATCAAGCGACGAGCCAGGATTTTCCCCGGCAGAGTCTGGTGCCGACAAGGCAGAATCTGCGCAGTCAAATGAAGCGACACAGAGGAAGAAGATGGTGCAGCGCCCAGTTTATTTTGTCAGCTCCCTTTTGCGGGGGGCTAGGTCAAGATACTCTGGCGTGCAAAAGTTGCTCTTCGGCCTCCTTATGGCCTCGAGGAAGCTGCGCCATTATTTCCAGGCACATGAGATCACCGTCGTCACACGCTTTCCGTTGCAACGGATTTTACGGAATCCAGATGCGACCGGCACGATTGTGAAGTGGGCGTTGGAACTGTCAAGCTTTGGTCTCAAATTTGAAAGCACTTCAACTATTCAGAGCAGAGCCTTGGCAGAGTTCATTGTAGAATGGACCCCAACGCCGGACGAAGAGATTCAAGAAACAACTCTCCCCGGCAAGGAAACAAGTCAAGAATGGATTATGTATTTTGATGGGGCTTTCTCGCTGCAAGGCACCGGTGCTGGCGTGCTGCTTGTCGCACCCACCGGAGAGCACCTCAAATATGTAATTCAGATGCACTTTCCCCGGGAGAAGTCGACAAACAACACTGCGGAATATGAAGGGCTGCTTGCCGGTCTCAAGATCGTGGCGGACCTTGGAATTAAGAAGCTCTTCATCAGAGGAAGTTGATGGAAGCTTACGTAGATGGAGTGAGGAAGTTGGAGGAGCGCTTTGACGGTCTGCAAACAGAGCATGTTCCTCGTACAGAGAACAGCATTGCCGATGACCTGTCAAAACGTGCTGCCCTCAAGTTACCCGTGGAACCAGGGACTTTTGTGCTTCAATTGACTCAGCCATCCGTAGTACCATCAGCAAAGCAAGATAAGAGAAGGAAGTTGAGTTCCGGACAGTACTTTCCCGCAGAGCTCCCAGAAGCTGCCGGCAAGAGCCTTGCCGGCAAGGAAGCTGCCCGGAACAACGCCAAGCCTGCCGGGGGGCAACAGGCTCCAGCAGGGCTTCGAGCCCTTACCGTGGAGACAAACACTCCCGCGGCAGAAGACATGCCTTTAGTCCTTGCTGTCGAGCCTCAGGCTCCAACATGGGCACAACACATTGTTCAGTTCCTCCAAACAGGAGAACTCCCCGAAGAACAGGAAGAAGCGGAGAAATAGCCCGTCAGTCTAATATGTACCAGTTTGTGAACAATGTCCTGTACAGAAAGAGACCGAACGGTGTGAAATTGAAGTGCATTCCTCAGGAGGATGGACTGGAGCTGTTGGCAGAGATACATGGAGGCATATGTGGCTCCCACATAGGATCAAGAGCTCTTGTTGGTAAGGCATTTCGGCAAGGTTTCTTTTGGCCCACTGCTCTCCAGGATGCAACTGCACTAGTTACCAAGTGTGAAGCGTGCCAGTTCCATTCAAAGAAATTGCATCAACCAGCTCAAGCTCTTCAGACAATCCCTCTTTCTTGGCCATTTTCGGTCTGGGGGCTCAACATTTTGGGCCCTTTCCCCCGTGCTACCGGGGGCTTTGAGTACTTGTACGTCGCAATCGACAAGTTCACAAAGTGGCCGGAAGTGGAAGCAGTGTGGAAGGTGACAACACAATCAGCCGTCAAGTTCTTCAAAGGACTAGTTTGCCATTTTGGTGTACCAAACAGGATCATCACTGACAACGGCACACCGTTCACGAGCCACACCTTCATGCAGTACGTCCAAGACCTTGGCGGCAAGATCTGTTTTGCTTCTGTTGCTCGTCCAAGGAGCAACGGCCAGGCGGAAAGGGAAAATGCTGAAGTGTTGCGAGGTCTTAAGACAAGAACTTTCGACAAGCTACGCAAGTGCGGAAGACGCTGGATTGATGAGCTGCCGACAGTTCTTTGGTTAATCAGAACGACACCAAATCGAGCCACCGGCCAGACACCCTTCTCCCTAGTATACGGGGCGGAAGCAGTCCTCCCCACGGAACTCACATACGGGTCACCTCGAGTGCTCGCCTATGATGAGCTTGAGCAAGAGCAGTTGTGGCAAGATGACGTTACGCTCCTTGAGGAAGATCGTCTTCAGGCTGCTGTGCGAGCTGCACGCTACGAGCAAGCCTTGCGCCGCTACCATAGCCGCAAGATTCATGCCCGAAGTCTTGAGGAAGGCGACCTTGTTCTTCGGCGTGTTCAGTCGGCCAAGAATTCTAACAAGTTGACGCCGAAGTGGGAAGGCCCTTATCGGGTAGTACGAGCCACCAGGCCTGGTGCAGTCTGCCTGGAGACCGAAGATGGCATTCCAGTGAGCAATTCCTGGAATATCGAACATCTTCGTAAATTCTATCCATAAGGCGCAGTTGCCGGGTCCCCCGGCAGCCATCTTTTGTACAAGTCTTGCCGGCAAGGCATATAATCCTTTGTACAAAGCCAGGCGCAGACCCTGTGCATAGTTGAATAAGATTAAGTGTTTTACAATTCTTGTCGATTTTCATGTTTACTTATATGCATGTTTGTCTGAGATATTGTATTACGCTTATTTCCAGTAAGTATTAACGAACCGCCAAGGTTCCATATCCCTATTTTCTCTTCTTTCTTTTTCTTAAAGGATAGAAGGTTCCCTCGCGTACAAGTTTGCCGGGGGGATGATGGTATGGACACCAACAGGCGATGTTCAAGATTGACATCTTGCAGAAAGGAGTACAGCAACGAAAAGCTAAGTTGCAAAACTCTAAGTAAAATTTTCACTATTAAGTTATTTTCCTTGGACGATTTCGACTTTTGTATGGAAAACCTGCACGCGAAGGAACCTTGTCATGATCGGTTGCGCCCTTACTTTGTTTCGAGTCCGCTCAACAGCTTAAGTGGCTGCACTGAAAACGCCAAGGTATCTTGTCGGCAGCGGCACCTCCAGCAGGCTGCTAAGGATCCGTTCCTCAAAGCGCTCGCGGCAAGGCTGCGCGCACCGGCAAGTTTCCAATAAAGCATAGGGCATGTACCATACAGAAAGAAATCAGACAAGAGGAATAGCGTGCATTCATTCAAAACACAACCAGTTATATTACATTAATAGTTGCCGCGATTCTAACTTAAGATAAAACTGTCTTTGGCATGGAATGTCGGCGACAAAAAGAAGTGAAGCAGCTAGTCCCTGCGCTGGCCTTCGACCCTCTTGACTTGGTTCACCTTGTCGACGATGGGCGCGACAAGTTCTTCGAGTGCCTTGAGGTCCACATCCTTCGGCAAGCAGTCAAGAACGTTGGTGAGGTTGATGCCAGGATTCTTGTACACCACTTTGATGAGCACCTTGAGGAGGACGGCCCGGCAGAGTTTGCGGGATTCGTTGGCCAGACGGGTTGCTTGATCAGAATGGAGCAGTTTCAGGGCGTCAGTCATGCCCTCAAAGAACATGGTCAACCTGGCGCTCGGAGACACCCTATCGTTGGAAGAATAGTTGAAGTTTTGCAGGCCCATGGTGGACAGTTGTGCTGTAAGCTTTTCCGCGACGTTGATAAGGCGCTCAGTCCAGATCCGCACACCTGCCTCATAGTCATTATAAGTGGCGGCGGCGCTTTTGAGCAGGTCCTTCTCATTCCGGAGATCTTTGATCAAGACCTTCTCACGAGCCTTGCTGTTCTCAAGGGACTCTTCTAGCGTGGTCAGCTTCAGTTTCAGATCGGCAATGGATTCATTGGCTGAGGTGAGTTGCTTGGTCTTGTCGGATATGGCGATTTTCATCTCCGCCAGGCTGTAGAGAGTCTTCTCTCTTTCGGCTTTGAGCGTCGAGATCTCCTTGCCGTGATCCTCAAGGTCCGCCTCCAGCCTCTTCACCTTATCGTCAAGCTCGTTCTTGGCAGCCTCTGCAGCTTCGGCAGCATTGACGGCTTACTTCAGCTTGCCGGCGTGGTCTGTGGCCAGAGCCTCGAGGGCTTCCTTGTGTTTCTGCTCCAGCTCATGGGTTCGCTGCGCGACGAGCTTTTCAATTTCTTGATCCTTGCCGCGAAGCTTGTCGGCATGCGCCTTCTCGCGGGCGACAAGGTCCTCTTCATGGGCATCAAGCCCGACACGGCGTTCCGTTAGGCGAGCTTCCTCTACAGCAGCCCGTTGCGAGGCCTCCTCTTGCACCTTCTCGATGTCAGACTGCTTTAAGAGGAGTTCGTTCCAGTTTTCACTCAGCTGTTCCCGACCAGTTTTCAACTCTTGAAAAGCTTCGGCGTACCAGACTTGCGTTTCCTCGACGCGCTTCTGGAAATCCGCCTCTGCTGCTCCAATAACTGCTACCCTGGAGTCCAACTTCTCCTTTCGAGTGCGGTAGAGCGCCTGGAGCTTTTGAAAGTTGTCACTCATGGTTTGGAGGATCTGTTCTTCCTTGGATTTGCTGCTGCTGGCGCTTGGTTCGTCAATAATTTTGAGTCCGGCAGCGGTGATGAGTTCCTCGTCAAAAATTTCCCCTTCGGTTGGCACCCCAGTGCTTGCCGTTCCTGGTATACTGACGAATAGGTTCTCGCCAACCTTAAGATATCTGCTTGAAGAGGGGGCTTCGGATGTTGACGGCTGATCCTCAACAACCGCCTCACCGGCAACTGGGGGCTCCATGGCCGGCGTAGCGCCTGGCGCTCCTGCGGCAGGAATGCCGTCAGTATGGTCACTGGACTCCTTGCCGGCCTTCTCAGCAGACTCCTTGGCGGTTTCTTCCTGTATGTCCTTGGCGGCCTCGTCAGCGGCAACTCTGTCGGCCTCGGCGGCAGCATTCCTGGCGGTCTCCTCGATGACGACATCAACATCCATTTGTTCCATCAAAGGGAGATCTGAAGGCCAAAAGAAAGGGAAACAAGATGAGACCAAGGTTGAAGTTCAAGAAGAAAAAAATATAAATAATATATAAGGATAGAATGACAAGTACTCTGAGGCAAACGGTTTACCTGCGTCAAGCTGTTGAGAGGTGGTTTCTCCTTTCCTGGCAACATTGGTTGCCGATGTAGGACTGCCGGTGCCTGTGCTTGCCGGCTCCTCCTCAACAAGAACGGGCTCGCCAGCGAAGCCCTTGCCGAAAATCCATCTCTGGGTGGCGTAGTTGACGGAGGCGGCGCATAAGGGACGGCCTCCAATGGCTCTCCTCGTTGCCGTACTTCTCCTGCAAGCTCGGCGGCGTCAGTGGCGAAGATATACGTCTCAACGCTCGCCAGTGGGAAATGAGTAATAAACTCACGCTGGGGGCTGTGTTGAGGACCGCGTCGTGGGCTGGGCTCTGGGCTGATGGTGATCGGCTCTGGCGCACCTGTGGTGCTTGCTGGCGGCTCATCGCCCGTTGAAGTTTTCGCCTTCTTTGCCACCCTTTGCGCCAACGTTTCCGTATCTCTGCAGGGACAGGCCAAAGCAAGGCCAACAAGTTAAGCAAAACCAGAAATCCAGAAGATAAAGGATGTGACAGGACCCTTACTCTTCTCCTTCCGAGCTAAAGGCGGAGAGGTCGAAGTCAACTTCCGCCACGGTGTCCATGTGAGGAGGTGAAGGAGTGGTCCTGGGTCGCTTGGCTGCGGCAAAAGCGGAAGGTTGGTGGGTTGAGGCACCAGAGGTGGCCTTCCAAAGAACACGCTTCTTCTTCTTCTCGGGAGCTGGGGGCTCCTCATGCAGCTGCTCCTCGGCTGTATCTTCTGCAGAAGGGCCCCCGGAAGCTGTGCCACTCTATTGTGAGCCCGACAACTCTGAGGCGGTGGATCCTGGTAATTGCAATTGTGAGCTTCTCATCTTGAAGATCGAGGGCGCTCCAATCATTACCGCACACCATTTTTGTTCGTCGAGGCAAACAGAAGGGCTGAGGGTCTTTCTCCTGAATCCAGCACCACTTGGCCCGCCATTCTTCCCACTTCTCACGGTAGACCCCGTCTGGGTATATCTCTTTGTTCCATGACCTTGGAATCCAGGTGATAGAACCAGAAAGGGCCTCTCCCTTTTGAATACGGGGAACGAAATAGTGGCGGAAGAGGGCTGTATTGGGGACTACTCCGGCAAAATTTTCACAAAGATGGGCAAAGACTGACATGCATGTCACGGCATTCGGCGTAAAATCTAGGAGATGGAAGCCATATGTGTATATGATGTCGATGAAGAAATCAGAAAACGGGGGACAAAGCCCACAGTAAAAGCAGTCGGCAAAGATGGGGAATTTATCTGGGCCACCCTTGGAGGAACCTGGGCTCACGCGAGTAGCAGGATGAGCCTTCGTCTCCCTCGCCCACATCCACAGGTATCGGTCCTTCAGAGCGCTCGCATTGAGCGTCGGAGTGAAGATGACGTGCTTCCTCCGCATCTTCCCAAGTTCGCTCTCCAGGACGGCGGCTTTTACCTCCTTGCCCTTGCTCGCCTTGGGCGGCATGGCGACTGTGGGAGCAGAGGCCGAGGACGGTGAGGGCGTGGAGGCGGCGGATGAGTGGGAGAGGCTCTGTTTCGAGCTCGAGGAAGGAGACGACGGTGATTTCCAGATTGGAAAGGACAGGAGGTAAATGAGCAAGCACCTCTGCGGATTCCTTTTTATGGGAAGGCGCGAGGCTGCCTCTTTACTAGTCAGTATGAAAACGCTTTTGCAAGCGCGCTGCTATTACGGCCGCTCCGCGCACATATCCCACGTCGCGCATTCAATGTGCGTCGTGGGGGGGGGGCGCAGTAAGCGGAATGATTACAATAGCTAACTCCTGCCACGCGTGCCCGTGCACTGTTTGGGCCTAGCCCAACAACGCCTCACACCCGTGTATGGCCTAGGCCCGGGGGCTCCTGTCGGTGTACTAAAGTTTGGGTCTTTTAGTACCCCGTACTTGTGCACCGACGGTTGTAGCCACACTAGAGGCAAGACCTGCCGGGGGACAACTGAATGCAAGTGCAAGAATGTCAAGAAAGCATTCAAGTCAATAATCAGAAGACAGATGACCAAAGGCTGTGATCCCGGCAAGATCTTGCCGGGATAACTTGCGGAGCCCCGGCAAGATTCGCACCCGGCAAGACCTCGCCACCCTATCACCCTGCCACCGCTCCAGCGCAGCGACCAGCCTGTCCTTTAGGTTTTGTCCTTCTGGGTGCGTGTCAAGGCGCTATCGACAGATGGGGTTAAGCGGTGCTGATGGGACGGGCTCTTTTTCCGTCCCGAAGAAAGTTAGGGACACCTAAACGGAGCATTTAATGCGTTTATCCTAAGACGTCAGTGAATGCTGTAGCAACTTTACACCTCTTGTATGTACTATGCGCCACTGTTGGTGACCCCTACGACATATAAAAGGAGGCCCAAGGCGTAGCTACAGGGGGAGGACCTTCTGGCCTAGATAGAGGCATAGCGGCTGTGTACTGTTTATCACATAGCGCTCCTGGAGCCAGAGTTCAAAGACTCAGAATACACTAAAGCAGGAGTAGGGTTTTACGCTTCTCAGCGGCCCGAACCTGGGTAAAAATCCCTCGCGTTGATTGCTGGATCGGCTCTTTGTGCACGCCTTTTTTCCCTGCCGAACCATAAAAGGGATCCACGCGATCCCATAGGTGTCGTACGCCGACACTATTGAAAAGAAGATGATTACTAAAGAACATCTTGAAGATTTGGATAAGATATTGCATAATCTTGCTAATAAAATTGGGGCTAAGGCGGGAGATGCCATTAAATTACTAAAAGCAAAAAAACCGTAGTTAACGAAAGGGTAGAAGAAAGTCCTTACCGTATTGATAAGTTGGAAGAGATCTTTAGTAATCTAGGTTCGGCTTTTTCTTCTATCAAATCTATTGAAAAAACTCTCGTAAAAATTGGCAAGACCACGCAAGTCACTAAGAACAAAGTTGCTACATCTAGTGGCCACAAGGGAGATCTTAAAATGATTAGTATTCATCCCGACTTTGTTGAAATCATAAGAGATCCTATTTACAAGAATGAATTTTTTGGTTTTCTTCCTAGGAGTGTTATCGTTAAAAACAAGCATGCTAAATCCTTGAAGAAATCTAGTTGTGTTATTGAAGAGTTGAAAACCAAAGATGACAATACTTGAATCTATCCATTATGCTTAGCTAGGGGCGTAAAACAATAGCGCTTGTTGGGAGGCAACCCAATGAATAAATAAATTTTTGCTTTTTCCTTTCTGTTTTTGAGTGTTGACACAATTATGCCTCTGTTATGATTGTGTTTTATGGGTTATTTAGTGTTTGTGCCAAGTAGAACCGTTAGGATGATTCATAGGATGAGTAGAAGTGATGCTGAATCTGAAACAGAAACTTTGCGTCCAGTATATGAATTTTCATTTTTTGCTGGAACGTGATATTGAGCTGAAATGTTAACACAGTGTTGCTATACAAATTCCTTACGTTTTCCTAATTTTTCAGAATTTTTAGAGTTATAGAAGTATGGCTAGAGTACAGATTACTACAGACTGTTCTGTTTAAGACAGATTCTGTTTTCGTTGCATTGTGTGCTTGTTTTGATGAATATATGGTTTGTATTGGGGGGTATAAGCCATGGTAAAGTTAAAATACAGTAGGTATAATGCAATTATAAAATTTGAATGGGTTTGCAACAGTACCTAAAGTAGTGATTTGCTTTATTATACTAACGGATCTCACGAAGATTTTGTTGAGTTTTGTGTGATTGAAGTTTTCAAGTTTTGGGTGAGATCACGATGGATGAAGGAATAAGGAGTAGTAAGAGCCTAAGCTTGGGGATGCTACCGCACCCCCAAGATATATCTAAAGAGAAACAAGCAACTAAGCTTGGGGATGCCCCCGAGTGGCATCCCCTCTTTCTTCTAACGACCATCGATATTTTACTTGGAGCTATATTTTTATTCGTCACATATCATGTGTTTTGCTTGGAGCGTCTTGTATCTTTGCTTGCTTTGTTAGTTAGTTTTTCCTTTGTATCCTTTCTTTACACACCTATTTGAGAAAGCCAAAATCATGCTATGATTTGTTAGAATTTCTCTATGTGCTTCACTTAAACTTTTTGAGGTATAGAATTGCTCTAGTGCTTCACTTATATCTTTTTGAGCACGGTGTGCTTGGAAATTTTTGTAGAAATACTCTCATGCTTCACTTAGATTAATTTGAGAGTTAGTAAATTTTGAAGAAGTCCTCTCATGCTTCACTTATACCCTTTTGAGAGATGAAAACTCTATGCTCATGTGCTTCACTTAAATTTGTTTGAGCTTGTCAAAAAGCAATGGCAATATATGAAACTAGTCCCAAAGTGATATATATCCAAGGAGGATATAATAAAAACTTTCATGAAGCTCATTGGACAAATTAAACTTGATTCTTTGTAATAGTTTTGAGACATGATGATAGTAATATGTGAGTCATGTTAGTGAGTAATTATGGTTTAGTAAGAATATTGGTGTTAAGGTTTGTGATTCCCTATGCAAGTACGAAAGTCAATAGTTATGCAATGAAATTACATCCTACTTATGGTGCATTATTCGGTGTTAGTTATGCTCAATGCTCGCTTATGTGAATTTTCGTTTCTTGGTCTGGTTGCTTCTCAATCTATTTGCTAGCCTCCATTTGTACTAAGTAGAAATACTACTTGTGCATCCAAAATCCTTAAACCAAGTTTTGCCTTATGAGTCCACCATACCTACCTATATGCGGTATTTCCATGCCGTTCCAAGCAAATTTGTATGTGCCATCTCTAATTTTCAAAATAAACTTCTCTTTTGTGTGCTCGTACCGCTCATGAAACGGTAGGGAGTGTCCAATATTTTTCCATGCTAGATGTGTTATTCTCAAGATGAGTATTTATTCACTTGTCATTACATGAGAGTCCGGTGGTAATAGGGATGCCCATTCCCTAAATGAAAAGAAAAAAATATTTACTTTATGTTGCCGAATAATAAATTCCTTGGAAAGTGTTGGTATGGAAGGCAACCATGGATACGGCCAGCCATGGAATGTGAAAGAATGATGGAAAAAGGAATAAACTTTATTTTCTGCTTGGGAACCGCCTATGATATATCTAGCATGGAAAGTATTGTGAGCTACTTTGTCGTTTTCGTTGACAGGAAAGGCATGCCACCCAAAATATTTTTCTATCTCAATTTAAAACTTTGAGCTCTGGAACCTCTACAAATCCCTACTTCCCTCTACGAAGGGCCTATCTATTTACTTTATGCAATTTTTATTTTTACTTTGAGTCCCCATCTTCTCTTATAAGCACCAACTAGGGGGCACTATGATCGTACTTGAGCATTGGGCATAGCTAATATTTGAGTGTGTTTCATGAATGGATCAATGATTGAGCATGATGGGCTAGGGATAACTTTCTTTAGTGTTGATATTTTGAAAGACATGGTTGCATGTTGACATGCTTGAGTATTGAAGTCATTATGTTAAAACTAGACTATTGCTTTGAATCATTATAAGTCCAAATGTCCATGCTATACAAAAGAAAAGAATATGATGAACATGTTAGGCAGCATTCCACATCAAAAATTCTGTTTTTATCATTTACCTACTTGAGGACGAGTAGGAATTAAGCTTGGGGATGCTGATACGTCTCCAACGTATCTATAATTTTTGCTTGTTCCATGCTGTTATATTATCATTCTTGGATGTTTTACAATCACCTTATAGCAACTTTATATCATTTTTTGGGACTAACCTATTGACATAGAGCCAAAGTGCCAGTTGCTGTCTTGCTTGTTTTTTACTTCGCAGAATATCAGTACCAAACGGAGTCCAATCGTGACGAAACTTTTTGGAGATTTTTTCTAGACCAGAAGACACCCAGTGGGCCAAACAACTACTGGAGAGGTGGGCTGTGGAGAGCACAACCCACCAGGGCGCGGCAGAGGGGCCCCGACACGCCTTGATGGGTTGTGCCCTCCTCGCCCCCCTTCCGCACCGCCTCTGTTGCCTATAAATTCTCAAATATTCGGAAAACCCTAGAGGAGTCGACAAAACACAATTCCAGCCACAGCAAGGTCCAGAACCGTGAGATCCAATCCAAACACCATCACGGAGGGGTTCATCTTCCTCATAGGTGCCTCTCCGATGATGCGTGAGTAGTCCACCATTGATCTATGGGTCCGTAGGCAGTAGCTAGATGGCTTCTTCTCTCTCTCTCTCTTATGATTCTCAATACAATGGTCTCTTGGAGATCTATTTGATGTAAACTTTTGCGGTGTGTTTGTTGGGATCCGAGGAATTTTGAGTTCATGATCAGTTTCTATCCATGAATATTATTTGAGTCTTCTTTGATCTCTTATATGCATGATTGCTTATAGCATCGTATTTCTTCTTCGAATCTTTGGTTTAGTTAGGCCAACTAGATCAATTTTTCTTGCCATGGGAAGAGGTGCTTTGTGATGGGTTCGATCTTGCGGTGTTCTTTCCCAGTGACAGAAGGGGTAGCAAGACACGCATGTATCGTTGCTATTAAGGATAACAAGATGGGGTCTATTCCTACATGAATAGATCTTGTCTACATCATGTCATCGTTCTTATTGCATTACTCCGTTTTTCCAATAACTTAATACATTAGATGCATGCTGGATAGCGGTCGATGTGTGGAGTAATAGAGGTAGATGCAGGCAGGAGTCGGTCTATCTATCTTGGATGTGATGCCTATATAATGATCATCGCCTTGGATATCGTCATGACTGTTTGATTTTCTATCAATTGCCCAACAGAAATTTGTTCACCCACCGTGCGCTATACTCATGAGAGAAGCCACTAGTGAACCCTATGGCCCTCGGGTCTAATTTTCCATCATATTGCTTTCCGATCTACGTTTTTGCAATCTTTGTTTTCAGATCTACAAAACCAAAAAACCCAAAAATATATTGCTGCATATTTACTCTTTTTATTTGTGTTCTTGAGAGATCTATCTCTCCATCTATCACTACCTAATCTATCTTATTACCATAGAGAGATTGACAACCTCTCTTTCGCGTCAGGTTGCAAGTATTTGTTCTTTGTGTGCAGGTGCTGCTTATTGGGTGGTGGTGATCCTCCTACTGGTTCGATAACCTTGGTTTCATAACTGAGGGAAATACTTACCGTCGCTGTGCTGCATCATCCCTTCCTCTTTGGGGAAATACCGACGCAGTTTCAAGCCACATCAAGGGTATATGGGACAAGACCTTGTCCAGTGGTCATAGGTATGGAAGGACTATATGTCCACCAAGTTTCAGACCAGGGAGATAAAAGGGCAATGTACTTGTAGTACAAAGCTACATTTACTGCCATAATCTAGTTTTTGATGAGCTGCTCATATTTTCCACACGAGCATGCCATCTTTGGACGTGTAATGATGCATTGGCATGCCAGAGGTGTTGTGGTCAAACTTGGGGGCAGTTGCATGTATGGAATAAAAGGAGAGAGAGGAAGAGAGTCATGCCAATGCTGTCCAAAAGAGGGAATCTTGGGGTTTTACCCGCCCCCTCAATCATGGAGCTGGTGTTGGGTTTCTTACTGGAGTGGGGGAGAGGTATGATGGAGCTGTGGTAAAAATTTGGGCTCAAGGAGAGCACCTGGGGTGCCTCAATTATTGATCCCAATAATGCACCAGAAGGTGTTTGATCAGTGTTTGGGCTAGCTAATCTCCTCTACTAGAGATGAAACTTAACAGGTTGAAATTGTGGGTCAAAACAAGGGTGATCACAAAGTTTGAGCTCATTTGAGAAACGTTGCTAATGCAAACTTGGTAAACCCTAGAAATCAACAGAATCAGGTTTCTATAGATCTAGTCATGCAAAACTATTCTCCTTGATGCACCACTTGGTGTGGTGGCATTATTTGGGGATCATAACATGTCCACAAAGTTTGGGGTCAATAGGAGAAACTTCACAATGTAAAGTTGTTCAAATTTGATTCTGGACAGAGAGGGTTTTGGGATATTTTGGTGAATCAAAACATTGAGGATTGAGATGAATCTTTGCATGATCATCACATATACCATGTGTGTCATGCTAGAATTTTCCTGGAATTATTTGAGAATATTTCTTGTATAAATATTTCAAAAACTTGAAATAGGCAAAAAGGGCTTTGGAGGGTTTTGTCTAGTATTCTAAACATGACCATGTGTTGAAACTCATATATATGGAAAATATATGTCCACTGAGTTTCCCTAAATTTTCTCAAATATTTTTAAAGCATAAAAATAATTTTACCCTAGGAAAGACCATTTCTGGCCTTAAATAAAAGCCTTTAAATAAAATAGGAAAATAATCTTAAAAATTAATATTTGGTGGTTTTGGGAAGTCTTATATATAGTAGGTTCCAAATAAAGTCTTTGTGGCAAAACAATCCACCCAATTTGAAGACTTGTAGTTAAATCCTCAACTCTTGGGTTTTTTGAAAACCTAAGTTGAATAAATCCTTTTTGGCCAAAATAATATTTTATAAAAATAGTTTTATGTCCTATACACATGGCATGATCATTGGGCAAGGCTTTGGATTCAAAGAGATGAATTTTTAGTGTAGGAGGAATTTTATGAATTAGAGCACAAGCAGACAAACAAGCAATCAGCAATCAAGCCAATCATCACAAGCACACAAAAAGTTTTAATTGGCCCTAATTTTTGAGCTATGTTAACTTAGTCAGAGGAAGCAAAACACAGGGTGTGACAGACCTACCCCCCTTACAAGAATCTCGTCCCCGAGATTCCTAGGCTACGTGTAGAAAAGATGCGGAAATCCAACGGTGAGGTAGTCTTCACGTTCCATGTGGCTTCTCCTCCGGTGTGGTTGCTCCAATGGTCCTAGAGGTGATTGACGATACGGCTTCACGTGCATTGTTTGACTTCGTCTGAGAGGGTGAACAGGGTTTTTGCGATATGCTAGGCTTGCCTAAAGGTCAAGGGTTTGGCGAACGAGGTTCTGGCAAGGGCCTAGCTCGCGTGTGTATTCCAAAGTCGGAATACGTGGCAAGGTAGTGTGTCTGTGTGTTGGTCCTTGGGTTGCTCATGTTGGTTAGTGACATCTAGATGTCTCGTGTTAGAATGGAAGGGGGCGATATCTTGGCGTAGCCTTCCGTTGATGGGGAAGTCCTTTAGTCCCTTAAGGCAGGTGATCTTCAATCGCAGGTGGTCTTCATTCTTGACAATGTTGAGGCGTGTCAATGTAAGTTCCTCGTCGAGACCTTCTGCTTGGGCAAGTTGTCCAGGCGTGTTCTTCATTCACCTTCGGCCATTTGTCTTCATAGTCACGGACGCACGTTTCTGGCGGTCTTCGAGTGTTGAGTCTTCTTGTCTCTCCGTAGTCATTTGTGGCAGGGTTGGGTTGAGCCTCGTCCCTAAGACTAAGCTTGGAGATTTGACGTGAAAACGGTTCCTACCTCCTAGGAAAGTTTTTAAGGGGTCCTAGATGAGCTAGCTACCTGAAAGTATAGACCAACCATCCAACCCCCAAGGTCTGAGGCTTGGCAAGTGGGGTGAACTAACTTTGGCAGGTGGATTCTCATGATCCCGTCAGGGTCATGCCCATGATTGGACCAAAAAGGGGCTAATAATGAAGTCATGACAGTTTTCCCACTTCATTCTAGGTCTTGAAAGGATAGGGACGTCGTGCTCATCGTGCATCGTCAAAGTGGTGGAGTGAGGGGGTTATCAACTTCTTGGTCCCTTCCTAGTCAGGAACTGATAGGTGAAAACAAGGGCTCTTCACCCCTCTTGATGTCCAAGGGCTTTATCGTGCTTGAAAGTTGGTGCTTCTTGACATAGTCTAGCTGATGTAGCCAGCATAGGAGTGGTGGTTGACTTCTCTTGCTTCTTCTTCTTCTTCTTCTTCTTCTTCTTCTTCTTCTTCGTGGTTTCCCAACCATAGTGGTTCTTCATCTTGCTTGGGCAAGAACGTCTTCTGCTGCAGGGAGGGTGTTTTAAGGAGTCCGACTGCTTTAAGGTATAACCTTACTCTTTGAGAGGCAAGGCAGCTGGTGTTTCTGGGCTTATCCAAATGGGACTAAGGTGTTCCTTTCTCTCATTGGGCAGATAAGTATGTCATCCGTGAGGACAACAACATATTTCCCCAAGTATCACACAACCACATTGTTTGTGGGACGTGTGGGTGGAGTGGGCATTTGCTCCGGAGGGTTACTTGTCCAGGGGTTTGTGGTCCATTGAAATTTAGTCCTTCGTGTCCACCTTCCTTATGGACAGGATTGGTAGTGGTCGAGGTGAGGTATCGACCTTAGTCTTTTGACTTAGAGCCTAGGACTATGGTCATATACCGACCGTGTCATGGTTCGGTAAAGCTTTGGGGCTTCAAGGAGCTTAGGATGTGAGTGAACGTCTATCATCCTATCCTTGAGCATAGTTCTTAGATGCTAATAGTCCTACCTATTCCTCCAAACAAAATCATCCTGTACCATCGAAGGTATCATCTTATATAAGTCAACTCCACATCACTCATGCTATTCAACTCCAAGGTTTGAGAGAAGGACTAAACCAAAACCTCATATGTGCTATAGCTAACTCATATGTATATCCCTATGTAAAAATCCTCGGGAAGCATACAAGCTGCTAAGCTTGATTGTGATACTACAATTCCAAGTATTTAGCTAATATATCCAAGGCCTAAGGTGTTGCATCCCTCTGCTAAGGAAACATGTAACATACCAATCCAAGATCTCGTTTCCTTCCTACGAATCGAGTTAACCGATCCACAAATACCATCCACTATTACATGATCCATTATTGCTACAAATCCAATACCGGTGACGTTCCATATATCTCCAGGTTTCCTAAATCCCCAAATCCTAGAAAGAACTATCTCATCATAGTCTAACCAGCAATTCCCATCATGATTACTTAGTAAACTCCGATGTTAGGTGCATATGGATCCTTGAATCAATTCTGACAACCATCTAATATTCCCGGTTGGTCTTCCACCGAGAAACATGGTATCAAGATCATCGGACTAAATCCAAATTACTCCGGACCATGTAGTTTGATTGATCCTAAGCACCTATTAGAATCACCTATTTAAATCCAAGGTTTACATCTAGTAAGAATTCCCTACTAGTTACTTCAGTCACTATCGTATCACCATCAATCCACTATCAATATTACTTGCCAAAGTCTAGTCATTAATCCACCGAGAATTTCAGCTTGTGATCATATTTGTCCTACTGAATCCAATTTACTTAAGGGAGGATTTATGCAACTCTATTAATTTGATCCACCAAGTTCGTCTACCAACATAAGGGTCTTATGATCCACCAAAGGGTCTCAACTGCTTCCTCAAGATATCTACTACAACCTCGTCAAATCATCAGCCGACTAATTATGTATCCCCAAAACAATCTTCCCTATGGCATCATCAGTTCAAGTGCTGGCTTAGGGATAAAAGGCGTTTGTTCACTATGATCACTAGGTCCATAATGAACCTAGTGCCAAGCAGGGTTATTGAAGCTCAATGGGTGCTCTGGCAAATCCGTGTATTAAACAAGCGATCAGAGGTTTGAGCTGGGGGAGCTTGTGAGGTCTAGGTTGGTCTAGGGAGGGGTTTCCAATCTCGAGGGAAAACATAACTCTACGGGTTGCATCTGGTAGAGTACGTTGTAGTCAAAGTCTTCAGTGCTAGTTATCTGTCGAGGTGGATCCTTGGCGCATCTTGTCTTGCTGGTCTTCAGTTGACGAGAAAGGTGAGAGGGGAAAGTAGCATAGAGAGGAGTGCCTAAGGGAGTGGTATAGTGCAAGTACAATTATACAAGTGCCGAAAAGGCCAAACACACTTATTAAGATAAGGTGGGTGATTTAGTCGCGTACTTGTTGCCTGGGGCAAAAGTGCGACCTACACCAAAGCACAAACAATCAAAAACAAGCAACACACAATTATGGTTCTATCTGAACCATCATACAGACTCGACTTCGCATGGGGGATACACGACTCATCCTACCCTAGGGGTTCTCAGACTCAGTAGTCGTGCTTGCTTCGTGTCTTGGAGAGGAGTCCGCTCAGTCTTCTGGGTCTTGTTCAGGTGTCGCTATGTCTCTGGTTGTTGTTCGAAGAAATGATCCTGTTTGTGCCCGAAGAGTCCTTGGCGACTTCGGGTCTGGTGAGTTGACGATGAAGTTGATTCCTCATGGCTGTCGTTGACAGGGTCTTCTGATGTCTTCGTAAACATGCCAATGTCTTCTTGTCTTCTGAGACGTCGAGAGTTCCAGGTAAGCAATCCTTTATGCAATGACATCAACAAGGCATGATAGACTTCCAACTTGTCAGTCATGTTGATAATATCGACACCGATAGCGGGGGATGAAGAGAACCGTTTTCCTGCTCACTATGGTGAGGCGGACCAAATGGCAAGGTTCTCATCAACCGGTGGTTGCCGACACAACACGAAAAGGACAGGGTTGTTCTATTAGCGATGCAAATCATGACATTGCATGTCTTGTGCCCTGGTCATCGAAGGCCAAGGTGGCATCATCCTGGGGCAGTGTCGAGGGTGTCACCATCTTTAGAGTCTTGATATTCTCACCCTTCGAGAGGGTATCTTCTGTTGGTATCATCTTGTCGTGGCGTCGTCAAACTTGTGTGAATGTGTGGCCGGGTGGCTTCCCTCTAGATTACCCACGAGTATTTCAAGGAATCCAGTGTCAGGGGCATAAGGGTAGTAGCGACCGTTTGCAAAGTTTTGAAAAGCAGATGAGGAGAGCCAAGATAAAAATGTTGTAAGTGCTAAGGCAAAACCCTTTGCTTCCTTTGAAATTTTAGGAGAGGTGAGAACTATAGTGGTTTTGTAAGTAATTTTGAAGGGTATGGAAAATTAGTTTTGTCCTATCTAACATCCATGCTAACTAAGGGCTACAGTCAGGATGGCTACCAGCTCTGTGGGGACCCCGACTCATAAGTCGTGATCACCGAATGTACGTGCACAGTGATCCCAGAGATCAATGCTCATTGAACACACAGAAACTGAATAACAAGAGTCTTACATCCATTACATACCGTTTTTACTCAAATATGGCCTTCATGGCCAAGTCTTCACAATCTCGCAGCGGAAATCTTCAACGATAGCGTGAACCCATGCCATCTGCCTTAACCCTACATGCATTCTGACTGGGAAGCGTCCTAGCCCGCATGTTCGTAACCAAGGTAAGCTTCATCATGACCTGATCTTTCATGCCTGGCCAATAAAATAACCAGTGGCAAGCCAATGAGTACTTTGAATGTACTCGCAAGCAACCCATGTTTGGAACAAGGCAACAACAATGCATGATATAGCACTAAGTAGGTAAGTTTTGCGGAAGGCTAATTTTGAGTGCAATGACATGATCAAAATAACTTGTTGTAGCATGCATCATGAGGATACAAGTATCCGTATGAACAGGTTACAGATATCAATATAATCAAGGGGATTGAACATCTCATGTTCAGTCATCATGTCAAGTCACCCGACTTAACTCAAGTATCATCTTTGTCACCAACACACGCACACTAGGTTTGTGAAAAACATCGGACGTAGTTTAAGCAGGACCTCCAACTGTCCATGACCGTGGACATGGCTATTTGAATAGTTTTACACTCTGCAGAGGTTGCACACTTTACCCACAAGCCTCGGGGAACTTCCGTGTCATCCACGACTCGTGGTATATTATATACACGAGGTAAGCACCCGAAAATTGCCTTTCCCCTAGCGATACTAAACAAAGAGTCCACTCGTTGGTGCCATCCCTCATGATAGAAATCACACGTATCATCCATGAGGGCACGCAACGGTGTGCCCGGTGCCTGTGAAGACAGCGCATGATCGTCCTTACCGGCATGACCCCGTATCAAGAGTGACCACGTCACTCCCGCCACTAGTAATGCGGGCTCTATGCTAGTACCCACCAAAGTAATCAACAAAGCCCCGTCCCATAAGGGGTATCGTGGTTGTGCATATAAGGTTGGGACGGTCAGCAAATCTTAAATCTCTCCGTTTTCGAAGACACACACACACATCTTCCTCCGGTACACCACTTCTTTGTCAAGTGGTTACCTAGCTCAACTTCATCTCCCTCGGGCATTAGTGGCACCCGACGGGGTTTTTGAAAGTATTTGAAATCACTTTTGTTTCCATCACTATGCATATCCCCATCCCATTTGCGTAGCATCTACTAAGCATCTTATCTACTCCCACCCGCACAACCCTCATAAAGAGGTAGGGTCATGCACGATGCAAGTATCAACAAGAAAGTATCGGAGGCATCCCACCGAAGGGGATACCACATCATCATGATCATCATCAAGAAGTAACGTGCTATATTCCATGCAATAAAAGGTTTCATAGTCATGGTCAAAGGGCTGCTTGCCTGGCGTAGCAAAGTCTTCGAGGTTTTCACATGCTTCTCGTCCACTCCAAGCACTTCATCTACTTCGTCCACTACCGCCGGAAACAACCACAATAAGCAACACAACAAGCAGAAAATAAAAGTGCTCTATAAATAGGAATTTTATTTTTCTTGGACATCTTTGGTCATAAGAAAAATACCTAAAGTGGCTCTACTAGGGTTGGATCAATGAGGCTCTTCGAATGGTGGAAATGGAGGGAATGATGATCCTATAAGAAGTCTATAGAAATTATTTTTATAAAAATGGGTGATTTCACATATTAAATAGGACATGATTTTAAAAACATTTAGGAAGTGGTTTCACTGGATTTGGAGTTGGGATGAATTTCCTATGATTTTCCTAAGATGGAATAATGGAAAAGGGAGCTATTTATTTGGTCAAGCAGAATAGGTGCATGGGAAAAATGTTAACCATGCCTAGATAAATAGGGTATGATTTTATAAATACCTAGGAACTTGAACCACTCCATTTAGAGTTGGTATGAATGTTCTAGGAATTTGCAAAGTGGGGTTCTACATGGTTCAAATTCAAATTTGAATTTGAACATAACAGAAAATTTTTCTGGAAAAATGTGCAATGCACATATTTGGTTAGCCCATGATTTCTGGAATCTGTAGAAATTTGAATCAACAAAATTGGAGGTCATATGAATTTACAATGAATTTTTGAATCCATTTGGTAAAAAAAGAAAAGGGTAAAGGTTTTTACTGAAAAGGCCAAAACTGCACTCAGTGGACCGGCCCAGTGGCTTGGCCAGTCGCGCGCAGCGGCCATGCCGGAGGTGTACTGCGCGAAAGACGTTTCCGCCGTGGGGAAACGCATCGCGCGGGAGGCGCGGCCACTTAAACGAGGGGGGGGGGCTTAGCCGCTGACCGGCGGCCCCGCTGGCAGGGTCTCCCCCACCTCCCGCCAGCATAGGGGAGGGGCTGAGGAGCCCGACCGAGCACCGGCCGGCGGCAGCCCCGATGGCTCCGGCCACCTACGGCGACGCTCCAGCCACCGGTGGGCTCGGGGCGACCTGCCGCACTCGCGAGGGGGTCGTGCTCCCGCCGAGGAGCATCGAAGGGAGCAGGGCTTCGGCCCCAGCGGAGATCGGCGATGGGCGGCTGCGGAACAAGTGCCTCGGCCACTCGGAGGAGGAACAGATGAGCGAGGGAGGGTGGTGGTGGAGCTAGAGTTGCCCTGGTGCCATTTTTAGGAGAGGAGAGGGCCGGGACCAGGCGAATTTGGCCGAGGCCGAGGCGGTGCCATGACGGCCATGGGGTGGTATTCTGAGCTCGAGAGCTCCGATAGCTTGGTTAGGGGGGTTTCTGGGAGAGAGTGGGAGCAAAGGGAGCTGATAGGGGCGCTCGGGGGGGAGGTCTTAAGGCCGGGGCGAGCTGAGGGAGCTCCGGTCTGCCTCGGATGCTCTCGGGCGCAGTGAGCACGCGTGCCCGGGGTGCCTTTGGCCACTTGCTGGCATCGGGGAGGAGAGTGGGAGGCTCAGAGGGATCCTAGGCGCGCTGGGGTGCTCTGCTAAAGCCGGACGCAAGCTGCAGGACGACCTCAAGTGGCAGAGCACAACTTTTGCAGGTCAGTGGTGTGGTCACCATGCCACTTGGTGTCCCGGGCATCATTTTGGTCGGCCAATGATGTCTGGCAAGCAAGGCATGCGTGCTAGAGTGCACTGGTTCAGTTTCAAGGTCAATGGAGCTGGGTAGATGGGGTTTTCACAGGAGGTAAGTTTGCAGCAGCAAACTTAGGGGCCATATGAGGGGTTTTTACTCGAGGGTATATGGGACAAGACCTTGTCCAGTGGTCATAGGTATGGAACGACTATATGTCAACCAATTTCAGATCAGGGAGATAAAAGGGCAAGGTACTTGTAGTACAAAGCTACATTTACTGCCATAATCTAGTTTTTGATGAGCTGCTCATATTTTCCACATGAGCATGCCATTTTTGGACGTGTAATGATGCATTGGCATGCCTGAGGTGTTGTGGTCAAACTTGGGGGCAGTTGCATGCATGGAATAATAGGAGAGAGGAAGAGAGTCATGCCAATGCTGTCCAAAAGAGGGGATCTTGGGGTTTTACCCCCCCCCCCTCAATCATGGAGCTGGTGCTGGGTTTGTTACTGGAGTGGGGGAGAGGTATGATGGAGCTGTGGTAAAAATTTGGGCTCAAGGAGAGCACGTGGGGTGCCTCAATTATTGATCCCAATATTGCACCAAAAGGTGTTTGATCAGTGTTTGGGCTAGCTAATCTCCTCTACTGGAGATAAAACTTAACAGGATGAAATGGTGGGTCAAAACAAGGGTGATCACAAAATTTTGAGCTCATTTGAGAAAAGTTGCTAATGCAAACTTGGTAAACCCTAGAAATCAACACAATCAAGTTTCTGTAGATCTAGTCATGCAAAACTATTCTCCTTGATGCACCACTTGGTGTGGTGGCATTATTTGGGGATCCAAACATGTCCACAAAGTTTGGGGTCAAAAGGAGAAACTTCACAATGTAAAGTTGTTCAAATTTGATTCTGGACAAAGAGGGTTTTGGGATATTTTGGTGAATCAAAACATTGAGGATTGATATTAATCTTTGCATGATAGAATTTTCCTGGAATTATTTGAGAATATTTCTTGTAGAAATATTTCAAAAACTTGAAATAGGCAGAAAGGGCTTTGGAGGGTTTTGTCTAGTATTCTAAACATGACCATGTGTTGAAACTCATACATATGGAAAATATATGTCCACTGAGTTTCCCAAAACTTTCTCAAATATTTTTAAAGCATAAAAATAATTTTACCCTAGGAAAGACCATTTCTGGCCTTAAATAAAAGCCTTTAAATAAAATAGGAAAATAATCAAAAAAATTAATATTTGGTGGTTTTGGGAAGTCTTATATATAATAGGTTCCAAATAAAGTCTTTGTGGCAAAACAATCCACCCAATTTGAGGACTTGTAGTTAAATCCTCAAGTCTTGGGTTTTTTGAAAACCTAACTTGAATAAATCCTTTTTGGCCAAAATAATATTTTATAAAAATAGTTTTATGTCCTATACACATGGCATGATCATTGGGCAAGGCTTTGGATTCAAAGAGATGAGTTTTTAGAGTAGGAGGAATTTTATGAATTAGAGCATAAGCAAACAAACAAGCAATCAACAATCAAGCCAAGCATCACGAGCACACAAAAAGTTTTAATTGGCCCTAATTTTTGAGCTATGTTAACTTAGTCAGAGGAAGCAAAACACAGATTGTGACACTGCTGCTGCTGTTCCAACTGCTACAAAACTATTGCTACTACTGTTACCGCTACTGTTACTGTCACTACTGCTATCAAACTATCATATTACTGTGCTACTGATCACTCTGCTGCAGATATTTAATCTCCAGGTGTGGTTGAATATACAACTCAACTGCTAATACTCTCATGTATTCTTTGGCTTCCCTTGTGTCGAATCTATAAATTTGGGTTGAATACTCTACCCTCGAAAACTGTTGCGATCCCCTATACTTGTGGGTTATCAAGACCTTTTTCTGGCGCCGTTGCCGGGGAGCATAGCAATATTGGTTGAGTCACTTGGGATTTATATCAATTTATCACTATGAAGAATCTGAAGGATCCGAAGACTAAGATTTTTCACTATGCATAGTCCCCAGGATATGATCTACTACTTCTCTGAAAAATATTTTCCTGCTCATAAGAAACAAGCTGCCTTATAGGAAATTTTTAATTTTGTGCAAATTGAAGAAGAGAGTCTCCCACAAGCTTGGGGGAGGCTTCTCCAGTTGCTTTATGCTTTGCCTGATCATCCTCTCAAGAAAAATGAAATACTAGATATCTTTTATAATGGACTAACCGATGCTTCTAGGGACTTCCTAGATAGTTGTGCTGGTTGTGTTTCCAGGGAATGAACTGTTGAATAAGCTGAGGAATTATTGAATGACATATTGAAGAATTATGATGATTGGACTCTCCCTGAACCACCACCTAAACCCACTCCGAAGAAGAGGGGTATCTTATTTCTCAGTCCTAAAGATATGCAAGAGGCAAACAAATCTATGAAGGAACAAGGTATTAAAGCTGAGGATGTTAAGAATCTGCCACCTATTGAAGAAATACATGGCCTTGACACACCACCACCTCCATAGGTGGTAGAGGTAAATTCTTTATTAAAGTTTAATGAAAGTGACATTCCTCACAATAAACATCCTAGTCAATGCTTATATGAGTTTGACAACTATATTATGAAGCAAGATCATTTCAATGCTCATGTTCTGAAACAATTGAAATACAGTTCTAATATGATTGCTCGCTTGAGTGACTTGCTATTTAGAATCAGTAATGATGTTAGAGGTGTAGGAAAGAATGCCGCTATGGTTCAAACTCAGCTAGAACAAGTTGCTAAGTCTCAAAAAGAATGATTTTGCTGCTAGAGTAGTTACAAGAGGAGGTAGAATGACCCAAGAACCCCTTTATCCTGAGGGTCATCCTAAAAGAATTGAACAAGATTCTCAGAAAAGTAATCATGATGCACCTAATCCTTCTAAGAAGAAAAAGAAAAAGAAAAATGATAGGACTTTGCATACCTCTAGTGAACCTGAGACACAAAAACCTCCTGATAATAATGATGTCTCTATTTCCGATGCTGAAACTCAATCTGGTAGTGAACATTCACCTATTGATAGTGAAAATGATAATGATGATGTTCACGATGATGCTCAACCTAGTAATGATAATTAACCAGATAATGATGTTGAAATAGAGCCTGCTCCTGATCTTGATAACCCACAACCTAAAAATAAACGGTATGATAAAAGAGATTTTGTGGCTAGGAAACATGGTAAAGAAAGAGAGCCATGGGTTCAAAAACCCATGCCCTTTCCACCTAAGCCATCTAAGAAAAAGGATGATGAGGAATTTGAGCGCTTTGCTGAAATGATTAGGCCAGTCTTTTAGCGTACCTGCGTAACTGATATTCTGAAGATGGCCCCTTATGCAAAGTATATGAAAGACATCATCAGTAATAAGAGAAAAATACCTGAAGCTGAAATATCCACCATGCTTGCTAATTATTATTTTAAGGATGGAGTACCTAAAACACTTGGAGATCCTGGAATACCGACTATACCTTGCTCCATTAAAAGAAACTATGTCAAAACTCCCTTGTGATTTGGGAGCCAGTGTTAGTGTTATGCCTTTCTCCTTATATAAAAGACTTGATTTGAATAAACTCACACCTACTGAGATATCATTGCAAATGGCTGACAAATCAATGGCCATACCTATTGGTATTTGTGAGGATGTGCCCGTTGTTGTTGTTGCAAATGTTACTATCTTAACGGACTTCATTATTATTGAGATGCCCGAGGACGACAACATGTCGATTATCCTTGGTAGACCCTTTTTGAATACTGCAGGGGCTGTTATTGATTGCAATAAAAGCAAAGTCACTTTCCATATCAATGGAAATGAGCATATGGTGCACTTTCCGAAGAAACAATTCGAAGTGAATGGTATAAATGTTATTGAAGAATCTCCGACCATTACTATTGGAAGTTTTCAATTACCTCTTCCTACTGCCAAAAAGAAATATGATGTACTTATTGTTGGGGATATGCAAATCCCCATTGAGGTAACTTAGTGCTTTATGAAAGTTCTTCTGTTTCATGCTAATTGGAAGTGGTTGTTAATAAGACTTGTTCAACCTTATTAATGAATCATTTTTGAGAGGTATGACGTCGATGAATCTAGTAAGCACAACTCTCTGCTCACACCTTTTATTTTCTGTTTTAGTTAATCAAATAAAATAAAATGCCATGTTTATCCTGTTTTTTGTTTTCTCCGTGCAATAAAAAATGACCCAAAAATAAAAATTCTTAGAATGCCCTGAAAATTTAACACGATTTTTTCCGAATATTTATTAATTTTTGGTGCAAATAACACCAGAGGGGGGTGCACCTGGTGCCCACAAGACACCAGGGCGCGCCAGCACCCCTAGGCGCGCCCTGGTGGGTTGTGGCCCCCATGTGGGCCCCCTCACTTATCTCTTTAGCCCACATCATCCCCTACCTCCAGAAAAAAATCACCACAACCACCATTTTCGTGTTCTTGCTCTCAAATCCGCAGATTTCGATCTCTTTGCTCGAAGCTCCGTTTCTGAAACTTTTGGGAGGGATTGCTACTTGGTATCTGACTCCTCCATTGCTCCAATTAGTTTTTGTTTTAGTGGGTTATGTTTAGAGTAATTAGCTACTCTTGGTGCTGCTGTAGATGAGCTTGCATGTTGAATTCTTAGAGTTCTAAGTAGTTTGAATGCTCAATATGGCCTCTATGCATGCTTAGGAGTAGTTGCTAACAATTTTACAAAGTTTTGTTGACAAATTTTTGTGGACTAAATTTTTTCAGAATTTTTATAGGAATAAAATGCAATTCTTTAGGAGTTCTTCGAGGAGGAGATCCTCGGGAGCCTCATCAAGTGGAAGCTCAGTTCGACAGTCTTATGTCCAACCAAGCGAAAGCTCGATGCGAGATGCCGCCACCAAATCATGCTTGTGGCCTTGCGACGAGTTTGTGGAAGGTGTAGGTATTAAGGAGGAATTTGATCAATTTATTCACAATACAGAGCTTGCTCCGTTCATCGCAGATAAGTGCCCCCAACACCTCGAACTCACGAAAACCTTCACAAAGAAATTTAAATATTTTCCTCATGAGTCTAGAGTTTTGTTCAACTTGTACAATCATTCCTTTACCATGCCGTTAGAGATATTTAGCGAAGCATGCAAACTTCCATATGGGGGTTCCCTCGATGAACCAACAAAAGCTGAGTACGAATCATTTTTAGTTAATCTTTGCTTTGGCGAAGATAGTGGGGTTACACAAGGGAGAATTAACAGCATCCATTTTCCATCACTACAATATTTTGCGCTCTTTAACGGTAAATGTATTGTAGGCAAACAAGATTGTAGCTCACTGTGTGCTCATGATTTGAGTCTCTTACACACTGCCATAACTGGGAATAAGGATTATAATCTTGGTGCAATTGTTGCACGAAGGTTGCAGCTTAATGCTGCTAGTGGTAATTTTTATGGAGGAATCTATGCCTCCCGTGTAGCTGAGAGATTAAATGTTTCACCATGGCCTAATGACCCCATCCTACCTACTCAGTATTTAGACTTTGATGCCATGAAGCATCATAAGTTCCTTACGGGTAGGGCCACCAACTAAACCTATAACTTGAGATTTAATAAAAAAACGTTGTGCCTGTTGCTTTGCCTGCTCCTGCTCTCTTTGATTTTCACACTAGGGGAAGATGTTATGTCCTTGAGAGCGAAGCCCATGCATACAACGCGGAGGTTGAAGCTGCCAGGAGGGCCGCGGAGCCTGCTCCGAGGGCCTCAATGAGCCATCGCCCAGATTATTATTCATACGGATGGTGATTACCAAGCTAGGCCAAAAGCCTAAGCTTGGGGGAGTACGTATTTCCACCGACATTACATTCGTGTTCACACACTTCATTCCAGTTGTCGGTGTTCACACTTTTTCATTGTAATATCCATGCTAAATTTGTTTTCTCGCTTTCTTCTTGTGTATTTGAAAAACTTTGAGAAAATCCAAAAAATATTTCCTACTTATTTTTAGTTTTTCTTTCTAGCTTAGGTTAATTGTAGCATCAAAAGAAAACCCAAAAAGATTTCTCGCTTCTTCTTTTACTTGTTGGGAGCTTTCCCATGTAAATTGTTTTTCTTGTTTTGTTTTTCCTCTTTAATTTGCTCTCTGTAAGAAAAACCAAAAAATCCAAAAATATTTCAGTGTGTTTCTCTGAAATTCTTTTCTTTTTACTTGAGTCGTACCTAGGAGAAAACCACGATGAAATTGTTGAGTGGCTCTCATATGCATTATTGTTTATCTAACAAACAGCCCATATTACCTTGTCTTCTCCTCTTGAATAAAATGTTGCAGATTCCAGCTTAGTCCATGGCACTCTTGCACTATTATTATTTTCTTATCATTCGGTCGTGCAAGTGAAAGGCAATAATGACGACAATTGATGAATTGACTGTGGCAGAGAAAAGTGGGTATGAACTCAACTTGTTTTTGTTTTTGTAAATATGTTTAACCTAGTATCCCTTGATTCAGCTCATTATGATCAAACATGTTTGCAATGACCATTAGGGATTATAGTTGTTCATGCCATGCTTAAGTAGCTAGGAGTGGATAATGATTTATCTTGGGTGTCAACATGCATTAAAATGGTTGTGATGCGGTATGATGATATGGTATCCTCCTCTGAATATTTCAAGTGGCTTGACTTGGCACATGTTCACGCATGTAGTTGAATCAAAACCAACATAGCCTTCATGATATTTATGTTCATGGTGTCCATATCCTACTCATGCTAGTATTCAATGTTGATTATATGTAATGCATGTTCATGACCGTTTTCGCTCTCTAGCTGGCCGCTTCTCAATCTAATTGCTAGCCTTTGCCTGTACTAAGCGGGAATACTGCTTGTGCATCAAAACCCTTAAACCAAGTTATGCGAGATGAGTCCACTATACCTACCTATATGCGGTATTACCCTGCCGTTCCAATTAAATTTGCATGTGCCAACTCGAAAAATTCAAATGAACATCTATTTTATGTGCCTGGACCGCTCATGGACCGATAGGGGGCAGTCAGTATCTTCCATGCTAAGCGGGTTATTCTCATGATGAGTGTTTATTCACTTGTCCTTACACGAGAGGGGCAGTAATAGGGATTCCCAGTCCCGAAATAAAAAATCAAAAATAATTAAACAAAACTCCCCCAGGAATGTTGTTGGTTTGGATGGTACCCGTGGATGCGGCTCGCCGTGGAGTGTAATTGTTGGTGGAGGGGGGGGGGGTAAACCTTTACTTTTACCGCTTGGGAACCGCCGCTAATTTGTTTAGCATGGAAGATTTTGATAACTGTTGGTCGTGACGTTGACTGGAAGGGTGTACCTCCCAAAATTATACCTATCTCTGTTTTAAACTTTGAGCTCTGGCACTGTTGCAAATCCATGCTTCCCTCTGTGAAGGGACTATCTATTTACTTTTATGCTGAGTCATCACCTTCTCAAATAAGCGCCAGACCTGAGAGCACTATTGTCATCCTCATGCATTGTGTATAGTTGATGTTTGGTGCAGCATGACTAGATCTTTTCTACAATGAATTACAATGTTTAGTCGCTGCTTGAACTTTGGAGGTGCTCTGCATTTATGTTTTGCGGTCTCAGAAAGGGCTAGCAAGATACCACTATTGTCATATTGTATGATGATTGTTTTGACAAAGTGTTGGCGCTTGAGATATCTTATTATTGCTCGCTAGTTGCTTATGTTATTGTTATGAGTTAATATAATTTCTAAGAGTTATTGTTGACATGGTTAGTCATAATCTTTGCTGAAAACCTAGGTGCTACTTAAACATATATATGTAAACAAGAACAAAAGAGTTCATAAAAGTTTTTCTTTATCACTTTCAGTTTGTCAACTGAATTGCTTGAGGACAAGCAAAGGTTTAAGCTTGGGGGAGTTGATACGTCTCCAACGTATCTACTTTTCCTCACCCTTTTGCCCTTGTTTTGGACTCTAATTTGCATGATTTGAATGGAACTAATCCGGACTAACGCTGTTTTCAGCAGAACTACCATGGTGTTGTTTTTGTGCAGAAATAAAAGTTCACGGAATGGAACGAAACTTGTTGGAGAATTATTTCAGAAATATGTGAATTATTGGAGCCAAAATCCACCAAAGAGGGGGGCCAGGGTGGCCAGCACCCACCAGGCCCCCTGGGTGCGCCTTGGTGGGTTGTGCCCACCTCGTGGCCCCACTTGCCCTAATTCTGCAACTATAAATTCCTATTTTCGGAGAAAAAAATCAGAGAGAAAGTTTCATCGCGTTTTACGATACGGAGCCGCTGCCACCTCTTGTTCTTCATCGGGAGGCCAGATCTGGAGCCCGTTTGGGGCTCCGGAGAGGGGAATCTTTGGTCTTCGTCATCACCAACCTTTCTCCATCGCCAATTTCATGATGCTCCCCACCGGGAGTGAGTAATTCCTTCGTAGGCTTGCTGGTCGGTGAGGAGTTGGATGAGATTCATCATGTAATCGAGTTAGTTTTGTTAGTGCTTGATCCCTAGTATCCACTATGTTCTGAGATTGATGTTGCTATGACTTTGCTATGCCTAATGCTTGTCACTAGGGCCCGAGTGCCATGTGAGGGAGTCCTGGACTAAGGGGTCCTCGGGCCGCCGGCCTATCTCTCATAGGCCGGCTCGGTGGGCCGCTCTCTGGTTGTTACAGGAAGGGTCAGGGTGTGCGGCGACCCCGTCTTCTAGAAGGAAACCTCCGAAGACGCGGCGTGCACTCCAAGTCAAGATGAGAAGATCAACGTCTTTACATCCGGCTGAAGACTTATCATGTGTAAACCCTAGGTACCCCCGGTGTCTATATAAACCAGGGGGTTTAGATTGTAGAGGGCAGACAAGCTCATCTAGGGTTTTGGCTACTTGATCTCGAGGTAGATCGACTCTGTAATCTTCATACACATCAATACAATCAAAGTAGGACGTAGGGTTTTACCTCCATAGGAGGGCCCGAACGTGGGTAAACATCGTCTCCTTCGTCCCTTGTTACCCATCGATCCTAATCTCATAGCTTGGGACCCCCTACCCGAGATCCGCCAGTTTTGACACCGACATTGGTGCTTTCATTGAGAGTTCCGCTGTGGGATCGCGAGAGGAATTGATGGCTCGCTTAATCATTAGCGATGAAGTCCGTAATGGGGGCTCCTTCGCCCCCGGACAGATTCTCGCCTTCGGTAGCTTCGTGCCGCATGCCGACCCAACCGGCCACCCTGGCCGGACAGGGGTTCTCGCCCCCGATCAAGAGATCAGATTCGGGAACCTAGAGTTCTCCGTAGACTCCCGGGGCGATCTTTCGTTCTCAGGGCTGGCGATTCCATCTAACGGGCCCGAAGTCTCTAAAGCTTTAACTTCGGATCCCCCTCTCGACTCCGTCCTCGGGTCTATCCCTGCCGATGATCTGGCCCTTAGTCCGGATCCGGTTACAGTACTTGAGGGCCAGGGGTCGGCCCCTGCCGAACACACTTTTTGTACGGACACTTTGGAGGTTAACTCCGAAAGTCCTAGGCAGATCGATCCGGTCAAGCTCTCCGCGCTCAGCGAGGCACTGTATCGGATCCTATCCATAAAAATTACAGACAATCCAACCTCGACCCATACTCACATTGGTCTGGAGGCGGGTCATGGGGAATTTTTCGACCCACCCACCACCTACTTGGTAGCCACTATCGAAGACTTAACCGATATGCTGGACTACGCCTCCGAGGAGGCAGAAGACATGGATGAAGAGGACGTCGCCCCCGCCCCTGTCAACACCGGGCGATGGACTGCCACCTCCACCTACGACTTCTACATGGTAGACACCCCCGATGATAAGGGCGATCGCACCCCTAAGAAGAACGGCGATAAATCCGGTGAGGCAGCGTCAAGGCACCGAAAATAGCGCAAACGATCTAAGGCAAACAAGGGAAGGAAAGCCATTATAGGCATTGGGGAAAACGACACCCCGCAAGACCTCGGCGACCCCGAAGACCCCGAACAGCCGTTGGAGGACCAGGAAAGGCCCAACGATCGGCGCGACACCGAGGATCCTAATGATTCCGAGGACGACAACTACCTTCCCCCTGTCGAGGAGGAAGACAGCCTGGAAGCCGGAGACCTCACCGTCCCCGACAACCATGCGGATCAGGAACGGTTCAGGCGGCAGCTTTTAGCCACCGCCCGAAGCCTGAAGGCAAAAGAACAGCAACTCAAGGCCGAACAGGACACCCTCAATGATAGATGGACGAGGGTCTTGGCAGCCGAAGAAGGGTACGGTACCGATCTACCGGACCAACCCAAAAGCTACCCCCGTCGGTGGTTGCTGCCGCAATTCGATGATGAGGCCCTTGAAACATCGCCTCCCAGGCATACTCCATACGACCGGCCGGACCGCCCTCCCCGAGGACAGGATAGAACGGCCGGCGAGGCCGAATACAGACCTGCGGTGCCCCGCAGGAGAGGAAAAGAGCCAGCAGGGCCTGAGGACAGGTATGACTTACGACAGGACCTGGATTACAGAGCAGGACGCTCAAGATCCATCTACGGATCTAGAGGGTACTCCCCCCCGCTAGACGGGACGGGCACCGGTCTTGGCTCGACCACAACGATAGAGGTCGGGAACAATACCGGGCCCGACCTTCCGCCGTTCATAGGCATGACATAGCTCAGGTCAGAGGCGCCGCCCACCCATTGTGCTTCACAGACGAGGTGATGCAGCATTAGTTCCCTGAAGGGTTTAAACCCGTTAACATAGAGGAATACGACGGGACAACAGACCCAGCCGTGTGGATTGAGGACCTCCTCCTCCACATTCATATGGCACGAGGAGATGATCTCCACGCCATCAAATATCTGCCCCTGAAACTTAAGGGGCCAGCTCGGCACTGGTTAAACAGTCTTCCCGAGAATTCTATCGGGAGCTGGGAAGAGCTCGAGGATGCCTTCCGATCCAATTTCCAGGGCACTTATGTCCGGCCACCGGACTCCTCCGACTTGAGCAATGTTGTCCAGAATGCAGGAGAATCAACTCGGCAATTCTGGAATCGGTTCTTGACCAAGAAAAACTAGATCGTTGACTGCCCGGACGCCGAGGCAATAGCCTCCTTCAGACATAACATCCGGGACGAGTGGCTGGCTCGTCAGCTCGGCCTGGACAAGCCGAGGACAATGTCCGCCCTTACCTCACTTATGACCCGCTTTTGCGCGGGTGAGGATAATTGGCTAGCCTGACGAAGCCATAACCCTGAAGACCCAGGCACCTCCGAGGTCCGGGATGGAAACGGGAAACCACGGAGTAACAAAAACAAATGCCGGCACCACAACGGCGATGCGGAGGACAGGGCCGTCAATGCCGGTTTCCGCAACCCAAAATCCGGACAACGAAAGAAACCTTCTAAAGGTAATAGGGATGGACCTACCAGGCTGGACAAAATCATGGATAGGCCATGCCAGATCCACGGCACCCAAGACAAGCCCGCTAACCACACCAACTGTAATTGTTGGGTATTCAAACAAGCGGGCAAACTCGCAACCGAGGAGCAAGGCAAGAGCCCGCGCAGCGAGGACGACGACGAGCCCCGCGGTCCAAGCAATGGAGGGCAAAAGCAGTTCCCTCCAGAGGTAAAAACTGTGAACATGATATATGCCACTCACATACCAAAAAAGGAGAGGAAGCGCGCCCTTCGGGAAGTCTACGCCGTAGAGCCCGTAGCCCCGAAGTATAACCCATGGTCGGCTTGCCCGATCACCTTTGATCGACGGGATCATCCGACTAGTATCCGTCACGGAGGTTCGGCAACCCTCGTCCTAGACCCCATTATCGATGGGTATCACCTCACTAGAGTCCTCATGGACGGAGGAAGTAGCCTTAATCTGATTTACTCAGACACGGTGAAAAAGATGAGTATAGATCCGTCAACAATCAAACCCAGCAACACTACCTTTAAAGGAGTGATCCCAGGCGTCGAAGCCCGCTGCTCGGGCACTGTGAATCTAGAGGTAGTGTTCGGCTTGCCCGATAACTTCCGCAGCGAAGACTTGATCTTCGACATTGTCCCTTTTCGCACAACATTCGCTCGCTTTAACGCCGTCCCCCACTACGCGTACTTGAAGCTAAAGATGCCCGGGCCCAGGGGGGTCATTACTGTCAACGGCAACACAGAGCGCTCTCTCCGAACTGAGGAAGACACAGCGGCCCTGAGAGCTAAATCCCAGTACGGCGACGAAAGGCCGATGCCCAAATCCGCCATAAAGGCACGTCATGATAGCAAACGAGTTCGGTCTCAAACCGAACTCCCAGAATCATCCTCCGCCCAACAAAAATAGGGATACGCCCCCCCATAGCACAGCCCTAGTTCCCGTAAAATATGTGCCAAGAAGGCACAACTTCGCGCTCAAAATACCATGGCTGCTGTGGGGACCCACTATGGAAGGCAAAGTGTTCGGCTGGACCGAACTGCTGCCAACACATGTCTTCGGACAAACCACAGGTACCATCTAGGACCTTTCACGCGTAAAGCTCACCCACACTTCGGCGACTTCTCAAGATCTTCTTCCCAAAGTCCGTTCGCCGATAGCAATCACCTTTAAAGGAACACAACCCCCTCGGGAGCAAAGGAGCAGACATGCGACAGGGCACATCGAGGACGTCTAGCCACCTATCGAAGACCCCGGGTAAAACCTCTCCTTTGTAAACTTTATTTTTCGTTTCAAAATACCTGTAACAGTTGCTTCGGCAGTTTGAGTTATAAAGAAGTCATCGGAAATAAAGACGATCCTTTACGGCCTCCTCGCTGCATTTTATGTCACATACTCTGTTCTCTACTCACCGATGCCGATAGCAAAGCTGTTCGGTACATTTTACGATGCGACCGGCTAATAGACCGGGGGCTTGACAATAAAAATCGCCCCAAGCAACACCCCAGTACTATTGTTTATGTGTTCGGCGTCTCGGATGTCGCGTTATATGAATCGGTTCCGAATTATGTCTTGGGTTAATGGTTGGGTTGCCCGGCTCCTGTGTTTGCCCTCTTACATTCCGCCCATTCGGCTAAAAGGTAAAGGGAGAAGCACTGCGATATTGCTTCCAGCTCGCCTGGTCAAGTACCTCAGTGGAGAAAGCCGAAAACTGACTGTCATAATAAGCGAGAACCGGTCTGCAATCCGAGCATAAGTGTCAAACTAAAAATCGATAGAGGTTATTCCGTGTTATACGAAGGGTTTGTACTATTACAAGCCATGTGGTGTTGGTTTCAACCTCGGTGTACCCGAATATCACAAAACACTGGGGGCTGATCATCAGCCCCCGCAGTCAAGCTCCTACGGCTAAGTGAAAGAACTAAAGCATCATAGTCCGATTGCCTTGTTCCCCTCGCACTACCGCCTTCGTGCACCTATACATCGGCTAAGGGTCACAGTGTGGAACACCTCGTGTAGTATCTACATGGGGGTTGAAGCCGATGACTCGCAACTTTCAGATAAAACGGCCACACAGGAGTCAAAATAATACAAAGCTAAAAAGACATGATAAACCATGCAACCACATTATAAAGCGGAACAGTCATCGGATACATGACAAAACGTTCACTCATACATTACATCCTTAGGGCATTGAGCTTCTATTGCCCGAGCACCATCCATCACGGTGGCAAAGTATCTCTCGGGACACCTATGCCCCTTACCAGGGGGTGGTGGCACGGTGGCCATCTCTAACGGCTTGATCTTCGGCCAGTTCACCATGGTCCTTGCAAAGGCCATCCGAGCTCCCTCGATGCACGTAGAACGCTTTAGAGCATCAATCCGAGGCGCAGCGTCGCACAGTTTCTGCACTAAGCCGAAGTAACTGCTCGGCAATGGCTCTGCAGGCCACAGCCGGATGTAGAGGTCCCTCATGGCCGGCTCCGCCATCCTGTGCAGCTCCATCAGTTGCTTCATCTGCTTTCTTAGGAGGGGAGGATGCTCGGGGGCTTGAAATTGCGCCGAGAACAGCCGAGGCTCAACATCCCCATCCCTAGAGGCGAAGTATCTGTTCGCGTCCGCTGCACTCATAGGGAGGTCCGTAAAGGCGCCTGAGGAATGCCACACCCGGGTAAGCAATACAAACCTGTTACCACCAAAGGCACATTGCAGTAAGTACGGCTTACCATCGGCGATCGCCTTGACTTGGCGGAGTTCTTCTTCAAAGAACCGCCTATCAACACGCTCCGCTTTGAGCTCAGATTTCAGTGTGGATAGTTCAGTGGCCTGGTCTTGGTTCTTTTGCTCAAGGGCCTTGCACTTCGTGCTGGCATCCTTGACTCCAGCTGCACCTCTCCCACCCGGGCCTCGTGCATGTCGCTCTCGGCTTTTAGCGCCGAGAGTTCGGCTGCTACTTGTCTGGCCGCCACCTTCTCATCCGCGGCCTCCTGCCTCGCCTTTTCCAACTCGGCCTTGAGTTTCTCGACCTCCGCGGCCGCAGCTGTGGTAAGAAGGGTTAAATCACACTTAGGGATACCAATCCGGATATCTCAGTCAATGAGGATAGACCATAGCACGAATGGTACAATTTGGACTCACCTTGCGTCTCGTCAAACCTCTTGTTTAGACGGTCAAGCTCCTCATCGGAGCTCTTGAGCTTCCGGTTTAGCTCGGCAAGCTCCACTGCGTTGGAGGCCGCCGCCGATGACGAGGCCTACAAAACAACTTATGTACATTAAAACTCCCGAGCTGTCAGATTCAGACCCTTTACTATGTACTCTTCGGAGCTCTTGAAATAATCAGGGACAAATTATGCCTTGAGCGTCATTACTAATTTTCGGACATAGGACCCCCGGGTGGGTTTTTCCAACTCACCTAGGGCTCGGGGGCTACTACACTTATAAGAGTTGCATAAATTCGGTAAGTTAACCTTTTCGGGAAGAAAGAGTATTACATGGCTCACCTTGAAGCCCGTCAAGAGACCGTTGAAGGCTTCTTTCAGTCCGCTATCAACGGACTGAATGCCTTGTAAAACCACACCCATTAGGGCGCGGTGATCTTCGGTGATGAAGGAGCCGGATAAAGCTGCCTCCATTGTGGCCGGCCACCCAGTCATGGGCGGCACCGGTGTTGACCCGCAAGCCCTCCCTCCGGTCAGGGACTGGGCTGGCACCTCCGGAGGCGTAGAGCGCTCCGGAGATACCCTCGGAGGGGGCTGGGCTGAACTCCGTCCCCCCTCTTCAGTTACCAGGGGAGTTTCCTTCTCCTGGTCTTTGGCGGCCGAGGTATTAACCTCAGCCATAACGACGTCACCCCCGCCGCCGGTGTTCGGCTCAGAAGGAGCCCGGCACGATAGCACCTCCACGGTCTCCTTCGAGACCTCGGGCGGCGTAGTATGTGACGCGGTCCCACTTTCCGCCAGTTCGGCGGGCGGAGACTCCATGTCTGAAACTTGATCGGTGGGGAGATCGCGTGGGGGGCTGCAAGTTGAAAGACGATCTCCCGTTTAAGCATTAAAAACTCTATATAAGAAGCCCGGAGGGTGTTCGGATTCACACCTTTGGGCTGGGGGCTTAACCCTTGGGTTCCTTCGAGGAACCCTATCAAAATCCTCAGACTCCTTATCGGAGTCCGAGTTGTTATCGGCCAGGATTGCCTTTGTCTGGCATGTTCTATTCGGGGCAGGAGGAGGTAGGTCCTCCATGGCATCCGCCGACGCCGCCCTTTTCCTTGTGTGGGGGGAGCCGCACTCCCCTTCGTCCTCATGCTCTTCCTCGTGGGTGGAAGAGGCGTGGGTCTCCTCGGACTTAGTGTCCGGAAGACCCCTTTGATGGAGACCCTCTCGGGCCTCCTTTTTATCCCCTTTCTTCTTCTTGTCCTTCCTCTCTGGCGCCGAATACGGCGCCACGACAAGCATCTTCGCCAACAGATCTGACCGAGGGTCTTCGGGCTGCGGGGCCGGACAGTCAATGTGCTCGGCCTTGCTCAGCCATTTCTGCGAAGATGAGGGAGAAGGGGATCAGCTCTTTGTTAAAAAACAGAGCCGGAGAATTGAAAGTTTTGTCATACCTTGGTGGGAGGGGTCTCGGCGTCCAGACCGGTGTCCTCCTCCTCGGCCGGCCAGCTCTTCTGGGGCTTGAATAGCACTTTCCACAATTTCTCGTGGGTAGTGCGGAAGAATTGGCTCATGGTGGCCCGGTCCTCGAGCCGGTAGGCCCACATTGGGGAGGCCCAGTGCTGGCAGGGAAGGAGACGGCGCTGGAGCATAACTTGGATCATGTTGACCAATTTGATCTTGGCCTCAATCATCAAGGAGATGCGCTTCTGCAGCAATTTTACCTCTGTGGCCAACCCCTAGTCAAGGCCTTTCTTGAGCCACGAGGTTAGCCTCACGGGGGGTCCGGACCTGAACTCGGCAGGCGCTGCCCAATCCGCGCTCCTTGGTTCGGTGATATAGAACCACTCCTTTTGCCAGATCTTGACCGTGTTGATGAAGGTGCCGTCCGGCCACTCGACGCGGGGGAGCTTTCTGATCACTGCCCCACCGCAATCTGCATGCGTGCCCGCAACTGTCTTCGGCTTGACGTTGAACACCTTGAGCCACAAGCCGAAGTTCAGTTGTACCCGCAAGAAGGCTTCGCAGACAATGATGAACGCCGAGATGTGCATGAAGGAGTTCGGGGGGAGGTCGTGGAAGTCTAGCCCATAAAAGAACATGAGGCCCCTGACGAATGGATGGAGCGGAAAGCCTAGTCGCCAGATGAAATGGGGAACGAACACCACCCTCTCGCCCGGCTTCGGTGTGGGAACCACCTGATTAGCCTCTGGTGCGCGGTGGGTGATGTTGGCGGAGAGGTAGCCGGCGCGCTTTAACTCCCGCATGTCATTGTCGGTGACGGAGGAGACCTCCCACTTGCCCATGGAGCCTGAACCCGCCATGGCCGAGCTCGGAGGGAAGCTTGAGGAAGAATCGGATCTGGGCTCTCAGAGCTTGGAAAGATTGAGGAGGCAAGGGGTGCGGATTTGGAGCGTGAATAGGCCTTGGGGGTTTTATCCCTTTTATGGGGTGCCATAATACCAAGAGCCACCCTTTCACTGCGCCGCAGGCCTCACCACTTCCCTAAATAATCGTGCCGTTATGCGCGTGTGGGATAACCCAGGGCATTAAGCATATCCCGTTATAAACGGGACACGATCTACACGTTGATAAGACGTGCCAATGGAGAAACGGCCTCGAACCGCGAATCGAGTTTTGGTAACCAACTCAGCGGTCGTGATAGGCCGCGACCCTTCGTCAGAAAGGTTGTCAGGAAATACTGTTCATACTTTAACGCTTTGGCCTTCGAGGTTAAGCGATTTATGGTGCCCGGATAACTATTCGTTCGGATAATTACATATCATCGGCAGCCGGACTGGAGCCAGCCGATCATAAATGGGGAAAAGAACTCACCCCGCAAGCTGGAGACTCCGATCATTCGAAGCTGCTAGTGTCATGACCCCTGGCATTGGGGGCTAGTTCGGGGGCTACTTAGGGAGTCCTGGACTAAGGGGTCCTCTGGCCGTCGGCCTATCTCTCATAGGCCGGCTCGGTGGGCCGCTCTCTGTTTGTTACAGGAAGGGCCAGGGTGTGCGGCGACCCCGTATTCTAGAAGGAAACCTCCAAAGACACGGCGTGCACACCAAGTTAAGATGAGAAGATCAGCGTCTTTACATCCGGCTGAAGACTTATCATGTGTAAACCCTAGGTACCCCCGGTGTCTATATAAACCAGGGGTTTAGATTGTAGAGGGCAGACAAGCTCATCTAGGGTTTTGGCTACTTGATCTCGAGGTAGATCGACTCTGTAATCTTCATACACATCAATACAATCAAAGCAGGACGTAGGGTTTTCCTCCATAGGAGGGCCCGAACCTGGGTAAACATCGTCTCCTTCGTCCCTTGTTACCCATCGATCCTAATCTCACAGCTCGGGACCCCCTACCCGAGATCCACCGGTTTTGACACCAACACCATGATTTCAGATCTGAACCGTTTATGTTATCATCTCTATATCTATGTTCTTGATCCGATCTTGCCTAGTCATATGCACCTATTACGTGTTATGATCCGTCAACCCCATAGTGACAATATTTGGGATACTTCGCGGTGATGACCGTAGTTTGAGGAGTTCATGTATTCACCATGTGTTAATGCTTTGTTCCGGTTCTCTATTAAAAGGAGGCCATAATATCCCTTAGTTTCCTTATGGACCCCGCTGCCACGGGAGGGTAGGACAAAAGATGTCATGCAAGTTCTTTTCCATAAGCACGTATGACTATTTAAGGAATACATGCCTACATTACATTGATGAACTAGAGCTAGTTCTGTCTCGCCCTAAGTTATGACGGTTACATGACGAATATCATCCAACGAGTTACTGTAAGTGTATCTAGTGCCCCTTAGTGATTTTGGTGTATTGAAGACTTATAGGTTAAGAGACTAATATGTTTGTGAGTATACACAAGCTCTATAAGTCGATGATGACTTTGGTATATTTGAAGAATATCGGCCCCTAAAAATGAATGTCTTCAACTGAAGACTTTGGTGAAGACTTTGTGAAGACTTTGCTGATGACTTTGGTATTCCCTGAAGACTTTGAAAATGAAGAAGATGGTGTGACCTTGAAGATATGAACGAGGACTATGAAGCGTGAAGACTTTTGTTTTTATTGTTTCATTTCCTTCTTTGAGTCATAGGAAACACCGTATTGTTAAAGGGGGCCGAAGTAAAACTAAGGAAAAATTTCCATCTGATGCGAAACTCAAAAACCTCAACACAACCCAATCCTTTGAGTGAAGCCATTGGAAATCTCATGCAGTTCAGTCAAGTTCTTCAGTGACAGAGACGACGTTCTTCTGGTGTCTGAGGAAATTGGTCTGATTGAGGAGTTAGGATTTCGCTAGTGCGAATTGCCTACAAGTGAGGAATATGATAAGCCCTGAAGAATTTGACAGTTCAAATTCCGACCGTTGTCGTGCTTTGCGCCAGCTGTCCAGATATTTTATCCACCTAACGGTCATATCAATGGGGGGCATTTATATCTTATCATGTCGGGTTGCACCCTGCCTATAAATAGCCGCCCCCTTCATCCACTAGCTGGTTGGCTGCTCAGAGAGAGAACTTGACACTTGTCAGTTGAGAGCAACCCATTCCTCGAGGACTTTGAGACAAAATCATCAGTGAGGAAAAACCCAAAACCCAAACCACCAAAACCCAAAGTGATTGAGCATCACTGAAGAGATTGTTCCTGTGTGGAACCAACGCTTTTTACCTTTGAAGAATGTGTATCTTCCAGACGGTTAGGCGTCATGGTCTAGAGCATCCAGCAGTAAATTGTGGATCGCCGGGTGACCGAGTTTGTGAGGGTTTGGAAGTCTATGCTGAAGACTTACCACGAGTGTTGGGCGAGGTCTTTGTGACCTTAGCTCAAGGAGAATATGGTAAGGACTGTGTGTCCTGCGACTGTGTGTCCTTTGGTTTAAATACCAAGCCGCTCCGAAACAGACGTATGACTGTCACAGCAGTTGGAACTGGGTCATCAAATCATTGTCTTCATCGAGCATGTGGTTCTATTTCCTCAACCCCTTATTTCCTCGAAGTACTTGTTGATGTATCTGATCGTTACTGTCGAAGAATTTGACTAGAGAGTTTCTCAATTTCCTCATATCAAATTCTTCAGTCACTTTATCTTCAGCCTGCTTATCCTGTTCACGCTACTCATGCTTTGTGTATGTTTCATTTCATCATGATGACTATGCTACTGCTATGTTTCGCGTGCACTTGAGTACTTATTCCGCTGCGAGTAGTTCGTCACTTAGCAAATTTCTCAACTAGTATTTCCTCAAGTGACGAATTTAGAAAAATCGCCTATTCACCCCCCTCTAGTTGATATAACACACTTTCAATTGGTATCAGAGCAAGGTACTCCCTTGTTCTGTGTGATTTTGGTTTAACAACCTGGAGTTTTAGTTATGTTGACTGCAGGCATGATCAAGGTCTCAGCTGGGTGTCCTACCTTCGATGGGACGGACTACCCCTACTGGAAGAATAAGATGCGCATGCATCTTGAGGCAATTGACAACGATCTCTGGTATGTTGTGGAAAATGGTGTTCCCTTTGTCACTCCCACTATCAACGCTGCTGATGTGAAGAGATTCAAGCAACTCGACTCTCAAGCGAAGAATATCATATGTGTCCATCTGAGCAAAGGTCAGTATGGCAGAGTGAGTGCTTTGGAGACTGCTAAGCTTATCTGGGATAGGCTATCCAAAGTCAATGAAGGCATTTCAACTCAACGTGACTCTCGAGTTGATGTTCTTCGCAATCTCTTCAACCGATTCAAAAGACTCGACAACGAAAATGTCCAGCAAACTTTCGATCGTCTCACTGATATCTCCAACGAGCTTCAGCCTCTTGGTGCCACTGACATCACCGACCATGAGGTGGTGAAGAAACTATTGAGATCTCTTGATTCCTCATTCGATACACTTGCTTTGATGATTGAAGAACGTGGAGACTACAAGTGACTAGATCCTGCTGATATTCTTGAGAGACTCAATACTCATGAATTCCATCAAGCTGAGAAGAGAGACCTCTACGGGCCAAGTTATGGAAGATCTCGTGCTTTGAAGGCCAAGGCAATTTCCTCATCCGAAGACGAAGAATCTGATAGTAGCCTTGGTGATCCTGAAGAACTGAGTCAGGAGCTAGCAATGCTCGTGAGGAAATTCCAGAAGTTCTCAAGGAGAGGTCGGTTTGGAAAATCATCAAGAAGTGGCCTGAAGAACTCAGAATGTTCATCAAGCGACTACAAGAAGAGAACTTGTCACAAATGCAAGAAATCTGGCCACTATATTGCTGACTGTCCTCTCTGGGAAAAAGAATCAAATAAGAAGAAATACAAGGATGATAGTTCTGATAACTCGAAGAAAAAGAAGAAATCTTCAAAGTCCTCATCTTCAAAGTCCTCATCGCATAGGAAGAACAACTTAAGGAAGGCTCGTGCACTTATTGGCAAGGAAATGGATTCTGAAGAAGAATCTGAAGAATATGAGGAACATGAAGAATCTGAAGTGGAGTCTGAGTCTGGTGTGGCGAGCCTAGCCCTCGCTACTGCTTTCGTCAGCAAGTCCATCTTCAATGATGAAGAAAATGGCTACTCCAACAACTCTGACGTCAGCAACGATGACTTTGCTCCCACCTATTGCTTCATGGCAAGTAGTGCTCAGGTAACCACAGTATGCCCTATCTTTGATGGATCTGACTATCCCAAATGGGAAGTCCTCATGCGGAAGCACCTCATATCGAAGAATAGCGAGCTATAGACTGTTACTGAGCTTGGACTGACAGATCTCTGCAAGATGGCAAATGCTGATGACATTCTTAAGTACACACAGCTGGATGCCCAGGCGAAGAATATCATCTGCTCTAGCTTGTCAAAGGTCATGTTCAAAAGCATCTACCATCTTCAAAATGCAAAGCTCATCTGGGACAGGCTCTGTGATGTTCATGAAGGCTATCGCACTCGTCAAGATCCCATGTTCATCGAATACAAGAACTTCCTCAAAACGCAGAAGACTGATCCAACTTCATCTTCCTCATCTATGTGCCTCATGGCAAAAGGATCAAAGGTACTCACATATCATTCCTCATCTGAATCTAGTGAATGTGAATCTGAAGAAAACCTCTAACCTAGATATTCCAAACTTGCTAATATTGCCACCAAACAACAAACTGCACTGGAAAAGCTTCAGAAACTGCTAGACAAAAGCGATGACCTGTTGAACGAGGAAATGGATCACACTCAAACTCTCACGAAAGGACTTCAAAGTCTTCAGTCCAAGTTTGATAACCTTCAAAGTCGTCATGAGGCTCTCTTAGTCGATCATGACAAGCTTTCTTATGAATTTCTTCAAAGAAAGCAAGATCTTGAGAAACTAAGGGTGTCTCATGAAGATCTTCAAAGGGACAACGATTCTTTACTTGCTCAACAGATCAGTACCGCTCAGGAAGATTTTGTTCCACCTTGTTTGAAATGCATCGAACATGAAACTGCTCATTCTTCACCTGAAAGTTCAAATGCTTCTATCACTGCAAATTCCTCAACTATTTCTGTGGTCACAAATTCCTCATCTGAGGATACCACAAGTATCACTGACGACAATGCAGGGTTGAAGGAATTGTATGTGACAGGCATATACAAAAGTCTCAAAGGGCATCAAACCCTTTGCGATGTGCTAAAAAATAAGATTCTGAACAGGAACCCCAGGAAAGAGGGTATTGCATTTGAGAGGAAACTCAATGCTGATGGATCTTACTGGAAACCTAAGCAGTACCCCAAAACCTCATGGGTTGCTGCAAAAGGACCTCCTGTAGATCCATCCACTTTATTTGGCTTTACTTGTGAATCTTCATATTTCTCTGATGAGTCAATTGACTCCAACTATAAACTGTTTAAAAATCAGAATGGTGAAGTATTTGCCATATATGTTGGTACTAACTGCAGGAACGATCCTCCAATGAAGAAAATCTGGGTCCCCAAAAGGTACCTTGATAATCTTCAAGTGAATGTCCTCATGACACCATCAGTGAAGAACAGGAACCTCAAATCAAATTCTTCAGTTGGACCAAAGTCTTCACAAGGACCAAAGTCCTCACAAGGACCAAATTCCTCATATGGTCAAAAATCATATCATTCTCGTGCTAATGCTTCTGTTTCACAGGGAAAATCTAAGGGTCATGAATATGCTCATTATTCTTCAAATCATTATGTTCATAAATCCTCGAAGAATTTCTCTGCTTATTCATATGAGTACTCTAACCTCCATCCTGTGAAACGAAGTGCACTTGCTTCAATGCCACCATTCTCATATGGAGCTCGCAGAATGATGAACTCTTTGCCACCCCACCAGATGTGGGTGGTGAATAAATCGAACTAATCTCTTATGCAGGGTCAGGTCTCCAGACGAACTTGAACATCTGATGAATTTGCTGGAGACCTGAGGAAATGCTTGAAAGGACGCAAGCTAATCATGAAGAAATGATTCATTCATTTCTCACGTCCTCATATTACTTTGCTTACTATTTGTTGGAAATATGCCCTAGAGGCAATAATAAAATGGTTATTATTATATTTCCTTGTTCATGATAATTGTCTATTGTTCATGCTATAATTGTATTAACCGGAAACCGTAATACATGTGTGAATACATAGACCACACCATGTCCCTAGTGAGCCTCTAGTTGACTAGCTCGTTGATCAATAGATGGTCATGGTTTCCTGACCATGGACATTGGATGTCGTTGATAACGGGATCACATCATTAGGAGAATGATGTGATGGACAAGACCCAATCCTAAGCATAGCACAAGATCGTGTAGTTCGTCTGCTAGAGCTTTTCTAATGTCAAGTATCATTTCCTTAGACCATGAGATTGTGCAACTCCCAGATACCGTAGGAATGCTTTGGGTGTATCAAACGTCACAACGTAACTGGGTGACTATAAAGGTGCACTACAGGTATCTCCGAAAGTATCTGTTGGGTTGGCACGAATCGAGACTGGGATTTGTCACTCCGTGTGACGGAGAGGTATCTCTGGGCCCACTCGGTAATACATCATCATAATGAGCTCAATGTGACTAAGGAGTTAGTCACGAGATCATGTGTTACGGAACGAGTAAAGAGACTTACCGGTAACGAGATTGAACAAGGTATAGGGATACCGACGATCGAATCTCGGGCAAGTAACATACCGATGGACAAAGGGAATTGTATACGGGATTAATTGGATCCCCGACATCGTGGTTCATCCGATGAGATCATCGTGGAACATGTGGGAGCCAATATGGGTATCCAGATCCCGCTATTGGTTATTGGCCGGAGAGGTGTCTCGGTCATGTCTGCATGGTTCCCGAACCCGTAGGGTCTACACGCTTAAGGTTCGGTGACGCTAGAGTTGTAATGGGAATTGTATGTGGTTACCGAAAGTTGTTCGGAGTCTCGGATGAGATCCCGGACGTCACGAGGAGTTCCAGAATGGTCCGGAGGTAAAGATTTATATATGGGAAGTACTATTTTGGCCACCGGAAAATGTTCGGGATTTTTCGGTATTGTACCGGGAAGGTTCTAGAAGGTTCCGGAGTGGGGCCCACCTGCATGGGGGGACCCACATGAACGTGGGTAGTGGGGGCAAGGCCCCACACCCCTGGTCAAGGCGCACCAAGATCCCCACTTAGAAGGAATAAGATCATATCCCGAAGGGATAAGTTCAAGATCCCTAAAAAGGGGGGATAACAATCGGTGGGGAAGGGAAAGGATGGGATTTCTTTCCACCTTTGCCAACGCCCCAATGGACTTGGAGGGCAAGAAACCAGCCCCCTCCACCCCTATATATAGTGGGGAGGCGCATGGGAGCTGCAACCCTTGCCCCTGGCGCAACCCTACCCCCTCCTACTCCTCCTCCTCCGTAGTGCTTAGCGAAGCTCTGCCGGAGAACCACGAGCTCCACCGCCACCACGCCGTCGTGCTGCCGGAGCTCTCCCTCAACTTCTCCTCCCCCCTTGCTGGATCAAGAAGGAGGAGATGTCCCCGGGCTTTACGTGTGTTGAACGCAGAGGCGCCGTCCGTTCGGCGCTTGGATCGGATCTTCCGCGATTTGAATCGCCGCGAGTAGGACTCCATCAACCGCGTTCTTTGCAACGCTTCTGCTTAGCGATCTTCAAGGGTATGAAGATGCACTCCCTCTCTCTCGTTGCTAGCATCTCCTAGATTGATCTTGGTGACATGTATGAATTTTTTTGAATTATTACTACGTTCCCCAACAGTGGTATCAGAGCTAGGTCTATGCGTAGATTCTATGCACGAGTAGAACACAAGTAGTTGTGGGCGATGATTTGGTTAATTTGCTTGCCGTTACTAGTCCTATCTTGATTCGGCGACATTGTGGGATGAAGCGACCCGGACCGACTTTACACGTACGCTTACGTGAGACTGGTTCCACCGCCTGACATGCACTTGTTGCATAAGGTGGCTAGCGGGTGTCTGTCTCTCCCACTTTAGTCGGATCGGATTTGATGAAGAGGGTCCTTATGAAGGGTAAATAGCAATTGGCATATCACCATTGTGGCTTTTGCGTAGGTAAGAAACGTTCTTGCTAGAAACCCATAGCAGCCACGTAAAACTTGCAACAACAATTAGAGGACGTCTAATTTGTTTTTGCAGGGTATGCTATGTGATGTCATATGGCCAAAAGGACGTGATGAAATATATGTGATGTATGAGATTGATCATGTTCTTGTAATAGGAATCACGACTTGCATGTCGATAAGTATGACAACCGGCAGGAGCCATAGGAGTTGTCTTAATTTATTGTATGACCTGCGTGTCAATCAAAACGCCATGTAATTACTTTACTTTATTGCTAACCGTTAGCCATAGTAGTAGAAGTAATAGTTGGCGAGACAACTTCATGAAGACACGATGATGGAGATCATGGTGTCGTGCCGGTGACGATGGTGATCATGCCGCACCCCGAAGATGGAGATCAAAGGCGCAAGATGATATTGGCCATATCATGTCACTTTATGATTTGCATGTGATGTTTTTCATGTTTTTACATCTTATTTGCTTAGAACGATGGTAGCATAAATAAGATGATCCCTCACTAAAATTACAATAAATGTGTTCCCCCTAAGTGTGCACCGTTGCGAAGGATCGTTGTTTCGAAGCACCACGTGATGATCGGGTGTGATAGATTCTAACGTTCGCATACAACGGGTGTAAGCCAGATTTACACACGCGAAACACTTAGGTTGACTTGACAAGCCTAGCATGTACAGACATGGCCTCGGAACACGAGAGACCGAAAGGTCGAACATGAGTCGTATAGTAGATGCGATCAACATGGAGATGGTCACCATTGATGGCTAGTCCGTCTCACGTGATGATCGGACACGGCCTACTCGATATGGATCATGTATCACTTAGATGACTAGAGGGATGTTTATCTGAGTGGGAGTTCATTAAATAATTTGATTAGATGAACTTAATTATCATGAACTTAGTCTAAAATTGTCTTTACAATCTATCTTGTAGATCCAATGGCCCATGCTAATGTTGCCCTCAACTTCAACGCGTTCCTAGAGAAAACCAAACTGAAAGACGATGGAAGCAACTATACGGACTGGGTCCGTAACTTGAGGATCATCCTCATAGCTTCCAAGAAAGCATATGTCCTTGATGCACCGCTAGGTGATGCACCCATTTTCCCAGCAACTCAAGATGTTATGAACGCCTGGCAGTCGCGTAGTGATGATTACTCCCTGGTTCAGTGCGGCATGCTTTACAGCTTAGAACCGGGGCTCCAAAAGCGTTTTGAGCAACACGGAGCATATGAGATGTTCCAAGAGCTGAGAATGGTTTTCCAAGCTCATGCCCGGGTCGATAGATATGAAGTCTCCGACAAGTTCTTCAGTTGTAAGATGGAGGAAAATAGTTCTGTCAGCGAGCACATACTCAAAATGTCTGGGTTGCACAACCGCTTGTCTCAGCAGGGAGTTAATCTTCTGGATGACTCGGTTATTGATAGAATCCTCCAGTCACTTCCACCTAGCTACAAGAGCTTTGTGATGAACTTCAATATGCAAGGGATGGAGAAGTCCATTCCTGAGTTATATTCACTGCTGAAATCAGCGGAGGTGGAGATCAAAAAGGAACATCAAGTGTTGATGGTGAATAAGACCACCAGTTTCAAGAAAGGCAAGGGTAAGAAGAACTTCAAGAAGGACGGCAAAGCAGTTGCCGCGCCCGGTAAATCAGTTGCCGGGAAGAAGCCTAAGAATGGACCCAAGCCTGAGACTGAGTGCTTTTATTGCAAGGGAACCGGTCACTGGAAGTGGAACTGCCCCAAGTACTTAGCGGATAAGAAGGCCGGCAACGTCAAAGGTATATATGATATACATGTTATTGATGTGTACCTTACCAGCGCTCGTAGTAGCTCCTGGGTATTTGATACTGGTGCGGTTACTCACATTTGTACATCAAAACAGGAGCTGCGGAATAAGCGGAGACTGGCGAAGGAGGAGGTGACGATGCGCGTCGGGAATGGTTCCAAGGTCGATGTGATCGCCGTCGGCACGCTACCTCTACATCTACCTTCGGGATTAGTTTTAAACCTCAATAATTGTTATTTAGTACCAGCTTTGAGCATGAACATTGTATCTGGATCTCGTTTGATGCGAGATGGCTACTCATTTAAATCCGAGAATAATGGTTGTTCTATTTATATGAGAGATATGTTTTATGGTCATGCCTCGCTGGTCAATGGTTTATTTTTATTGAATCTCGAACGTCATGTTACACATATTCATAGTGTGAATACCAAACGATGTAAGGTTGATAATGATAGTCCCACATACTTGTGGCACTGCCGCCATGGTCATATTGGTGTGAAACGCATGAAGAAACTCCATGCAGATGGACTTTTGGAGTCTCTTGATTATGAATCATTTGACACGTGCGAACCATGCCTCATGGGCAAGATGACTAAGACTCCGTTCTCCGGAACTTTGGAGCGAGCAACCAACTTGTTGGAAATAATACACACCGATGTATGCGGTCCAATGAGCGTTGAGGCTCGCGGTGGCTATCGTTATGTTCTCACCCTCACTGATGACTTAAGCAGATATGGGTATGTCTACTTAATGAAACACAAGTCTGAGACCTTTGAAAAGTTCAAGGAATTTCAGAGTGAGGTAGAGAATCAACGTGACAAGAAAATAAAGTTCTTACGATCTGATCGTGGAGGAGAATATTTGAGTCACGAGTTTGGCACGCACTTAAGGAAATGTGGAATTGTTTCACAACTCACGCCGCCTGGCACACCTCAACGTAATGGTGTGTCCGAACGTCGTAATCGCACTCTATTGGATATGGTGCGATCTATGATGTCTCTTACTGATTTACCGCTATCATTTTGGGGATATGCATTAGAGACTGCCGCATTCACTTTAAATAGGGCACCGTCTAAATCCGTTGATACGACACCGTATGAATTATGGTTTGGGAAGAAACCTAAGCTGTCATTTCTGAAAGTTTGGGGATGCGATGCTTATGTTAAGAAAGTTCAACCTGAAAAGCTCGAACCCAAATCGGAAAGGTGCGTCTTCATAGGATACCCTAAGGAAACTACTGGGTATACCTTCTACCTCAGATCCAAAGGCAAGATCTTTGTTGCCAAGAATGGATCCTTTCTAGAGAAAGAGTTTCTCTCGAAAGAAGTAAGAGGGAGGAAAGTAGAACTTGATGAGGTAATTGTACCCCCTCTCGAACCGGAGAGTAGCGCAGCACAAGAAAATGTTTCTATGGTGCCTGCACCGACTAGAGAGGAAGTTAATGATATGATCATGAAACTTCGGATCAAGTTACTACTAAACTTCGTAGGTCCACGAGGACACGCTCCGCACCAGAGTGGTACGACAACCCTGTCCTGGAAATCATCTTGTTAGACAACGGTGAACCTTCGAACTATGAAGAAGCCATGGCGGGCCTGGATTCCAACAAATGGCTTGAAGCCATGAAATCCGAGATAGGATCCATGTATGAGAACAAAGTATGGACTTTGGTGGACTTGCCTGATGATCGGCAAGCCAAAGAAAATAAATGGATCTTTAAGAAGAAGACTGACGCGGATGGTAATGTGACCGTCTATAAGGCTCGGCTTGTCTCTAAGGGTTATTGACAAGTTCAAGGAGTTGACTACGATGAGACTTTCTCACCCGTAGCGATGCTGAAGTCCGTCCGAATCATGTTAGTAGTTGCCGCATTTTATGATTATGAGATCTGGCAAATGGACGTCAAAACGGCATTCCTTAAGGAAGAATTGTATATGATGCAGCCGGAAGGTTTTGTCGATCCTAAGAATGCTGACAAGGTATGCAAGCTCCAGCGCTCCATCTATGGGCTGGTGCAAGCATCTCGGAGTTGGAACATTCGCTTCGATGAGGTGATCAAAGCGTTTGGGTTTATACAGACTTATGGAGAAGCCTGTATTTACAAGAAAGTGAGTGGGAGCTCTGTAGCATTTCTCATTTTATATGTGGATGACATATTGTTGATGGGAAATGATATAGAACTTTTGGAAAGCATAAAGGCCTACTTGAATAAGTGTTTTTCAATGAAGGACCTTGGAGAAGCTGCTTACATATTAGGCATCAAGATCTATAGAGATAGATCGAGACGCCTCATTGGTCTTTCACAAAGCACATACCTTGACAAGATATTGAAGAAGTTCAATATGAATCAGTCCAAGAAGGGGTTCTTGCTTGTATTGCAAGGTGTGAGATTGAGCACAGCTCAATGCCCGACCTCGGCAGAAGATAGAGAAAAAATGAGTGTCATCCCCTATGCCTCAGCCATAGGCTCTATTATGTATGCCATGCTGTGTACCAGACCTGATGTGAACCTTGCCATAAGTTTGGTAGGGAGGTACCAAAGTGATCCCGGAATGGAACACTGGACAGCGGTCAAGAATATCCTTAAGTACCTGAAAAGGACTAAGGATATGTTTCTCGTTTATGGAGGTGCCGAAGAGCTCGTCGTAAAGGGTTACGTCGATGCTAGCTTCGACACAGATCCGGATGACTCCATGTCACAAACCGGATATGTGTATATTTTGAATGGTGGGGCAGTCAGCTGGTGCAGTTGCAAGCAAAGCGTCGTGGCGGCATGTACATGTGAAGCGCAGTACATAGCTGCTTCGGAAGCAGCGCAGGAAGTTGTCTGGATGAAGGAGTTCATCACCGACCTAGGAGTGATTCCCAATGCGTCGGGCTCGATGACTCTCTTCTGTGACAACACTGGAGCTATTGCCATTGCCAAGGAGCCCAGGTTTCACAAGAAGACCAAGCACATCAAGCGCCACTTCAACTCCATTCGTGGTTACATTTAGGATGGAGATATAGATATTTGTAAAGTACATACGGATCTGAATGTCGCAGATCCGTTGACTAAACCTCTTTCACGAGCGAAACATGATCAGCACCAGAACTCTATGTGTCAGGGAAATATCTTTGGGTGAAACCCGCCCGTTCAGGGCCGGGTCTCGAGGAGTAAAGCCATGAAGGGCCAGGTGGGCCGTAGTGTCTTCTATGGAGGCCCAGAAGGAGAGCCGCCCATTGAGGGGCTGGCCCAAGACCCGCCGAGAGAGGCGGTAAGTGCAAACCGCCTTAAGGTATAACTTAGGAAACAAGTAAGGGGAGTTGGGCTCGGATTGTTATCCCGGCCCGGACTCTTATGTGAGCCCTGGGGCCCCGCCTGTATATAAAGGGGAGCCCCCGGGGATAGAAGGGGGGGGGGGGGAAATCTTTCGAGAGCTAGGGCTAGACAAGTCTCAAAACCCTTGTAATCAAGATCTTCAAATACATCTAGCAGGAGTAGGCTTTACCTCCTCGAGAGGGGCCGAACCTGGGTAAATCTTGCCTTCTGTGTTCCTCGTTTGACCCCTTCGATCTGCTACTTACGCGATGGCTTCGAGATTAAGTCCTATGAGGACATCTGCCGTGAAAATACCACGACAGTTGGCGCCCACCGTGGGGCTATCGCATGGTGGTGTTGAGTATTCGAAGGGTCCTCCCCGAGGACTCGAGGGATACGTGATTGGCCGGATGACCAGGAGTCGGCGCGGCAATCTGCTTGTCGACGACTCAGACTGGGGCCCCGAGGCCGACTCTCTGGAGTACGGTTTCCGGGTCCCCTTTGGCGGAATTCATGTTTTCATTGGGAAGGCTGGCGGTTCTAAGCCAGTCACCTCCACGGAGTCTCGCCAGCGCAGGCTCTGGTGGGGCTGGCGACCACGTTGACGACAGTTGGCGCCCACGACAGTTTGGGGAGAAAGCTATTCCTCTGTATCAGCTGTTGAAGAAAGCAGATGAGTTCAAGTGGACGAAAGCCGCCGCAGAAGCTTTTGAGGCTTTAAAGAAGCAGCTGGCAGAGCCACCCATACTGGCAGCTCCTGTCACCAAGGAACCAATGCTCCTGTATATTGCAGCAAATAACAAAGCTTTTAGTGTTGCAATGGTGGTGGAAAGAAAGGAGGCAAACCGGGAGTATCCTGTCCAGAGGCCGGTCTACTATGTTAGTGAGGTCCTGACTTTGTCCAAGCAGCGTTACCCACACTGGCAGAAGCTGGTTTTTGGAGTATTCATGGCAAGCCGGAAGCTGAGGCATTATTTTCTAGAGCATCCTATCACAGTGGTCTCTTCAGCTCCTTTGGGGGATATAATTCATAACAGAGAGGCTACAGGCAGGATTGCAAAGTGGGCCATTGAACTTGGACCCCATGATATCAGATATGTACCTCGAACAGCTATAAAGTCTCAGGCTTTAGTGGACTTCATCAATGACTGGACAGAGCTTCAAGCCCCGGAGGAAAAGCCAGACAATACATATTGGACCATACATTTTGATGGGTCTAGGCAGCTGGAAGGCTCGGGGGCTGGAGTTATAATATCTTCCCCTCGAGGTGACAAGTTTTGCTATGTTTTACGGCTTATGTTTCCTTGCACTAACAACGCTGCGGAGTATGAGGCCCTTCTCCATGGGCTTCGGATTGCAAAGGAGATGAATCTCAGCCGGGTTAGGTGCCTGGGCGACTCTGATCTGGTGGCACAGCAAGTTTCAGGGACTTGGGATTCTAAAGACCCGCTCATGGCGGCTTACAGACAAGCTGTTACTAATGTGGCTGGTTGCTTCAAAGGTTATCAGGTGGATCACATTGATCGGCGGCAGAACGAGGCGGCTGATGCCTTGTCACGACTTGGATCACAGCGAAAGCCGGTGCCTCCGAATGTTTTCCTGGATGTGCTCCATAACCCGTCAGTTAAGTTGCCAACGGAGGAGGACCTTGCTGTCCCAGACCCGGAGGCCCAGCTGGTGGCGGCTCTCCATGAGAACCCGGATTGGACTGTCCCATACTTGGATTATCTGACTCGAGGCGTCCTGCCGGCTGATGAAATCGAAGCCCGTCTGATCGTGAGAAGGTCCAAATCTATGACCATTGTCAATGGCGAGTTACACCACAGAAGTGCCACAGGCGTCTTTCAGCGCTGTGTATCACCTGATGAAGGCCGGAATATTCTCAATGAGATACACTCTGGTGACTGTAGTCATCATGCCGGCTCTAAGTCATTGGTGGCGAAGGCTTTCCGCCACGGTTTCTTTTGGCTCACAGCTCATGCTGATGCGAAGAATATAGTTAGGAAGTGTGACGGCTGTCAGAGGTTTGCCCGCCAAGCTCATGTGCCGGCTCAGGAACTTCGGATGATCCCTGTCACATGGCCCTTTGCGGTCTGGGGGCTAGATATGGTGGGGCCTTTCAAAGCTTCTAGTGACAAAAAGACTCATCTCTTGGTGGCGGTTGACAAGTTTACCAAGTGGGTGGAGGCAGAGCCCATCAGTAATTTGGATGCAGAGACGGCTGTTAAGTTTGTCAAAAAGTTAATCTTCCGTTTCGGATACCCGCACAGCATCATTACTGACAACGGCACGAACCTTTCAAAAGGCGCCATGAAGCAGTTTTGTGATCAGGAGCATATCAGACTTGATGTGGCGGCTGTTGCGCATCCGCAATCTAATGGGCAAGCTGAACGCGCCAATCAGGAGATCCTTCGTGGTATAAAACCCCGGCTTATGGTTCCTCTTCAGCGCACACCCGGCTGTTGGGTAGAAGAACTTCCCTCCGTCTTATGGAGCATACGAACAACTCCCAACAGATCGACGGGTTTCACGCCTTTCTTCATGGTTTATGGAGCAGAGGCCGTCTTACCGAGCGACATCCGCCACGACTCGCCCCGGGTCTCAGCATACGTTGAAGAGGACAATGACTTGGCTCGTCAAGACTCTCTGGATGCCTTGGAAGAGGAGCGGGACTTGGCAGCTGCCCGATCTGCTATCTACCAGCAGGACCTGCGTCGCTATCATAGCCGTAGGATCAGAAGCCGGACTTTCCAGGAAGGGGACTTGGTGCTTCGTTTAATTCAAGACCAGTCAGGCATGCATAAGCTTTCGCCTCCCTGGGAAGGGCCCTTCATTGTCAGCAAAAATCTTTATAACGGGTCTTATTATCTGATTGATCTCCGGCCTGGAAAGGAGTCTCAAACATCTGAAGAAGAGACCAGCAGGCCCTGGAACATAGCTCATCTAAGACCCTACTACACCTAGAGTTCTGGCTCTGGGGATCATGTACATACCTCTCATGTATATATTATCAATAATGAATAAAAGCTGGAGGCCCTGAAACTCGGGGTATCTGTCGTTTTCCATCCATCATATGGAGGACCCTGCACTTAGTCGAATAAAAAAGACCCATATGGGCTGTGCTTACTGGTAATCCAGAAGCCTTCACCATCTTGGGACCTTCCACCCTATGGGCCGAACTTACTGGTAGTCCAGAAGTCGCCACCATATTGGGTTAAAGTCCTAATAAACGGGTCGTGTTACTGGTAATCCAGAACCTTCATCCGTGTACAGGCACCCAATAAGCGGGTCGTGTTACTGGTAGTCCAGAACCTTCATCCGTGTACGGGCTTAAAAGACTCAGATGGGATGATGCTTACTGGTAATCCAGAAGCCTTCACCATCCTGGGACCTTCAACCCTTATGAGGCTGAACTTACTGGTAATCCAGAAGTCGCCATATTGGGTTAAAGTCCTAATAAGCGGGTCGTGTTACTGGTAATCCAGAACCTTCATCCGTGTACAGGCACCTAATAAACGGGTCGCGTTACTGGTAATCCAGAACCTTCATCCGTGTACGGGGGAAAAAACTTAGATGTGACGATGCTACTGGTAATCCAGAAGCCTTCACCATCTTAAAATCAATAACCTTATGGGCCGAACTTCATGGAAGTCGCCACCATACGGGAAGAAAAGAACTGGTTTGGTTGGGGTTATTGGTAATCCAAGAGCCGCCATCATACTAGGGGCTTTCGCATCCTTTCTTACGTCTTTACAAGTTTGACAAAACTTTCTTGAGATTTATTGCCTTTGCGAGTCTTACGATTTTTATGAACTGTTCTAAAAGTTCGTATTTGGCCAAGAGCCGCCAGTTTATTGCGCTGTTTACAGCATGTTTATGCAAGTTTGCTGGTTATAAGCCGCCATGACTAATTAGTTTTTGGTTAAATACTTGTTTCAAATGATGCATACCTCTTATCAAAGTATTATGAATATCTTGATATTTGGCTAAGAGCCGCCAGCGTCCACGAAGGATTCAATTTCTTTCAGAAGCAGCCAGAGTAATTTTTTATAAGGAAGCTTCATGCCAAGGTATTAGGCTTGCTTCCCAAGGAAGTCAGTGTGCATTTAAAAGCAAGAGGCCAAGATCTTTCTCAAGTCTATTACAAAAGGCCACTAGAGGGAATTTCAGAATCATGGTTCAGATCATATATTACAAGAGGTTCGGCAGCTGGCGACTTTCAAGGTTCCAGCTTTACTCCTGGGTCTTGTCACCTCCGGCTCGGTCCGCATCTGCTAAAGGATTTATGTGGTCATGATCAGCATCCCAGTCAACGTCGGCAAAAGCCTCGAAGATCTCTTCAGCGTCTATAAGGTTTGAAGAGTCAATAGCAGGAGCGAATTCGTCCTTACGGCCTTTAGGAGATAATGTGAGAGGCGGCAGAGGGTCGAGTTTTTCCTTCTTTCCATCTTCGCCATAAGACGGTTGAACTCTTGCAAGCTTCATTTCTTTCACCAACATACTTAGGGGATGAAAGTTTCTTTCCTCAGAGCGTTGTAAGTCGCCTGATCGATCTTTTTCCCTTTGTAAGTTTCGGGAAAGCCGCCAACAAGAGTCTGCAGCTCCAAGTCCTCATAATGAGCTTTTGCGCGGGCCATAGTGTGCATCGTGGCGATACGGGCGCTGGATTCCTTCACAAACTTCAGTTGAGCAGGAAGAGTTGACAAGGCCTCCAGAACTCCCTTTATGGCGGAAGGTTTTTCCTTCCCATAAAAAGCAGCATGGATTGCGCGACGGCTTCCAGTATAAAGTTGCTCGAGGAAAGTATAAGCTGCTTTGAGCTGTGTGGTTGGATCCTTCTCCAGCTTATTGCTTCTGGGACCTGCAAAGAAAACGTCAGAATTTAAAAATTATTTAGGAGACTTGTGTAAAAAGCTTCAGGAAATCTGGCGGCTTACCGAAGATTGCATGGCTCATTTGACGGATGTGAAGTTTAAGGCCGCCGAGCTCTGCAGAGATAGGCAGAAGGCGTTTTTCAGCTTCTTCGGCGCGTTGAACAAGAAGCTGTTTCTCTTTCGCATGTTCAGAGGTCAGGGTGACCAACTTGGCGGCTGCCTCAGACGCAGCCTTTTCTAAGGATGTAACCCGCTCCTCTGCGGCGGCTCTCATTTCCTGTTCAGATTTCAGTTTCCTCTGAGAGTCGGCCAGCTGGGTCTCTAATGAAGACAATTGAGCCTGAAAGAAAAAGGAAGGATCAAATTACTTATGCAGATAAAGTTCCATACCAATTACAAGTAATCCACATGGCACTTGGGGGCTAATGCAAACCCGAAGTTTTTACAAAGAAATTTTTTCTGAAACCCATGAGGTTCTTTTAACTACATGTGGTTCTTTGATCTAAGACCCGGCTGTTTCAAGAAGACAGCCGGCTCTTGGGGACTACATGTGGTTCTTTGCTCTAGTTAAAACACATGTGGTTCTTTGTTCTAAGACCCGGCTGTTTCAAGAAGACAGCCGGTTCTTGGGGACTACATGTGGTTCTTTGCTGTATTTAAAACGCATGTGGTTCTTTGCTTTAAGACCCGGCTGTTTCAAGAAGACAGCCGGTTCTTGGGGACTACATGTGTACATTTACGCATTTTTAAAATATAAATTGGTAAACCTCCATAAAACTATGAAATCAGTAATATGCAGGTTTGGGCGACTAATAAGGATTATGAATAAAAATGATGTTTATCTCACCTTTGGTTTATTAACCAAGGTTTTGGCGATCTCCTGACTCTCAAATAATCGAGTCTGAAGAGCTTCATGAAGGCCATCTAAATCAGCATTCTCTAAGGAGGAGAGGTTTAACTTGTCTTTCCCTTGAGAAGACATGGCTTCAAGGGAAGATTTGCTCAAAGCCGCCGGCGAGTCTGCGGCGGTGGCAATAGCAGCAGCAACAGTACCCTCCTCAATATTGTGCGAGGGTGGAATAACAGCGGCTTCTGAAAGCCGCACTTCCTGAATCGGTGAAGATATCGTTGCATCCGGCTGTTGGTCGATGTTATCAGCCGGTGCTTCCATCTCTGGCTCTAAAGATACCTGAGTTTCTGGAGGGTCATTGGTTATTTCTTCAGAGTCCTTGGCTGGGTCTCCGTAGCCCGCCGGAGGTGAAGAGGAAGTTGAGGGCTTCAGTCTCTTGGAGGTAACTCTGCATATTTATTGAGATTTTAAATAAACTGATAGCTTTGAGATCACACAAGGGTGTGATAATAAGAGCGATCATAATCTTACCCTGGTTTGATAACGAAATCCTCTGGCGACTCTGAGGCGTCATCAGAGGAAGATGAAACCTGATAGTCCGAATCAGAGGGATTAAGCGGATGTTTAAACAAACCAGCTTTAGGGAGCAGAGGTGTTGGATGGAGAAGCACCTCACGCGGGCGCTTATGAGAGTCGCTTTTATTAACGACAGAACCGCTGGCGCCAGTGTTAGAGCCGCCACAATCAGATTGGAGAAAGGCGGCATGCTGAATTGTTTTTAACGAATAGTTGGGATCCAGGCGAGCAAAAGGATGTGAGAAAGGATATTTCCTCACAGTAATTCTGGGTTTCCTAGAAAAATGATTGTTGAACGGAGTGGAAGTTACCTCAGTTTCTCCCTGTTCGTCTTCTTCTTCTTCACCCTGGAAGGTGTCAAGGTAAAATTATTAAGCATAAGCCGCTAATGAAAAGGAAAAAGGTGGGTGTAAATTATGAACTTGCCGATGTTTCATCTTTGGAGGATTCTAAGATAGCAGGATCCGCGTCCAAAGGGTTGATGGTCTCCTTCTTTTTCTTTCCTCCTCGAGAGCCGGCCTGTTTGCCCGGCTTCTGGCCTTTGGGTTCTTTTTCTTTCACCTGTGGCCGAGCTTCCCAAAAGGGATCATCATCCTGAAAGTCGCAAGGGGTAAGCCTCAAGAATGTAAACAATAAAACAGAAGCCTAAAGGAGATTTGCTTACAGCCGGTGGTGGATTGGCTTCAGTGAAGGGCTTCAGAGAAAACTCGCCAGTATAGTCGCCGGGTAAGTTGACGATTATCCTCATCTGTTTCACCACGTCTGACACAGGAGCAGGTGTATTATTATACCTCTGAGGATCTTCTAAACCGGAGTATTCATACATCAGCCGGTCTCGAAGGCTCAATGGCTGGATCCTCCAGGAAAGCCAGCAAAGGATCAAGTCAGCTCCTGTAAGACCATTGGCCATCAAAGCGGCTATCTTGTCCATCAGAGGCTGAAGCTGGATCCGTTCTGTTTCTGTGGGCCTGGGAGGATATTCTTTTTTATGATCCAGGCGGTCAGGTCTAAAACCCGGCAATGGGTGTTGCCCTTCAGGCACCTTGGTCTTCACGTAAAACCAAGTCTCCGGCATGCCCTTTGGGTGGCTCAAGAGCTCAGCACTAGGAAAATAAGTAAACCGCCGTCTCTGAAAGGATATGCCGCCAAGCTCTTGATGGCGGCCTCCGGCGACTTCAGTTTACTTGTTCACATAGAATAAATTTCGGAATAACAAGATCGTTGGCTCTATCCGGAGATAAGCTTCACAAACTACTACGAAAGAGCTTATATTAACAATAGAGTTGGAGCCATGGTCTTGAGGATGCAGACCATAGAAGTGTAAAAGGTCTCGGAAAAATTTAGAGCCGGGTGGATCAAACCCTCTCTCAATGTGACCGGTAAAAATAATGACTTCCCCCTCCTTCGGCTTGGGAGGACAGTCCTTCTTGGAGACCCGGCAGTTTTCTGTTTTGGATAGGAGACCGTTGTCTATGAGTCTTGTGACATGTTTGGTGGTAACCGCGGAGCGGACCCAGTTGCATTCTATTGCTTTCTTTGTCATCCTAGTAAATGGGGAGAAGGATTAAGTCAGCGGCTTTCATAAGTCGGAAAAGAAAAAATTATTAAAGCAAGGATGGCGACTTTCCTTAAGCCGCCACAAGTGAAGGATGTTCAGCACAAGTGAAAATTTTGCTAAGTGTGTAACAACAGATTTCTGCCAACGCGGTAAATTTTTTGGATCAAACAGCTCTATAAAATAAGGAAAAAAGCAGTTCTTGCTACTGTTTGTTAAGCTGCGGCAGGTTTTTACAGATGGGGTTTCTCAGATCTATCTTGATACAAGATTTAATTCCTGATCATTGGAGGGATAGCAACGGCGCCATTTCCATGATGTAAGAGTACCAAGGTGCGGCCAGCGACAGTAGCCGCGGAGAGGCCGAGGCGGAGCTCGAGCCCGACAATGGCGGAACCCTAAGAAGGGTGAGAAGAACTGGGAATACCTGGATCGGATGGCCGCGCGGCGCGGTTGCAGACAGGTGACGGCGGTGCGTCGGGACTGTTTCTCCTTCCGATGGCCGGCGAGCTCGAAGGTGTGTCGCGAGGAGGCGTAAGCTCGGGCGGCAGGAGGAAGAAGATGGAGAAAATGAGGAAAATGACCTGAAAAGGGTATTTATAAGGGGGCGAGACACCGAAGGGTCGGGGCGAGATTTAAGGATCTACAGTAATCCGACGCCCCGATTTTCGCGCCTAATGAATTCATTTGAGATATTGGTGATGTCATGGAAAGATTCGTTCTGGAGATTCGGTGACGTCACAAGAAGAGCAGGACTGAAGGAAAGGCAGTTGAAATATTCAGAAGAGGCGGGTTCTGCTGAAGACTCGCCAAAATATCAAGGTTAAGTTTGAAAAGGACGAGGTTGTCTGGAACCAGTTCAAGCCAACCTGAGGGCTAATGTCAGGGAAATATCTTTGGGTGAAACTCGCCCGTTCAGGGCCGGGTCTCGAGGAGTAAAACCATGAAGGGCCAGGTGGGCCGTAGTGTCTTCTATGGAGGCCCAGAAGGAGAGCCGCCCATTGAGGGGCCGGCCCAAGACCCGCCGAGAGAGGCGGTAAGTGCAAACCGCCTTAAGGTATAACTTAGGAAACAAGTAAGGGGAGTTGGGCTCGGATTGTTATCCCGGCCCGGACTCTTATGTGAGCCCCGGGGCCCCGCCTATATATAAAGGGGAGCCCCCGGGGATAGAAGGGGGGGGGGAAATCTTTCGTGAGCTAGGGCTAGACAAGTCTCAAAACCCTTGTAATCAAGATCTTCAAATACATCTAGCAGGAGTAGGCTTTACCTCCTCGAGAGGGGCCGAACCTGGGTAAATCTTGCCTTCTGTGTTCCTCGTTTGACCCCTTCGATCTGCTACTTACGCGATGGCTTCGAGATTAAGTCCTATGAGGACATCTGCCGTGAAAATACCACGACACTATGCGTGTTCGATTCATCACAATGTAACTAGATTATTGACTCTAGTTTAAGTGGGAGACTGTTGGAAATATGCTCTAGAGGCAATAATAAAATGGTTATTATTATATTTCCTTGTTCATGATAATTGTCTATTGTTCATGCTATAATTGTATTAACCGGAAACCGTAATACATGTGTGAATACATAGACCACACCATGTCCCTAGTGAGCCTCTAGTTGACTAGCTCGTTGATCAATAGATGGTCATGGTTTCCTGACCATGGACATTGGATGTCGTTGATAACGGGATCACATCATTAGGAGAATGATCTGATGGACAAGACCCAATCCTAAGCATAGCACAAGATCGTGTAGTTCGTCTGCTAGATCTTTTCTAATGTCAAGTATCATTTCCTTAGACCATGAGATTGTGCAACTCCCGGATACCGTAGGAATGCTTTTGGTGTATCAAACGTCACAACGTAACTGGGTGACTATAAAGGTGCACTACAGGTATCTCCGAAAGTGTCTGTTGGATTGGCACGAATCGAGACTGGGATTTGTCACTCCGTGTGACGGAGAGGTATCTCTAGGCCCACTCGGTAATACATCATCATAATGAGCTCAATGTGACTAAGGAGTTAGTCACAGGATCATGTGTTACGGAACGAGTAAAGAGACTTGCCGGTAACGAGAGTGAACAAGGTATAGGGATACCGACGATCGAATCTCGGGCAAGTAACATACCGATGGACAAAGGGAATTGTATACGGGATTAATTGGATCCCCGACATCGTGGTTCATCCGATGAGATCATCGTGGAACATGTGGGAGCCAATATGGGTATCCAGATCCCGCTATTGGTTATTGGCCGGAGAGGTGTCTCGGTCATGTCTGCATGGTTCCCGAACCCGTAGGGTCTACACGCTTTCGGTTCGGTGACGCTAGAGTTGTAATGGGAATTGTATGTGGTTACCGAAAGTTGTTCGGAGTCTCGGATGAGATCACGGACGTCACGAGGAGTTCCGGAATGGTCCGGAGGTAAAGATTTATATATGGGAAGTCCTATTTTTCCCACCGGAAAATGTTCGGGATTTTTCGGTATTGTACCGGGAAGGTTCTAGAAGGTTTCGGAGTGAGGCCCACCTGCATGGGGGGACCCACATGAACGTGGGTAGTGGGGGCAAGGCCCCACACCCCTGGTCAAGGCGCACCAAGATCCCCCCTTAGAAGGAATAAGATCATATCCCGAAGGGATAAGATCAAGATCCCTAAAAAGGGGGGATAACAATCGGTGGGGAAGGGAAAGGATGGGATTTCTTTCCTCCCACCTTTGCCAACGCCCCAATGGACTTGGAGGGCAAGAAACCAGCCCCCTCCATCCCTATATATAGTGGGGAGGCGCATGGGAGCTGCAACCCTTGCCCCTGGCGCAGCCCTACCCCCTCCTACTCCTCCTCCTCCATAGTGCTTAGCGAAGCTCTGCCGGAGAACCACGAGCTCCACCGCCACCACGCCGTCGTGTTGCCGGAGCTCTCCCTCAACTTCTCCTCCCCCCTTGCTGGATCAAGAAGGAGGAGACGTCCCCGGGCTGTACGTGTGTTGAACGCGGAGGCGCCGTCCTTTCGGCGCTTGGATCGGATCTTCCGCGATTTGAATCGCCGCGAGTACGACTCCATCAACCGCGTTCTTTGCAACGCTTCCGCTTAGCGATATTCAAGGGTATGAAGATACACTCCCTCTCTCTCGTTGCTAGCATCTCCTAGATTGATCTTGGTGACACGTAGGAATTTTTTTGAATTATTACTACGTTCCCCAACACTATTATATGTGATGAAATTCAATGTGATGAATTTGATGTCGTATTCTTCACTCTGAAGCATATGCGTTCGTAAGATGTACTTATTCATCTGCAGGATGAAACACCCAAAGCAACTAAGTGGGTCCTCGACAGTGGATGCAACAACCACATGGCTGGTGACAAGAACCTATTGAAGAATATTCCACTGGCCCCTTCTCATCTAAAGCATATCACCTACGCTGACAAAGGAAAAAGCAAGGTATTGGGTCTAGGTAAGGTTGCAATCTCGAAGGATCGACACATGGATAAGGTGATGCTTGTCGAGTCCCTTGGTTTCAACCTCATGTCTATCTCAATGCTTTGTGATCTTGATATTGTTGTCATCTTTGGAAAATACCGTTGTGTTGTCATCATGGAATCTGACAAATCCAAAGTCTTCGAAGGCTTTAGGAGAGGAGACTTGTATATTGTTGATTTCTCTACAGGTCCACAGCCGGCCTCATGTCTACTTGCAAAAGCTTTAGAAGGCTGGTTATGGCATCGATGACTTGGACACGCTGGCATGAGGAACTTGCATATGCTCGCAAAGAAAAAGCACGTCATTGGTATTGAGGGTGTCAAATTCCTCAAGGATCACTTGTGTGGGGCTTGTGAGTCTGGAAAGATGACTAGATCCAAGCATCCATCCAAGACCATCATGACTACCACTCGTCCTTTTGAATTGCTTCATATGGATCTCTTTGGCCCCACTCACTATGCCACACTAACAAATACCCCATGCTTATATGGTTTTGTCATTGTTGATGATTTCTCTCGCTATACTTGGGTGCACATTATCCTGTACAAATCTGAAGTGCAGAATGTCTTCAAACGATTTTCTTCAAGGGCCTCGACGAACTTCGATGTCAAAATCAAGCATATCAGGAGTGATAATGGCACTGAATTCAAGAACACTGGTCTTGATGATTATCTTGATGAACTTGGTATTACTCATGAGCTATCTGCCCCTTATACTCCTCAGCAGAATAGTGTTGTGGAGCGCAAGAACATGACTCTTGTTGAGATGGCTCGCACCATGCTTGATGAATACAAGACCCCTCGTCGCTTCTGGCCTGAGGCAATCAACACTGCTTGCCACATCATCAACATGGTATATCTTCACAAATTCCTCAAGAAGACTTCATATGAACTCCTCACTGACAAGAAACTCAATGTGAGTTATTTCAAAGTCTTCGGTGCTAAATGCTGGATTAGAGATCCTAACCATAGTTCTAAATTTGCACCAAAAGAACATAAATGTTTTATGCTTGGTTATGGAAAGGACTCGCACACCTACAGAGTCTTCAACACCTATCACAACAAGGTTGTTGAAACTGTAGATGTGCGGTTCGATGAAACTAACGACTCGCAAAGAGAGCACCTACCTCATGTGCTAGATGAAATGCCTCCTGAGGAATCCATTAGGTTCAAGGCCACTGAAGATGTGATCCCTACTGAAGAACAACTACTCTCTGAAGAAGTTGTACCCAACGCTGAAGATATTCATGCTGATACACCTCAAGAAAATGGTGCTGAAGAAATTGTTCAGCCTCAATAAAGTCATCAACCTGCTCATCCTCAACTTGCAAATGAAGTGCAGATCGAGAAAATCCTCGACGACATCAATGCACTAGGTCCCCTCACACGCTCAAAAGCTTCACATTTGTCTAACTTTTGTGGGCACTTTGCTTTTGTCTCTATCACAGAGCCCACCAAAGTTGATGAATCTTTCCTAGAGCCTGAATGGATACAAGCCATGCAAGAGGAATTGCATCAATTCAAGCTCAACAATGTGTGGGAACTTGTTAAACGCCCAGATCCTCGCAAGCACAATGTCATAGGTACCAAGTGGATCTACCGCAACAAACAAGATGAACTTGGTGAGGTAGTGAGGAATAAGGCCCGTCTTGTGGCACAGGGCTACACACAGGTTGAGGGAATTGGCTTTGATGGAACTTTTGCACCCGTTGCTAGACTTGAAGCTATTCGCATATTGCTTGCTTATGCTAACCATCACAAAATCATCTTATATGAAATGGATGTGAAAAGTGCATTCCTCAATGGTAAGCTTGAGGAAGAAGTATATGTTGCTCAACCCCCAGGTTTTGAAGATCCTAAGTATCCGGACAAAGTCTTCAGACTCAACAAGGCTCTCTATGGCCTCAAGCAAGCCCCTCGGGCGTGGTATGACACACTGAAGGAATTCCTCATGAAGAAAGGCTTCAAACCCGGTTCACTTGACCCAACACTTTTCACAAAATCATATGATGATGAATTATTTGTGTGCCAAATATATGTGGACGATATTATCTTTCGATGTACTGACAAATGTTACAGCGACGAATTTGCCTATATGATGAGTGAAGAATATCAAATGTCGATGATGGGAGAGCTCAAATTCTTCTTAGGGCTTCAAATTCGTCAACAACGAAATGGCATCTTCATCTCTCAAGAGAAATACCTCAAGGATGTCCTGAAGAAATTCGGCATGCAGGATTGCAAAGGCGTCAAGTTTCCTATGCCCACATCGGCTCAACTCTGCACTGACGAAAGTGGTAAAGATTTCGAACAGAAGGTATATCGCTCCATGATTGGTTCTTTATTGTATCTATGTGCATCTAGGCCAGATATTATGCTTAGTGTTTGCATGTGTGCCTGATTTCAAACAAAACCGAAGGAATCACACCACAAGGCTGTGAAACATATTCTTCGATATCTAGCAAACTCACCAACAATAGGATTATGGTACCCCATGGGCTCAGATCTTGACCTTATTGGATATTCTGATTCTGATTATGCTGGTGATCATGTGGACCGCAAGTCAACGTCAGGCACTTGTCATTTCCTCGGACGATCCTTAGTATGTTGGTCCTCGAAGAAGTAGAACTGCGTGTCACTATCTACTGCTAAAGCTGAGTACATTGCTGCTGGTTCTTGCTGTGCTCAATTGCTATGGATGAAGCAAACCCTCAAGGACTACGGCATCAACGTGAAGAATGTCCCTCTCTACTGCGACAATGAGAGTGCCATCAAGATTGCTCACAACCCAGTTCAGCACTCAAAGACCAAGCACATCCAGATTTGTCATCATTTTCTTATTGACCTTATGATGAAGGGCGATATCTTCCTCGACCATGTGAAGACTGAAGAACAACTGGCTGATATCTTCACAAAGCCCTTGGATGAGAAGAGATTTTGCAAGTTGCGGTGTGAGCTAAATATCTTAGAATCTTCGAATGTTCTGTGAAAGGACACACATCCTAACACTTATGCAAAATTGGTGACTTTGATGTGCAACACACGAAGTAACGTTTTTCTTCAATCAATAAAGACTAACTCTCTAAGTGTGAAGAAATTAATGAAGAATTTGATTCTCAGAACCCTACGACAATTGTACGCGGTGTCTGAAATCATCATTCTTATACGGTGGGTAACGCCACCAACAACAGTTGAAATTCCTCAAGTTTGAGTTTTTATTCATTTTGCAAATTCTTCAAAATTTGAAATTCTTCAAACTTTTCAACTGATGTTCTTCATCTGACTTTTTCTTCATTGACTATATATATATATATATATATATATATATATATATATATATATATATATATATATATAAATATTGAGGTTTTCAATGTCCTCAACAGCATTCACTTATAGCTATTTCTTCAAGTTGATTTTCTTCTAAGTGAATGCGATCAGACCCGTTCCCCCTCTATGCTAAACTCAACCCAGACTGTTCACAAATTCTTCATATGCGTTCTACTTTGAAACCCGTTCAAAGTCTTCACTGAGTCCTTGTCAGCTGAAGAATTTGCGAACGAAAACTTTAAAATATTCAATCTCACTTTGTTGGCGATTGGCGCTCAAACCGTTCCGATTCCCACGACTGGATAACCCATGATCCCCCACTATCTCCACTACACAGTACGTGGGTGACACATGTCGCATGGATAGCAAGCGTCAGGGGCATACTGGTCCAAAATCTTTGGACCAGTTGGTTTTTACTGGCGCTATAAATACCCCCTCCCCTCCTCTAGCTCGGGTTACTCCTCACTCCCATCTCTCCCGAGCTCTAGACCTAGCGCTTCCGCTAACCTCATCGTCGCCAGAGATGAAGAGCTTCACTGCCTCGACCTCGCCATCGTCGTACTCGCATCGACCGCGGAAGTCTTCACCCCGCTGCCGCTGTAGCTGTCTCCCTCTGCCAAGCTAGGGCATGGGAGATCTGGACTGACGAACTCCTCCACTTCACTCCTCTGTTCGTCGTGTTCATCGCATACGGTAAATAAAATCTAGTTTTATTGCCATTTTTCATTCCGATGATTTTCACAAAATCCTCAAAAGGTGTTATTCTTCAGCAATCCATCTCTAAAGTGCCAAACAAACTCCTTCTCTTGATTTATTTCGCAAAGTCATGATTTTCTTCAAGATTCCTCAATTGTGTGGATACTCAAATCTATACAACTCTGGAACCTAAGTCAAGAACACTTAGTGGAATTCTTCAAGGCATCTATGGTCAAATTCCTCAAACTTGATACCTTTGCAAAATTTTCTGAGAACGCATATGACCTCTTCAAATTCTTCGCACCTATACTCTATTCACAGGTACAAATGTCAGCTGATGCATCTCTAGGTTCTCATCAACTTAACTCATTTGCAGCATTCCTTGAAGAAAAGTTGCATACTTCGTCAGAAACTTCAATAGTTCATAATTCTCAGCTGAAGAAAATGGCAGATGGGAAAAGACCTCAGAAAGGAGGAAAGAAACTTGCATCCAACATTGCATTTGAGATCCCTGAGGATATCTATCCTGAGTATTGCACACCTGATGAAGAAATCTATGGGAAAGAAACCAAAGAGAAGCGCAAAATTCGCATTCAAAAGATTGAAAGGAGATGGATGAAGGAATGGAGAGAATATCGCTATATCAATCCTAAATACATGAAGAAATTTGCCCTAAAACCTCCTTGCCGAAGATCTCCGTTGGCAAATAACCAGGTTGCAGATCCCACAAGTCTCATGAGAGGTGAGGATTTTCCTGAAGAATGGGCAAAACATCAGAGAAAGCTTCAAAGGATTTCTAAAGAAGCTGTGAGGCAATTCAATGTTGACTCTGCTGCTGCTGCCTCTGCTAGTGCACCTGCTCCAAAGAAATCAGTGGTGAAGAAATCCACTGCAAAATCCTCAGCACCAAAGTCCTCAGGTCCAAGTTCCTCACAGCAAATGCCTCAGGCAAAATCATCAAGGGCTCCTGCAATGCCCTTAGTAGCTGCACAATCTTCAAAAGCTGCTGCCAAGTCATCAACACCAGTACATCTAGCATCTTGTCAGAGGACTGCCGGTTTTTCAATTGCTTCAGGGGCATCTGCAACTTCATCTGCCCAAGCACAATCCTCAAGCAGTGCACCTTGCTGAAAGTGAATGCAACAGGAGGACGATGCAAGAGGCCAAGTCCTCACAAGAAGCAAGTAGTCTTCAATATTCCCTCAGAATCTGAGGATGATGAAGCAAGTGATGAAGAACTTGCTGCCATTGTGAGAAATAGGCAAGAAAGAGTGGCTCAAGCCAAGGGCACTTCAATCCCTCTCCTGTTGGACCCAAAAACTGTGCTCAACTTCGTCGACATTTGGCACCAGGACCCAAATACTCCAATTGATGATTTGAATCTGCCTCCCGGTCCTAGCCATGTCCTCACAGCTTTCATTGGTGAGGAAAAATGGAAGTATGAAAAGGCCAGAAAGGCAAAGAAGGCCCAGTACAAGAAAGAGCGCTTCATGAAGAACAATGTTCTTAATCTGACGCATGATCAACTTGTCTCTGTCTAAAAGGACATCAAAGGCCTCAGTGATGAATTTGACCGCTACTATGCAAATTGGAAAGGCGCCAAGGTCAGATTCGTCAATCTGGATGACAAAGCCATCAAGGACCACAACTCAAGGGTTGCAGCCAGATCGCAACCACAAATTCCTCAGGCTAGCTCCTCTGCTCAGCCTGCTGAAGAAACTGCAAGTGCAGCTGAAGAAATTCATGCTGCTGAAGAAATTCCCAGGGCAACTCCAAATGTTGCGCCTGAAAAATTGAGTGGCTAGCTGAAGAAACTACCGTGCCTGAAGAAACTGCCAGGCCGATTGCATCAGTCGTGCCTGAAGAAACTGCTCCGTCTTCACCCCATGCCCCCCCAGCGAAACCATCAAAGGTGAAGAAAGTCACACTTCCTTCTGCATCAGAAGCGAAGAAAACCAAGGATGCGGAAAAGGTAGCTGCTCTAAAAAGAAAAGCATCACCACTAGCAGATTCCTTAGCTGCAAAGAAATTGAAGACTTTGCCAAGTTCTTCAAATGATCAATTGATGTTGTTCCCATCTCATCAGTCCCAGCCTATGAAATAGTCCCATTTGGTAAAGACTATGTCATCTCAAGTGAGGACGATGAAGAAACTCAGTCTGCTGCTTCCTCAGAGCAGATTGATGAAGAAATAGAGGTGGACGCAAATATTTCAACCCCTCTCGTGTCATCACCCCAGCCTCAGTTGACTGCTGAAGAGGCCGGTGTTGAAGAAATGGAGGAGGATGTGGACATTGGACCTACCACTCCAGTCATCAATGATGAATTTTGGGAAGCAACACACCCATATTCACCAATGGCCACTCCTCTCACTCAGATTCCTTAGTCTCCTACCCCAACTGAAGAAATTCAAACAAGATCTGCTAGTTTGTCCACTCCCCTCATGACTGCACCTGAAGATATTCCAGCTGCATCACCTGATGAAATTCCTGTCCTGAATGTTCCTGATTAAATTGCTGCACATGTTCCTCAAGCTAAAGAAACTGCCGTTGCTCCAAGCGAGATTGGGCGGCACTTCAAGCCAAATCTTCCGCCGAAGCAAAAGCTACCTTTCAAAGGAACGAAGCGCCCCAAATTCATCAAGGCGAATTTCTTCAATGAGCACATATTCTTCATAGGGCCAAACCCATATGAATCTGCCAGAGTTGGACGCTCAAGGTTCTGGACTCCATCTCAGATGAACTTCTATGCTGCTGTGCTGTTTGACAAGGACAAAGTCTTCCAGCATCATCAAATTCCTCATGTGGATATGGAATCCATCCCATGCTTCACTCCCGTGCTCACTGTGCTTCATGATGTTGGACTTCTTCCATTCTGTGCGGATGTCTGCGATTGGAATGAAGAGCTGATTCTTCAATTCTATGCAACTCTGCATATCTCTGGTGAAGCGTCTGATGTTAACACATGGATCTTGGATTGGATGTCTGGAAACACTCACTACACTGCTCCAGCAACTGAATTGCTTTGCTGTGTTTCCATTCCAATGCCTTACGAATCTGCTGTTCAACTATCACAATTTCTTCATGAGGACTTTGGCCAATATTGCAGTGTCACCATTCGAGTTGAAACCTTATGCTCCCTGGATCATGAAATACATCAGAAGGTCTTCAATTCCCTTCAAGGTTGACTTTCAGAATCACTATAGTTTTCTACCTCCGATTGAAGTCCTCAAGAAGACATTTTCTTCAGTTGAAGGAAAAGCCAAGGCTGTAATTGATGAAGGCACTCGTCCATTGGATGACCAATTTCGTAAGGCTGCATCTTACTCCACCAATGATGACTCTGCCACACAAGATTCTGCTGGAAAAGCCTCAGCTCAAAATCCTCAAGCCACTGCCCCTCGTGTGATGACTGATCGCGAGCTTCTTCTAAGTCTTCATCAGAAGGTTGATCATAATCACAAGTGGGTAAAGCGTCAGTTTGCTTCAATTTTTCGTGACATGACTATGACGCATAACTCTGTGAGGAAAAATCATTACTATGTGCATGAAATCTTCGATCGCACTTGGGCCATTCTGTCTCACCTCAAGACTCCCGAAGAACTCAAGGAGGTGGGATTTCAGATGGACTTTGACTGGTCGATTCCTCCAAAGAAGAAGTGGAAGAAAGTTCAAGTTCCCCAGCTGGTGACAAGTTCATATTCTTCATCGCGTGAGACGGATGAAGCTGAGGACATTGACGACTGCTGCAGGCCCTGCTCCATCAACCGACCCCGACAACGCTGGCGCTCCTCCACCACCTTCAAGATGAAATTCTTCACGGGCGTTAGTCCTCAATTTCGTCCCTTTTGGTCACTTGATGACAAAGGGGGAGAAATTTGAGTTAGTCTTCAAGCGGGTCTCTTTATATGGGTTGTGTTTTGTTTAAGTTACAACTCTCGCTCTTCTGAAGCTTTTGTTGATTGAGTTGTAAACTTAAGTCCGATGGTGGTCTGATACTTTTGAACTGCTTTCTGCATGCTTATTTCCTCAAGTACCTTAATGCACGCATGCTAAATTTCGCCAGACACCATTTTCCATCATGCATTTCAATTTCCTCATGATATATATAAAATGCGTGTATGGATTACAAGATATAGGGGGAGATCTCCAAGACTCTCAGGGGGAGTTCCTCTATATCTTGTAATCAAATTCCTCAAACTCAGTACTTACACTTCATATGTTTATTCCCGTTGAAAACTTAACCTATCTGTCATCAATCACCAAAAAGGGGGAGATTGTATGTGCATCTAGTGCCCCTTAGTGATTTTGGGGTATTGAAGACTTATAGGTTAAGAGACTAATATGTTTGTGAGTATACACATGCTCTATAAGTCGATGAGGAGTTTGGTATATTCGAAGAATATCGACCCCTAAAAATGAATGTCTTCAACTGAAGACTTTGGTGAATACTTTGTGAAGACTTTGCTGATGACTTTGGTATTCCCTGAAGACTTTGAAAATGAAGAAGATGGTGTGACCTTGAAGATATGAACGAGGACTATGAAGCGTGAAGACTTTTGTTTTTATTGTTTCATTTCCTTCTTTGAGTCATAGGAAACACCGTACTGTTAAAGGGGGGCGAAGTAAAACTAAGGAAAAATTTCCATCTGATGCTCAACTCAAAAACCTCAACACAACCCAATCCTTCGAGTGAAGCCATTGGAAATCTCTTGCAGTTCAGTCAAGTTCTTCAGTGACAGAGACGATGTTCTTCTGGTCTCTGAGGAAATTGGTCTGACTGAGGAGTTAGGATTTTGCCAGTGCGAATTGCCTACAAGTGAGGAATATGATAAGCCCTGAAGAATTTGACAGTTCAAATTCCAACCGTTGCTTTGCTTTGCGCCAGCTGTCTAGATATTTTATCAACGTAACGGTCATATCATTGGGGGGCATTTATGTCTTATCATGTCGGGTTGCACCCTGGCTATAAATAGCCGCTCCCTTCAACCACTAGCCGGTTGGCTGCTCAGAGAGAGAACTTGACACTTGTCATTTGAGAGCAACCCATTCCTCGAGGACTTTGAGACAAAATCATCAGTGAGGAAAAACCCAAAACCCAAACCACCAAAACCCAAAGTGATTGAGCATCACTGAAGAGATTGTTCCTGTGTGGAACCGACGCTTTTCACCTTTGAAGACTGTGTATCTTCAAGACGGTTAGGCGTCATGGTCTAGAGCATCCAGCAGTAAATTGTGGATCGCCAGGTGACCGAGTTTGTGAGGGTTTGGAAGTCTACCCTGAGGACTTACCACGAGTGTTGGGTGAGGTTTGTGTGACCTTAGCTCAAGGGGAATATGGTAAGGACTGTGTGTCCTAGGACCGTGTGTCCTTTGGTTTAAATACCAAGCCGCTCCGAACCATACGTATGACTGTCACAGCAGTTGGAACTGGGTCATCAACTCATTGTCTTCATCGACCATCTGGTTCTATTTCCTCAACCCCTTATTTCCTCGAAGTACCTGTTGATGTATCTGATCGTTACTGTTCGAAGAATTTGACTGAAGACTTTCTCAATTTCCTCATATCAAATTCTTCAGTCACTTTATCTTTGGCCTGCTTATCCTGTTCACGCTACTCATGCTCTGTGTATGTTTCATTTCATCATGATGACTATGCTACTGCTATGTTTCACATGCACTTGAGTACTTATTCCGCTGCGAGTAGTTCGTCACTTAGCAAATTCCTCAACTAGTATTTCCTCAAGTGACGAATTTATGAAAATCGCCTATTCAACCCCCCTCTAGTCGATATAACGCACTTTCAGTTACCGATCCAGTGCCTACGAGCTTTCCACTTATTGTTCTTGCTAAGTTACTATTGCTGCTGTTGCTGTTCCAACTGCTACAAAACTATTGCTACTACTGTTACCGCTACTGTTACTGTCACTACTGCTATCAAACTGTCATATTACTGTGCTACTGATCACTCTGCTGCAGATATTTAATCTCCAGGTGTGGTTGAATAGACAACTGAACTGCTAATACTCTCAAGTATTCTTTGGCTCCCCTTGCGTTGAATCTATAAATTTGGGTTGAATACTCTACCCTCGAAAACTGTTGCGATCCCCTATACTTGTGGGTTATCAAGACCTTTTTCTGACGCCGTTGCCGGGGGGCATAGCAATATTTGTTGGGTCACTTGGGATTTATATCAATTTATCACTATGAAGAATCTGAAGGATCCGAAGACTAAGATTTTTCCCTCTAAGACAAGGGGGGGTAAGGAACTGCCATCTAGCTCTACACTTGATTCACCTTCTGTTATGAGTAAGCTTGCAACACCACCACATGCTAGTAATCCTGATATGTCGCAAGTTATGGATGATGCTACCTGTTGGGGATATAACCCCAGGATATAACCCGCCCAGGAGGGACCGGGTTAGGAAGTTGGCGGCTTAGCAGTTAGGCCTTGAGCAGGACGGAAGACTAAGACAAGGCCTGGAAGTAACTTGCCAGGCGGGCCGGGCGGAGGCCCAGAGCCGGAAGGCAATGTGTGACCCGGAGGTGTAAGCCGCCGGGAGATGACTTGCCAGATAAGGCAAGGCAATTTAGAGATAAGGTCGGTTACTGGATGTAACCCGGCCCGGACTCTTGTAAGCCTAGGGCCTCGACCTATGTATATAAAGGCGGGTTCCCTGGGTGGCTTAAGGTACGAAAACCTTTGATTGAGAGCTAGGTCAAGCGATTCCGCTCCCTTGTAATCGATACTCCATCAATACAACTCAAAGCAGGACGTAGGCTTTTACCTCCTTCGAGAGGGGCCGAACGTGGGTAAACATATGTCTTTCGTCCCGACCAACCCCTTCGAGTTAACCGCCGTAGCGATGGCTTCACCCCTAAGTCCTTTCACTAGGACATCTGCCGTGATGAAACCACGACAGTTGGTGCCCACCTTGGGACAGACGCCCGATGGTTTGGAGTACTCGAAGGGCTCTCTCCCAGGGATCGAGGAATACGCCGTGGGCAGGATGACTAAGAGTCGCCGCGGCAAGCTCTACATCGACAACGCTGGCTGGGGCCCCGAGGCCGACTCAATCGAGTACGGGTACTGTGTCCCCTTCGGCGGAATTCACGTTTTCATCGGGAGGATCGGCGGATCTAAGCCCGGGCCGGACATCTACACCAACCTCGTCGAGTCGGCCATGTTCGCAACCCGCCCGGATCCAACCCGGCCGAAAGCACGTTTTCGTCGGCTTCACCCAAGGCGCCGAACTTGCAGAAGGTTCTATTTCACGAGAAGAAACCCTCATCTGCTCAGAGGACGGATCCTCGAGCGAAGAGGCGGAGTCAATTTACCAGCTTCATAACGGCGGGCTTGGGGGCTATTTTGAGGATTACAGTGTTCCGGAGCCCTATGAGCCACCGAGCCAAGCCGCCGTCTTCATGGCTGGATCGGCGCCGGCTTCTGGCAGCACGACGGCTGCCGGCGTGGCAGGGTCCGGGTCAGCCAGGCCCCCGGCTCAAGTTTTGCTGGATCTGATGAACGAGCTGACAGCTCTGATGGGAACCGAGGTCACAACGGAAAATCAAGCAAGCCGTAATCCGGAGATCGCGAGGCTAAAGGACTAGATGACCAGGGCCCAGAAGGAGATCAACGCAATGCCGGCTCAGATGGATGCTGAGTCGGAGCGTCTCAGGGCTGAAGCTTTTCGCCTCAATCTGGATCAACAAGCCTCAGAAGCAGTTTTTCGGATGAGGCATCAGACCCGCCTGCCTGACCAGTATGAGCCCAGGAATCTTTTTAACATGCCGGGGGAAGGGCCGAACGCACGTTGACCATGACTCGGACGACGAAGGTGCCTGGGAACAGGCCGGTGACTCAGCATCGGTAGCCAGACCCGCCCCGCAGGAATCAGACCCCGCCACAGTGTTTTCTGACACCACCTGGTCATTACTCTAACCAGGTGGAGAACATGATTGCAGCGGCTGCCAGGCTCAATGCGCTCCCCCTCGCTGATGGGACACCCTTCGCCGAAGAGGCACGGAATACCATTGGGTACTTGCAGACAGCAGTGGCTCAACAGGAGAAGTATACTTACAGCCAGAGTCGTGTGCACTCCACGCCCATCCCAAGCCGCAGTTATAGCCGGTGCTTGGAGTCACCGGCGGTCTCTAGCAGTGAGCGACGTCGGAACCCGCCCCATGATGGCCCACCCGTTTTCAACGCTCAGGCGATCGTGGATCATGCCAGAGCTTAGCGTGAGGCGGCAGTCGCGGCGGCTTACCAAGAACCGTCACCAGTAACTCCTTCAACGTTGGTGGGAGCCGGAGTCACCTCCAGAGTTGTTGGAGTGCCGTGTTTAGTACCGGCTCTACGGAACGAGCGCCTGCCGAAGGATTTTAAGGGTCCGCGCAAAGTACCAAACTACACAGCTGATCTACCTCCAGAAGCCTGGATTGAGAGTTATGAGCTGGCCATGGAGATGTTAGATGTCAGTGATGCAATCTGTGCTAAGTACTTCATCATGATGTTGGAAGGACCGGCTCGTACATGGTTAAAGGGTTTGCCACCCAATACCAATAATTCCTGGGCCAAGTTGAAAGCACGGTCTATCAAGAATTTTCAGGGGACGTGCAAGCAGCCGATGACGATCGTTGATTTGGATCATTGCGTGCAGCGTGAGGATGAATCGGCCCATCATTGGGTCTGGCGGGTCTCAACCATTATCCACTCGTCTGATAATATCACGGTGGCTCAGGCAGTTCTGATTCTAGAGACGAATTGTCACTTTTTGCCCCTTAAGCAAAAGCTTGGACGGCTCAAGCGCTCCTGCCAGGACATGGGTGAGCTCATGGCAGCTCTCACTAAGTATGCAGATTCTGACAGCATGAAAGATCCTGGTTCTGATGATGAGAAATCTGCTAAGGGTAAGAAGAATGGCAACGGCAAGGGTCAACAGCAGAATGGGACAGGAAATAACAACCCAGGCAATGGGGGAAAACGGAAGCATCCGGACGGCGGGTCAGATCTGGTGGCCAATACCAACACTGGGAACAACCGCGGCAAGGGCAATGGTAAACCGCCTTTCGGCAAAGGCAAGCCTTTTAACATGGAAGCAATGCTTAACGACCCCTGCCTGAAGCACAGCCTTCCCAACAAGCCGTCCACTCATGCTTGGAAGGATTGTTATATCATGCGGGAGTTCCGGAATTACAGCCTTAACCAGCATCACGGTAACGGCAATGGACCGCCCGGCGGGTCAAGGTCCGGCTCTCATGGGTCAGGTTTTGGTGCAGTCGGCTCAAACTCTGGTTATCAGGGTCAAGGTAACCATCGAGGTCATACTCAACAGCCTGGCAATGGTGGTCAATAGCAAAACAATCAATCAGGGTATCAGAGTAACCCGAAGCAGCTTAATGGAGGCCAGTCTCATGTCTTCACCACAAGTCTTGATAAGCGTGATCAGAAGGTGCGCAAGAGGGCGGTTAATGCAGCGATGCCGGCTCTTCCGCAATACCTAAAGTGGTCTGAGCACACGATATCATGGAGCAGGGAGGATCACCTGCCACGAGTTGATAACCCGGGGCACTTGGCCCTTGTGGTAGCCCCTCAGGTAGGAGGCTACATGTTCACCAAGGTGCTGATGGACGGTGGCAGCAGCATCAACATCCTGTACTATGACACCTTTCGCCGGATGAAGCTGACAGACAAGGATCTCAAGCCGTAGTCCACAGTGTTTCACGGCGTCGTACCTGGCAAGTCAGCTTATCCAGTGGGGAAAATTTCCCTTGAGGTAGCCTTTGGCGATGAGTTCAACTACAGGGTAGAGACCCTGTGGTTTGAGGTGGTTAAAATCAAGAGTCCATATCATGCTCTGTTTGGACGGCCGGCTTATGCCAAATTCATGGCTCAACCCTGTTATGTTTATTTGCAGCATAGGATGCCAGGTCTGAAGGGGACGATTACGGTGCATGGTGATCGGAAGATTGCTCTTGAGTGCGAGGAAGGTGATGCTGCGCATGCAGAGTCGAGTTGTGCTGAAGTGGAGCTCAAATTTTACAAAGATAATGTTGACCCGACAGATATGACCCCATTGAAGAAGCCCATCACAGAAACTGACCCGCCCCTGAAATTTGTGGCAGAGGATACCAAGTTGGTGGACTTTGTTCCTGGCGATTCATCGCAGCAGTTCACCATAGGAGCTAATATGGACCCCAAATAGGAAAGCACACTCATCGAATTCATCCGCGAGAATCGGGACATCTTTGCATGGAAGCCTTCTGACATGCCGGGTGGATCCTAAGTTTAAGCCAGTCAAGCAATTCCTCCATCGTTTCAATGAAGAGCAGCGTAAAGCTATTAGAGAAGAGGTAGCCCGGCTCTTGGTAGCTGGATTTGTCATGGAGGTTTTTCACCCGGAGTGGTTGGCTAACCCCGTGCTCGTAGTTAAGAAGAACGACACGTGGCGCATGTGTGTAGACTACACAGATCTCAACAAGGCGTGTCCGGTTGATCCATTTGCTCTCCCCCGTATCGACCAGATCATTGATGCAACGGCGGGTTGCGAGAGTTTATGTTTCCTGGATGCTTATTCGGGTTATCATCAGATCAAAATGGCAGTTAAAGACCAAGAGAAGACATCTTTCATCACACCTTTTGGAGCTTTCTGCTACGTAACCATGCCTTTTGGACTCAAAAGTGCGCAGGCGACTTATCAACGCTGTGTACAGAACTGTCTTCATAGTCAGATCTGACGCAACGTTCATGCTTATGTGGATGATATTGTGGTCAAGTCAAGGAAGAAGGAGACTCTGCTTGATGATTTGAAGGAAACTTTTGATAACCTGCGGGTTTACAAGATGATGCTTAATCCGGCTAAGTGTGTTTTTGGTGTACCCGCAGGCAAGCTCCTGGGATTTTTGGTTTCAGAGCGGGGCATCGAAGCTAAACCGGATAAAATAAAGGCCATCACCTCATTGTCTAAGCCGGCATGCATTAATGACGTCCAGCGCTTGGCGGGTCGTATTGCCATTTTAAGCCGTTTCATAAGCCGCCTGGGCGAGAAGGCTATCCCTTTGTATCAGATGATGAAGAAGATAGATGATTTTGTCTGGAGTGACGCTGCCAATGATGCGTTCGAGGCGCTCAAAAAAAGTTAGCTGAGCTGCCTGTCTTGGCTGCTCCTGTGGAAAAAGAGCCATTGCTCCTGTACGTGGCAGCTAATAACAAGGCCGTTAGCGCTGCAGTTGTTGTGGAGCACAAGGAGGCAGGCAAAGAGTACCCGGTCCAAAGGCTGGTTTATTACGTCAGCGAGGTTTTGACAGAGTCCAAACAAAGGTACCCGCATTGGCAAAAGTTGGTGTTTGGAGTGTTCATGGCGAATCGCAAGTTGAAGCATTATTTCCTTGGACATCCAATCACGGTGGTCAGCTCTGCTCCTTTGGGAGATATCATTCAAAATAGAGAAGCCACCGGCAGGATTGCTAAGTGGGCAATTGAGCTTGGGCCTCTTAGTTTGAGGTATGTGCCTCGAACAACTATCAAGTCTCAAGCCCTGGTGGATTTTATCAATGACTGGACGGAGTGTCAAGCACCTGAGGAGAAGCCGGACAATACATATTGGACAATTCACTTTGATGGATCTAGACAGTTGGAAGGCTCAGGGGCTGGAGTTGTTTTGACTTCCCCTAGAGGTGACAAATTTTGTTATGTATTAAGGTTAATGTTTCCTTGCACTAACAATGCAGCTGAGTATGAAGCCTTGCTTCATGGGCTCCGTGTAGCCAAGGAGATGAATTTGAGCTGGGTCAGATGTCTCAGCGACTCAGACCTTGTGGCCCTGCAAGTCTCGGGCACGTGGGATTCTAAAGACCCTCGGATGGTGCCTTATCGCCAGACGGTTGACGTCATTGCTGGTCACTTTAAGGGTTATCAGGTGGATCATATGGATCGTCGAAAGAATGAGGCGGCTGATGCATTATCACGAATGGGGTCTCAGCGTAAGCCGGTGCCGCCTAATGTGTTCTTGGACGTGTTGCATCACCTGTCAGTAAAATTACCTTCTGAGGAGGATCTTGCTATACCTGACCCGGAAGGACAGCTGGTGGCGGCTCTTCGTGCTATTCCTGATTGGACGCTGCCTTATCTGGCGTATCTGACCCGCGGCGAGTTGTCCAAGGACGAGACCTTGGCGCCACAAATCATGAGGCGGTCTAAGTTCATGACTATTGTCAATGGCGACTTGCACAGGTGCAGCGTGACTGGCGTTTTTCAACGTTGTGTTTCTCCAGAGGAGGGCCATGAAATCTTGCAAGAGATATATGCTGGCGACTGTGGTCATCACGCCGGGTCAAAGTCTTTGGTGGCCAAGGCCTTTTGGCATGGTTTTTACTGGTTGACAGCTCATGCAGATGCAGAGGATTTGGTCAGTAAATGTGATGGGTGTCAGAAATTTGGACGACGTGCCCATGTGCCGGCTCAAGAGTTGCGGATGATTCCAATTACCTAGCCGTTTGCGGTCTAGGGGCTTGATATGGTTGGACCGTTTAAAAGGTCCAAAGAAAAGAAGACCCACCTCTTGGGGGCAGTTGATAAATTTACAAAGTGGGTTGAGGCAGAGCCGGTTAGCAAGTGCGATGCAGCAACAGCAGTTCAGTTTGTTAAGAAGAGGATCTTTCGTTTTGGTTACCCTCATAGTATCATTACTGACAATGGTACAAATCTGTCCAAGGGGGCTATGAAAGAGTTTTGTGAAAGTGAACACATCCGCCTGGATGTCTCGTCCATGGCTCATCCATAGTCTAATGGTCAAGCAGAACGTGCTGACCAGGAAATTTTGAGAGGGATCAAACCCCGGCTTATGGTTCCTTTGGAACGAACACCGGGTTGTTGGGTGGAGGAGTTACCTTCAGTTCTTTGGAGCATCAGAACCACTCCCAATAGATCAACATGCTACACGCCTTTCTTCATGGTTTATGGCGCAGAAGCTGTTCTCCCCAGTGATATTCGTCATGACTCGCCCAGGGTGGCGGCTTACGTTGAAACTGGCAATGAGACGGCGCGTCAGGATGCACTAGATGCCTTGGATGAAGAGCGGGATCTTGCAGCCGCATGATCGGCAATTTATCAACAAGATCTGTGTCGCTATCATAGCCGCAGAGTCAAGACCCGGACATTCCAAGAAGGCGACTTAGTGCTACGTCTGATTCAAGATCAGACAGATATGCATAAGTTATCTCCCCCTTGGGAAGGACCTTTTGTGGTCAGCAGGAATCTCAACAATGGGTCATATTACCTCATTGATATACGGGAGAACGACAAGTCATGCGCTTCTGGAGAAGAGACCAGCAGGCCATGGAATATTGCTCATCTTCGGCCTTACTATACTTGAGTCATTGGCTCTCATCAATGTACATATCTCTGTCATTGTATATACCCTTTTCAATATAATATAGCTGGCATCCCCATATGTCGGGGCCTCCATTTTCATGCAACAAGTTTTGTGCAAAGAGTTGATAGTTCATAAGGTCACTTGGGGGCTTCCAACCCACTGGGTTTAGCTTTCATACCCTCTTGACCGGCTTAAAAGCCATATTTGAGTTAAACCTGCCTGTTTGCAACTTGCTACTCCGCTAGGTGACCCGCTGAACGTTTGACAGTCAATCTTTTCAAGACCCTGAACTCAGCAAAGTTAAAATGGCGGCTTATGTCCCGTGAGTGCCAGCTTACAGAGAGCTAGGACAAACTCACCTGTTCGCTGTAGTCTCTCCGCTATGTGGCCCGTTCATACTCTTAACAATCAATCTTTTTAAGACCCTGAACTTGTTAAGGTTAAAATGATGGATTTATGTCACGTGAGAGCCGGCCTACGGGGTTATAGACGTTGATGCCTAGCATCTTCGAAGCAAAACTCTTGAGTTTTCTCAAAAATACATAAAGGGTTGATCTCTATTGGGCTGTGCCTTTAAAGCCGCCTTATAGCAACTGAAAATATACACGAATATATTTTGTGTTTGTTGTTTTGCAGGACCTTTTCATGAGCAGATTATTCATATTTGAATGACTACTTATTAGTCAAAGCTTATGGCTGTCATGACCAGCCAGCGGGTCTTATTCCCATATTTTCAAGATCATGAGGCACGAAGTTGTTAACTCGCCCAGGAGTATGGCCATAAGCCGCCAGCACAAGATATAATTTGATAAAGTTCAAAACATGCACGAAGGCACGACACAGGCAAGCAGTTTTCAGCCAAGTTTATTACAAGGCTACATAGAGCCCAGAATTTGTGGACTCAAGTTTTTCATAAAAGTTATAACCCGGCATATCAGCATGCCTGGGTTAACTTCATCTGAGGCCAGCTCCTCGCCTAGCTCGTTGACGGGTCATCCTGCGCCGGGTCTTCTGTCTCCTGGATCTAAAGGTTGTCCACATCCCAGTTGCAATTGATCAAAGCTTGAAATTCAGCTTCGTCATGCAAGATTGGAGACGGGTCAACATCAGGGACAAAAATATGCTTACGACGTTGAGGAGTCCGATCCTTCGGCTCAAAAGTAGGCACCCAAACTCGTGCGTTGTTGCCATCATAGGCCGGCTGATAAACTTTCAGATCAGCTTCTGCGGCTAGTTGACTGGCTAATACCCGAGACGCCTTGAAGCAACGAGCATAGTCATCTTGCGTGAATTCTGAGCCGTCAGCCTTCAGCTGTGGAAACCCGCCAACCATCTCTTCAGGGTTAAGTTCAGGTGCATAAGCTAAATCCGGGCTCAAAGCAGCTATTGCGCCTTTACGGGCAGCTGATTTCTTCAAGTCTTCAAATTGCTTGGGGATGGTTGAGAGGCACTTCAACGCATCTTTGATAAGCTTCGGCCTGCCCTTTTCGCCCATGAAAGCCCTGATGGTGAAAAGACTTCCAGCGTACAGCTGCTCAGTGAATGCATATAAAGCTTTCAGCTTCAGCAAGCTGTCATCTGGAAGGTTGCGAGTTTGGCGGCCTACAAACAGTTCAGTTGTATGAGTCGCCGAGCGAGTCTTTATAGGACTATTTGAAAAGAATGCTCATAACATAAACAACAATACTTACCAAAGACAACTTCAGTCATCCGAGCTACATGGCATTTCAGACTGGTCAGCTCTTCAGCAACGGGTTTAAGTTGGCCCTCGGTGTCTTCCACGCGTTTGATTAAGGCGGCTTGTTCAGCTTCAACAGATTGCTTGTAGGCTTCAAAATCCGCCTTAGTCTTTTCCAGCTTTGTTGAGGGGAACCGCCATTTTGCATCAGCTTCATCTCGGGCGTCTTGTTGCAAAGCCAGGTTTTTCCTAAGGTCGGTCAAACTAGACTCGGCTACATTTAAAGCTTCCTACACAATAAAAATGGTCAAGTACAAGTTTATCAATTTTAAGCCACCAGTACGGTTTATAATAGCACTTGGGGGCACTGAAGAAGGTTGTTACAAGTCTCAAGCAGATTGCAAGCAATATACTTGATACTTGGGGGCTAATGTGTATCAGTTCTTACAAAGTCTACAATACAAATAAGACCCGAATAATCTTCACAAAGATAACCCGGCCCTTGGGGGCTACACTTGGCATTTTCTTTATCAAACAGTAAGTGCCGGCTCATTATTTACATAATGACCCGACCCTTGGGGGCTACACTTGGCATTTTCTTTATCATACAGTAAGTGTCGGCTCATTATTTACATAATGACCTGACCCTTGGGGGCTACAAGCTGATCTATTGAAGTCTACATATTGCTGAAGACCCGGCTTATTTTCAAGAAAATATGCCGGCTCCTGGGGGCTACGTAAGGATGTATGGAATGCAAGGAAGGTTGAGTACCTCATATTTCTTCTTCATCATGACAACTAAGTTGGCCTCCATGTCCCGGCTCGCGGAGAGGCGGCTCAAGTATCCGGAGTGCAGCTCATCAGCAGTAAGCTTCTCAAGGTTGGGGAGATCAAGTTTAACCTTCTCCTTCTTAGGAGAAGGCGCCTCATCCTTACTAATATGCTTGGTCAGCACATTGGAAGGAGCTGGAGTTGAGTAAGCCGTCCAAGTAATGATAACTTGTTCATGGGAAGCCACATCCTCAGCTATTGGCAGAGGGCTGGGTGGCTTAGGATCAACTTCCGGATTGGCCTCAGGAATCACAATGTCAACATCCGCCGGCTCAGTAGGCTGAGGAGTTTCATCATGGGCTCCTTGATCAGCTTCAGAGGGCACGACTTGAATTTCAGGAGTGCTAAGCTTCGGGTTCTCCGGCTCTGGGACGTCAGGATTGGCAGATGACCCACTTAATTTCCTCTTCTTAGCTTGGGCCCTGTGAACAAAGATTTCATTATAAATCATATGCAAGGGCAAAATATTAAGCAGTATGGGATGTAAAGAAGTTCACCCTGGGTTGATAACAAGAGGAGGCAATTTTGAGGCGGTTGAGTCGCCAGAAGAAGGAGGTGTTTCCTAAAAAGTCAAAATTGGGAAATATGAGCAAGTTAAGCACGAGACTAATGTGCAAAAGAAATGAAAACATAAGTTATGAAATACCTCGTTACGGTGCTTCCGAGGAACTAGAGTGTCGGGTAAGCCGGCCACAAGGTCTTCAGAGCCGCCGCTCCGGGTCTGACGTCTAGCGTCATGTTGTTGCTTCTTCAAAAGAAAGTCGGGATCCAAGTGAGCAAGAGGATGTGAAAACTTTACTTTCCGGATGACCCATCGTATTTTCTCTGTTGGCAAAGGTTCTGAGTCGGAGGAGATGATAGTTACCTCTGCGGCACCGGCTTGGCTTGCTTCCGCTTCACCCTGAGAGGAGTCAGCGTCAATAAGTTGCATAAAAAGAAGGCCAAGGGAGTCAAGTTCTACCTCCGAGTCATCCAGTTCAAGCAATTCTTGAGTGGATGGCTTCTTCTTACGAGCCAGAGCGTGGGTCTTAGTTGTCTTTGTTTTCTTCTTTGAAGTGGAGGCGGTGGCTATTCTCTTCTTCCAGAAGGGAGAGTCGGCCTGTATATATAAATGCGTTTGCAGAAAGTTTAAGTGAGGTGTGTGAAGTGCAAAGTCTAAAGGAAAAGAGTAAAGTTTAAAGGAAAAAGCCTTACTACGGGAGTCGGGTTAAGAGCATAGAAGGGGCTTAACACCGTCTTATTGCAGACCTCCTGAGGTTCTCCCAGCAGTGATTTGACAATCAAGTTGAGGTCTTTGTCCGTTAGAGGCGTCTGATTGAAGCGCTGAGGGTCATTCACTTCACCAGAATATTCACACATTAAACCGCCGCGCCGGCTCAATGGTAAGATTCTCCAAGAAACCCAGCAGCGGGTTAGATCAACGCCAGTTACTCCATTGGCCAATAAAGCCCTGATCTTTGAAAATGTTGGAGCGTATTGGACGCGCTCTATGGCGGACAACCGGTCTGGGAGCTCGGTGGTGGTGCAGAGCCGGTAGGGACGATAACCCGGCAGTGGATTTTCTCCGGCTGGAGAAGTGTCTCTGCAATAGAACCAGGTGTGATTCCAGTCCTTGGGATGGCTAGGCAGAGTCGCCGAGGGAAAAGACACATCTCTCCGCCTCTGAATTGAAACGCCACCAAGTTCAAGGCTTGGTCCATCTGCAATTTCCGTCTGGCGATTGATGTAGAAAAAAATCCCTGACGAGGTCAACGGAGGGCTCTTCTTGCAGATAAGCTTCACATAATATTTGGAATTGGCACAGGTTGGTGACCGAGTTGGGGCCAATGTCTTGAGGATGAAGCTTGTAAAAATGCAGGGCATCCTGGAAAAACTTTGATCCGGGCGGTGAGAAGCCATGGAGAAGATGGTCTGTGAAGACGATAACTTCCCCTTCCTTGGGTTCGGGAGTGGTCTCATCACCGGGAACCCGCCAATGGATGACGTCTTGAGCTGGCAAAACTCCCATGACTACGAAATCATTAAGTATCTCCTCGGTAACCCCGGAGCCTACCCAATCTCAAGAGGCGGGGCTTTAGCCATGATGGCGGGTTAAACGCTGTGGAAATATATGGATATGCGGCGGGTTAAGACATTACATGACTAAAACAACTATGACTAAAACGGCAATGCTACTTGGCGGGTCATTGTTAAGTTATGAGCCGCCGTCAACTACATGTATGAAGCGGATTATATTTTGCCAGGGAGAGCCGGCAGCATGATGGCGGGTTAAACGGACAAGTGAATATTGAAAATATTGCTAAGTGTGGACAAACAAGTTCCACCAACTACGACTGCAGTTACAAGATCTACGGACGAGGATAAATGGGAAATGTTTTCTAAACCTAAAAACGCCAGTGGAAGAACATGCAGTTCATATATGGATTCCAGTGAAGGAACGATCTACACTGAGTATGGAATACGTATTAAGTGGAGCATCGTGCGATTTGGCTAGCATTTCGGAGCCTATAGGCATTTACCTTTCCAATCTACAGTGAATACTCCAATGAGCGGCGGCGGACTCGAAGAACTCCGATGAACTAATGCGGATCTACGAGGGAAGAAGAATGGAACCTGGAAGACGCAGGGGAAGCGGGCGTGCGCCGGCGAGCTCTGGTCACGGTCAGGGTGATGCAGCGGCCTTGTTGAGGACAACGGCGTGGTCCGGACGGCGCGGCGAAGCTTCGGATGCGCGAGCGTCTGGAGGAAGAAGAAGAGAGAGACGCCAGTGGGAAAAAATGAAAAGGATGGGAACCCCCATGCCTATTTATAAGGGGGGATGGAACAACAACAGTCCAACGCGGGAATCGAGGAGACAAGATGATGATTGACCAAGAAAAAGCCTCGATTTTCGGGTTGGCCCATGAATGCAAAGATCTGTTGTGATGTCATTAAGATCTTTTGGATTTACCGGAGATGACATCATCCATTTTTACATGGCAGGTCATGAAGGTTTGTTTCAGGTTAAATGATTATGAAGAACACAAGACTCGCCAACCAGAAGACTTGATGATTGACATGAACAGGTTCAAATCATTCTGGGGACTAATGTTGGGGATATAACCCCAGGATATAACCCGCCCAGGAGGGGCCGGGTTATGAAGTTGGCGGCTTAGCAGTGAGGCCTTGAGCAGGCCGAAAGACTAAGACAAGGCCTGGGAGATGATTTGCGAGATAAGGCAAGGCGATTTAGAGGTAAGGTCGGTTACTGGATGTAACCCGGCCCGGACTCTTGTAAGCCTAGGGCCTCTTCCTGTGTATATAAAGGCGGGTTCCCTGGGCGGCTTAAGGTACGAAAACCTTTTATCGAGAGCTAGGTCAAGCAATTTTGCTCCCTTGTAATCGATACTCCATCAATACAACTCAAAGCAGGACGTAGGCTTTTACCTCCTTCGAGAGGGGCCGAACCTGGGTAAACCCGTGTCTTTCGTCCCGACCAACCCCTTTGAGTTAACCGCCGTAGCGATGGCTTCACCCCTAAGTCCTTTCACTAGGACATCGGCTGTGATAAAACAACGACACTACCTCTGCTATGAATTATGCTATTGGTGATGGTAGTACCATGCTTCATGATAATGTGCCACTAGGAGAATTTCTTGATGAACAAATTGCTAGAGCTAAATAGAATGAAACTATTGAAACTGATGAGATTGCTGAAACTGATGAAGCTTGTGAAACTGATGATGACTATGAAACACCTAGTATTCCTAGCTCTCCTAAGTTTGAAATGCCTAAGATACCCGAAGGTTATGTTATGGACGAGGAGATAACTAGAGAACTTCTTTCTTGCAAGGATAGAAACGATCTTAAGAAATTGCTACGCAAGTATAAGGAAAAGACTTTGAATGCTCGAATGAAATGTGATCCTAAGTTTTCTACTTCACCTATCTTTGTTACCGATAAGGATTATGAGTTCTCAGTTGACCCAGAGTTAATCACTTTGGTTGAATCTGATCCTTTCCATGGCTATGAAACTGAAACTGTAGTGGCACACCTTACTAAGCTGAATGATATAGCCACCCTCTTTGCTCATGATGAGAAGATTCGCTACTATTATATCCTTAAGTTATTTCCATTCTCATTAAAGGTTGATGCTAAGATATGGTACAATACTCTTACTCCTGGCTGTGTGCATACTCCCCAGGATATGATCTACTACTTCTCTGAAAAATGTTTTCCTGCTCATAAGAAACAAGCTGCCTTACAGGGAATATTTAATTTTGTGCAAATTGAAGAAGAGAGTCTCCCACAAGCTTGGGGAAGGCTTCTCTAGTTGCTTAATGCTTTGCCTGATCATCCTCTCAAGAAAAATGAAATACTGGATATCTTTTATAATGGACTAACCGATGCTTCTAGGGACTTCCTAGATAGTTGTGCTGGTTGTGTTTTCAGGGAACGAACTATTGAAGAAGCCGATGAATTATTGAATAATATTTTTAAGAATTATGATGATTGGACTCTCCCTGAACCACCACCTAAAACCACTCCGAAGAAGAGGGGTATCTTATTTCTCAGTCCCGAAGATACGCAAGAGGCAAAGAAATCTATGAAGGAAAAAGGTATTAAAGCTGAGGATGTTAAGAATCTGCGACCTATTGAAGAAATACATGGCCTTGACACACCACCACTTCCACAGGTGGTAGAGGTATATTCCTTATTTAAGTTTAATGAAAGTGACATTCCTCACAATAAACATCCTAGTAAATGCTTATATGAGTTTGACAACTATATTATGAAGCAAGATCATTTCAATGCTCATGTTCTGAAACAATTGAAATACAATTCTAATATGATTGCTCGCTTGAGTGACTTGCTATTTAGAATCAGTAATGATGTTAGAGGTGTAGGAAAGCATGCCTCTATGGTTCAAACTCAGTTAGAACAACTTCCTAAGTCTCAAAAAGAATTGCTTGATGAAATGAATAATAATATGAATGATTTTGCTGCTATAGTAGTAACAAGAGGAGGTAGAATGACCCAAGAACCCCTTTATGCTGAGGGTCATCCTAAAAGAATTGAATAAGATTCTCAGAAAAGTAATCATGATGCACCTAGTCCTTCTAAGAAGAAAAAGAAAAAGAAAAATGATAGGACTTTGCATACCTCTAGTGAACCCGAGACACAAAAACCTCTTGATAATAATGATGTCTCTATTTCTGATGCTGAAACTCAATCTGGTAGTGAACATTCACCTAGTAATAGTGAAAATGATAATGAGGATGTTCACGATGATGCTCAACCTAGTAATGATAAAGAACCAGATAATGATGTTGAAATAGAGCCTGCTCCTGATCTTGATAACCCACAACCTAAAAATAAACGGTATGATAAAAGAGATTTTGTGGCTAGGAAACATGGTAAAGAAAGAGAGCCATGGGTTCAAAAACCCATGCCCTTTCCACCTAAGCCATATAAGAAAAAGAATGATGAGGAATTTGAGCGCTTTAGTGAAATGATTAGGCCAGTCTTTTTGCGTACCCGCTTATCTGATATTCTGAAGGTGGCCCCTTATGCAAAGTATATGAAAGACATCATCACTAATAAGAGAAAAAATGCTGAAGCTGAAATCTCCACCATGCTTGCTAATTATTCTTTAAGGATGGAGTACCTAAAAAACTTGGAGATCCTGGAATACCGACTATACCTTGCTCCATTAAAAGAAACTATGTCAAAACTGCCTTGTGTGGTTTGGGAGCTGGTGTTAGTGTTATGCCTTTCTCCTTATATAAAAGACTTGATTTGAATAAACTCACACCTACTGAGATATCATTGCAAATTGCTAACAAATCAATGACCATACCTACCGGTATTTGTGAGGATGTGCCCGTTGTTGTTGCAAATGTTACTATCTTAACGGACTTTGTTATTCTTGAGATGCCCGAGGACAACAACATGTCGATTATCCTTGGTAGACCCTTTTTGAATACTGCAGGGGCTGTTATTGATTGCAATAAAAGCAAAGTCACTTTTTATATCAATGGCAATGAGCATACGGTGCACTTTCCGAAGAAACAATTCCAAGTGAATGGTATAAATGTTATTGAAGAATCTCCGACCATTACTATTGGAAGTTTTCAATTACCTCTTCCTACTGCCAAAAAGAAATATGATGTACTTATTGTTGGGGATATGCACATCCCCATTGAGGTAACTTAGTGCTTTACGAAAGTTCTTCTGTTTCATGCTAATCGGAAGTGGTTGTTCATAAGACTTATTCAACCTTATTAATGAATCATTTTTTAGAGGTATGACGTCGATGAACATAGTAAGCACAACTCTCTGCTCACACCTTTCAATTTCTGTTTTAGTTAGTCAAATAAAATAAAATGCCATGTTTATCCTGTTTTCTGTTTTCTCTGTGTAATAAAAAATGACCCAAAAAAAATTCTCAGAATGCCTTCAAAATTTAACATGATTTTTTCCGAATATTTATGAATTTTTGGTGCAAATAACTCCAGAGGGGGGGTGCACCTGGTGCCCACAAGACACCAGGGCGCGCCAACACCCCCAGGCACGCCCTGGTGGGTTGTGGCCCTCACGTGGGCCCCTCACTTATCTCTTTAGCCCACATCATGCCCTACCTCCATAAAAAATCACCACAGCCACCATTTTCGTGTTCTTGCTCTCAGACCTGCAGATTTCGATCTCTTTGCTCGAAGCTCCGTTTCTGAAACTTTTTGGAGGGATTGCTACTTGGTATGTGACTCCTCCATTGCTCCAATTAGTTTTTGTTTTAGTGGGTTATTTTTAGAGTAGTTAGCTACTCTTGGTGCTGCTGTAGATGAGCTTGCATGTTGAATTCTTAGAGTTCTAGGTAGTTTGAGTGCTTAATATGCCTCTATGCATGCTTAGGAGTAGTTGCTAACAATTTTACAAAGTTTTGTTGACAAATTTTTGTGGACTAAATTTTTTCAGAATTTTTATAGGAATAAAATGCAATTCTTTAGGAGTTATTCGAGGAGGAGATCCTCGGGAGACTCATCAAGTGGAAGCTCAGTTCGACAGTCTTATGACGAACCAAGTGAAACCTCGATGCGAGATGCCGCCACCAAATCATCCTTGTGGCCTTGCGACGAGTTTACGGAAGGTGCAGGTATTTAGGAGGAATTTGATAAATTTATTCACAATACAGAGCTTGCTCCCTTCATCGCAGATAAGTGCCCCCAACACCTCGAACTCACGAAAACCTTCACAAAGAAATTTAAATATTTTCCTTGTGAGTCTAGAGTTTCGTTCAACCTGTACGATCATTCCTTTACCATGCCGTTAGAAATGTTTAGCGAAGCATGCAAACTTCCATATGGGGGTTCCCTCGATGAACCAACAAAAGCTGAGTACAAATCATTTTTAGTTAATCTTTGCTTTGGCGAATATAAGGGGGTTACACAAGGGAGAATTAACAGCATCCCTTTTCCATCACTACAATATTTTGCGCTCTTTAGCGGTAAATGTATTGTAGGCAAACAAGATTGTAGCACACTGTGTGCTCATGATTTGAGTCTCTCACACACTGCCATAACTGGGAATAAGGATTATAATCTTGGTGCAATTGTTGCACGAAGGTTGCAGCTTAATGCTGCTAGTGGTAATTTTTATGGAGGAATCTATTCCTCCCATGTAGCTGACAGATTAAATGTTTCACCATGGCCTAATGACCCCATCCTACCTACTCAGTATTTAGACTTTGATGCCATGAAGCGTCATAAGTTCCTTACGGGTACGGCCACCAACTACACCTATAACTTGAGATTTAATAAAAAAAACGTTATGCCTATTGCTTTGCCTGCTCCTGCTCTCTTTGATTTTCACACTAGGGGAAGATATTATGTCCTTGAGAGCGAAGCCCATGCGTACAACGAGGAGGTTGAAGCTGCCAGGAGGGCCGCAGAGTCTGCTCCGAGGGCCTCAATGATCCATCGCCCAGATTATTATTCATACGGATGGTGATTACCAAGCTAGGCCAAAAGCCTAAGCTTGGGGGAGTACGTATTTCAACCAACATTACATTCATATTCACACACTTCATTCTAGTTGTCGGTGTTCACACTTTTTCATTGTAATATCCATGCTAGATTTGTTTTCTTGCTTTCTTCTTGTGTGTTTGAAAAAACTTTGAGAAAATAAAAAAAATATTTCCTACTTCTTTTTAGTTTTTCTTTCTAGTTTAGTTTAATTGTAGGATCAAAAGAAAAACCAAAAAGATTTCTCGCTTCTTCTTTTACTTGTTGGGAGCTTTCCCGTGTAAATAGTTTTTCTCGTTTTGTTTTTCCTCTTTAATTTTCTCTGTGTAAGAAAAAACAAAAACTCCAAAAATATTTCAGTGTGTTTCTCTGAAATTCTTTTCTTTTTACTTGACTCATACCTAGGAGAAAATGACGATGACATTGTTGAGTGGCTCTCATCTACATTATTGTTTATCTAACAAAGAGCCCATATTACCTTGTCTTCTCCTCTTGAATAAAATGTTGCAGATTCTAGCTTAGTCCATGGCACTCTTGCACTATTATTATTTTCTTATCATTCGGTCATGCAAGTGAATGGCAATAATGACGACAATTGATGAATTGACTGTGGCAGAGAAAAGCGGGTATGAACTCAACTTGTTTTTGTTTTTGTAAATATGTTTAACCTAGTATCCCTTGATTCAGCTCATTATGATCATACATGTTTGCAATGACCATTAGAGATTATAGTTGCTCATGCCATGCTTAAGTAGCTAGGAGTGGATAATGATTTATCTTGGGTGTCAACATGCATTAAAATGGTTGTGATGCGGTATGATGATATGGTATCCTCCTCTGAATGTTTCAAGTGGCTTGACTTGGCACATGTTCACGCATGTAATTGAATCAAAACCAACATAACCTTCATGATATTTATGTTCATAGTGTCCATATCCTACTCATTATAGTATTCAATGTTGATTATATGTAATGCATGTTCATGACCGTTTTCGCTCTCTAGCTGGCCGCCTCTCAATCTAATTGCTAGCCTTTGCCTGTACTAAGAGGGAATACTGCTTGTGCATCAAAACCCTTAAACCAAGTTATGCCAGATGAGTCCACTATACCAACCTATATGCGGTATTACCCTGCCGTTCCAAGTAAGTTTGCATGTGCCAACTCTAAAAATTCAAATGAACATCTGTTTTGTGTGCCTGGACCGCTCATGGAGCGACAAGGGGCGGTCAGTATCTTCCATGCTAAGCGGGTTATTCTCATGATGAGTGTTTATTCACTTGTCCTTACACGAGAGGGGCGGTAATAGGGATTCCTAGTCCCGAAATCAAAAATCAAAAATAATTAAACAAAACTCCCCAGGAATGTTGTTGGTTTCGATGGTACCCGTGGATGCGGCTCGCCGTGGAGTGTGATTGTTGGTGGAGGGGGAGTAAACCTTTACTTTTACCGCTTGGGAACCGCCGCTAATTTGTTTAGCATGGAAGATATTGATAACTCTTGGTCGTGACGTTGACAGGAAGGGTGTACCTCCCAAAATTATACCTATCTCTGTTTTAAACTTTGAGCTCTGGCACCGCTGCCAATCCATGCTTCCCTTTGCGAAGGGACTATCTATTTACTTTTATGCTGAGTCATCACCTTCTCAACTAAGCGCCAGACCTGAGAGCACTATTGTCATCCTCATGCATTGTGTATAGTTGATGTTGGGTGCAGCATGACTGGATCTTTTCTTCCATGAATTACAATGTTTAGTCGCTGCTTGAACTTTGGAGGTGCTCTGCATTTTTGTTTTGCGGTCTCAGAAAGGGCTAGCGAGATACCACTATTGTCATATTTTATCATGATTGTTTTGACAAAGTGTTGGCGCTTGAGATATCATATTATTGCTCGCTAGTTGCTTATGTTATTGTTATGAGTTAATATAATTTCTAAGAGTTATTGTTGACATGGTTAGTCATAATCTTTGCTGAAAACCTGGGTGCTACTTAAGCATATATATGTAAACAAGAACAAAAGAGTTCATAAAAGATTTTCTTTATCAGTTTTAGCTTGTCAACCGAATTGCTTGAGGACAAGCAAAGGTTTAAGCTTGGGGGAGTTGATACGTCTCCAACGTATCTACTTTTCGTCACCCTTTTGCCCTTGTTTTGGACTCTAATTTGCATGATTTGAATGGAACTAACCCGGACTAACGCTGTTTTCAGCAGAACTACCATGGTGCTGTTTTTGTGCAGAAATAAAAGTTCTCAGAATGAAACGAAACTTTTTGGAGAATTATATCAGAATATATGTATATTATTGGAACCAAAATCCACTGAAGAGGGGGGGCCAGGGTGGCCAACACCCACCAGGGCATGCCAGGCCCCCTAGGCGCGCCCTGGTGGGTTGTGCCCACCTCGTGGCCCCACTTGCCCTAATTCCACCACTATAAATTCCTATTTTCAGAGAAAAAAATCAAAGAGAAAGTTTCATCGCGTTTTACGATATGAAGCCACCGCCACCTCCTGTTCTTCATCGGGAGGCCAGATCTGGAGCCCGTTTGGGGCTTCGGAGAGGCGAATCTGCGGTCTTCGTCATCACCAACCTTTCTCCATCGCCAATTCCATGATGCTCCCCACCGGGAGTGAGTAATTCCTTCGTAGGCTTGCTGGTCCGTGAGGAGTCTGATGAGATTCATCATGTAATCGAGTTAGTTTTGTTAGGGCTTGATCCCTAGTATCCACTATGTTCTGAGATTGATGTTGCTATGACTTTGCTATGCCTAATGCTTGTCACTAGGGCCCGAGTGCCATGATTTCAGATCTGAACTGTTTATGTGATCATCTCTATATCTATGTTCTTGATCCGATCTTGCCTAGTCATATGCACCTATTACGTGTTATGATCCGTCAACCCCATAGTTACAATATTTGGGATACTTCGCGTTGATGACCGTAGTTTGAGGAGTTCATGTATTCACCATGTGTTAATGCTTTGTTCCGGTTCTCTATTAAAAGGAGGCCTTAATATCCCTTAGTTTACTTATGGACCCCGCTGCCATGGGAGGGTAGGACAAAAGATGTCATGCAAGTTCTTTTCCATAAGCACGTATGACTATTTACGGAATACATGCCTACATTACATTGATGAACTGGAGCTAGTTCTGTATCGCCCTAGGTTATGACTGTTACATGACGAATATCATCCAACGAGTTACCGATCCAGTGCCTACGAGCTTTCCACTTATTGTTCTTGCTAAGTTAGTATTGCTGCTGCTGTTGTTCCAACTGCTATAAAACTATTGCTACTACTGTTACCGATACTGTTACTGTCACTACTGCTATCAAACTATCATATTACTGTGCTAGTGATCACTCTGCTGCAGATATTTAATCTCCAGGTGTGGTTGAATTGACAACTCAACTGCTAATACTCTCAAGTATTCTTTGGCTCCCCTTGTGTCGAATCTATAAATTTGGGTTGAATACTCTACCCTCGAAAACTTTTGCGATCCGCTATACTTGTGGGTTATCAACATGTCGCTAGCAATCATATGTTAGAGAACCCGGGTCGACATGACTAGTTATAGACCCAAGTGGTACAACTGTACATGTAGACGCATACATAACCCAACAATGCATGTGTCGGTCATCAACGTGTGTAGACGAGTCGTAGTAATGCTACATGGACTCCATTACACCGCGTGACATTTCCTCATAGGGACAAACACAACAACAGAGAAGGATACATGCCGGTCAATCAATGTGTCTGGAGCAATAGCAAGCTAACATGGCTCAGTGGAAGCACAGAGAGGCATTTCCCTGTAATGAAGGCTAAAGGCACACAACTAGGTGTCGAATCCCACTAATACCAATGCATTTCAAACATACACGCAATATGCATGATATGCATATATACAACATGGCATCACAACATAACTCTATGACTCAGGTATTTATTAACGACTCATAAGATCCAACATGGTGTGGTATTAGAAACATGGGTCACATGACCCAACACACATAGTCATACAAGGAACAAGCGGAAGCATAACATGTTTGGGTACAGACATCTACTAGAAGTGGTTGGAGGAGCCTAGAAATCTACAACAACCCTCCCAAAGGAGCCAGACCTGTGTCTGGGATTCCCAAGCTAATCCGGTCAACATCGAACACATCGCTAGCTAGTGAGACAGAAGTCTCATCTGCAAAAAATATAAATTAAGCAACCGTGAGTACAAAGGTACTCAGCAAGACTTACATCGGAACTATCTACATATGCATCATTGTCAACAAAGGGGGTTGTGGAGTTTATTGCAGCAAGCTAGCTTTGACTCTTGGCAAACCTGTACTACAACTACGAGTACTTTCTTTGAGGTAGAGAGCGCACACGAGTCCACCTATTCACGACATCAATACACCACTATGGATTCTCTCCCGTCTTCCTACGAGAAGGCCATCCATAGCACTCACACTTATCTTGCGCATTTTAGACTATCCATTTAAAGTTATCTATGAACCATATAAGCTTTCCAAGTAGTCCAGATCCGAGGACGCGACTATTCGAACAAATCATTAAACCCTGCAGGGGTATACTCCTTCACACACGCTCTCACCACTTATCACCATATGCACGTCATGCATCTCGGCAACCTTCAAGCGGAAGCACTGGCGTGGGCGTCGGCCATGACTGTTAACCACACAAGACCCTAGTCCAGGCTTATCGCCTATTTGGGACTGAACCCACAAGATAGTACGGCCAAAGTTTCCTCTATGGCCCCAAACAATGTGCGAAGGGTTCCACAAGCCCACCATCCGGGTGCCACTTGCTACACCATGCCACTATGCATCTACCGCATCAAAGCCTTCCCCATCGGGCAACACTAAGCACGACCACCAACACTTTTCCTACAAACACCAGAAACTAGTTGCAACTCCTGGACAGGGATCAAGGCGATTAATAAGCCGAGAGGGTCCATTGGTTTCGGGCCCAATGCTTGGTAGTATCTTGTCTTGGATAACATACACATAACTTAGTTCTTAAGGACGTTCCCAATGAGACAACCCGCCATGTACTCCTACATGGCCTCTCATCGCTACCTTTACCAAATCGTGTTCACACACTTAGCTCTCACGCAGTAGGACATGAACACATCCATTCCGATTCATCGCCCACATGGATTAGACTCGACACGACACGACTCTAAGCATAGCAGGCACAATAAGCAAGCATGGATGAGTAGGCACATCAAGGCTCAAGCAGTTGCTACTCATGCTAAGTGGTTTCAACTATTTACTGTGACAAAGACAGGTCATGCAAAGCAATGGGTTCAACTACGGAGAACATGTAACAGTTGAATTGTTATTGTCCTAATGCAGTAAAGAGAGCAGGAGCGAGAGAGTGGGTTTATATCAGTATGCTTAAAGGGGGTTGCTTGCCTGACAGTTCTGAAGATAGTACTTCTCTTCATTAGTGTGAATGAACACATCGTCGGAATCATGTCTATCGGAAGGAACAAACACCAGCAAAACAGAGGGAACAACATTCAAATCATACAATGCACATCCCATGTATGTCATGTCATTTAAACGTGCTGAATTGACCTAATGCAACAAGTGACCAATTTAATTCAAGTCGAATTCAAACACATAGCAAATTCCAACTCCAAATGTTATTTCATAAATTGTCCTAATCATGAATTGTCCTAGTTGGTGATGTTAACTTGTCCAAACATAGATGAACATGGCAAAAACTAATTCATTGGATTTTTTTGATAATTTTTCATATATAAATTATTTTCATCCGAGTTATCGATTACTTTTTATGTTTTTTAGAAATTTTAAGCATTTTCTAAAATAAATAAATCAATAAAGATTTATTTGAAATCCAGTAAAAGCATTAATACTTTAGTAGTGCGTCATGCTTACATCTGTAGGACAACAACATGTTCCAGGTCAAACCTGACCAGTGGGACCCGCATGTCATTGAGTTAGTGACTAAACAATATTAATTAAACTAAACTAATTTCAGTTAACAGTTATGGGAGCATTGTCAGTGACGCTAGGGGTTAGTTAGCACAGTAATTAGGTGCTAATCAACGCCACGTCAGCATGGCCGGAGCTTCGCCGGCGGTGACCATTCCGCACGGTGGAGGCTCGCCGGACCTGTGCTACAGGCAACCATTCGACGAGCGGAGGCCACCAGGAGGTACCCCGCACTCATCCGCATCTAGGGAAAGCTCCAAGAGGTAGCGAGGTGACCGGAGACAATGACCACGGTGACCTTGGCGGCGGCCGGAGCTCGGGTGAGCTCGGGATCAAGACTACGGGGCATGGTTTCTCGAGGTTAGAGGCTCCATGGACTCCTGGTGTTTTGAGGAACACGACGCGGTGCACAAACATGATGGAAGGCAACCCTGGCCACGACGGAGACATGGTCGGCGCGAGGAGCTTCGTTCATGGTGGTGAACATCCCTACAAGATGAAATCGACGACGAGGTATGGGGTATCGGGGGCTCACATCGAGTCTGTTAGAGGCGACGGAGAGGCCGGGGACGACCGATAGGCAGCGAATCAATGACGGCGCTTCTCGATGGCTAACGAGGAAGATGAAGACGATAGCAAAATTGCAGGCCTCTCACGGTCGCGTGCTTCGTCTTGGAGATCCACGGCGTCGAGGCAGACCCGATGGACAAGAGAGGGAGGCGTCGGGTGGCCGGTGGCTATGGCTACGGCGAGCGGCGCGCTCATGGCCGCTATGGCCATGGCGAGGGGAGAAATGGAGAGGGCGCCAGAGAGATACGGATGACAATGCCGTGTCTATCTGCTACGTCGACGTGGGCTAGCAGGCAGGAGGTGGCGCGAGGAGAGAGCGCGTGCATTGTGCATGCGCCCGGTATCCTTTTGGCGAGAGGAGGGAGACGACTGCCGTCTCGGTGGGCTGGGCCGCCTCCTGTGCTGGGCCAGGTAATTTCTTCGCCCCTCTCTTTTTTTCATTTTTTTTGTTTTCTATTTCTGCAATTATTTTGGATTTGATTTTAATACCAAATAATTTCTTAAAAATCCTAAAAATATTCTTGGCCACTAAATTAATTATTCTAGAGGCCCTCGACAATTTCTAGAATATTTGGAGCATTTAAAACATTTATAGCAATTAAAAGCCCTAATTTAAATACAATATGAGTTAATTCAAAAGTCCAAAAATGTCCTAGAATTTTGTGCATCATTTTTGCCAGAGGTTTTCACCTTTTTCAAAAATCATGGACTTTTCTGAAGGACATTTTGGATTCATTGAAAAAGATTTTATTTGAACCTAGTTGAATTTCATCTGGTGCCAGGGTTTATCAATCCCCATTTCAAGTTTCATTTGAAAATTAAACATGATGCATGGATGATAGTGAAATGAGAGGTGATAACCCACAAGTATAGGGGATCGCAACAGTTTTCGATGGTAGAGCATTCAACCCAAATTTATAGATTCGACACAAGGGGAGCCAAAGAATATTTGCAAGTATTAGCAGTTGAGTTGTCAATTCAACCACACTTGGAGATTAAATATCTGCAGCAGAGTGATCAGTAGCACAATAATATGATAGTTTTGATAGCAGTAGTAACGGTAACAGTGATAGTAATGGTTTTGTAGCAGTGGTAACAGTAGCATTACCAATAGTAACTTAGTAAGAACAATATGTGGAAAACTCGTAGGCATTGGATCGGTGAATTCGTTGGATGATATTCATCATATAACAGTCATAACCTAGGGCGACATAGAACTAGCTCCAGTTCATAAATATAATGTAGGCATGTATTCCGTAAATAGTCATACGTGCTTATGGAAAAGAACTTGCATGACATCTTTTGTCCTACCCTCCCGTGGCAGCGGGGTCAATAAGGAAACTAAGGGACATTAAGGCCCCTTTTTAATAGAGAACAGGAACAAATCATTAACACATAGTGAATACATGAACTCCTCAAACTACGGTCATCACTAGAAATTATCCCGACTATTGTCACTCCGGGGTTTACAGATCATAATACATAGCAGTTGCATGTGACTAGCAAGATCGGATAAATAACATAGATATAATGGTGATAACATAAACGGTTCAGATCTGAAATCATGGCACTTGGGCCCTAGTGACAAGCATTAAGCATGACAAAGTCATAGCAACATCAATCTGAGAACATAGTGGATACTAGGGATCAAGCCCTAACAAAACTAACTCGATTACATGATGAATCTCATCCAACTCCTCACCGACCAATGAGCCTACAAAGGAATTACTCACTCCCGGTGGGGAGCATCATGGAATTGGCGATGAAGGAGGGTTGGTGATGACGAAGACCGAAGATTCCCCTCTCCGGTGCCCCAAACGGGCTCCAAATCTGGCCTCCCGATGAAGAACAGGAGGTGGCGGCGGCTCCGTCTCGTGAAACGTGATAAAACTTCCTCTCCATTTTTTCTCCAAAAATAGGAATTTATAGAGGTGGAATTAGGGCCAGGGGGCCCACGAGCTAACCACAACCTACCAGGGCGCGCCTGGAGGAGGTGGCGCGCCCTGGTGTATCGTGCCCAGCCAGGGCACCCCCTCCGGTGGTTCTTGGCTCTAGTATTTTTATTTATTGTAAAATAATTCTCCAAAAAGTTTTGTCCAATTCTGAGAACTTTTATTTCTGCAAAAAAACAACACCATGGTAGTTCTGCTAAAAACAGCGTCAGTCCGGGTTAGTTTCATTCAAAACATGCAAATTAGAGTCCAAAACAAGAGCAAAAGCATTAGGAAAAGTAGATACGACGGAGACGTATCAACTTCCCCAAGATTAACCCATTGCTTGTCCTCAAGCGATTCAGTTGACAAACTGAAAGTGAAAAAGAAAAACTTTTACGAACTCTTTTGTTCTTGTTTACATAAATATGCTTAAGTAGCACCCAGGTTTTTAGCAAAGATCATGACTAACCATGTCAACAATAACTCTTAGAAGTTATATTAACTCACATCAATGGCATAATCAACTAGAGAGTAATAATAAAATATCTCAAGTGCCAACACTTTGTCAAAACGGTCATGATATAATATGACAACAGTGGTATCTCGCTAGCCCTTTCTGAGACCGCAAAACATAAATGCAGAGCACCTCCAAAGTTCAAGAAGCGACTAAACATTGTAATGCATGGTAGAAAAGATCCAGTCATGATGCATCCAACATTAACTATACACAATGCATGAGGATGACAATAGTGCTCTCAGATATGGCGTTTATTTGAGAAGGTGATGACTCAACATGAAAGTAAATAGATAGTCCTTTCACAGAGGGAAGCAGGGATTTGCAGGGCTGCCAGAGCTCAAAGCTTAAATCAAACATAAATATAATTTTGGGAGGTCCACCCTTCCTATCAACGTTACGACCAAGAGTTATCAATATCTTCCATGCTAAACACATTAGCGGCGGTTCCCAAGTGGTAAAAGTAAAGGCTTACTCCCCCTCCACCAACAAACAAACACCACGGCTAGCCGAATCCACGGGTACCGTCCGTACGAACAACATTCCTGGGGGAGTTTTGTTTAATTATTTGCAATTTTTGATTTCGGGACTAGGAATCCCTATTACTGGCCCTCTCGTGCAAGGACGAGTGAATAAACACACATCATGAGAATAACCCGCTTAACATGGAAGATACTAACCGCCCCCTGTCGCTCCATAAGCGGCCCAGGCACACAAAACAGATGTTCATTTGAAATTTAAGTGGTGGCACATGCAAATTTACTTGGAACGACAGGGTAATACCGCATATAAGTAGATATAGTGGACTCATCTGGAATAACTTTGGTTTAAGGATTTTAACGCACAAGCAGTATTCCCGCTTAGTACAGGTGAAGGATAGCAAATATGTTGAGAAGCGGCCAGGTAGAGAGCGAAAACGGTCATGAACATGCATTATGCATAATCAACATTGAATACTCTCATGAGTAGGATATGAACACCATGAACATAAATATCATAGAGGCTATGTTGGTTTTGATTCAACTACATGCGTGAACATGTGCCAAGTCAAGCCACTTGAAACATTCAGAGGAGGATACCATATCATCATACTACATCACAATCATTTTAATGCATGTTGAAATCCAAGATAAATCATTATCCACTCCTAGCTACTTAAGCATGGCATGAGCAACTATAATCTCTAATTGTCATTGCAAACATGTTTGATCATAATATGCTGAATCATGGATACTAGGTTAAACATATTTACAAAAACAAAAACAAGTTGAGTTCGTACCCGCTTCTCTCTGCCACAGTCACTTCATCAAATATCGTCATTATTGCCTTTCACTTGCACGACTGAATGAAATAAAAAATAATAATAGCGCAAGAGTGCCGTGGACTAAGCTGGAATCTGCAAACAGTTTATTTAAAAGGAGAAGACAAAGTAATTTGGTCTCTTTGTTAGATTTACAATAATGCATATGAGAGCCCCTCAACATTTTCATCATGGTCTTCTCCTTGGTATGACTCAAATAAATGGAAAAGAATTTCAGAGAAACACACTTATTTTTGTTTTTTCTTGAAGGAAGCAAATTAAAGAGAGAAAGACAAAAACGAGGAAGACTAATTACACGGGAGAGCTCCCAACAGGCAAAAGAAGAAAGAAGAAATATTTTTAGGGTTTCTTTTAATACTGCAACTGATTAAACTAGGAGGAAAAACCGAAAAGAAGCAAAAAATATTTTTGGATTTTCTCAAAGTTTTTCAAACACACAAAAAGAGAGCGAGAAAATAAATCTAGCATGGATAATACAATGAAAAACTGTGGACACCGACAACTAGAATGAAATGTGTAAACATGAATATAATGTCGGTGGAAATACGTACACCCCCAAGCTTAGGCTTTTGGCCTAGCTTGGTAATCACCATCCGTGGCCTGGATAATAATCTGAGTCGTAGCCCATCGAGGCTCTTGGTGCAACCTCCTCAGCCCGTCTGACAACTTCGACCTCCGCATTGTACGCGCGGGCCTCGCTCTCAAGAACATAGTATGTTCCCTTACTGTGATAATCAAAGAGAGCAGGAGCAGGCAAGTTAACAGGTACAATGGGATCTTTATTGAACCTCAAGTTGTAAGTATAATTAGTGAGTGTGCCCTTAAGGAACTTATGATGTTTCATGGCCTCAAAGTCTAAGTACTGAGTAGGTAAAATAGGATCGTTAGGCCAAGGTGATACAAGTAGCTTCTTAGCTACACGAGAGGCATAGATGCCACCATAAAAGTGACCACTATTAGTGTTGTGTTGCAATCTCCATGTAACGATTGCTCCAAGATTATAACGTTTAATTCCTGTTATAGCAGTGTGTATAAGACTCAAATCAGGGGCACATAGTGTGCTGCAATCTTGCTTGCCTATGATGCCTTTGCCATTAAAGAGTGCAAACTAGTGTATAGATGGAAAATGGATGCTTTTTATTCTATCTTGTGTCACTCCTCTATCTTCACCGTAGCAAAGATTCATCAAAAATGACTCATACTCAGATTTTAGTGGTTCGTCTAGCGAACCCCAATATGGAATTATGCACGCTTCACAGAACACATCTAAAGGTATGGTAAAGGGATGGTCATAAAGATTAAATGAAACTCTAGACTCATGAGTGTTGGATTTCAGGCTCCGCAAAACCCTCAAGGTTCAAACACAGGGGCTTGTGCGAAGCTTCCCTGCGGCCTCGCCCTACTTAGCTCGCTACACGATGGTGACTACGGCGAACTCGCACGATGACGAGGAAGAAGATGAACACGGTGGTTTACCCAGGTTCGGGCCGCTGCGAAGCGTAATACCCTACTCCTGCTTTGGTGGATTGCCTCTTGGGGAGGTGTGGTGGATGAACTAGTACAGTGGTTTCGAACCTCGCGAGGGCGCTCGAGTGGTGTTCTTCGCTCTCTGCCTTGTCTTGTGGTTTCGTCGCCCCCCTCTACGGAGCGGCCTAGCCTCTATATATAGCAGTGGCCCGGGTCCTCTTCCCTTATCACAATGGCGGGAAGGGATCCCACAACGGCCAAATTTAAAGGGGGACAGGAGTACATCCCCACCCTGTCCAAAGGTGGTCTTCACCTGCAAAGTAGCTGTCGATGATGCAGAGGTGGGCTCGGCGATGACATCTGTCCTGCGGGGCTCGTCGTCGTGGTCTCGTTGCACCAGAATGGAAACCTTTGGGGGATGCTTTGGGAACCCGCGTACGTCCTTGGTCCCTTTGCACCAAAGGGGAAACTGCTCCACCTGGCGCGCTGGCGCCCGCCTGTCCTTCCTTGTGTCATCTTTGACTCCTGAGGCCGGGTTCTGCATAGAGATCTTCGCCGCTCCTGAGGGGGCCTGAGGACGCCCACTCCTTGCTGGTCTTGGTGCCGTTCTTCCTCGCGAGCCTGGGGTCCTCGCGAGGGCCTTGTCTTGAGTGGAATCTCCCCAGGCCGTGTTTGGCTGACGAGATGGGCCATGCCCTGGGCCGCAGGGAGGCAGGTCTGGGTACCCCCATCCCCAGAACGCCGACAGTAGCCCCCGGTCCCACGGCGCGCTCGAGCTGGCTTCTAGGTGAAGCCTTGAGGACGGCCCGAAGCGCCGCGGGCCCCAAACGCCTGCGGGCCAGGCTTTACACGCGTCGAGCGCCTGGGCGGCGACGCCCCCGCTCCCCGAGGGCATCAAGGACCGCCCCAAGTCGAACTGATGCGACGCCCGTGTGCAACGCTAACCATCATTGCCCTTCCTTGAATGCTGTTGCCGCCTCGGGCCTCTACTCCTCGGGCCACGTGGAAGTGACCCATCATTCGGTAAGAGAGGCGACATGGACGGTACTGCGCTGATCGAACCGCTCCGCGGCGCCCAAGAGGCGCACGACGCCCGCTCTCCCACGACGCCCCGCGGCTGCAGTTACGCCTATAAATCCTCCCCGCCCCTGGCAGGGGGGGGGGGAATTGTAGTCTCGAGGTGTCTTCTTGCTTCCATTGCTCTGCAGAGAAAGCCTTCTCCTCTTCCCAGCTTCTCTCCTCCCATGGCGCCTGGAGGAGACGATGCAGGCACGGGGAAGCATGCGGCACCGCCGGCCCCCTCGCCCTCCTCCGGAGGCAGCAGTTGGGGGCCCTCGGGGTCGACGCAAGTTCGCCGGCGCTGGGCCATGATCGATGAGTGAGTACTCTGCCGCCGTCCTCCTTAGTCGTTTTGTCCAGCGCTCCGAGCATGATCCTCTCTTTCTCCCAGGGTGCCCGCGGCCAAGAAGCGCAGGCTCGGCGAGCTCCAAGAGGAGACAGACGCGCTGCGGGCCCAGCTGGTGACCGCCGAGGCCCCCTTCCAAGCCGCCCTCAGGGGCGAAGCGGAGGCCAGGGCGGAGCTGGCGTCCCTCCAGGCCCAGGTTCAGGAGGCGGCCGACGCCGTGCAAGCCGCCCAGGACGAGGCGGCGCACGCCAAGACGCTGGAGTCCCAGCGCGCTAAGCAGTACCTTGACATCGCCTACCGCGCGACCAGCGCGGTGAGCCGTTTTGTCGGGGATGCCCCCGCGCTACCGTGCGCGCATGGCGACGGGGGCTATCTCGACTTCTTTCGGAGGGTAGTGGAGGCGCTGGAGGCCGGCGTCTCCCTTGTGAACGCGGACAACGAGTCCGACGCGCGTGACCTTCTGGACCTCGCCCCGACGTTCGTCTTCTCCAACCTGCGCCGCCACGCCTCGCGGCTCGATCTCTGGCGTGTCGTGGAGCGGGTGCCTGACGAGCTCCAGCGCTCCCTTCGGGACGAGGTGCGCCCGCACGTCGAGTCCTTGGCGGAGCGGTTCATCCAGGTGCCCGCCTCCAGCGGGGAGGACGACTCCGACTCCGAGGCGGCCGGCGGCGCGGGTGGCGACGGCGACTCCTCCCCCTAGGCATCTCATGTTTCCCTTTCATGGTCCCTGTAATATTTTAAGAAGAACTCGTCCCCGGGGGGGCGTTAATCTTTTGCATGTTACCTTCGCCCTCTTATTTTTCTTCTCTTGAACTCGCCGATCGCTTGCTTGCCGCAACGTGACTTGGTTTCTTTGCGCGGGGCTCGGCGCTGCTGCTGACGCGGCTTGGTGGTGCCGGCTGGCAGGGCCCTCGTAAGGTCTTCTCTCCTGAGGGGTGGCTCACGGCCGTCGAGCCCCGGGTCCTTGGCATCGTTGCCCATCGAGGCAGAATTCCTTCCTTCGCGCCGTCCCTCCTGGCGCCTGGGACCGCACGGGCTTCCACGGTGGCACACTGTAGACCGTAGTACCTGCATTCTGGCGTCAGTGCGCGCAACCTCTATGCTGCATTCGGGCCGCCATTGGGTCAGGAGGCTCGTGCTTGGTTCGGTAGTGTACTTAGCTTGTCGGCCGGTGACGATCTCGTGCGCCGCGTGGCGCGGCCGGGTTGCCCAGATAGTCCGTGACTCCGCCCGGGGCGCTTCTTCTTTGCAACTGGGGCAGGTGGGGAGCCTTTTCGGCACTCTGTGTCTGCAGGCCCCGGTCCCGCACATTTCCCTACCGCCGTAGTGTATGACCAGATCACAAGGACCCAACTACGAGGTGAGGCCTCGACACCCTCGATGCCGACCGGATCACCAAGGACGACATCGAGGGGCGAGTGGCTATATGACCGGTAAGGCTCCCGAGGCGCGTTGCTCAGGAGCCCACTTTGACGCTCAAGCAGCTCTACGTCGGCAGGTCCCAGTCCCGCTCATTTCCCTACCACCGTAGTGTACGACCGGATCACCAGGACACAACTACGAGGTGAGGCCTCGACACCCTCGATGCCGACCGGATCACCAAGGACGACATCGAGGGGCAAGTGGCTATATGACCGGTAAGGCTCCTGAGGCACGTTGCTCAGGAGCCCCCTTTGACGCTCGAGTGACCCCCATTTCGCCTTGCCGTGTTCTGCCTCAGGAGGCAAGGGGGCCTCCTGAGACTCCATGCCGTGGTGCCGTGCCGCGGTCGGAGCCCCCGAGTGGGGGTCGACTGTCAAAAGATGCAAGTCCCTGAGGCGACAGGGCCTTGCAATCCAGCTCCGAGGTGCCTCGGGGTGGGCCGGAGCGCACGGCTCCTTGCGAAACACCGAATCAAAAGGAGAATTCAAGACCGGTAAAACAAGAGAGCAACGAGAGAAAAGTCCTCGCCCCTTTTTCTTTTAAATATAGAGTTCCGGAGTCCTCAAACTTCATTCCAAAAAGCGGCAACTCGAACACAAAAAGAAGCAAGCAACTGCCGCGTCCGGCACCTAGGCTAATCTTCGTCTTCCCCCAGCGCTGAGCGTAGGGCATCCGCATTGCATGGGCATAGCCATTGGAGGGCAGTGTTGAATTGTCCGCCAGCGCGGAGCATGGGGCTTCCACATTGCGTGGGAGGGAACCCCTCCGTGTCCTCAGGGGGCTCCAGGCGTATACAGCCAACTCATTATTACGTGAGAGTGTCACGGCCGTAGATAGCTGGGCAAGCCCCCAGGCGCACGCCCCGGTTGCTCCCAACTCCGTCAAGAGCCATCCCGTGCATTTCTGCTCGGTTGCGCGCCTCTATGACCCAAACCCGAACGCATTGCTCCCCGCGTAGCCACAGGATTGCGCTCCCGCGGCCCAAACATGAGCACAATGCATCCGGTGCAGTCATAGAGGTGTTTTGTCGATGAAGCCGCCTCGAGGGCCTCGTGAGGCCCAGCCTCCCGAGGCTGCGCCGGTGTTCCAGCTGCCGCGGGTGGCCCGCGCTACTTGCTTCTTGCTGCCCCCCCAGGCCATCACTCCTGAGGCCCCGGGGCTCAGCTCGGCGTTGCTTGCTCGCGTGGGCGTTACGCCGTGCCCCGTGGGCCCGGGGGCGTCCTCCCTCTTTCTCCCGCTCGCGTCTCCCAGGCTCGGTGCTCCGTCGGGGGGAGCCCCCAGGCCCGGCTCGAGAAGGACGCCCGGGCCTCTCCCTACTCTTGGGGGGTGTTGGCGCCTGAAGCAGGCGCCTGATCCACCCCGCCGTCCGGAGGTACAACGTAGCATGGTACATAGGGCTCCACATAAGGGCCCGGTTCTCCTCCTGAGCCGTCCGGCGGGGCACCGGGGATGGCCCGTCCGGGCGGCGGGGTGGCGCCGCCCTGCGCGCGCAGGCCGCAGACCCTCCTGCGACGAGCCTCAGAGCGAAGTTGCTTACCTCTGCCACCGCCATTGGGTGGGCCGCGCGTCTCCTGACGTGGATTGCTTCCTCGGCGATCTGACGCGCCTTCGCCGTTGTTGCTTGTTTGTCCGGACGCCTACGCCGCTTGCTCCCTGCGCAGGATGGCGCGCTCCCGCCTGGTCAATCCAGGCTGTTGAAGGTCCACTGGGTCACGGAGGCGCGTGTTTATGCGCGCGTGGGGCACCCCGTTGTTTCCTCCGCGCGCTCGGTTGTCATGGCCGGGCCGCGCCCCGAAACAAAACTGGTCACCGGAATTCTAAGGAGAAGGAGCACGGCGTGCGGCGGGCCCCGCTCGGGCTCGCCCAGGGCTGTAGGGGGCACGCCGTCGGCGGGCTGGGGGACTGGCGCGGCTAGCGAGCCCCCGGCGCTTGGAGAAGAGTGAGAAGCCACGGCCCTCTGCGCGACGGTGACCAGCTCTGCGACGTGGTCGGCCCATGCATCGAAGCCCCCGTGCGTCGGGTGGTGGCGGAGCATCTCGCTTGCCAGCAGCAGCGCATCGTGCGCGTCGAGGTCCCCCACGTAGGTGTGGCGCGACGCCGGTGCTGAGGGCGCCGCCCGCCAGCCGTGAGTTTGGGCGGTGCGAGGGGCAGCGACGGCGGAGGCGATACTGGCGGCTTGATACTGACCGCCCAGCACTGTGCCGCTGGGGCGTGGGTCTCCTGCGGCAGTGATGGGATCGATGGAAGCTGATCTGCCATGGCCATCGGAGCGGTGGAGCAGAGGAAGAGCGAAGCTTGAAGAAGACTCCGACACGCCCCCTACCTGGCGCGCCAAATGTCGGATTTCGGGCTCCGCAAAACACTCAAGGTTCGAACACAGGGGCATGTGGGAAGCTTCCCTGCGGCCTCGCCCTACTTAGCTCGCTACACGATGGTGACTACGGCGAACTCGCACGATGACGAGCAAGAAGATGAACACGGTGGTTTACCCAGGTTCGGGCCGTTGCGAAGCGTAATACCCTACTCCTGCTTTGGTGGATTGCCTCTCGGGGAGGTGTGGTGGATGAACTAGTACAGTGGTTTCGAACCTTGCGAGGGCGCTCGAGTGGTGTTCTTGGCTCTCTGCCTTGTCTTGTGGTTTCGTCGCCCCCCTCTACAGAGTGGCCCTGCCTCTATATATAGCAGTGGCCCGGGTCCTCTTCCCTTATCACAATGGTGGGAAGGGATCCCACAACGGCCAAATTTAAAGGGGGACAGGAGTACATCCCCTCCCTGTCCAAAGGTGGTCTTCGCCTGCAAAGTAGTTGTCGATGATGCAGAGGTGGGCTCGGCGATGACATCCGTCCTGCAGGGCTCGTGGTCGTGGTCTCGTTGCACCAGAATGGAAACCTTTGGGGGATGCTTTGGGAACCCACGTATGTTCTTGCTCCCTTTGCACCAAAGGGGAAACTGCTCCGCCTGGCGCGCTGGCACCCGCCTGTCCTGCCTTGCGTCATCTTTGACTCCTGAGGCCGGGTTCTGCATAGAGATCTTCGCCGCTCCTGAGGGGGCCTGAGGAGGCCCAGTCCTTGCTGGTCTTGGTGCCGTTCTTCCTCGCGAGCCTGGGGTCCTCGCGAGGGCCTTGTCTTGAGTGGAATCTCGCCAGGCTGTGTTTGGCTGATGAGGTGGGCCATGCCCTGGGCCGCAGGCAGGTAGGTCTGGGTACCCCCGTTCCCAGAACGCCGACAATGAGGAAAATACTTAAATTTCTTTGTGAATGTTTTGGTGAGGTCGAGATGTGAATAAACTCATGTGTGATGAAGGGGGCAAGTTCTGCGTTGTGGATAAATTGCTCGAATTCCTCCTTGATACCCGCACCTTCCATGAATTTGTTACATGGCCATAAGCATGATTTGGTAGCGGCATCCCGCATCAAGCTTGCACTTGGCTCAACATAAGACCGACGTATTGAGCCACTACTCGATGATGCCTCCGATGACTTTCTCCTCGAAGAACTCCTTCCAAAGAAATTCATTTTATTCGCGTACAAATTTCTAAAAAAAATTGGGTCCCAAATTTTTTGTCAACAAAACTTCGCAAGATTGATAGCAACTACTCATAAGGATGCCTAGAGGCCATATTAAGCATTCAAACTACTTAGAACTCTAAGAATTCAACATGCAAGCCCATCTACAGCTGCACTAAGAGTAGCTAATTATTCTAAAAATAAACCACTAAATCAAAAACCAATTAGAGCAATGGAGGAGTCACATACCAAGTAGCAATCCCCCAAAACAGTTTCGGAAACGGAGCTTCGAGCAAAGAGATCGAAATCTGCGGGTTTGAGAGCAAGAACACGAGAGAGAGAGAGAGCTATGGTGATTTTTTCTGGAAGTAGGAGATGGAATGGGCTAAAGAGATAAGTGAGGGGACCCACGTGGGGACCACAACCCACCAGGGCGTGCCTGGGGTTGCTGGCGCACCCTGGTGTCTTGTGGACACCAGGTCCACCCCCTCTGATGTTATTTGCACCAGAAATTCAGAAATATTCAGAAAAAAATCGTGTTAAATTTTCAGGACATTCTTAGAACTTTTATTTTTGGGTCATTTTTATTGCACGAAGAAATCAGAAAACAGGATAAACATGGCATTTTATTTTATTTAACTAAGAAGAATAGAAAACAGAAGGTGGGAGTAGAAGGTTGTGCCTACTAGATTCATCAACTTCATAGCTCTAAAAAATAATCCATTAATAAGGTTGATCAAGTCTTATTAACAACCACTTTTGATTAGCATGAAACCGAAGAATTTTCGTATAACACTAAGTTATCTCAACGGGGATATGCATATCCCCAACAATAAGTATGCCATATTTCTTTTTGGCAGTAGGTAGAGGTAGTTGAAAATTTCCAATAGTGAGTGTCAGAGATTCTTCAGTAACATTTATACCATTCACTTGGAATTGTTTCTTCGGAAAGTGCACCGTATGCTCATTACCATTGATAGGAAAAGTGACTTTGCTTTTATTGCAATCAATAACAACCCCTGCAGTATTCAAAAAGGGTCTACCAAGGATAATCGACATGTTGTCGTCCTCGGGCATCTCAAGAATAACAAAGTCTGTTAAGATAGTAGCATTTGCAACAACAACGGGAACATCCTCACAAATACCGATAGGTATGGAAGTTGATTTGTCAGCCATTTGCAATGATATTTCAGTAGGTGTGAGTTTATTCAAATCAAGTGTTTTATATAAAGAGAAAGGCATAACACTAACACCAGCTCCCAAATCACACAAAGCAGTTTTGACACAATTTCTTTTAATGGAGCAAGGTATAGCTGGTATTCCAGGATCTCCAAGTTTTTTAGGTACTCCATCCTTAAAAGAATAATTAGCAAGCATGGTGGAGATTTCAGCTTCAAGTATCTTTCTTTTATTAGTGATGATGTCTTTCATGTATTTTGCATAAGGGGCCATCTTTAAAATATCAGTTAAGCGGGTACGCAAAAAGACTGGCCTAATCATTTCAGCAAAGCGTTCAAATTCTTCATCATCCTTTTTCTTAGATGGTTTAGGTGGAAAAGGCATGGGTTTGAACCCATGTCACTCTTTCTTTACCCTGTTTTCTAGCCACAAAGTCTCTTTTATCATATCGTTTATTTTTAGCTTGTGGGTTATCAAGATCTATAACAGGTTCTATTTTAACATCATTATTTGGTTCTTTATCATTGTTCGGTTGAGTATCTTCATGAACATCATCATTATTATTTTCATTACCACATTGAGTTTCATCATCAGAAATAGAGACATCATTATTATCTTCAGGAGGTTTTTCTATCTCAAGTTCACTAGAGGTATGCAAAGTCCTATCATGTTTCTTTTTCTTTTTCTCTTTAGAAGGACTAGGTGCATCAGTGTTAATTCTCTGAGAGTCTTGTTCAATTCATTTAGGGTGTCCTTCATGATAAAGAGGTTCTTGGGCCATTCTACCTCCTCTAGTCACTACTCTAATAGCATGATCATTCACATTATTATTCATTTCATTAAGCAATTCTCTTTGAGATTTAGCAACTTGTTCTAACTGGGTTTGAACCATAGAGGCATGTTTCCCTACACCTCTAACATCATTAATGATTCTAAATAACAAGTCACTCAAGCGAGCACTCATATCAGAATTATATTTCAATTGTTTCAGAACATTTGCATTGAAGTGATCTTGTTTCCTAATGTAGTTGTCAAACTCATATAAGCATTGACTAGGATGTTTATTGTAAGGGATATCACCGTCATCAAACTTTAGTAAAGAATTTACCTCTACCACCTGTGGAGGTGGTGGTGTGTCAAGGCCATGTATTTCTTCAATAGGTGGTAAATTCTTAACATCCTCAGCTTTAATACCTTTTTCCTTCATACATTCTTTGCCTCCTGCATATCTTCAGGACTGAGGAATAAGATACCCCTCTTCTTCGGAGTGGGTTAAGGTGGTGATTTAGGGAGAGTCCAATCATCATAATTCTTCAATATATTATTCAATAGTTCCTCATCTTGTTCAATAGTTCGTTCCCTGAAAACACAACCAGCACAACTATCTAGGAAGTCCCTAGAAGCATCGGTTAGTCCATTATAGAAGATATCAAGTTTTTCATTTTTCTTAAGAGGGTGATGAGGCAATGCATTAAGTAATTGGAGAAGCCTCCCCCAAGCTTGTGGGAGACTCTCTTCTTCAATTTGCATAAAGTTAAATATTTCCTGTAAGGCAGCTTGTTTCTTATGAGCAGGAAAATATTTTTCAGAGAAGTAGTAAATCATATCCTGGGGACTACGCACACAACCAGGAGCAAGAGTATTGTACCATATCTTAGCATCACCCTTTAATGAGAACGGAAATTATTTGAGAATATAGTAATAGCGAATCTTCTCATCATGAGCAAAAAGGGTGGCTATATCATTCAACTTAGTAAGATGTGCCACTAGAGTTTCAGGTTCATAGCCATGAAAAGCATCATATTCAACCAAAGTAATTAACTCTAGGTCGACAGAGAATTCATAATCCTTATCGGTAACAAAGATAGGTGAAGTAGCGAACTTAGGATCGCATTTCATTCTAGCATTCACAGTCTTTTCTTTATACTTGCATAATAATTTCCTAAGATCATTTAAATCCTTACAAGCAAGGATGTATCTAGCTACTTCTCCATCCATAACATAACCCTCAGGTATCTTAGGAAATTCAAATCTAGGAGAGCTAGGTCTAATAGGTGTTTCATAGTTCTCGGTTTCAAAGACTTCATCAGTTTCTATAATCTCATCAGTTTCAATAATTTCATTCTCTTTAGCTCTAGCAATTTGTTCATCAAGAAATTCACCTAGTGGCACATTATTAGGCATGGTACTATCGTCATCATAAGCATCATTCATAGCAAAGGTAGCATCATCAATAACTTGCGACATATCATGATTAATAGCATGTGATGGTGTTGCAAGTTTACTCATAACCGAAGGTGAATCAAGTACATAGCTAGATGGCAATTCCTTACCTCCCCTCGTCTTAGAGGGAAAAATCTTGGTTCTTGTATCCTTCAGATTCTTCATAGTGATAAATTGATATAAATCCCAAGTGACTCAACAAATATAGCTATGCTCCCCGGCAACAACGCCAGAAAAAGGTCTTGATAACCCACAAGTATAGGGGATCCCAACAGTTTGCGAGGGTAGAGTATTCAACGCAAATTTATAGATTCGACACAAGGGGAGCCAAAGAATATTTGCAAGTATTAGCAGTTGAGTTGTCAATTCGACCACACTTGTAGATTAAATTTCTGCAGTTGAGTGATCAGTAGCACAGTAATATGATAGTTTTGATAGCAGTAGTAACAGTAACAGTAACGGTAACAGTGATAGCAATGGTTTTGTAGCAGTTGTAACAGTAGCAATACCAATAGTAACTTAGCAAGAACAATATGTGGAAAACTCGTAGGCATTGGATCGGTAAATTCATTGGATGATATTCATCATATAACAGTCATAACCTAGGGAAACATAGAACTAGCTCCAGTTCATAAATATAATGTAGGCATGTATTCCGTAAATAGTCATACATGCTTATGGAAAAGAACTTGCATGACATCTTTTGTCCTACCCTCCCGTGGCAGCGATGTCCATAAGGAAACTAAGGGATATTAAGGCCTCCTTTTAATACAGAACCGGAACAAAGCATTAACACATAGTGAATACATGAACTCATCAAACTACGGTCATCACCGGAAGGTATCTCGACTATTGTCACTCCGGGGTTTACGGATCATAACACATAGCAGGTGCATATGACTAGCAAGATCGGATCAAGAACATAGATATAATGGTGATAACATAAACGGTTCAGATCTGAAATCATGGCACTCGGGCCCTAGTGACAAGAGTTAAGCATGGCAAAGTCATAGCAACATCAATCTGAGAACATAGTGGATACTAGGGATCAAGCCCTAACAAAACTAACTCGATTACATGATGAATCTCATCCAACTCCTCACCGACTAGCGAGCCTACGAAGGAATTACTCATTCCCGGTGGGGAGCATCATGGAATTGGGATGAAGGTGGGTTGGTGATGATGAAGACCGAAGAGTCCCCTCTTCGGAGCCCCAAACGGGCTCCAGATCTGCCCCCCGATGAAGAACAGGAGGTGGTGGCGGCTCCATCTCGTGAAACGCGATAAAACTTCCTCTCCTATTTTTTTCTCCAAAAATAGGAATTTATAGTGCTGGAATTAGGGTCAGGGGGCCATGAGGTGACCATAACCCATCAGGGCGCGCCTGGTGGGGGTGGCGCGCCCTGGTGTATCGTGCCCAGCTAGGGCACCCCCTCCGGCGGTTCTTGGCTCCAGTATTTTTTATTTATTGTAAAATAATTCTCCAAAAAGTTTCGTCCAATTCTGAGAACTTTTATTTCTGCACAAAAACAACACCATGGTAGTTCTGCTGAAAACAACGTCACTCCGGGTTAGTTTCATTCAAATCATGCAAATTAAAGTCCAAAACAAGAGCAAAAGCATTAGGAAAAGTAGATACGACTAAGACGTATCAACAGGCAATGACTGAGTGAGGGCTATGACAAAACTACACTTCCACCATTCATTTTTCTAAGAGAGAGAGAGACACCTACTCATGTGTTGAGATCAAGGGATTCTGATCCAACCAATAAATCCTTGATTTCTAGCCTCCCCAAGTTGCTTTCCACCCAAGCATCCTCTTCTACCAAGCAAAGTTCTGTGAGAGAATCATTGAGTGTTGAGAAGACTATCTTTTGAAGCATAAGAGCAAGGAGTACATCATCAACAGAACATCTATTACCTCTTGGAGAGTTGTGTCTCCTAGATTTATTAGGTGTCGCTTGGGAGCCTCCAAATCGTGTGGAGTTGAACCAAGAAGTTTGTAAGGGCAAGGAGATCGCCTACTTCCAGAAGATCTACTCTGAGTGAGGCTAGCCCTTCGTGGATGTAAGCCGTGGTGGAATAAACATGGTTGCTTCTTCGTGGTCCCTTCATGGGTGGAGCCCTTTATGGACTCGCGGAGCTGTTACCCTCCCTAGGTTGAAGTCTTCATCAACGTGGATGTACGATAGCACGACCTATCGAAACCACGCCAAAAATCACCGTGTCTTCGTTGCGTTTGATCTTCCAAACTCTACCATCCTTTACTTTCTTACACTTGCATCATATTTACTTTTTCTACTCAATCTATTGATATGCATGTGTAGGAATTTTTGGATGTATCTTAACTTGTGCTAAAATCTGCCTAGAATTCAAGCAAGTTAAAAACTGCGGATTTGCCTTGTTAAGTGTTGACGGTGTCCTAGACTAGGGGTACTGCTACTTGTAAACTATGTTGGGATTTTCCCTGAAGAGGAGGGGAGATGCAGCACAGTAAAAATGCAGCATAGTTATCGCCGTCCGCGCCGTCGTCATCCCTCGAGCAGTGGTAGGTGGATGGCCTGTCGTGGCAGCCTTGTCCAGTTGTTGCCTGCTGATGACCCACAAGTATAGGGGATCAATCATAGTCCTTTTGATAAGAGTGTTGAACCCAACGAGGAGCAGAAGGAAATGACAAGCAATTTTCAGCAAGGTATTATATGCAAGTGTTGTAAGTAACAGTTATAGATAGTTTTGTAGCAAAATAATTTGTAACAAGTAACAAGTAACAATAGTATCAAGGGTGCAACAAGGTGGCCCAATCCTTTTCATAGCAAAGGACAATCTTGAAAGTTCTCTTATATAAGGTAAAGCGCTCTCGAGGACACATGGGAATTTCCGTTTAGTCAAATTCATCATGTTGAGTTGATTCACGTTCATTACTTTGATAATTTGATATGTGGGTGGACCGGTGCTTAGGTGTTGTTCTTACTTGAACAAGCAACCCACTTATGATTACCCCCTCCCACAAGCATCCGCAACTACGAACAAAGAATTAAGATAAATCTAACCATAGCATGAAACATACGGATCCAAATTAGCCCCTTACGAAATAACGTGTAAACTAGGGTTTAAGTTTCTGTTACTCTAGCAACCCATCATCTACTTATTACTGCACAATGCCTTCCCTTAGTCCCAAGTATGGTGAAGTGTCATGTAGTCTACGTTCACATGACACCACTAAAGGAAGCAACACCATATATATCATCAAAATATCGAACGAATACCAACTTCACATGATTACTTATAACAAGACTTCTTCCATGTCCTCGAGAACAAAAGTAACTACTCACAAATCATCACCATGTTCAATATCAGAGGTATAATGAATATGATTAAGGATCAATAGGTGGTGGGCGCGCTCTGTTGCCTTGGGTGCAATAGGTGGCCACCCTCTGGTAGTTCTTCGCTCCGATAATCCTTATATATTCCATAAAAAATCCTTGTGAAATTTCAGGTCATTTGGAGTCAAGAAAATTTTCAACTTTTTCCAAGGCTTTCAGGTCGAGAATTCTAGTTTCCAGCAATTTACCTCTTTGTGTAGATCTTGCAAACTAAGAGATAAAATGCATTCGAATTGTATCATAAAGTGGAATAATGACCAAAAACAATATAAATATCAATAGGAAATCATGATGCAAAATGGACGTATCAACTCCCCCAAGCTTAGACCTCGCTTGTCCTCAAGCAAAATCCGAACTCGATAATAATGACCACATGTTTAGAGAGAGAGAGGTGTCGATAAAAACAAAATACGTACATGAGAGCATCGTGATTTTTAACATAGTAGAAGGTTTTCATGATATAGCTTCTCATAAACAAGTAACTATCTATCCACAACTATTAAAGTATGAAGCATAAACTTTATTGACAACCAACAAACTATGTTCTTAGTCATCGAGACAATCACAATTCATCATATTTCAGAGAAGAGTCTATGTATGAGCTTCATTTTAGCAAGTTCACATACTCAACTATCATTTAGTCTTCTATGATTGCTGATACTCAATGCATATTTTTGGAGCAAACATTTCCGTGAGACACATGGGAAGATAGGGGCTTTATTGTTTTCGTCTCCCAATTTTTTTTACCTCAAGGATAATGTCAACAATAATGACTCATGATCACCTACATCCAACTAGATATATATGCCTGGCTCTTTCCCCAACACATGATGCTTGCCACCTAAAGAATTAATAGATTGGAATAGGGATGAATATTATTGCCTCTTGCATAAAAGTAAATACAGAAAAGTAAAAGATAGGCGCTTCGTAGAGGGAAGTAGAGGTTATCATGCGCTTTTTAATTTAGGATGTGCAAATTATTATCGTCACTTTATATTGCCCCTTATGATAGCAACCTTTATTATGCAGTCTGTCGCTTTTATTTCTTTGACATCACAAGATCGTACAAAGCTTATTTTCCCTTACAATAAATGATCATGCATATTTAGGAGCAATTTTTATTGCTTTATGCAATGATGAGAACTTACTTGAAGGATCTTATTCAATCGATAGGTAGATATGGTGGACTCTCATGGCAAGAAACTGGGTTTAAGGGTTATGGATGCACACGTAGTATCTCTACTTAGTGCAAATTTTTGGCCGACAAAAGGTCCTACACAAGCACCACATGTTAGAGGATCCATGACAATATACCTTCTATGTGAATGTAAACAAACATACTTATTACGATGTCTTCCTTGTCCAACACCAACTATTTGATCATGTAGAAAATACTTGATGGGGGCTCACAATTATAATAGATGTCCAAGATAGTATATTTGTATGTGAATCTCCTCTCCCCTTTTATAGTCTTGCATGGATTGTATCAATGACTAACACTATGTTTGTTAACTCTTAGCAACTTTGATCAAGCATCCTTCTTTTTATGTGAAGTCATTACTCCCCATGGGATTAGCATATGATCTTTCTATTTATTTTTATTTCATTGCTATGATTGGGACATGATGGTAAAGCAAACAAACTAAAACTAATCTTTATTATGTAGTTCTCACACTCGGTTACAGGGATAGATAGATCACAAAGCAAACACTCTAAGAAAAACAATACTACACTTTTATTCTTCTAAATCACGAAATAACTAAGGATCGAACTAAGATAGATGATAATGTTGAAATTGATGGTGATAGGATACCGGGGCACCTCCCCCAAGCTTGGAACAAGCTAGGGGTAGTGCCCATACCCGTGTACTCAATATGACGCCCCCATTTTGATTGTACACTAATCATACACGCAAGTATGCACGATCAAGATTAGGGACTCACTGGAAGATATCACAACACAACACTAGACACAAATTAAAGTCATACAAGCTTCATATTACAAGCCAGGGGCCTCGAGGGCTCGAACACATAAGCTCAAATTCAAACGAGTCAGTGGAAGCAAATATTATATGAGTACAAACATAAGTTAAACAAGTTTTGCCTTAAGAAGGCTAGCACAAACATAAGCAGCGGATCGGAAGAGGCAAGGCCTCCTGCCTGGGAGCCATCCTAACTACTCCTGAGCGTCGGCACTCTCCACATAGTAGTAAGCTCCAGCGATAGTGTAGTAGTTGTCTGCGGTGTACTCCATCTCCTGGCCTCAATCATCTGAACGCGGTAATCGTATTGAGGGGGAAAGAGGAGGTAAAGCAGCGGTGAGTACTCATCCAAAGTACTCGCAAAGCTTACATCAGAACTATACTAAAATATGCATCAGTATCAAAGGAATGGGGTTATATTTTTGGACTGACTGCAGAAAAGCGAGAATAGGGGGAAGGCCTAGTCCTATCGAAGACTAGCATCTTCAACATCTTGCAGCATTAGAAGAGTGTAGATTGGTAACTCATATGTAACAATATCATTGTAGCAATTTTATTAAGTAACCACGCCCAGAGATTCTTCCTCGATTCCCTGCGAGAAAACAATCTCGGAGCCAAACATTTCAATCTTAAGTCACAATTCTAGTTGTATTAGATCAGGATACAACTCCAAGTCGTCCTGTTACCGTGGACACGACTATTCGAATAGTTAAATTCATCCCTACAGGGGTGCACAACATTTCCCAACACGCTTGGTAACCTTTGGCCGGACACACTTTCCTAGGTCATGCTTGGCCTTGGTGTCGGTGTCAAAACCGGCGGATCTCGGGTAGGGGGTCCCAAGCTGTGAGACTAGAATCGAGGGTAACAGGAGACGAAGGGGACATCGTTTTACCCAGGTTCGGTCCCTCCTATGGAGGTAATACCCTACGTCCTGCTTGATTATATTGATGGTATAAGGGTTATAGAGTTGATCTACGACGAGATCGTATGACTAAAACTCTAGATGAGTTCTCTTGGCCTACAACCTAAAACCCTCCGGCTTATATAGACGCCGAGGGTACCTAGGGTTTACACATGGTCAGTTACACGTCGAAGGGATAAACATGCCTATTTACTACTTTAAACATGGAGGACACGCCACGACTCTCGAAGCCTCCTTCCTAGAGACAGGGTCTTCAATCAGTCAAGTGCTCGGCAAACGGCCCATATAGTCCGGCCCATAAGAAACAGGTCGGCCTCCCGAGGACCCCTTAATCCAGGACTCCCTCAGTAGCCCCCGAACTAGCCTCCAATGCCAAGGGTCCAAGCTCCAGCTGCTTCAAATTATCAGAGTCTTCGGCTTGCAAGGCGAGTTCCTTTCTCCGAATAGTGATCGGCCTCCGACGACGTGTTGTTTTCCCGATCATAGATCGTCCGAACATCATGTAAAACCCTGCCCTGAAGGCCAAAGGTCAAGGAGTAAACAGTGCTCCCTGACGACCTTTCAGATGAAAAGTCACGGCCCACCACGACCGCTAAACCAGTCACAAAAGCTCGATTCGCGGTTCGAGGCCGTTTTCGTCCATACGATTCATCAATGCACAGATAGTGCTCCGTTTCACACGGGATATGTTTAACCATGCGCGTATAACGGCACGCACGTCTTGGGAAGCGGAGAGATTCACGGCGCAGTGGAGGGAGGCTAACCGGCAACAAGCCCAATAATAGGGAAAGAAAACCCCAAGGCTTAACCGCACTCCCCATTCGCATCCCTGCTTCCTCAATCTCCTGAGCTTCTAGAGCCCAGATCTAGGTTTTCCACCCTTTCTCTGCCGAGCTCAGCCATGGCCAGCGGCAAGTGGGAGGCTTCTACGGTCACAGACCAGGACATCCAGGACGTCAAGGACGCCGGCTACCTCATCGCCAATATCTTCCATCGCGCCGCGGAGGAGGGCCAGGTGATCCCCACCCCAAAGTAGGCGAGAGGGTGGTCTTCATTCCTCATTTCATCCGAGGACTGAGCTTCCCGCTCCACCCCTTGGTGAGGGGCCTCATGTTCTTCTACGGACTTGACTTCCACGACCTCCCGCCGAACTCTTTCATACATATATCGGCATTCATCATCGTCTACGAGGCCTTGTTGCGGATCGAACCACACTTCGGACTGTGGCTCTAGATCTTCAACATTAAGCCGAAGTGTGTCGCAGGCGCACACGCAGACTGCAGTGGGGCGGTCATCAGCAAGCTTCCACGCGCCGTATGGCCATCCGGCACATTCATCGATACCATCAAGACTTGGCAAAAAGAGTGGTTTTACATCACCGAGCCAAGGGAGGAGGGCAGAACTGTTCCTGTCGAATTCAGATCCGGCCCCCCGACCAGAGTGACCTCATGGGTCCGAAAGGGCCTCGACTGGGGGCCGGACACAGAGGTGGATGACCTGCAGAGGGGCATCGCCTCCATGATCAAGGACGGAGTCGAGCTGACCAACGTGGTCCAGGTTATGCTTCGGCGGCGCATCCTCCCCTGCCAGCGCCGGGGCTCTCCTATGTGGACTTATCGGACGGACGATGATCCTACGATTCGTCAACTCTTCCACACCACACGGGAGAAGCTGTGGAAGGCGATGTTCAAGGCGCAGGAGAAGTGGCCGGCCAAGAAGGAGGACGAGGGCCTGCGCACCGAATAAGCCCCCTTCCGAGTTATGTCATAGCTTCATTAGATCGGCTTCATTTTTTTGAAGGAAATCTAAGTACTTTCCGATCACTTCCGTAGGAATGGTTGAGCAAGGCCACGGGCATCAAGTGCCCGGCTCCACAGCCCGAAGACCCCAGGTCCCAGCTGCTGTCGGAGATGCTCGTCGTGGCGCCTTATAAGGCGCCAGAGAAGAAGGAGAAGAAGAAGCCAGGCCGAGCAGGCCTGCGCAACAGGGACCAGCCAGGGGCTGTGTCCGAAGAAACCCATGGCTCCTCGAATCAAGAGGAGGAGCATGAGGTTGAGGGGGGAGGCGATTCCCCCCTCACAGGAAAGAGGGCGGCATCATCGGACACCTCAGAGGATATACCTCCTCCCGCACAGAAGAAAGCGCGCCGGACACAGGTAGTTCTGTCCGATGATAGTTCGGACTCGGACACCGAGTCCGAGGAATTCGAGAGGGTTCCATGAAGGAACCTCAGGGTCAAGCCCGCACCTCGAAGGTAAATATCCGAAGACTCCCTGCACTTTCAGTTCTAGGCTTTGAATGTTATTAACATGTGAGCGCCCATTAACTTGCAGCCCACCATGAGCCCTCCCCACCAATCAAGCCTCGGAGAGCGGGACCGCGTCGCACCCCTCTCCTCCGGGCGCCACGAAGGATGCCGCGGAGGTGTCCTCCCAACAGGCTCCTTTGGAGCCGGACACTGGAGGTGGGGGCGATGATGTCATGGTCGAGGCTAACACCTCGGCCGCCGAAGAGCCGGGGCAGAAGCCCCTCCCGGATACTGAGGAGACCGGACGAGGAGATGTCCAGTCACCTCCAAGGCTGTCTCCGGAGCGCACCATGCCTCCGGAGGCGCCGGTTGAATCCCCGGTTGGAGAGCGGGTCAACCGATCCCCACCGGCGCCACCGACCCATGGGTGGCTGGCTATGGGGGAGGCTCTATCTAGCGCCTCCCTCTCCGAGGAGCACCGCACCCTTATTGGTGCAGTACTGCGGAGCATTCAGTCCGTGGACAGTGGACTGAAGGAGGCCTTCAACGGTCTCCTGACGGGCTTTCAGGTGAGCCACGTAATGCTCTGTTCTTTTGAAATATTAATTTCTTTGAGTTATGATTATATACACGGCAGCCACCGAGCCCTAGGTAAGTTTGGAAAAAACTTACATGGGGGTCAATCATAGATCATTATCCGAACTATGTATAGGACAGTATTTGTTCGGGATAGTCTAGCAGCCCTTAAGAGGACCGGACATAGGATCATATTTATGACAGTTCGGAAGTTATGAACCCGTGTAATTTGATATGGTTTTGTTTTGTACAGGCTTCGTCATCGGCGGCGGCCGTTAATGCTGTCGAGCTAGACGAGCTGAATCGAAAGCTCAAGAGCTCCAAAGATGAGCTCGAAGCTCTGAATAAGAGATTCGACGAGGCGCAAGGTAAGCCGGAGTAGAATATCCAAATTTTTCATCACCATACTGTCGAAGCAGTATTTTTGATGTGTTTTAAAGCTTACGCAGTCTCGGCGAAAGAAATTGAGAAACTCAAGGCCGAGCTTGAGAAGGCAAAGCAGGAGGCTGCGGTTGAGAGGGCGGCGGCCAAAGAAGCGGCTACCGCGCTCTCCGCCCTGAGAGCCACCAGCGACAAGCATGAGGCTCGGGTGGAGGAAATCCAACAGGAGCTCAGGGACGCCGGCCAAAAGTGCGAGGACCTTGAGCGCAAAGGCAAGGAGCAGGCCGCCGAACTATCCACCATGAAAACCAATCTCCAAAAGGAGCGGGTGGATCGGCGGTCTTTTGAAGAACAAGTCAACCAGGCGAAGGCTATCATGGATGGTAAGCCGTATTTATTGCAGTGTGTCTACGGGGATAGCAAGTTCGAGTTGCTTACCCAAGTATGGCGTTCCTCAGGCACCTGCTCGGACCTCCAGAAGAGCACAGCGGACGCGAACCAGTTCTATGGTTCGCGGGGAGAAGGAGATGAAGCTCGGCTTTTCTGGGCGCAGTTTGAAGCCCCCGAGCGCTCTCCTCTCCTTGTTGAGTAGCTGAAGCAGCTGATGGAGCTACACCGGATGGCAGAGCCGTCCATGAAGGATCTGTGCATCCGGCTATGGCCCAGTGAGCCGTTGCCGGGCAGCTACTTCGGCCTGGTGCGGAAGCTGAGCGACGCCTCGTCCCGGATCGATGCGCTAAGGCAATCTTCCTGCATCGAGGGAGCTCGGATGACCTTTGCGAAGGCCAAGGTGCACTGGCCGGGGCTGGATCCAATGAAGATAGCCACCGCCCCTCCGCCTACTGGAAAAGAGCATAGGCGCCCGGATCGAGCTGTACTTCTCTGGCGTAATGGAGGGTGCTCGGGCAATAGAGGCGCAATGTTAGAGAGAAAACGTGAATGAGTAACGCGTTGTAATATGTCCGAAGACTTTTTAGCGCATTTATATTTAATGTGCATGGTTTATCATGTCTTTCGTGTTTTGCATCCTTTATAACTCCTGTGTGGCCATTAAAACTGAAAGCTGCGAGTCGTCAGCTTCAACCCCCATGCAGATACTACGCGGGGTGTCTCGACCAACGCACTGTGACCCTTAGCCAAACTATCGGCACCCGAAGGCGGTAGCGTGGGGCGGACAAGGCAATCGGACCATATTGCTTTATTGCTTTCACTTAGCCATAGGGGCGCGAGAAAGGAGTGCGGGGGGCTGATGACTAGCCCCCAGGGGTTGTGATGTTCGGATGAACCGTGGCCAAATCCAATATCACATGGTTTGTACTAATACCAAACCCATCAAATGACACGGAATAACCTCTGACGAGATTTAGTTAAGCTCGGATTCGCAGACCGGTTCTCGCATACCATGACAGTCAGTTTTCGGCTTTCTCTGCTGAGGTGCTTGACCAGGCTAGCCGGAAGCACAATCGCAGCGGTTCTCCCTTTGCCCTTTTAACCGAACAAGCGGAACATAAAGGGGCAAGCACAGGAGCGGGGCAACCCAACTATTGACCCAAAACATAGTTCGGAACCAATGCATATAAAGCGGAATTCCAAGACGCCGAGCGCAAAATCAGTTGTGCTTAGGGCGATTTTTTAAGGTCGAGCCCCCGGTCTATTAGCCGGTTGCATCGTAAAGTATACCGAACAGGTTCGCAAGAAAAGAGGGGAAATAGAGAGTACACCAAAAACAGCGAGGTGATCATGCATGATACATCTGTATTGTACTCAATAACTCTTATTATTCAAATTGCCGATACAACTGTTTACAGGTATTAAAAATGAAATATAAGCCTTACAGGAGGGGTTGTACCAAGGGTCTGCGATAGGTGACCTGACGTCCTCGATGTGCCCTGTCGCTCGTCCGCTCCTGCGTCTCCCAAGGAGTTGTATACCTCTTTGGGCTTTGCTGTTTGGTGAACGGACCTTGGAAAAAGGTCTTGAGAAGTCGCTGAAGTGTGAATGAGCTTTACGCCTTAGCAGGTACTTTATGGTACCTGTAGTGTGTCCGAAGACATGTTGATGGTGATAGCTCGGTCCAGCCGAACACTTACCCTTTAATAATTTTTCCCCACCGCTGCCCATGGAATTTTGAGCGCGAAGTTGTGCCTCCTCGGCACGTACTTTGCCGGTTCTAGGGTCATGCTATGGGGGGCGAGTCCCTATTTATGGGGAGAAGAAGGTTCTGGTACTTCAGGATGAGACCGAGCTCGCTTCCCAGCCTTGGGTGCCTTTACGGCAGTTGTCGGCGCTTGCCGATCATCAGTGTAATGGAATTCGGCCGCCAGGGTTCGGAGGGAGCGCTCTGTGTTGCCATTGACAGTAATGACCCCCTTGGGACCGAGCATCTTGAGCTTGAGGTATGCGTAGTGCGAGACGGCGTTAAAGCGAGCGAACGTTGTATGGCCGAGCAGGGCGTGATAGCCGCTGCGGAAAGGTACGATGTCGAAGATCAAGTCCTCGCTTCGAAAGTTATCGGGCGAGCCGAACACTACTTCCAGGCTTACAAAGCCCGTGCACCGGGCTTCGACGCCTGGGATTACTCCTTGAAAGGTAGTGTTGCTGGGCTTGATCCTTGACGGATCTATGCCCATCTTTTTCACTGTATCTGAGTAAATCAGATTTAGGCTACTTCCTCCGTCCATTAGGACTTTAGTGAGGTTATACCCGTCTATAATCGGGTCTCGGACTAGGGCGGCCGAACCCCCATGACGAATACTGGTCGGGTGGTCATGTCGATCGAAGGTGATCGGGTATGCCGACCATGGGTTATACTTCGGGGCTACAGGCTCTATAGCATAGACATCTCGAAGGGTGCGCTTCCTCTCCTTTTTGGGTATATGGGTGGCGTATATCATATTTACTGTTTTTACCTCTGGGGGGAATTTCTTTTGTCCGCCCCCAATTGGACCGCTGGGTTCATCCTTGTCTTCGCTGCGTGGGCTCTTGCCTTGGTCCTCGGATGCGAGCTTGCTGGCCTGTTTGAAGACCCAACAGTTACGGTTGGTGTGGTTGGCGGGCTTCTCTTGAGTGCCGTGGATCTGGCAAGGCCTCTCTAGGATCTTGTCCAGCGGGGTGGGTCCGTCGTGTTTGCCTTTAGGAGGCCTCTTCCGTTGTCCAGGCTAGGAGTTGCGGAAGCCGGCGTTAACAGCCGTGTCATCGGCATCACTATTATTGTGCCGGCGCTTGTTCTTGTTGCGCTTTGGTTTCCCGTTTCCATCCCAAACTTCAGAGGTTCCGAGGTCTTCGGGGTTATGGCCACGTCTTGCTAGCCAGTTGTCCTCGCCCGCGCAGAAGCGGGTCATGAGTGATGTGAGGGCGGACATTGTCCTCGGTTTGTCTTGGCCGAGCAGACGAGCTAGCCATTCATCCCGAATATTGTGCCTAAAAGAGGTTATTGCTTCGGCGTCCGGGCAGTCCACGATCTGGTTTTTCTTGGTCAAGAAACGATTCCAGAATAGCCGCGCGGACTCTCCTGGCTTCTGGACGACGTTGCCGAGCTGGCCCTTTAAGCTTCAGGGGTAGGTACTTGATGGCGTGGAGGTCATCTCCTCGCGCCATGTGGATGTGGAGGAGGAAATCCTCGGTCCATATGGTTGGGTCAGTTGTCCCATCGTATTGCTCTATGTTTACGGGTTTAAACCCTTCCGGGAACTGATGCCGCATCACCTCGTCCGTGAAGCACAGTGGGTGGGCAGCGCCTCTAACCCGAGCTATGTCGCGTCGGTGATCGGCGTCTGTCCTAGCTCGGTTTCATTCCCGGCCTTCATTGTTGCGGTCGAACCAAGGCCGGTACCCTTCCCGTCTATCGGGGGAGTATCCTCTGGATCCGTAAATGGATCATGTACGACCTGCTCTGTCGTCCAGGTCGTGTCGCAGGTCGAACCTGTCACTGGGATCTAGTCGCTCCTTTCCCCATCTACGGGGTATCGTCGGCCCGTAGCCGGTGTTGTCAGCCGTCCTGTCTCATCCTCGAGGAGGGCGATCTGGCTTGTCGTATGGGGTATGTTTAGGGGACGGCGTATCAGAGAGCTCGTCGTCGAATTGTGGCAGCAGCCTTCTGCGTGGATAACTCTTAGGCTGGTCCGATAGACCGGTACCGTATCCCTCCTCAGCTGAGAGGACTCTCGTCCATCGATCGTTGAGGTTGTCTTGTTTGGCCTTAAGCTACCGTTCTTTTGCTTTCAGGCTACGGGCCGTGGCTATAAGCTGTTGCCTGAATAGTTCCTGATCTGCAGGGTTATCAGGGATGGCGAAGTTATCGGCTTCCGCATTGTCCTCCCCCTCGATAGAGTGGAGGTAATCGTCGTCCTCGGGATCATCTAGATCGTTGGGGTTGCGCCGGTCTTCCGGCCTCTCCTGACCCTCTAACGGGCGCTCGGGGCTGTCGGGATCGCCGAGGTCCTCCGGGGTGTCTCCGTCCCTGGTGCCATTGATAACTTTTCGTCCCTTTTTTCCTTTTGGCCATTTATGCGGCTTTCGGCGTCTTGACTGCGCTTCCTCCGATTTGTCACCATCGTTTTTCGGAGTGTCCACCATGTAGACGTCGTATGTGGAGGTGGCAGTCCACTGCCCGGTCTTAACGGGGGTGAGTGCGCTATCCTCCTTATCCATGTAACCTGCTTCCTCAGAAGCATAGTCCAACTTGTCGGTTAAATCCTCGACAGTGGCTACCAAGTGGGTTGTGGGTGGGACGAAAAATTCATCCTGACCCGTCTGGAGCCCGGTCTGAGAACAGATCGGGGTTGGGTCGTCGGTAATCTTCATCGACGAGATCCGATCTAGAGCCTCGTTGAGTATCGAGAGCTCGATCGGGTCGGCCTGCCCAGAGCTTCCGGAGTGAACCTCTGATGCATCCGCGTGGGGAGTGTGTTCGGCAAGAACAGATGTCCGGACATCTGGCACTATGACCAGGTCCGGACTGAGAGTCGGGTCCTCGCTGGGGTAGATCCCGTGGGCGGGGCCGAAAGATGGACCTGGGGTTAAAGCCTCAGAGTCTTCGGGCATGACAGGCAAGACTGCGAGCCCGGTTAGTGATAGATCGCCCCGAGAGTCTACGGAGAACTCTAAGTTCCCGAATCTGACCTCTTGATCAGGGGCGAAACTTCCGACATGGCCTAGATGGCCGGTCGAGTCGGTGTGCAGCACAATGCTGCCAAAAGCGAAGATCTGTCCGGGGACGAACGTGCCCGTGTTGCGGACCTCTTCGTTGACGACAAGACGAGCCATCGATTCCTTTGGCGATCACAGCGGAACTCTCAATGAAAGCACCAATGTCGGTGTCAAAACCGACGGATCTCGGGTAGGGGGTCCCGAGCTGTGAAACTAGAATTGAGGGTAACAGGATACGAAGGGGACAGTGTTTTACCCAGGTTCGGGCCCTCCTATGGAGGTAATACCCTACGTCCTGCTTGATTATATTGATGGTATAAGGGTTACAGAGTTGATCTACCACGAGATCGTATGACTAAAACTCTAGATGAGTTCTCTTGGCCTACAACCTAAAACCCTCCGGCTTATATAGACGCCGAGGGTACCTAGGGTTTACACATGGTCTGTTACACGTCGAAGGGATAAACATGCCTATTTTCTACTTTGAACGTGGAGGACACGCCACGACTCTCGAAGCCTCCTTCCTGGAGACAGGGTCTTCAATCAGTCCAGTGCTCGGCAAACGGCCCATATAGTCCGACCCATAAGAAACAGGTTGGCCTCCCGAGGACCCCTTAATCCAGGACTCCCTCACTTGGGAAATCAACACGTCGTCGCCCTACCTAGGCTCAACAGAGAGGCCAACCCGCCGGTCTAAATCCTAAGTGCACAGGGTTCATGTGCCCACTCGCCCTTTGCGCTCCTGCACGATGCGTGGGCGGCTGAGGTCAGTCCTAGCACCTCTAATACAAAATCAATGATGTCTGATACGTATCCAACGTATCTATAATTATTTCTTGTTCCATGCTGTTATATTATCATTCTTTGATGTCTTACAATCACTTTATAGCAACTTTATATCATTTTTTGGGACTAACCTATTGACATAGTGCCAAAGTGCCAGTTGCTGTTTTTGCTTGTTTTTTACTTCGCAGAATATCAGTACCAAATGGAGTCCAATCGCGACGAAACTCTTTGGAGATTTTTTTGGACCAGAAGACACCCAATGAGCCAAAGATGTGCCAGAGAGGTGGGCTGTGGAGAGCACAACCCACCAGGGCGCACCAGGGCCCCCCCGGCGCGCCTTGATGGGTTGTGCCCTCCTCGGGGCCCCTCTCCACCGCCTCTGATGCCTATAAATACCCAAATATTCAGAAAACCCTAGGGGAGTCCACGAAAAACACATCCAGCCCGAGGGAGTCCTGAACTAAGGGGTCCTCAGGCCGCTGGCCTATCTCCCAATAGGCCGGCTTGGTGGGCCGCTCTCTGACTATCGCAGGAACGGCCGGATATGCCACGACCCCGTGTTCTAGAAGGAAGTCTCGAAGGTGCGTCGTGCACTCCAAGTCAAGATGAGGAAATCGGCATCTCCATCCCCGGCAGGAGACCTATCATGTGTAAACCCTAGGTACCCCCCGGTGTCGATATAAACCGGGGAGGTTTTAGATTGTAGGGCAGAGAAACTCATCTAGGGTTTTAGCTACTCGATCTCGTGGTAGATCAACTCTGTAACCTTCATACACATCAATATAATTGAGTAGGACGTAGGGTTTTACCTCCATAGGAGGGCCCGAACCTGGGTAAAACATCATCTCCTTCGTCCCCTGTTACCATCGATCCTAGACTCACAGTTCGGGACCCCCTACCCGAGATCCGCCGGTTTTGACACCGACATTGGTGCTTTCATTGAGAGTTCCACTATGATCGCCAAAGGAATCAATGGCTCGCTTAGTCATTAGCGAGGAAGTCCGCAATATGGACTCCTTTGTCCCTGGACAGATCTTCGCTTTCGGCAGCGTCGTGCTGCACGCCGACCCGACTGGCCGTCTTAGCCGGGTCGGGACTTTCGCCCCTGATCAAGAGGTCAGATTCGAGAATCGCGAGTTCTCCGTAGACTCTCGGGGCGATCTTTTGCTCACCGGGCTTGCAATCTCATCTGATGCGCCCGAGGACTCCGAGGCCTTGACTTCGGATTTCGCTCTCAACCCCGCCCACGGGACCAACCTCGACGACGATCTGGCTTCTAGTCCGGATCCGGTCATAGTACTGGATGGTCGGAGGTCAGCTCTTGCTGAACACACTCGTTGTTCGGACGCATCGGAGGTTAACTCCGAAAGCTCTGGGCAGATGGACCCGATCGAGCTCTTGACGCTCAATGAGGCTCTAGATCGGATCTCATCGATGAAAATCACTGATGACTCAACCCCGATCCACGCTCAGATCGGTCTGAAGGTGGGTCAAGAGGATTTTTCATCCCACCCACCACCCACTTAGTAGCCAATGTCAAAGACATAACCAACATGCTGGACTACGCCTCCGAGGAGGCAGAAGACATGGATGAAGAGGATTGCGCTCCCGCCCCCGTCAACACCGGGCGATGGACTGCCACCTCCACCTACAACGTCTACATGCTGGATACTCCAGCCGATAAGGGCGAGCACTCACCCAAAAATAATGGCGATAAATCTGGCGAAGAGCCGTCAAGGTGCCGGAAACTGCGCAAATGGTCAAAGGCAAAAAAGGGAAGGGAAGCCATTGCTAACACCAGGGAAAACAACACCCTGGAAGACTTCGGCAACCCCAATATCCCCGAGCATCCGCTAGAGGACCAGGAGAGGCCGAAAGATCAGCGTGACCTCGGGGATCTAAACGATTCCGAGGATGACAACTACCTCCCCCTTGTCAAGGAGGAGGACAGCTTGGAAGCCGAAGACTTCACCGTCCCCAAAAACCTTGAGGATCAGGAACGGTTTAGGCAACAGCTCATAGCCACTGCCCGAAGCCTGAAGGCAAAAGAACGGCATCTTAAGATTGAACAGGACACCCTCAATGATAGATGGACAAGGGTCCTATCAGCCGAGGAAGGGTATGGTACCAGTCTATTGGACCAACCCAAGAGCTATCCACGCCGACGGCTGCTGCCGCAGTTCGACGACGAGGTCTCTAATACACCGTCGCCCAAACACACTCAATACGGCCAGCCGGACCGCCCTCCACGAGGACGAGATAGGACGGCTGGCGATGCCGGTTATAGGCCGGCGATACCCCGCAGAAGGGGAAAAAAGCCAATAGAGCCCGAGGATAGGCACGACCTACGACACGACCTGGATTATAGAACAGGCCGCACGAGATCCATCTACGGATCTAGAGGGTACTCCCCCGATAGACGGGACGGGTACCAGCCTCGGCTCGACCACAACAACAGAGGTCGGGAACCAAATCGGGCCAGATCAGGCGCCGACTATCGGCGTGACATAGCCCGGGTCAGAGGCGCTGCCCACCCACTGTGCTTCACTGACGAGGTGATGCAGCATCAGTTCCCGGAAGGGTTTAAACCCGTGAACATTGAGCAATACGACGGGACAACTAACCCAGCAGTATGGATCGAGGATTTCCTCCTCCACATTCATATGGCATGAGGAGATGATCTCCACGCCATCAAGTATCTGCCCCTAAAGCTTAAGGGGCCAGCTCGGCACTGGTTAAACAGCCTCCCCTGAAAATTCTATCGGGAGTTGGGCGGATCTCGAGGACACTTTCCGATCTAACTTCCAGGGCACCTATGTACGGCCGCCGAACTCCTCCGACCTAAGCATTGTTGGCCAGAAAGCAGGCGAATCGGCTCGACAATTCTGGAATCGGTTCTTAACTAAGAAGAACCAGATTGTCGATTGCCCAGACGCCGAGGCAATAGTCTCCTTCCGGCACAATATTCGGGACGAATGGCTGGCTCGCCAGCTCGGTCAGGACAAGCCTAGGACCATGTCTGCCCTTACATCACTCATGACTCGCTTTTGCGCGGGCGTGGACAACTGGCTAGCTAGACGAAGCCACAACCCCGAGGATCCCGGCACCTCCGAAGTCCGGGATGGAAACGATAAACCACGACGCAACAAAAGTAAACGCCGGCACAACAACGGTGATGCCGTTAACGCCGGTTTCCGCAACCCCCGATCCGGGCAGCGGAAGAAGCCTTCTAAAGGCAATCGTGACGGACCTACCCCGCTGGACAAGATCATGGATAGGCCCTTCCAGATCCACGACACTCAAGACAAGCCCGCCACCCACACCAACCGTAACTGTTGGGTGTTCAAACAAGCCGGCAAACTCGCAGCCGAAGAGCAAGGCAAGGGCCCACGCAGCGAGGACAATGATGAGCCCCACGGTCCGAGCAATGGAGGACAGAAGTAGTTCCCTCCAGAGGTAAAGACCGTGAACATGATATACGCCATTCATAAACCTAAAAAGGAGAGGAAGCGCGCCCTTCGAGAGGTCTACGCCGTAGAGCCTGTAGCCCCGAAGTTTAACCCATGGTCGGCGTACCCGATCACCTTTGATCGACGAGACCATCCGACCAGTATCCGTCATGGGGGTTCAGCGGCCCTCGTCCTAGACCCCATTATCGATGGGTATCACCTCACTAAAGTCCTAATGGACAGAGGAAGTAGCCTCAATCTGATATACTCAGACATGGTGAAAAAGATGGGTATAGATCCATCAAGGATCAAGCCTAGCAACACTACCTTTAAAGGAGTGATCCCAGGCGTCGAAGCCCGGTGCACGGGCTCCGTGAGCCTTGAAGTAGTGTTCGGTTCGCCCGACAACTTCCACAACGAGGACTTGATCTTCGACATTGTCCCCTTCCACAGCGGTTATCACGCCCTGCTGGGCCGCACAGCGTTCGCTCGCTTTAACGCCGTCCCACACTACGCATACCTCATGCTCAAGATGCCCGGGCCCAAGGGGGTCATTACCGTCAATGGCAACACAGAGCGTTCCCTCCGAACTGAGGAACATGCATTGGCCTTGGTGGCCGAATTCCATTACGATGACGATCGGCCAACACCGAAATCTGCCATAAAGGCACGTAAGGTTGACAAACGAGCTCGGTCTCAGTCCGAACTCCCGGAATCTTCTTCTCCCTAGAAATAGGGACACGCTCCTCAATGCACATCCTTAGCGCCCGTCAAACATGTGCCAATACGGCACAACTTTGCACTCAAGATTCCATGGGCAGCAGTGAGGAGCAACTTTCAAAGGGCAGGTGTTCGGCTGGACCGAACTACTGCTAGTACATGTCCTCGGACAAACCACATGTACCATCAAGGACCTGTCAGAGCGTAAAGCTCATCCATACTTCGGCGACTTCTCAAGATCTTCTTCCCAAGGTCCGCTCGCCGACACCAATCACCCTTAAAGGAATGCAACTCCCTAGGAAGCGCAGGAGCGGGCATGCAACTGGGCACATCGAGGACGTCAAGCCACCCATCGAAGACCCCTGGTACAACCTCTCCTCTGTAAACTTTATATTTCCTCGTTAAATACCTGTCAACAGTGGCTTCGGCATTTTGAGTTATAAGAATTAATGAGCAAATAATCGACCATTGTACATGGCTTCTTTGTTGTATTTTATGCTACATACTCTGTTCTTCCCTGATCAACGCTTCTTGCGAAACTGTTCGGTATACATTACGATGCAACCGGCTAATAGACCGGGGGATTGAATTTCAAATATCACCCTAAGCATCACCCCGACACAATTGATCGTGTGTTCGGCGTCTTGGATTTTGCTCTATATGCATTGGATCCGAACTATGTCTTGGGTCAATGGTTGGGTTGCCCGGCTCCTGTGTTTGCTCTCTTACGTTCTGCTCGTTCAGCTAAAAGGGCAAAGGGAGAACCACTGCGATTGTGCTTCCAGCTCGCCTGGTCAAGCACCTCAGGGGAGAAAGCCGAAAACTGACTGTCATAGTAAGCGAGAACCGGTCTGCAAATCCGAGCATAAGTGTCATACTAAAAAATCGATAGAGGTTATTCCGTGTCATACGATGGGTTTCGTACTTGTACAAACCATGTGATACTGGCTTTAGCCTCGGTACATCCGAATATCACAAAACTTTGGGGTTAGTCATTAGCCCCCGCATTTTTTGAAAAGCTCGTACGGCTAAGTGAAAGTGATAAAGCATCATAGTCCGATTGCCTTGTTCCCCTCGCACTACCACCTTTGGGCATCGATAACTCGGCTAAGGGTCGCAGTGCAGAGGCAGAAACACCTCGCGTAGTATCTACGTGGGGGCTGAAGCCGACGACTCGCAACTTTCAGATAAAACGACCACATAGGAGTCACAATAAATACAAAACTCAAAAGACATGATAAACCATGCAGCCTCATTATAAAGCGTTAACAGTCTTCGGACATATTACAACGCGCTCGTTCGTAAAAAACATCCTTAGAGCATTGGGCCTCTGTCACCCGAGCACCCTCCATCACTGCGGAGAAGTACAGCTCGGGGCGCCTATGCTCCTTTCCAGGGGGCGGAGGTGCGGTAGCCATCTTGGTTGGCTTGAGCTTCGGCCAGTGCACCATGGTCCTTGCAAAGGCCATCCGAGCTCCCTCGATGCATGTAGAACGCTTTAGCGCATCAATCCGAGGCACAGCATCGCACAGTTTCCATACCAAGCCGAAGTAGCTGCTCGGCAATGGCTCTTCAGGCCATAGCCGGATGCAGAGATCCTTCATGGCCGGCTCCGCCATCCTGTGCAGCTCCATTAGTTGCTTCATCTGCTCGATCAGAAGAGGAGAGCGCTCGGGGGACTCAAACTGTGCCCAGAATAGCCGAGCCTCATCATCCTCCTCCCGCGAACCATTAAACTTGTTCGCGTCCGCTACACTCTTTTGGAGGTCAGTACAGGCGCCTGAGGAACGCCACACCTGAGTGAGCAACGCAAACCTGCTACCACCAAAGGCACACTGAAGTAAATACGGCTTACCATCTATGACAGACTTGACTTGGCGGATTTCTTCTTCAAAGAACCACCTATCCACCCGCTCCTTTTGGAGCTCGGATTTCAGCGTGGATAGCTCGGTGGCTTGCTCTTTGCCTTTCTGCTCAAGGGCCTCGCACTTCGTGCTGGCATCCTTGAGCTCCTGTTGCACCTCCTTCACCCGGGCCTCATGCTTGTCGCTTGCCGCTTTTAACGTTGATAGAGCGGCTTTCGCTTGTTCGGCCGCCGCCTTCTCATCCGCGGCCACCTGCTTCATCCTTTTTAGCTCGGCCTTGAGGTTCTCAATCTCCGCAGCCGAGGCTGTGAAAGCAATAAGTGAATAACTACACTGGGTTACCAGTGTGGATCACTAACGATAGGTAGCCCGGACATTTTAATTCGGTTTACCTTGCGCCTCGTCGAACATCTTATTCAGGCAATCGAGCTCCTCATCGGAGCTCTTGAGCTTCTGATTCAGCTCGGCAAGCTCCGCGGCGTTGACGGCCGCCGCCTCCGACGAGGCCTGCAAAAAATAAATTAATAAATATCAGGCTATGCACGTTCAAACCCCCGAACTGTCAAGAATATGACCCAATGATCGGTACTCTTAAGGTCTTTTTGTCGTCATTTTCACACGGGGGGTGGCGCAAGGACGGCAGATGCCATGGGATGGCTTGATAGGTGAGAGCAAGGCTGCAGTGGAGATCCAGGACGGGATAGGGCAACAACACGCGGTGGTTTACCCAGGTTCGGGGCTCTCCGGAGAGATAATACCCCTACTCCTGCATGTCTGTATACGAGGTGTATATGTAATACAGGGTTGCTCCTGGAGCTGTATGGAAGAGCAGAGCCAGGAGGCTTCTTGCCTCATATGTGTGTACGCATGAGGGGAAATGAGAGAGTGAGAGAGTGAGCTCCAGGGAGCTCTCACGTGTATGTGTGTGTCCATGAGTGAGCTCCCCTGGTGCCTCTTATATAGGGAGGCCCGGGGGACAAGGGGTGGCCCACATGTCCAACTATACACTATTGGAGGTGACAAGTGATCTAGGCACTAGTACACCACTATTGGAGATGACACGTGAGGTGACGCATGATGCAGTCAATAGTGCACCACTATTGGGGTGCAGTGAGGTGACGCATGATGCAGGCTATAGTGTCTTGGCGTCATGTCCGACGGGACGTCGTGGTTGACCTCGCGCAGCAGTCCGGCTGGAGCAGCCGGACAGGGGTCGGTCGGAGCAGCCGGACGACCGGGGATCCGGCCAGCCTAGGAGCCGGCCAGCCGGGTAGCCAGCCGGACCGAGGAGCCAGCCGGACCGGGGGAGCCGGACGGAGCGGCCAGACCAGGGGGCGTCGGCCGCCCCGATGTTTTTAAAATGTTGAGTCGTCTCCTTGAGCCTACCCAGGGGTAATCCCCCCGACAGTAGCCTCCAAGCCTCCGGGCGACTTGGAGAGTCGGGCGGAGGGTTTTTGCGATTGGAATTGTTGTTGCAGAAGTTGTTGATGACGGCCGATTACGGGTCGGGGACGATGCGGCTTGCTTCCGGCAAGGGCGCGCCAGCGCACCCACTGGGTGTAGCCTCCGAGCTTCCAGGCGACTCGAAGAGTCGGGCGGAGGGTCTTTGCTGTTGCTGAAATAAACGGTGGCGTCGAGAATGTCGGGTGCGGACGCGGGGTCCGCTGGCTGACGGGCGCGGAGCCTAGCCGGGGGCGGACGCAGGGTCCGCCGGCTGTCGAGCGCGAGGCGCTACCGGGCGCGGACGCGGGGTCCGCCAGCTGATGGGTGTGGAGCCCAACCGAAGGTGGACGCGGGGACCGCCGGCTGATGGGCGCGGGGGCCCTGCTGGGTGTGGACGTGGAGTCCACCGGCTGGCTGTTTCCAGCGGGGGCGCGCTAGCGCACCCGCTGGGTGTAGCCTCCGAGCCTCCGGGCGACTCGAAGAGTCGGGCGGAGGGTCTTTGCTGTTGCAGAAGCAGACGGTGGCGTCAGGGATGCCGGGCGTGGACGCGGGATCCGCTGGCTGATGGGCGCGGAGCCAAGCCGGGGGCGGACGCAGGGTCCGCCGGCTGTCGAGCGCGAGGCGCTGCCGGGCGCGGACGCGGCGTCCGCCGGTTGATGGGCGTGGAGCCCTGCCAAAGGCGGACGCGGGGTCCGCCGGCTGATGGGCGCGGGGGCCCTGCCGGGTGTGGACGTGGAGTCACCGGCTGACTGTTTCCAGCGGGGCCGCGCCAGCGTACCCGCTGGGTGTAGCCTCCGAGCCTCCGGGCGACTCGAAGAGTCGGGCGGAGGGTCTTTGCTGTTGCAGAAGCAGACGGTGGCGTCAGGTATGCCGGGCGCGGACGCGGGGTCCGCTGGCTGATGGGCGTGGAGCCTAGCTGGGGGCGGACGCATAGTCCGCCGGATGTCGAGCGCGAGGCGCTGCCGGGCGCGGACGCGGCGTCCGCCGGCTGATGGGCGCGGAGCCCAGCCGGGGGCGGACACGGGGTCCGCCGGCTGTCGAGCGCGAGGCGTCCTGCCTGGAGTAGCCTTCGAGCCTCCGGGCGAGGAGGTTCCTCATGGAAATGATCGTGCAGAAGACAAGGTTTAGTCGGCGCAGATATATCAAACATTTGATTTTGGTAGTGCAAGTTTTGTGCAGAGGGTGCCGACTCGGTTTCGTCCGAGCCCCCTTCAATCTTTTTCATGTGCCCTCCGCTCTTTGGCTTTTGCTCTTGCCAGCCGGACAGCCGGGAGCCGGTCTGTGGCTGAGGCGAAGAGTGGGCCGCGGAATGGAGCGTACAGTACTCGGACTCTGGGAGCAGACTTGACCGAGCAGATACTCGCAAATGAAACGATCGGATCGCCCAAGCCGTTTTTCGCGTGTGGTGACCTCCAGCTTTTGCTCTTGCTAGCCGGACAGCCGCGGTGCTGTCTGTAGCTGAGACAAAGAGTGGGCCTTCGGTACCGTACACGCTACTAAGCTGTCTCGTGGGAACAAATGCATCAGGCCAAACGGCCAGCCCCGGGCAGAGACTAGCTCACGCCGGGGCGAATAATAAAGTAGGTGAAACAAATGCGGGGATGGCCCCCGAGGGTCGCTCAGGTATCCGGATTTTGGCGTGCGGCACAAGGATGAGCAATCGGGAGCTCACATTGCTTTTGGCACTGACGAGGCGGTTGTTGTCGATGATAACCGGCGCGGCCTACAGACGGCGCGGTCTTTTACCGGTGGGGCACGCCGGGCGCACCCGCTGGGTGTCACCCGCTGGGTGTAGCCTCCGGGGCGGTTGATGGAGGTGTCGGCCGGCCGGGCCTGACCGGCCGGCGTCGAAGTGGACGAGCAGCGGAGGCGACTCTCCAATCGGCCCGGTGTCGAAGTAGGCGGGCAGGTCAGCCGGGCAGCCGGCCAGGCGGCAATGCGTGCGGGCCAGCCGGCCGGATGGCGACGAGGGCAGGCGCGCCGGCCGGCCGAGCGGCGACCCGAGCGGCGATCCGGGCGGGCGCCGGCTGGCCGAGCGGCGATGCAGGCCAGCTGACCGAGGACGCGGGCGGGCGGACCAGCTGGCGCCGGCCCGATGTCGAAGTAGACGGGCGGGCAGCCGGCCAGGCGGCGGCGTAGGTCAGGCGATCGAGTGAAGACGCGGACAGTTGGCGCAGGTGTTTTTTTTTTGGCCGGCTGGGCACCCGGCCCTTGACTTTTCTAGCCGGCTGCATGCGGGCAGCCGGCTCCCACTTCTTTCTTTCTTCTTCAGCCGGCCACGGGCAGCCGAACAGCGGGAACCGGCAGCCGGCCAGGCCGGCCGGGTGGCGGGCCAAGCCGGCAGGCCGGGAGGCAGGGCGGAGCCGGCAGCCGGGTCGCGACAGAAGCTGGCGGCCGGGACGCTGCGGCAGCCAGCGGCCGGATCGCGGCGGAAGACGGCGGCCGGGACGCGGCAGAAGACGGCGGCCGGGTCGCGGCAGAAGACGGCGGCCGGGACGCGGCAAAAGACGGCGGCCGGGACGCGGCAGAAGACGGCGGCCGGGACGCGGCAGAAGACGGCGGCCGGAACGGAGGCCGGCTGGCGGGACGGAAGCCAGCGAGCGCGGCGCACTTGGACTCGGGCGCAGGTCAGCGAGAAGGAGCGCGCGAGGTCGGCCGACGCCACGCGCGGGGTAGCCGGCCGCAGCACTAGGCGGCGCAGCCGGGTGCGGGAGAGGCCAGCGCGGTGTGGCTGGGCTCGGGGAATCGGCACCAGGCGCGGGGACGCGGCCGAGCGGGCGGCACGGGACGGGTGCAGCCACAGCCGGCGCGGCCCGCGAGCCGGCGGCCGGGAGCTGCAAGCAGGTGTGGAGGTGGCGTCGCGGCGGGGAGGCCGGGCTCGGGGCGGTGGTGTGGCGCGCGGCGAGGTCGAGCGGACCCCGGCGGAGGCGCGCCAACGCCAGGGGTCGAGCGGGGCGAGGCAGGAGGCTGGGCCGACGCGCGCGGAGGAGCGAGGCGCGAGGCCCGCGCCCGGAGCGGCGGCGAGGGATGCAGGTGGCGGCCGTGGGCGCGGAGGAGGGGCGAGGTGGTGCAGCGACGCGGCAGCCACGGGCGCGGCGAGGAGGGGCGACGCGGGCGCGACCGTCGGGGTCGCGCGGAGCCGGGGCGACGCGGCGGCGCGAGAGGGCCGGGCCGGCGCGTGAGGATGGAGTGGACCTGCGGCCGTGGGTAGGGGTGCAGCACGGGAGGCAGAGGTCGGGGCGGCGACGGGACGCTCGGCCCCTGATGCGCGCGGGCGCGTGGGCAGGCGCATGCGGAGGGGAGTAGGGCACGGCAGCGGGGACCTCCGGGCGCGCAGGGGCGGCTCGGCAGACCGGAGCGGCGGCGGGGAGGCATAGGGGTGGGGCCGACTGGTCGTGGAGGCGGCGCGCTTGCCGGTGATGGGCGGAGCAGCGAGGTGGAGCGCACAGGCGCCAGGAGCAAAGACACGGGAGTAGTGACGGGGGCCTCCGGGCGCGGACGCGGCCGTGGAGGTGCTTGTCGGTGGCCGGGCTGCCGTCGTGCACCCACGGGTCGTCTCTCAGTCGTGGTCGCCGCCAATGTGGCCGGCCGCAGGGACAGAGATGGCCAGCAAACCCGCTCGCGGAGGTGTGGCCGAGACGAGGCCGTAGCCGACGGTCAGGGAGACGGCCGAGTACGGAGCAGCGCGTGCGAGGGCGACGAGGCCGGGCACGGGCGGAGCAACGCAGGAGCCCCGACGGGTGAGACGGCGCGGATGCGCCGTCCCGTGCGGTCGGCGGCGCGTTGGAGCAAACTTGTCGTGGGCGAGGCCGACGGCGGGGCCGCGCCGTCCCGTGCGGCCGCCGCGCGGGCATGTTGGTGTCGAGCCCCCGAGCGCCGCCGGAGAGACAGCGGCAGCGCCGCGGTGGCGATCACGAAGAGGGTCCCGCCCGGACCGCAGTTCCAGCAGTAGCTTGCCCCACGGTGGGCGCCAACTATCGTCGTTTTCTCACGGGGGGTGCCGCAAGGACGCCAGATGCCATGGGATGGCTTGATAGGTGAGAGCAAGGCTGCAGTGGAGATCCAGGACGGGATAGGGCAACAACACGCGGTGGTTTACCCAGGTTCGGGGCTCTCCGGAGAGATAATACCCCTACTCTTGCATGTCTGTATACGAGGTGTATATGTAATACATGGTTGCTCCTGGAGCTGTATGGAAGAGGAGAGCCAGGAGGGTTCTTGCCTCATATGTGTGTACGCATGAGGGGAAATGAGAGAGTGAGAGAGTGAGCTCCAGGGAGCTCTCACGTGTGTGTGTGTCCATGAGTGAGCTCCCCTGGTGCCTCTTATATAGGGAGGCCCAGGGGACAAGGGGTGGCCCACATGTTCAACTATACACTATTGGAGGTGACAAGTGATGCAGGCACTAGTACACCACTATTGGAGATGACACGTGAGGTGACGCATGATGCAGTCAATAGTGCACCACTATTGGGGTGCAGTGAGGTGACGCGTGATGCAAGCTATAGTGTCTTGGCGTCGTGTCCGACGGGATGTCGTGGTTGACCTCGCGCAGCAGTCCGCCTGGAGCAGCCGGACAGGGGTCGATCGGAGCAGCCGGACGACCGGGGAGCCGGCCAGCCTAGGTGCCGGCCAGCCGGGTAGCCAGCCGGACCGAGGAGCCAGCCGGACCGGGGGAGCCGGACGGAACGGCCAGACCAGGGGGCGTGGGCCGCCCCGATGTTTTTAAAATGTTGAGTCGTCTCCTTGAGCCTACCCGGGGGTAATCCCCCCGACACTTTTAGAACAGTACGGGATAAATGGTGCCTGGTACGTCGTTGGTCACTCCGGGGTATTTGACCCCCGGGTGGGTTTTTTCAAAACCACCCAGGGCTCGGGGGCTACTACATATATAAAGATAGCACAAACTTAATAAAATTAATTTTTTTGGAAAAAGGGTATTATGTGGCTCACCTTGAAGCCCGCCAAGAGACCATTGAAGGCCTCTTTCAGTCCGCTATCAACGGACTGAATACCTTGCAAAACCGCACCCATAAGAGTGCGGTGAACCTCGGAGATGGAGGCACTTGATAGAGCCTCCTCCATCATGACCGGCCACCCAGTCATGGGTGGCACCGGTGGTGACCGGCCAACCCGATCTCTGATGGGGGATTGAGCCGGCAGCTCTGGAGGCACAGTGCTCTCCGGAGATGTCCTCGGAAGGGACTGGACAGTATTTCGTCCTCCCTCCTCAGCAGCTAGGGGAGTTTCCTCCTCCTGGTCTTCGGCGGTCGAGGCGTTAACCTCGGCCATGACATCGTCACCCCTGCCGCCGGTGTTCGGCTCCAAAGGAGCCAGGCAGGATGACATGTCCGCGGCCTCCTTCGCGGCCCCTGGAGGTGTGGGGTGCGACGTAGTCCCACTCTCTGCTAGCTCGGCGGGTGGAGACTCCCCGTCCGATATTTGCTCGGTGGGGAGGGTGCGCGGTGGGCTGCAGATCAAGAGGCATTCGTCCATTTAAAAACATTAAAAACTTCACATAAATGACCCACGGGGACTTCGGACCTTTGGGCTGGGGGCTTGACCCTTAGGTTCCTTCGGGGAACCCTCTCAAAGTCCTCGGACTCAGCGTCGGAGTCCGAGTTGTCGTCGGCCAGGATTAACCTCGGCCGATGCGCCCTCTTCGGGGTGGGAGGAGGTAGATCCTCCGCGGCGTTCTGCGACGCCGCCCTCTTTCTTGCAAGGGGGGAATCGCCTTCCCCCCCCCCCCCCACCGTCCTCGTGCTCTTCCTCATGAGTAGAGGAGGCATGGGTTTCCTCGGACATAGTGTCTGGTGGGTCCCTTATGCGGAGGCCTTCTCGGTTTTTCTTCTTTTCCTTCTTCTCCGGCGCTGTGTACGGCACAACAACAAGCATCGACGTTAGCAGATCCGACCCGGGGCCTTCGAGCTGTGGAGCCGGGCAGTCCATTTTGACGGCCTTGCTTAGCCACTTCTGTAAAGATAAAAGGGAGGTTGTTTAGCTCTTTGTCAAACAACAGGGCCGAAGTATCAAGATAATATCATACCTGGGTAGGAGGGTTATCGGCGCTTAGGACTGAGTCCTCCTCCTCGACTGGCCAGCTCTTCTGGGGCTTGAATAATGCCTTCAACAACTTCTGGTGGGTAGTGCGGAAGAATCCCTGCACCGTAGGCTGGTCCTCGAGCTGATAGGCCCACATTGGGGAGGCCCGACGCTGGCATGGAAGAAGATGGCAGTGGAGCATGACCTGGACCACATTGACCAGCTCGATCTTGGCCGCGATTACCGAGGAAATACGCTTCTGCAGCAATTTGACCTGTGCGTCTGACCCCTAGTCAAGTCCCTTCATGAGCCATGAGGTTAACCTCGCATGAGGCCCGGATCTGAACTCGGCAGGTGCCACCCAGCCCTCGTCCCTCGGATTGGTGATGTAGAACCATTCCTTCTGCCAGATCTTGATTGTATCGATGAAGGTACCGGCCGGCCACTCGATGCGGGGGAGCTTACTGATTACCGCCCCTCCGCAGTCTGCGTGCTCGCCCGTGACTATCTTCGGCTTGACATTGAAAACCTTGAGCCACAGGCCGAAGTGCGGCTCGACTCGCAGGAAGGCTTCGCAGATAATGATGAATGCCGAAATATGCATGAAGGAGTTCGGGGGAAGGTCGTGGAAATCCAGCCCGTAGAAGAACATGAGGCCCCTAACAAACGGGTGGAGCGGAAAACCTAGTCCCCGGAGAAAGTGGGGGACGAACACCACCCTCTTGCCTGGCTTAGGGGTGGGGACCACCTGGTTCGCCTTCGGAGCGCGGTGGAAGACGTTGGCGGGGAGGTAACCGGCGAACTTTAACTCCCGAATGTCCTTGTCAGTGACCGTGGAGGCCTCCCACTTGCCCATAGAGCCCGAACCCGCCATGGCTGAGCTCGGAGGAGAGATTGAGGGAGAACTGGATCTGGGCTCTTGGAGCTTGGGAAGATTGAGGAAGCGAGGGATGCGAATGGGAAGCATGAATAGGCCTCAGGTTTTTTCCCCTTTTATGAGGCGTCACGCTGATGAGCCTCCCTCTACTGCGCCGCAAGTCTCTCCGCTTCTCGAGACGTGCGTGCCGTTGCGCACGCGTAAGATAACCTAGGGCGCTAATCGTATCCCGTGTGAAACGGAGCACGATCTATACATTGATGAGTCGTGCCAATGTAAAAACGGCTTTGAAAAACGCGAATCAAGTTTCTATAATTGGTTCAGCGGTCGTGATTGGCCGCGACCCTTCGTCAAAAGGGCTGTCGGGAAACACTGTTTACACTTTGACGTTTGGCCTTTGGGGCTAAGCAACTCATGGCATCCGGACGATCGTATGACCAGAAAATTATGCGTCATTGAAAGTCGAACTAGTCTCAGCCGATCATTAATGGTAAGAAGAACTCACCCCACAAGCCGAAGACTCCGATCGTGTGTGCTATGACCCTTGGCGTTGGGGGCTAGTTCGGGGGCTACTGAGGGAGTCCTGAACTAAGGGGTCCTCGGGCCGCTGGCCTATCTCCCAATAGGCCGGCTTGGTGGGCCGCTCTCTGACTATCGTAGGAACGGCCGGATATGCCACGACCCCGTGTTCTAGAAGGAAGTCTCGAAGGCACGTCATGCACTCCAAGTCAAGATGAGGAAATCGGCATCTCCATCCCGGGCAGGGGACCTATCATGTGTAAACCCTAGGTACCCCCCGGTGTCTATATAAACCGGGGAGGTTTTAGATTGTAGGGCAGGGAAACTCATCTAGGGTTTTAGCTACTCAATCTCATGGTAGATCAACTCTGTAACCTTCATACACATCAATATAATCGAGCAGGACTTAGGGTTTTACCTCCATAGGAGGGCCCGAACCTGCGTAAAACATCGGCTCCTTTGTCCACTGTTACCATCGATCCTAGACTCGTAGTTCGGGACCCCCTACCTGAGATTCGCCGGTTTTGACACCGACACAGCCGCCGCAAGTTCCAGAACCTGGAGTTTCTATCTAACACCATCACAGAGGGGTTCATCTTCTTCATAGGTGCCTCTCCGATGATGCATGAGTAGTCCACCATAGACCTACGGGTCTGTAGGCAGTAGCTAGAAGGCTTCCTCTCTCTCTTTTGATTCTCAATACAATGGTCTTTTGGAGATCTATTTGATGTAAACTTTTGCGGTGTGTTTGTTGGGATCCGATGAATTTTGAGTTCATGATCAGTTTCTATCCATGAATATTATTTGAGTCTTCTTTGATCTCTTATATGCTTTATTACTTATAGCCTCGTATTTCTTCTTCGAATCTTTGGTTTAGTTAGGCCAACTAGATCGATTTTTCTTGCCATGGGAAGAGGTGCTTTGTGATGGGTTCGATCTTGCGGTGTCCTTTCCCAATGATAGAAGAGGCAGCAAGGCACGCATGTAACGTTGCCATTAAGTATAACAAGATGGGGTCTATTCCTACATGAATAGATCTTGTCTACATCATGTCATCGTTCTTTTTGCATTACTCCATTTTTTGATGAACTTAATACAATAGATGCATGCTGGATAGCGGTCGATGTGTGGAGTAATAGTGGTAGATGCAGGCAGGAGTCGGTCTACTTATCTTGGATGTGATGCCTATATAATGATCATCGCCTTGGATATCGTCATGATTATTTGATCTTCTATCAATTGACCAACAGTAATTTGTTCACCCACCGTGTGCTATACTCATGAGAGATGCCACTAGTGAAACCTACGACCCCCGGGTCTACTTTTCCAACATATTGCTTTCCAATCTATCTTTTTGCCGCTTTTGTTTTCAGATCTATTATTCCAAAAAAAACTAAAAAGATATTGCTGCACTTTTTATTTGCTCTTTTTATTTTGTGTTCTTGAGAGATCTATCTCTCCAATCTATCACTACCTAATCTATCTTTTTACCGTAGAGAGATGACGACCTCTCTTTCGCGTCGGGTTGCAAGTATTTGTTCTTTGTGTGCAGGTGCTGCTTATTAGGTGGTGGTGATCCTCCTACTGGTTTGATACCTTGGTTTCATAACTGAGGGAAATACTTACGGTCGCTCTGCTGCATCATCCCTTCCTCTTTGGGGAAATACCGATGCAGTCTCAAGCCACGTCAAAGGAATTTCTGGCGCCGTTGCCGGGGAGGAAGCGGTGTCTTCTACGTGCCAATCTCTGGCGCCGAGTAGACACCATCATCATCTACCAGGTTCCTAATCACAAATCTCATCTCCTTGCAATTACATTATTTGCCATTTGCCTCTCGTTTTTCTCTCCCCCACTTCACCAATTTGTCGTTTTATTCGCCCTCTTTTTCGTTTGCCTTTTTCTCGCTAGATCTCTTGCTTGCTTGCAATCTTGTTTGCGTGGTCACGATGAATCAAGAAAACACCAAGTTGTGTGATTTTTCCAATACTAATAACAATGATTTTATTAGTACTCCGATTGCTCCTCCCGCCACTAGTGTGGAGTCTTGTGATATTAATGCCGCTTTGATGAATCTTTTCATGAAAGATCAATTTGCCGGTACTCCTAATGAGAATGCCGCGTCCCATCTAAACACGTTACTAGAATTGTGTGATATGCAAAAGAAAAAAGATGTGGACAATGATATTGTGAAGTTGAAATTATTTCCATTTTCCTTGTGGGATCGTGCAAACATTTGGTTTTCTTCTTTGTCTCGCAATAGTATCGATCCTTGGAATAAGTGCAAGGATGCTTTTATTACTAAGTATTTTCCGCCCGCAAAAATTATTTCCCTTAGGACACAAATCATGAATTTTAAGCGACTTGAGCATGAACATGTTGCACAAACTTGGGAAAGAATGAAATTGATGCTAAGAAATTGTCCTACTCATGGTTTAAATCTTTGGATGATTATACAAATTTTTTATGCGGGATTGAATTTTGTCTCTAGAAATCTTTTAGATTCCGCCGCGGGTGGTACTTTTATGGAAATTACTATGGGTGAAGCTACTAAATTGCTAGATAATATCATGGCAAATTATTCAAAATGGCATTACGAAAGAGCACCTACTAGTAAAAAAGTTAATTCGGTTGAAGAAATTAGTACTTTGAGTGATAAGGTTGATGCTTCGATGAAATTGGTTGCTGGTAAAAATACTCCTATTGATCTTAATGATGTGCCTTTGTCTACCTTGATTGAGGAAAATAGTGATTCCGTAGATGCGAACTTTGTCTCGCAAAACAATTTCAATAACAATGCTTATAGAGGTAATTTTAATCCTAGGCCTTTTCCTGGAAATTCCTCTAACAATTATGGTAATTCCTATGGTAATTCCTTTTACAATAATAATAGGAACACCTCTGATCTTGAGAGTAATATTAAAGAATTAATCAATGCGCAAAAGGCTTTCAATACTACGATAGAAGAAAAGTTGAATAAGATTGATGATATGTTTAGAAGCATTGATAGAATTTCTCATGATGTGGAAAATCTCAAGTTGAAAGCTTTTGTGCCTAAGATTGCTAAATCAATTAAAACTTTATATGTCTCTATGGATTAAAGTAAGTAAAGAACCGCTATGCTTAGAGCTAAAAGAGAAATCTTAGAAAAATCGTTTCTAGTGAATGTATTCATAAAAATGATGAAGATCTTAAAGTGATTGGTGTTTCTACTATTGATTCCCTGTTTAGTAATATTAAGATTTATGATAAAGGGACTGAAGTAGAGTCAACTTTAGCTAGAAGGTGTCCCAATAATTTGGAGGGTCAAAATCTTGATGAAAAATTGATGAAAGTGGGTTTGAAGAGGTCAAAACTTTAACTAGTGATGTGCCCACTATTTTGGATTGCAAAGACTTTAATGATGATAGTTTCTCTTTGATTGAATGTATTTATTTGCTGCAATCCATATTGAATTCACCCCATGCTTATGAACAAAATAAAGCTTTTACTAAACATATCGTTGATGCCATGATGAAATCTTTTGAAGAAAAGTTGGAGTTGGAGATTTCTATTCCTAGAAAATTACATGATGAGTGGGAACCTACCATTAAGGTAAAGATTAAAAATTATGAGTGCTTTGATTTATGTGATTTGGGTGCTAGTGTTTCCACGATTCCGAAATCTTTATGTGATGTGCTTGGTCTCACCAAATTGAAGAATGTTATCTTAATTTGCACTTGGCGGATTCTACTATTAAAAAGCCTTTGGGAAGAATTAATGATGTTCTTATTTTTGCAAATAGGAACTATGTGCCCATAGATTTTATTGTTCTTGACATTGATTGCAATCCGTCTTGTCCCATTATACTTGGTAGACCGTTCTTATGCACTATAGGTGCCGTGATTGATATGAAAGAAGGCAATATTAGGTTTCAGTTTCCATAAAGAAAGGGTATGGAACATTTCCCTAGAACAAGAATTAATAAACCATATGAATTAATCATGAGACCATCCTATTGATCCAAAACAAAAGATGAGAATACTTGAAACTATGCGTTATGCCTAGCTAGGGGCGTAAAACGATACCGCTTGTTGGGAGGCAACCCAATGAATAAATTTATTTTTGTTTTTTTCCTTTCTATTTTTGCATGTTGACACAATTAAGCCTCTATTATGATTGTGTTTTTATGTTTTATTTAGTGTTTGTGCCAAGTAGAGCCTTTAGGATGATTCATAAGATGCGTAGAAGCGATGCTGAATCTGAAACAAAAACATGGCCTCCGGTGTTCGAATTTTCATTTTTTACTAGAACGTGATATTGAGCTGAAATTTTAACATAGTGTTTCTATACAAATTCTTTACGTTTTCCTAATGCTTCAGAATTGTTAGAGTTAGAGAAGTATGGTTAGAGTACAGATTACTACAGACTGTTCTGTTTAAGACAGATTCTGTTTTCGTTGCATTGTGTGCTTGTTTTGATGAATCTATGGGTTGTATTGAAGGGTATGAGCCATGGTAACGTTAAAATACAGTAGGTATAATGAAATAATAAAATATTAATGGGTTTGCAACAGCACCTAAAGTTGTTATTTGCTTTATTATACTAACGGATCTCACGAAGATTTTGTTGAGTTTTGTGTGATTGAAGTTTTCAAGTTTTGGGTGAGATCACGATGGATGAAGAAATTAGGAGTGAAAAGAGCCTAAGCTTGGGGATGATACAGCACCCCCAAGATATATCCAAAGAGAAACAAGCAACTAAGCTTGGGGATGCCCCCGAGTGGCATCCCCTCTTTCTTCTCACGACCATCGGTATTTTACTTGGAGCTATATTTTCATTCGTCACATATCATGAGTTTTGCTTGGAGCGTCTTGTATCATTTGAGTCTTTGTTTGCTTTGCTTATTAGTTTTTAACTTGTATCCTTCCTGGACACAACTATTTGAGAGAGCCAAAATTATGCTATGATTTGTTAGAATTTCTCTATATACTTCACTTAAACTTTTTGAGCTATAGAATTGCTCTAGTGCTTCACTTATATCTTGTTGAGCATGGTGTGCTTGGAAACTTTTGAAGAAATACTCTCTTGCTTCACTTAGATCAATTTGAGAGTTAGTAAATTTTGAAGAAATCCTCTCATGCTTCACTTATACTATTTAGAGAGATGAAATCTTTATGCTCTTGTGCTTCACTTAGATTTTTTGAGCTTGTCAAAAAGCAATGGCAATATATGAAACTAGTCCCAAAGTGATAGATATCCAAGGAGGATATAATAAAAGCTTTCATGAAGATCATTGGACAAATTGAACTTGATTCCTTGTAATAGTTTTGAGACATGATGATAGTAATATGTAAGTCATGTTGGTGAGTAATTATGCTTTAGTAGGAATATTGGTGTTAAGGTTTGTGATTCCCTATGCATGCATGAAAGTCAATAGTTATGCAATGAAGTTACATCCTACTTATGGTGCATTATTCCGTCTTAGTTATGCTTAATGCTCACTTATGTGAATTTTCGTGTCTTGGTTGGTTGCTTCTCAATCTATTTGCTAGCCTCCACTTGTACTAAGTAGAAATACTACTTGTGCATCCAAACTTAAACCAAGTTTTGCCTTATGAGTCCACCATACCTACCTATATGTGGTATTTCCATGCAGTTCCAAGCAAATTTGTATGTGCCATCTCTAATTTTCAAAATAAATTTCTCTTTTGTGTGCTCGTACCGCTCATGAAACGGTAGGGGTGTCCAATATTTTTCCATGCTAGATGTGTTATTCTCAAGATGAGTGTTTATTCACTTGTCATTGGACGATAGTACGGCGGTAATAGGGATGTCCATTCCCGAAATGAAAAAAGAAAAAATTATTTTCTTCATGTTGTCAAATAATAAATTCCTTGGAAAGTGTTGGTATGGAAGGCAACCGTGGATACGGCCAGCCATGGAATGTGAAAGAATGGTGAAAAAAGGAATAGACTTTATTTTCTGTTTGGGAACCGCCTATGATGTATCTAGCATGGAAAGTATTGTGAACTACTTTGTCATTTTCGTTGACAGGAAAGGCATGCCACCCGAAATATTTTTCTCTCTTAATTTAAACTTTGAGCTCTGGCACCTCTACAAAACCCTACTTCCCTCTGCGAAGGGCCTATCTATTTACTTTATGCAATTTTTATTTTTACTTTGAGTCTCCATCTTCTCTTATAAAGCACCAACTGGGGGCACTATGATCGTACTTGAGCATTGGGTGTAGCTAATATTTGAGTGTGTTCCATGAATGGATCAATGATTGAGCATGATGGGCTAGGGATAACTTTCTTTAGTGTTGATATTTTGAAAGACATGGTCATTTGTTGGCATGCTTGAGTATTGAAGTCATTATGTTAAAACTAGACTATTGCTTTGAATCATCTAAAAGTCCAAATGTCCATGCTACAAAAGAAAAGAATATGAGATGGACATGTTAGGCAGCATTCCACATCTAAAATTTTGTTTTTATCATTTACCTACTCGAGGACGAGTAGGAATTAAGCTTGGGGATGCTGATACGTCTCCAACGTATCTATAATTTTTGCTTGTTCCATGCTGTTATATTATCATTCTTGGATGTTTTACAATCACTTTATAGCAATTTTATATCATTTTTTGGGACTAACCTATTGACATAGTGCCAAAGTGCCAGTTGCTGTTTTTGCTTGTTTTTTACTTCGCAGAATATCAGTACCAAACGGAGTTCAATCTCGATGAAACTTTTTGGAGATTTTTTTGGACCAGAAGACACCCAACGGGCCAAAGAAGTGCCAGAGAGGTGGGCTGTGGAGAGCACAACCCACCAGGGCGCGCTAGGGGGGCCCCGACGTGCCCTGATGGTTGTGCCCTCCTCGGGGGCCCTCTCCACCGCCTCTGATGTCTATAAATACCCAAATATTCAGAAAACCCTAGAGGAGTCGATGAAAAACACATCCAGCCACCGCAAGTTCCAGAACCTCGAGATCCAATCTAACACCATCACGGAGGGGTTCATCTTCTTCATAGGTGCCTCTCCGATGATGCGTGAGTAGTCCACCATAGACCTACGAGTCCGTAGGCAGTAGATAGATGGCTTCCTCTCTCTCTTTTGATTCACAATAGAATGGTCTCTTGGAGATCTATTTGATGTAAACTTTTGCGGTGTGTTTGTTGCGATCCGATGAATTTTGAGTTCATGATCAGTTTCTATTCATGAATATTATTTGAGTCTTCTTTGATCTCTTATATGCATGATTACTTATAGCCTCGTATTTCTTCTTCGAATCTTTGGTTTAGTTAGGCCAACTAGATCGATTTTTCTAGCCATTGGATGAGGTGCTTTGTGATGGGTTCGATCTTGCGGTGTCCTTTCCCAGTGACAGAAGGGGCAGCAAGGCACGCATGTATCATTGCCATTAAGGATAACAAGATGGGATCTATTCCTACATGAATAGATCTTGTCTACATCATGTCATCGTTCTTATTGCATTACCCCGTTTTTCCATGAACTTAATACACTAGATGCATGCTGGATAGCGGTCGATGTGTGGAGTAATAGTGGTAGATGCAGGCAGGAGTCGGTCTACTTATCTTGGACGTGATGCCTATATAATGATCATCGCCTTGAATATCGTCATGATTATTTGATCTTCTATCAATTGACCAACAGTAATTTGTTCACCCACCGTGTGCTATACTAATGAGAGAAGCCACTAGTGAAACCTACGGCCCCCGGGTCTACTTTTCCAACATATTGCTTTCCGATCTATCTTTTTGCCTCTTTTGTTTTCAGATCTATTATTCCAAAAAACCCAAAAATATATTGCTACACTCTTTATTTGCTCTTTTTATTTTGTGTTCTTGACAGATCTATCTCTCCAATCTATCACTACCTAATCTATCTTTTTACCGTAGAGAGATTGACAACTTCTCTTTCGCGTCGGGTTGCAAGTATTTGTTCTTTGTGTGCAGGTGCTGCTTATTAGGTGGTGGTGATCCTCCTACTGGTTCGATACCTTTGTTTCATAACTGAGGGAAATACTTACAGTCGCTGTGCTACATCATCCCTTCCTCTTTGGGGAAATACCGACGCAGTCTCAAGCCACGTCAAAGGAATTTCTGGCGCCGTTGCCGGGGAGGAAGCGGTCTCTTCTATGTGCCAATATCTTGCGCCGAGGAGACACCATCATCATCTACCAGGTTCCTAATCACCAATCTCATATCCTTGCAATTACATTATTTGCCATTTGCCTCTCGTTTTCCTCTCCCCCACTTCACCAATTTGCCGTTTTATTCACCCTCTTTTTCGTTTGCCTTTTTCTCGCTAGATCTCTTGCTCGCGTGCAATCTTGTTTGCGTGGTCATTTTGAATCAAGAAAACACCAAGTTGTGTGATTTTTCCAATACTAATAGCAATGCTTTTATTAGTACTCCGATTGCTCCTCCCGCCACTAGTGCGGAGTCTTGTGATATTAATGCCGCTTTGTTGAATCTTGTCATGAAAGATCAATTTGCCGATACTCCTAATGGGGATGCCGCATCCCATCTAAACACGTTAGTAGAATTGTGTGATATGCAAAAGAAAAAAGATGTGGACAATTGAAAGGACGTGGATGTCGCCTAGAGGGGGGGTGAATAGGCACTTTAAAATAATTACGGTTTAGGCTTGAACAAATGCAGAATAAAACTAACGTTTAATATGTCAAGCACAAAACCTAAAACTACTAGGCTCACCTATGTGCTGCAACAACTTATGCGAAGCAAGATAAACAACTAAGTGATAGCAAGATATATAATAAGAAACAATATGGCTATCACAAAGTAAAGTGCACAAGTAAAGGGCTCGGGTAAGAGATAACTGAGGCACGTGGAGACGATGATGTATCGCGAAGTTCTCACCCTTGCGGATGCTAATCTCCGTTCTGAGCGGTGTGGAGGCACAATGCTCCCCAAGAAGCCACTAGGGCCACCATAATCTCCTCACGCCCTCGCACAATGCAAGATGCCGTGATTCCACTAAGGGACCCTTGAGGGCGGTCACCGAACCCGTACAAATGGCAACCCTTGGGGGCGGTCACCGGTACCCGCACACTTTGGCAACCCTTGGGGGTGGTCACCAGTACCCATACAAATTGCTCGGGGCAATCTCCACAACCTAATTGGAGACCCCGACGCTTGCCCGGAGCTTTACACCACAATGATTGAGCTCCGAGGCACCACCAACCGTCTAGGGCGCCAAAGCACCCAAGAGGAACAAGCTCAAGGGTGCTCAAACACCCAAGAGTAATAAGCTTCTCAACTTCTCACTTCCACGTATCCCCGTGGAGAACTCAAACCTATGCACCAAATGCAATGGCAAGGGCACACGGAGTTCCCAAGTCCTTCTCTCCCAAATCCCACCAAAGCAACTAATGCTAGGGAAGAAAATGAGAGGAAGAACGAAGAAGAACACAAAGAACTCCAAGAACTAGATCCAAGGGGTTCCCCTCACATAGAGGAGAAAGTGATTGGTGGAAATGTGGATCTAGATCTCCTCTCTCTTTTCCCTCAAGAACTAGCAAGAATCATTGGAGGGATTGAGAGATAGCAAGCTTCAAGAGGTCAACAATGGTGGGGGAACACTTGCTAAAAGGTTGGGGAACCATTGGGGAAGAAGACCCCCTTAAATAGGTCCCCACAAATCTTCCCGTTATGTGCAGAATAGCACATGGGCAGTACAACCGGTGGAGTGGGCGGTACAACCGGTACAACCGGCAAGACCGGGACAACCGCCCTACTACCGCCCAACCACCGGACCACAACAGAAAGTTGGCCGGGTGCAACCGCTCAACTCGATCGCTGGACATGGCAAAGTCCCAAGCGGTAGAACCGCTTGAGACACCGGTAGTGTCGGGCTATAGTAATATAGCGGTACAACCGTCCAACCTCCGCCCAACCACCGCAGCACAACAGAACCGTGTCCGGTTGTAGCCCGGTGTTGGGCCGTTACAACCGCCCAGGGCTGCCACCCAGGGTCACCCAGCAATTGGCGGTACAACCGCCCGGAGGTAGCGGTACAACCGCTGGGGACCAGATAGTGGTAGCACCCCCAGGGTATCACCCCTGGGGTGGTGGTTATGCTGGAAGACACGAGCGAGCGGTACAATCGTATCAAGAAAACAGGTAAGACTAGAACTGCCATAATTTCTGCAAATGAGCTCCGAATTGAGCAAACTCAAGCTTGTTGGATTCAGGATGACAAGAGCTATCCAATAGCGACAGTATGAAAATGCCAATGATATAGATATGCAAAACCTCTATGAATGAAGAACCGGCAAAAACTCCAACATCGAAAACATCATAGAACATGCATATGGACTCCATTTTCGATGAACTTGAGCTTGTCATTAAGCTGACCATAAGCTCAAGAACTCACAAAGAGAAGCACCAAACAAGAACCAAGAAAGATGATGATGCAAGGATGCAAATGGTTTGAGCTCTCAACGAACGATACGATCAAGCTACTCACTTGAGAGCCCCCCTTGATAGTACGGCTATCGATCCTATAACCCAGTCTCCCAACTACCACCATGAGACCGGTAAAATAGAAAGCCCTATCAAGGTCAAACCTTAGCCTTGCGCTTAGTCCACTTGAGCTAGATGATGACGACCTTGACTTCCTCAAGATGGACCACCTTTCTTGATTGCGTCGGCTCGAAGAAGATTAGTAGATTGCTCCCCCATACTCCACTATGGGAGAGCCTCACTTCGGCACATCTTCACAAGTCCATTGTCACCACAATGGACGGCAAGCTTCAAGCATGATCTCTCTGTGATGCTTCACTTGAACTTGCACACCGCAACCTTGATGACGATCACCACTTGATGTCATCCTCCATGGGTTGTATGAGATGTTCCTCTTGACGCAAGCCCATGGAAACATACCTAACCCCACAGAGAACACTCACAAGGAACATGGGTTAGTACACAAAGCGTAATGGATAATGCTTACCATACCATGGGATCACTTGATCCCTCTCGGTACATCTTGTACGCTTTGTGTGTTGATCAACTTGATTCACTCTTTGACTTAGTCTTGATCAACCTTGTATCTTATCTTCTCTCTTCATAAAGATGATGTCTTGAAGGTAAACATGAATGCTCACACTATCTTTTTCTTCAAGACATGCTTGCAATAGGCTCAACTCTTACATGACCAATCTTTGGATAACACCTTGAATACCACCTTGGTCACCATATAAACTCCTTGAAACCAACAGATGGACTTCAATAAGTACCTACGGACAAATCCTTCGAATATAACTCAAGGCAACCATTAGTCCATAGGGGTGTCATCAATTACCAAAACCACACATGGAGAAATGTGCTCTTAGAACAATGATATAGTGAAGTTGAAATTATTTGCATTTTCCTTGCGGGATCGTGCAAAAATTTGGTTTTCTTCTTTGTCTCGCAATAGTATCAATTCTTGGAATAAGTGCAAGGATGCTTTTATTACTAAGTATTTTCCGCGCGCGAAAATTATTTCCCTTAGGACACAAATCATGAATTTTAAGCAACTTGAGCATGAACATGTTGCACAAACTTGGGAAGGAATGAAATTGATGCTAAGAAATTGTCCTACTCTTGGTTTAAATCTTTGGATGATCAAACAAAAATTTTATGCGGATTGAATTTTGTCTCTAGAAATCTTTTAGATTCCGCCGCGGGTGGTACTTTTATGTAAATTACTTTTGGTGAAGCTACTAAATTGCTAGATAATATCATGGCAAATTATTCACAATGGCATACCGAAAGAGCACCTACTAGTAAAAAAGTTAATTCGGTTGAAGAAATTAGTACTTTGAGTGATAAGGTTGATGCTTCGATGAAATTGGTTGCTAGTAAAAATGGTCCTATTGATCTTAATGATGTGCCTTTGTCTACCTTGATTGAGAAAAATAGTGATTCCGTAGATGTGAACTTTGTCTCGCAAAACAATTTCAATGACAATGCTTATAGAGGTAATTTTAATCCTAGGCCTTTTCCTGGAAATTCCTCTAACAATTATGGTAATTCCTCTTACAATAATAATAGGAACACCTCTGATCTTGAGAGTAATACTAAAGAATTTATCAATGCGCAAAAGGCTTTCAATACTATGATAGAAGAAAAGTTGAATAAGATTGATGATATGTCTAGAAGCATTGATTGAATTTCTCATGATGTGGAAAATCTCAAGTTGAAAGCTTTTGTGCCTAAGATTGCTGAATCAATTAAAGCTTTATATGTATCTATGGATGAAAGTTAGAAAAGTACCGCTATGCTTAGAGCTAAAAGAGAAATCTTAGAAAAATCGTTTTCTAGTGATTGTCTTCATAAAAATGATGAAGATCTTAAAGTGATTGGTGTTTCTACTATTGATTCCTTGTTTAGTAATATTAAGATTGATGATAAAGGGACTGAAGTAGAGTCAACTTTAGCTAGAAGGTGTCCCAATAATTTGGAGGGTGAAAATCTTGATGAAAATTTGATGAAAGTGGGTTTGAAGAGGTCAAAACTTTAACTAGTGATGTGCCCACTATTTTGGATTGCAAAGACTTTAATTATGATAGTTGCTCTTTGATTTAATGTATTTTTTGGTGCAATCCATGTTGAATTCACCCCATGATTATGATCAAAATAAAGCTTTTACTAAACATATCGTTGATGCCATGATGAAATCTTTTGAAGAAAAGTTGGAGTTGGAGATTTCTATTCCTAGAAAATTACATGATGAGTGGGAACATACCATTAAGGTCAAGATTAAAAATTATGAGTGATGTGCTTTATGTGATTTGGGTGCTAGTTTTTCCACGATTCCGAAATCTTTATGTGATGTGCTTGGTCTCACCAATATTGAAGAATGTTCTCTTAATTTACACTTGGCGGATTCCACTATTAAAAAGCCTTTGGGAAGAATTAATGATGTTCTTATTCTTGCAAATAGGAACTATGTGCCCATAGATTTTATTGTTCTTGACATTGATTGCAATCCGTCTTGTCCCATTATACTTGGTAGACCGTTCTTATGCACTATAGGTGCCGTGATTGATATGAAAGATGGCAATATTAGGTTTCAGTTTCCATTAAGAAAGGGTATGGAACATTTCCCTAGAGCAAGAATTAATCAACCATATGAATCAATCATGAGAGCATCCTATGGATCCAAAAAAAAATTGACAATACTTGAAACTATGCGTTATGCCTAGCTAGGGGCGCAAAACGATAGCGCTTGTTGGGAGGCAACCCAATGAATAATTTTTTTCCTTTCTGTTTTTGAGTGTTGACACAATTATGCCTCGATTATAATTGTGTTTTTATGTTTTATTTAGTGTTTTTTCCTAGTAGAGCCTTTAGGATGATTCATAAGATGCGTAGAAGCGATGCTGAATCTGAAACAAAAACTTTGCCTCCAGTGTTCGAATTTTCATTTTTTACTGGAACATGATATTGAGCTGAAATTTTAACACAGTGTTTCTATACAAATTCTTTACGTTTTCCTAATGCTTCAGAATTGTTAGAGTTACAGAACTATGGTTAGAGTACAGATTACTACAGACTGTTCTGTTTAAGACAGATTCTGTTTTCGTTGCATTGTGTGCTTGTTTTGATAAATCTATGGGTTGTATTGAAGGGTATGAGCCATGGTAAAGTTAAAATACAGTAGGTATAATGCAATAATAAAATATTAATGGGTTTGCTACAACACCTAAATTTGTGATTTAGTTTATTATACTAACGGATCTCACGAAGATTTTGTTGAGTTTTGTGTGATTAAAGTTTTCAAGTTTTGGGTGAGATCACGATGGATGAAGGAATAAGGAGTGAAAAGAGCCTAAGCTTGGGGATGCTACAGCATCCCCAAGATATATCCAATTATAAAAAAGCAACTAATCTTGGGGATGCCCCCGAGTGGCATCCCCTCTTTCTTCTAACGACCATCGGTATTTAACTTGGAGCTATATTTTTATTGGTCACATATCATGAGTTTTGCTTGGAGCGTCTTGTATCATTTGAGTCTTTGTTTGCTTTGCTTGTTAGTTTGTCACTTGTATCCTTTCTGGACACACCTATTTGAGAGACCCAAAATTATGCTATGATATGTTAGAATTTCTCTATATGCTTCACTTAAACTTTTTGAGTTATAGAATTGCTCTAGTGCTTCACTTATATCTAGTTGAGCATGGTGTGCTTGGAAACTTTTGAAAAAATACTCTCTTGCTTCACTTAGATCAATTTGAGAGTTAGTACATTTTGAAGAAATCCTCTCATGCTTCACTTATACTATTTTGAGAGATGAAATCTTTATGCTCTTGTGCTTAACTTAGATTTTTTGAGCTTCTCAAAAAGCAATGGCAATATATGAAACTAGTCCCAAAGTCATAGATATCTAAGGAGGATATAATAAAAACTTTCATGAAGATCATTGGACAAATTGAACTTGATTCCTTGTAATAGTTTTGAGACATGATGATAGTAATGTGTGAGTCATGTTGGTGAGTAATTATGCTTTAGTAGAAATTGGTGTTAAGGTTTGTGATTCCCTATGCATGCACGAAAGTCAATAGTTATGCAATGAAGATACATCCTACTTATGGTGCATTATTCAGTGTTAGTTATGCTTAATGCTCGCTTATGTGAATTTTCGTTTCTTGGTTGGTTGCTTCTCAATCTATTTGCTAGCCTCCACTTGTACTAAGTAGAAATACTACTTGTGCATCCAAAATCCTTAAACCAAGTTTTGCCTTATGAGTCCACCATACCTACCTATATGTAGTATTTCCATGCCGTTCCAAGCAAATTTGTATGTGCCATCTCTAATATTTAAAATAAATTTCTCTTTTGTGTGCGCGTACCGCTCATGAAACGGTTGGGGGTGTCCAATATTTTTCCATGCTAGATGTGTTATTCTCAAGATGAGTGTTTATTCACTTGTCATTGCACGAGAGTACGGCGGTAATAGGGATGCCCATTCCCGAAATGAAAAAAGAAAAAAAATATTTAATTGATGTTGTCAAATAATAAATCCTTGGAAAGTGTTGGTATGGAAGGCAACCGTGGATACGGCCAGCCATGGAATGTGAAAGAATGGTGGAAAAAGGAATAAACTTTATTTTCTGTTTGGGAACCGCCTATGATGTATCTAGCATGGAAAGTATTGTGAACTACTTTGTCGTTTTCGTTGACAGGAAAGGCATGCCACCCTAAATATTTTTCTCTCTTAATTTAAACTTTGAGATCTGGTGTCGGTGCACTAGTACAGGGGTACCCAGTGCCCCTGACTTATGCACAGGCAGTAGAAGCAGAAAACCCCGACAACATTCAAGACCAAGACTCTAGCAAGCTCAATGCGGCAGCCCAAGCCTGGGCTGCGACGCGCCAAGCACGTCCCTGACACTTGCCAGGGACCAAGACGAACGCACCTCTCAGAAGACCCAGCAAGCCATTTCCCTGCCGGCGTGAGCCATCCAGCCACCGCTCCACCGCATCGCTACACCTGTCACTTATCGATGTGGTGTCGAGCCCTCAGGCGACTAATCAGCTCTCGCTAAGCACGTGGCGACGCATTGGAAGGCAAGTTACGCTCGGTTGACACCCGCCCTGCAGCGTGTCAAGATCTTAAGCAGCAACCGGCCAAGCGTTGGCAAGGTCTTGCCGGGGATGCACCCCGAAGCGCCACCTAGGCAGGTAATCATGGCATTTTGTCCTAAATGCCAGAGTTAGGTACGATAGCTCTGCTTAGCTATCTAATCGATAGATAATGTCTGTTTTGCCATTGTGGTAACCCCTTTGCACTATAAAAGGAGGCCCAAGGCAACCTAGCTCAAGGTTGGCAACCCGAACCCCCGAACGCTTGTACTCGCATAGCCGCTCTTCCCCCGGTAGCAGCCCTTGCCGGGATTAGGCGCCCTGCATTCTTCGTGTTCCTCTAATCAATCCACCAAAAAGCAGGAGTAGGGTTTTACGCTTAGCACCGGCCCGAACCTAGGTAAAATGCCTGAGCCTTGATCGTTGCGTCGTCTCATGCTCTCCGCTCTTCGTGCAACGTGACCCCCCTTGCCGAACCACAAGGGACCTCTGGTCTCATAGGTGATCGTGAGCATCCGTGCCCCGACATCTTTGGCATGCCAGGTAGGGGGCGTGCATCATTTGCGCGAACCCGAGTTCATGAGCGGCGAATCGGTCTTCATCACCATCTTCTTCAACAATGGCTCCGAAGAACAAATCTAGCACGGCTACGCATCCCTCCTCCTCGAAGGCTCCATCACACACGGCCGCTGGCACCGTAGGCGCCGTGGCGGCTGCAGGCGATGCAGGCGTCGTGGACGATGCGGTCGGTGCAGGCAGCGCCCCCGTCCAGCCTTTCGCGACCGGGAATGGAGCGGGAGGCGCCAGAATGGAGCAACTACAGCAACAACATGGCAAGCTCGGCCTCGATGCCACGGGCAGAGGGAACGTCCGTTCATCACCTTCCCGCTGCGTGGATGGCCGAGGCCGCCTCAGCGGCGCCCTGTCCGGTGCGAGCCGTGACCTTCCGGCCGCACCCGTCGCCAGCGAGATTGTTGGGTGTGCACCTCGTGCGGAGCAAGACGGGGCGCCCGGCAGAGCCGCAGCTCCTCAGGATCGGTCCACGAGCCACCAAAAAGCTCCAGCGAGTGGCGTGCGGCATCAGGGACGCGGCGACGCTTCTCTTGGTCCTACCATCAGTCGAGCCACGTCAAGGTCCGCCTCTTTCGCCATGCCTGGCACCACAGAGGAGGCCATGTTGAGAGTCTAGATGCTGCTCAAGTTCATGCCAGCAGCTGATAAGATGGATGAATGGAGAGCCACCATTCAAAGTTTGATTTCCTTCGTTGATGCCAACAAGACCCAGCACGCAGAGCCGTCGCGACGTACGCGAACAGCAGCGGCGTCCCAGGGCGGTAAGCGCGTTGAAGGGGCCACCCCAACGGTGCAATCTCCTCCGCGACAACAGGCCCAGAGGCACCCGCAGCAAGCTTCACATGCTGACGACCGTGACGAGGCGTCCATAGTCTTGTCTGGCCCGCACGATCGCCGCGATCAACGGCGTGTCCTTGAAGACCGATGGAAGGAAGACGCGCGCATCACCATCGAGTGACGTCGGGAAGCACACCATCAATCCGACGAGCGCAACGGTCCAGACGTCGGCAACCCCGCGCCCAGTGTCGGCGGGTATCTTCCTTACGAGGTTGGTTGCTATCGGTGTACTAAAGTTTGGGTCTTTTAGTATCCCATACTTGTGCACGGGCGGTTGTAGCCACACCAGCGGCAAGGCCTGCTGGGGGACAGCTGAATGCAAGCACAAGATTATCAAGAAGGTATCCAAGCCGATGATCAGAACACAGAAGACCGAAGGCTGGAACCCCGGCAAGATGCTTGTCGGGATGGCTAGCGAAGCCCCGGCAAGATTCGCACCCGGCAAGACCTCGCCACCTTGTCACCGCTCCAGTGCAGCGACCAGCTTGTCGTTTTGCTTTTGTCCTCCTGGGTGCATGTCAGGGCGCTAACGGCGGTGGGATTATGCGGTGCTGATGGGACGGCCTCTTTTCCCGTCCCCAAGAAGCTAAGGGACACCTAAACGGAGCATTTAATGCGTTTGTCCTAAGTTGTCAGTATTAGGTATGATAACACTGTAGCAACTTTACACCTCTTGTACTTCGCCACTGTTGGTGACCCCTTCGACATATAAAAGGAGGCCCAAGGTGTAGCTACAGGGGAGAGGACCTTCTGGCCCATTCTGCATGCGTAGCTGCTGCTCGAACGTACTGTTCATTGCAAGCGCTCCTAGAACTTGGGCTTAAACACATCCAATACAACCAAAGCAGGAGTAGGGTTTTACGCTTCTCAGCGGCCCGAACCTGTGTAAAAATCCCTCGCGTTGATCGTTGGATCTGCTCTTTGTGCAAGCCTTTTTCCCTGCCGAACCGTAAAGGGATCCACGCGATCCCATAGGTGTCGTACGCCGACATCTTTGGCAACCACCTTTTGTACGAGTCTTGCCACCAAGGCATATGATCCTTTGTACAAAGCCAGGCGCAGACCCTGTGCATAGTTGAATAAGATTAAGTGTTTTACAATTCTTGTCGATTTCCATGTTAATCTATATGCATGTTTATCTGAGACATTCTATTACACCTGCTTCCAGTAAGCATTAACGAACCGCCAAGGTTCCATGTCTCTATTTTCTCTTCTTTCTTTTTCTCAAAGGACAGAAGGTTCCCTCGCATGCAAGTTTGCCGGGGGGAATGATGGTATGGATACCGACAGGCGACATTCAAGGTTGACATCTTGCCGGAAGGAGAACAGCAACGAAAAGCTAAGTTGCAGAAACTTTGAACAAATTTTTGATTTGTAAGGTTATTCTCCTTGAACGATTTCGGCATATGTATGGGAAACCTCAACGCGAAGGAACCTTGTCATGATCGGTTGCGCCCTTATTTTGTTTCGAGTCCGCTCAACAGTTTAAGTGGCTGCACTGAAAGCGTCAAGGTTTCTTGCCGGTAGCGGCACCTCCAGCAGGCTGCTAAAGTCCCGCACCTAGCGCTCGCGGCAAGGGTGCGCGCGCCGGCAAGTTCCCAATAAGCATAGGGTTCTTTCCATACAGAAAGAAATCAGACAAGGGAAATAGCATACATTCATCCAGAAGCATAGCAAGTTATATTACATTAATAGTTGCCGTGATTCTAACATAAGACAAAATTGTCTTTGGCATGGAATGGTGGCGACAACAAGAAGTGAAGTGGCTAGTCCCTGCGCTGGCCTTCGACCCTCTTGACTTGGTTCACTTTGTCAACGATAGGCGCGACAAGTTCTTCGAGTGCCTTGAGGTCCACATCCTTCAGCAAGCGGTCAAGAACGTTGGTGAGGTTGATGCCAGGGTTCTTGTGCACCACTTTGATGAGCACCTTCAGGAGGACGGCCCGGCAGAGTTTGCGGGATTCGTTGGCCAGATGGGTCGGTCGAGCAGAATGGAGCTGCTTCAGGGCGTCAACCATGCCCTCAAAAAACATGGTCAACTTGGCACTCGGAGACACTCTTTCATCAGAAGAGTACCTGAAGTTCTGCAGGCCCATGGAGGATAGTTATATCGCAAGCCTTTCTGCAACATCGACAAGGCGCTCAGTCCAGATCTTGATGCCTTTCTCGAAGTCATTGTAGGTGGCAGCGGCACTTTCGAGCAAGTTCTTCTCATTTTTGAGGTCCTTGATCAAGGCCTTCTCACGAGCCCTGCTGTCCTCAAGAGTCTCATTCAGCGTGGCCAGCTTCAGCTTCAGCTCGGCACTGGATTCATTTGCTGAGTTGAGTTGCTTGGTCTTGTCGGATATGGCGACTTGCATCTCCGCCAGGCTGTAGAGAGTCTTCTCTCTTTCGGCTTCGAGCGTCGAGATCTTCTTGCCGTGGTCCTCAAGGCCCGCCTCCAGCCTCTTCACCTTATCGTCGAGCTCGTTCTTGGCGGCCTCTGCAGCTTCGGCAGCATTGACGGCCTCCTTCAGCTTGCCGGCGTGGTCTGTGGCTAGAGCCTCGAGGGTTTCCTTGTGCTTCTGCTCCAGCTCCTGGGTTCGCTGCGTGACAAGCTTCTCAATTTCTTCAACCTTGCCACGAAGCTTGTCGGCAAGCGCCTTCTCGCGAGCGACAAGGTCCTCTTCATAGGCATCAAGCCCGACACAGCGCTCTATTAGGCGAGCTTCCTCTGCAGCGGCCAGTTGTGATGCCTCCTCTTGTGCCTTCTCGATGTCAGGCTGCTTCATGAGGAGCTCATTCTAGCTTTGATGCAGCTGCTCCTGACTCATCTTCAGCTCCTGAAAAGCTTCGGCGTACCAGACTTGCGTTTCCTCGACGCGCTTCTGGAAATCTCCCTCCGCTGCTTCAACAACTGCTGCCCTGGAGTCCAGCCTCTCTTTTCGGGCGCGGTGAAGCGCTTGGAGCTTCTGAAAGTTGTTGCTCATAGCCTGGAGGAGCTCTTCTTCTTCAGATTTGCTGCTGCTGGTGCGTGGCTCGTCGACAATCTTGAGCCCAGCAGCGGTGATGACGTCTTCGTCAAAGACTTCCCCTTCAGTCAGCACCCCAATGCTTACCGTTCCTAGTATGCTGACGAACAGGTTGTCGCCAACCTTGAGGTATTTGCTTGACGAGGGGGCTTCGGATGTTGACGGCTGATCCTCAACAGCCGCCTCACCGGTAACTGGGGGCTCCGTGGCCGGCGTAGTGCCTGGCGCATCTACGGCAGGAATGCCGTCAGTATGGTCACCAGTCTCCTTGCCGACCCTCTCAGCAGACTTCTTGGTGGCCTCTTCCTGTGCGGCCTTGGCGGCCTCGGCGGCAGCAGCCTCGGCGGCCTCAGCAGCAGCATTCTTGGCAGCCTCGTCAGCGGCAACTCTGTCGGCCTCGGCGGCAGTATCCCTGGCGGTCTCCGCGATAATGGCATCAACATCCATGAGTTCCGTCAAGGGAAGATCTGAAGGCCAAGAAAACAAACAAGATAAGGCTGAGATGGAAGTTCAAGAAGACAAAAAGAAAGACAGAATGACAAGTACTCTGAGGCAAGCGGTTTACGTGTGTCGAGCTGTTGAGAGGTGGCTTCTCCTTTCCCAGCAACACCAGTTGCCAAAGTAGGACCACCAGAGCCCGCGCTTGCCGGCTCCTCTTCATCGCGATAGAGCCCGCTAGAGGAAACCCTTGCTGGAGATTCATCTCTGGGTGGCATAGTTGACGGAGGCGGCACGTTAGGGATGCCTTCTGATGGTGCTCCTTGTTGCGGCTCCTCTCCTACAAGCCCGGTGATGTCAGTAGAAAAGATACATACCCTGACACTTGCCAGCGGAAAGTGAGTGATGAACTCACGCTGGCGGCTGCGTCGGGGGCTGTGTTGAGGGCTTGGCTCTAGGCTGATGTTAACCAGCTCTGGCGCACCTGTGGTGCTTGCCGGCGGCTCATCGCCCGTTGAAGTCTTCGCCTTCTTTGCCATCCTTTGAGCCAATGTTTCCGTATCTCTGCGGGGACAGGCCAAAGCAAGGCAAACAAGTTAAGCAAAACCATAAATCCAGAAGATAAAAGATGTGACAGGACCCTTACTCTTCTCCTTCTGAGCTAAAGGCAGAGAGGTCGAAGTCGACTTTCGCCACGGTGTCTGTGTGAGGAGGTGAAGGAGTGGTCCTGGGTCGCTTGTCTGCGGCAGAAGAGGAAGGTTGCTGGGTTGAGGCACCAGAGGTGGACTTCCGAAGAACACGCTTCTTCTTCTTCTCGGGAGCTGGGGGCTCCTCGTGCAGCTCCTCCTCGGCTGTATCTTCGGCAGAAGGGCCCCCGGCAGCTGTGCCACTCTTCTCTCCGGCAACCTCGCCCTGCCCGGCAAGTTTTTCCTCTGACATCACTTCTTCTTCACTAGCTTCCCCTTCCATGAAGCCAGCGCTGCCGGCCTCCGCGGCAAGATTCGCCTCTTCCGCCCTGCTGGCGATATACGCCACTTCTTCCTCAGTGGTGGGGCGGATGAGGTTCGTTTCTTCCCGAATGGCCTTCTCCGACAAGTTGTCAAAGAATTCTTGTGCTTGCTCTACGGATGGCTCCTCCCAAGTCCCGTCAAGGCCGTGAGCATTACACGCCGGCATCATGGCGATGATTGAGGCCAAGGCGGAGTTATTGCACAAGGGAATTATGCCAGCTAGCAACTTGTGCTTTCGCGTCAGTCCTGAACAGTTTTTGGCAGAGAGCTGTGTGCCGCATGACCGTCAAGTTATTATTCAGACCAGGGCACAGCCTCATGATATCTGCCGCATTCCGTAACTCCCAGGCTGATCTCCCTTTGTTCTGCAGAGGGGCAATGCGCCGGCGAAGGAAATTAGTGTCAATCATCTCTATTGTGAGCCCGACAACTTTGAGGTGGTGGATCCAGGTAATTGCAATTGTGAGCTTCTCATCTTGAGGGTCGAGAGCACTCCAATCATTGCCACGCGCCATCTTCATTCGCCGAGGCAGACAGAAGGGTTGTGGGTCTTTCTACTAAATCCAGCACCACCTGGCCCGCCATTCTTCCCATTTCTCGCGGTAGACCCCGTCAGGGTATATCTCTTTGTTCCATGACCTTGGAATCCAGGTGATAGAACCAGAAAGGGCTTCTCCCGCTTGGATACGGGGAATGAAGAAGTGGCGGAAGAGGGCTGTGTTGGGGACTACTCCGGCAAAGTTTTCACAGAGATGGGCAAAGACTGACATACATGTTACGGCATTCGGCGTAAAATCCAAGAGTTGGAAGCCGTATGTGTACATGATGTCAACGAAGAAATCAGAGAACGGGGGACAGAGCCTGCAGTAAAAGTAGTCGGCAAAGAAAGGGAATTTATCTGGGCCACCCTTGGAGGAACCTGGACTCACGCGAGTAGCAGGATGAGCCTTCGTCTCCCTCGCCCACATGCACTGATATCGATCCCTCAGGGCGCCCACATCGATCGCCGGAGTGAAGACGGCGTGCTTCCTCCGCATCTTCACCAGTTCGCTCTCCGGGATGCCGGTTTTCACCGCCTTGCCCTTGCTCGCCTTGGGCGGCATGGCGGCTCTGAGAACAGAGGCCGAGGACGGTGAGGGCGTGGAGGCGGCGGATGAGTGGGAGAGGCTCTGTTTCGAGCTCGAGGAAGGAGATGACGGCGGTTTCCAGATTGGAAAAGACAGGAGGTAAATGAGCAAGCACCTCTGCGGATTCCTTTTTATGGGGAAGGCGCGAGGCTGCCTCTTTACTAGTCAGGATGAAAACGCTTTTGCGAGCGCGCTGCAGTTACAGCCGTTCTGCGCACGTATCCCACATACCGCATTCAATGTGCGTCTTCGGGGGGCGCAATAAGCGGGATGATTACAATAGTTAACTCCTGCCACGCGTGCCCGTGCACTGTTTGGGCCTAGGCCCGGGGGCTCCTGTCGGTGTACTAAAGTTTGGGTCTTTTAGTATCCCATACTTGTGCACGGGCGGTTGTAGCCACACCAGCAGCAAGGCCTGCCGGGGGACAGCTGAATGCAAGCACAAGATTATCATGAAAGAATCCAAGTTGATGATCAGAACACAGAAGACCGAAGGCTGGAACCCCGGCAAGATGCTTGCCGGGATGGCTAGCGAAGCCCCGGCAAGATTCGCACCCGGCAAGACCTCACCACCCTGTCACCGCTCCAGCGCAGCGACCAGCTTGTTGTTTAGCTTTTGTCCTCCTGGGTGCGTGTCAGGGCACTAACGGCGGTGGGATTAAGCAGTGCTGATGGGACGGCCTCTTTTCCCGTCCCTAAGAAGCTAAGGGACACCTAAACGGAGCAGTTAATGCATTTGTCCTAAGTCGTCAGTATTAGGTATGATAACACTGTAGCAACTTTACACCTCTTGTACTTCGCCACTGTTGGTGACCCCTTCGACGTATAAAAGGAGGCCCAAGGCATAGCTACAGGGGAGAGGACCTTCTGGCCCATTCTGCATGCGTAGCTGCTGCTCGAACGTACTGTTCATTGCAAGCGCTCCTAGAACTTGGGCTTAAACACATCCAATACAACCAAAGCAGGAGCAGGGTTTTACGCTTCTCAGCGGCCCGAACCTGGGTAAAAATCCCTCGCGTTGATCGTTGGATCTGCTCTTTGTGCAAGCCTTTTTCCCTGACGAACCGTAAAGGGATCCACGTGATCCCATAGGTGTCGTACGCCGACAGTTGCCCTACCTTCACTAGCGAGCTGCGACGGGTCTGCTGGCCGTCGACCCGAGCCTTCAATCCTAAGCTACCTGAGAAATACGATGAGAAGCTAAACCCCGTGTAGTTCTTGGGCATCTACATGATAGCTGTTAAAGCTGCAGGAGGAAGAGATGAAAAGGTGCTCGCCAACTATTTCCCTTTGGCGGTCAAGCCAAATGTGAGATCATGGTTGATGCACCTCCCGGAGAATTCCATTTCTTCTTGGGCTGATCTGTGCAATGAGTTCGTTAGCGCCTTCACCCGTGATCATCAAGAACTAGGCCAGCCCAGCGATCTCCAAGTCCTCCCTCAAAAGGAGGGAGAAACCTTGAGAAAGTATATCCAGAGATTCAGCCGAGTACACCGCAACATCCCTGAGATCCATCCCGCAGCAGTGATTGCCGCGTTCCACTCGAACGTGCGCAATAGGAGGATGCGAGCCAAGATGAATGTCAAGCTCCCCAAGACTGTCAATGAGCTTTACACCTTGGCGGATAAGTGTGCTCGGGCTGAAGAACGGAGGTGAATTCCCGGAGAAGTGGAAGGCGTCGAAGTGGAATCTGATGATGACGACGATGCCCCCGACCCGAAGGGAAGGAACAGGAAGCGCAAGAAGAAGCGTAAGAGAAAAGCAGTGCTGGTTGTCGAGGGCTCCGGAGACCTCAGTGCCGGCAAGAAGGCGAAAGCCGAAACCCCCGGCAAGGGAGCTACCACGTGTGCTGATTGCCGGGAGGCTGCTACCGCTAAGAAGGCCGGGAAGTCCGACGGGCCATACTGCAAAATTCACCGCACCCAGGGCCATGATCTCCAAGAATGCCGACAGGTCGAGCAACTTGTTGAGAAATAGAGGACTGAGTACGAGAAACGCGACAAGGAAAATGGCCAGGACGGCGCTGCCGGGAACGGCCGTGGTGGCAGAGGTGGTCGCCGCGGCAAAACCCCGTAGCAGAAGGAAAAACCCGCCAGAGGCCGAGAGAAGAAGGAAATAGATGATATGAGTGATGATGAGGATGATGATGAGGATTCCAGTGACCGGGAGTTCCAGAAAGAAACCGAAGCCATGTGCATTGACGGGGGTGCGTCCTTGCACTCCTCTCGCCGCCAGCTCAAGCAGTGGGGACGCGAGGTCAATGTTGTGGAACCGACTGCAGAATCTAGGAAACCACTCAGGTGGTCCCGCACGCCTATCATTTTTGACGAAGAGGATCATCCTGACCGTACCACTACGGTTGGATGTTTGCCGTTGTTGGTTTCCCCGACAATCCGCAACCTCAAGGTGTCTAAGATGTTAGTTGACGGTTGGGCCGGATTGAAGTTGATCTCTCTTATAGTGGCTGAGAAACTACAGATCCTTGATGAAGAGCTCGAAGCAACGGGTACATTCCAAGGAATCAACCCCGGGAGGAGCCGACCCAAGGGAAAGATCACTCTGCCTGTGACATTCGGCGGAGAGTGGAACTTCCGAACAGAGAGAATAGTGTTCGACGTCGCCGAGATCCCACTACCTTACAACGGAATCCTTGGTCGCCCAGCACTGGCAAAGTTCATGGCGGCATCCCACTATGCCTTCAATACTTTGAAGATGCCAGGGCCCATTGGAGTCATTTCTATGCCATCCGACAAGAAGAACGCGGTCATTTGCGTGGACCAGATGTATCGCGACGCGGTAGCAGCTGAACCACAGAAATCCCGGCTCCCGCCAAAGACTCGATGAAAATAAAGAACACCAGGAAGGACTCCGGGAAGCATGCCTCTTCGGAGTGTGCCGGACCTGACGATGCCCTGCCAGAGAGTTCCGCTAGCAAGAAGACCAGGGTCACCTATCCTGAGATGAAGAAAGTCCCGACAAGGGAGGATGGTACTCGTGGTACCTTCACCATCAGTGCTACCCTTACTGACAAATAGTAAAATGCGCTCGTTACCTTCCTGCGGGAGAATGTCAATGTGTTTGCCTGGCAACCATCTGATATCCCCGGTGTTCCCAGGGAGGTAATTGAGCACCACCTTGCTGTCTGCCCTCATGCCCGACCCATCAAGCAAAAGGTTAGGAAACAGGCCTTGGAGCGGCAACAGTTCATTGCCGAGGAAATCAAGAAGCTTGAAGCAGCTGGTTTGGTCAGGGGGGTACTGCATCCAACTTGGTTGGCAAACCCGGTGGTGGTACGAAAGGCGAATGGGAAATGGAGGCTTTGCATAGACTTCACTGACTTGAACAAGGCTTGCCCGAAGGACCCTTTCCCCTTGCCGCGCATAGATCAAATTGTTAATTCCACCTCCGGATGTGACTTGCTCTCCTTTTTGGATGCCTACTCCGGCTACCACCAGATATTTATGAACAAGGAAGATGAGGAGAATACCGCATTTATAACTACCTGCGGCACGTACTGCTTTGTACGAATGCCCTTCGGGTTAAAAAGTGCTGGTTCGACCTTCGCCAGGGCTGTTCAAATTGGTTTTGGACCTCAGCTGCACAGAAATGTGGAATCCTACATGGAGGACATCGTGGTCAAGACCAAGGATGAGGCCACTCTCATACAAGATCTGGAAGAAACTTTCGCAAACTTGCGCAAGATCAACCTGAAGCTCAATCCCGAAAAGTGTGTGTTCGGTGTCCCATCCGGCAAGCTGCTTGGGTTCTTCGTATCTCAGCGAGGAATAGAAGCCAATCCCGACAAGATCAAGGCAATCGAGCAGAAACAGGGACCCAAAACCATCAAATATATGAGACGCCTAACCAGATGTGTTGCCGCGTTGAGTAGGTTCATCTCCAAGTCCATTCTTCAAAATCCTGAAGAAGGCTGGCCCGATAAAGTGGACCCCGGAGGCAGATGCAGCGCTGCAAGACCTAAAGAAATACCTATCCTCTGCTCCCACCTTGGTCGCTCCTAAACCGCAAGAGCCGTTGCTGCTATATTTAGCGGCAACAAATCAAGTGGTTAGTGCAGCGCTGGTGGCGCAGCGGGGGGTGGATGAAAATTCAGCAGCCGCTGCTGATGCTGCCGGGAGCGAGAAAGAAACATCCGCGGCAGGGCTCGACACAGGTCAAGGGGGATCTTAGCAAATGGTTGATAGTAAGTCCAAGGAAGTGGCAAAGAAGAAAATGGTGCAGCGGCCCGTGTACTTTGTCAGTTCCCTACTACAGGGGGCTAGGTCAAGGTACTCTGGAGTACAAAAGCTGATCTTCGGCCTCATCATGGCCACGAGGAAGCTTCACCACTACTTCCAAGCCCATGAGATAACAGTTGTCACCCGTTTCCCGTTGCAACGCATACTGAGAAACCCCGAAGCCACTGGCAGGATAGTTGAGTGGGCACTGGAGTTGTCAAGCTTCGGATTAAAGTATGTGAGCACTTCCACCATTCAAAGCAGAGCCTTGGCAGAGTTTATTGCAGAATGGACACCCACACTAGATGATGAAGCTCCGGAGACAATCCTCCCCGGCAAAGAGGCGCCAAAGGATTGGATCATGTACTTTGACGGTGCCTGCTCGCTCCAGGGCGCTGGAGCAGGCATGCTCCTCATCGCCCCAACCGGAGAGCACCTCAAGTACGTCGTCCAGATGCACTTTCCCCGGGAGGAAGCCACCAACAATACCACTGAATACGAGGGGCTCCTTGCCGGACTCAGAATCGCGGTAGAGTTGGGAATAAAGAGGCTGATCGTCCGAGGAGACTCTCAACTAGTGATAAAGCAAGTCAACAAGGATTATCAGAGCCCGCTGATGGAGGCCTACGTGGAAGAAGTGAGGAAATTGGAGGAGCACTTCGATGGGCTGCAAACAGAGCATGTGCCACGAGCAGATAACAGCATTGCTGACCACCTATCAAAGTGTGCTGCGCAGAAGCTTCCTATGGAACCAGGAACCTTTGTTCTCCGCCTCACCCAACTATCAGTGTCCCCGTCTGCGATGACCAAGAAGAGAAGAAAACTAAACTCCGGCAAGCATTTCCTGGCAGAGCTTCCCGAAGCCACTGGTAGAGAGGTTGCCGGGGAAAATCCCATTCCGGTTGACGAGCAGCTCCCTCCCACAGGACCTCAGGGTCTAGCGGTTGAGACAAGCGCTCCCGGAGACATGGAGATGCCTTTAGTCCTTGTTGTCGAGCCACAGGCTCCAACCTGGGCGCAGCATATTGTCCATTTCCTTCAAACAGGAGAACTCCCCGAAGGGGAAGAGGAAGCCAAAAGAGTAGCCCGTCAGTCAAGTATGTACTAGTTTGTCGATGACACCCTGTACAGATGGCGGACGAACGGTGTGAAATTCAGGTGTATCTGCCGGGAGGATGGACTGAAGTTTTTGGCAAAGATTCAGGGAGGAGTATGTGGTTCCCACATTGGATCAAGGGCCCTTGCCGGGAAAGCTTTCCGGCAGGGTTTCTATTGGCCCACTACCCTCCAGGACGCTACTGAACTGGTCACCAAGTGTGAGGCTTGCCAGTTCCACTCCAAGAGCATCCATCAACCAGCGCAAGCCCTGGAAACAATCCCTCTATCTTGGCCATTCTCAGTCTGGGGGCTCGACATCCTGGGCCCCTTTCCCCCGTGCTGTCGGGGGCTTTGAGTTCTTGTTCGTGGCAACCGACAAGTTCACAAAGTGGCCTGAGGTGGAACCAGTGAGAAAGGTGACCGCACAAGCAGCTATCAAGTTCATGAAAGGACTGGTGTGCCATTTTGGAGTGCCTAACAGAGTGATCACCGACAACGGCACCCAGTTCACGAGCCGCACTTTCATGAAATATATCCAAAACCTTGGAAGCAAGGTCTCCTTCACCTCTGTAGCTCACCCGAGGAGCAACGCGCAAGTCGAGAGGATGAATGCTGAAGTGCTGCGAGGACTCAAGACATGGACTTTCGATAAGCTGCGCAAGAGCGGCAGGCGCTGGATAGATGAATTGCCGATGGTTCTTTGGTCCCTCAGAAGGACACCAAATTGAGCTACCGGCCAGACGCCCTTCTCCCTAGTGTACGGGGTGGAAGCAGTGCTCCCCACGGAACTCATATATGGGTCACCTCGAGTGCTTGCCTACGATGAAGTAGAGCAACAGCAGCTGCGGCATGACGATGCCACACTCCTCGAGGAAGACCGTCTCCGGGCTACCATGCGTGCCGCACGCTACCAGCAAGCTCTGCGCCACTACCATAGCCGCAGAGTTCAGGCTCGGAGCCTTGAGGAAGGCGACCTTGTCCTTCGGCGTGTTCAGTCCGCCAAGGGTACAAACAAGTTGATGCCGAAGTGGGAAGGTCCTTACCGGGTAGTAAGAGTCACCAGACCTGGGGCAGTCTGTCTGGAGACCGAAGATAGCACCAAGGTGCAGAACTCATGGAACATTGAGCATCTTCGTAAGTTCTACCCGTAAGGCGCGCCTGCCGGGCTCAGTCCCCGGCAGCCACCTTTTGTACAAGCCTTGCCTATGTTGCATGTAACCCTTTGTACAAGCCAGGCGAAGACCCTGTGCAACAATAGTAAAGCTAGGCATTGCATCATATCATCATCCTTACATGCTCATTACGCATTTCTATGACTGCAATGTTAGCAACTTTAAGTTATTAAGATTTGCTAGAATGCTTGATGAAACCATATTCTTTATTACTGTCCTCACCCTACATGTTTTACCATCGAGAAAACAGGGGAGGGAAACAAGGGAACAAAGATGGCGGCCCATCACGCTTGAAAAGAAGATACTACCTGGAAAAGATAAGTGTATCACGTATTTCCAGTTCAGTACTTCTTATTTTTTCAAGGAAACCCTAAGTATCTTCCATACTGCGGGATGTAGAGTCATCCACGTGGAGAAAACCCTTGTCGGGACGAGTCGTCCCCCTGTCCTTACTCATGAGGGTGACCGCGCCGATACCGACAAGAAGCTTTGCCAGGGAACAACGCTAACCTGTTGCCGGGGGGCTCGCCCCCCCCCCCCCACTTTGGCACTCGTGGTTTGAATGACGAACCGGCAAGCAGCTCCGTGAGGCAAAGACAGAACATACTGATGCAGTACAACTAAGGAAAGGAAAAGGATAGTACTTGCGGAAAGAAAATATCAGTCTATTCTCATTCATTTTCGATACAAAATGGGTAGAGATTACATTTATGATTCGTTAAAACTCGGCAAGCGCCTACATCTTTTGAGATAAAAAAAGATAAGTGCCCCGTAATCCCTTTCTTGTCCCTCTCCTCTCAGGGACTAGGCAGGAAAGGAGCAGAGGGCAAAAGGAGCGCCTGGCCGGGATTCGACACTTCCCAGCCAGGACCAGAGGGACGCGACCGGTGGAGGGCCCCTGCCCCAAGGCAGGGCGGACGAAGCCGACGGAGTGGACAAGACCGACAAGGGGAAAGAAGGCGGAGGGCAGGTGTAGATGGTGGCGTTACCGGGACCCAGCTGGTGATGATGGTGCTGCCAGGGAATGCGACGCGTTGGAGACCTCATCCGTACTCCTGATGCGTCGAAGGTCCCCAACCGCCATCATCTTCCTCATCGCCACCGCCCGAGGAGACACCCCCGCCATCGCCCAAGCTCCAGGCGTGGCAACCTGGGGAACCCACAGAGAGCATGGTCGTCCCCGGTGGCCAAAGGTGGGGAATTCCGTCCCCCGCCTTAGAAGAACTCGCGAAGATGAAGATCTCTCTTCCGTACGCTCCATCCAAAATGCCACGGAAGGAGAGCTTCACCGCCGTAAATGACGAAGCGTAGCAGCAACTGCGCGCACGCCCAAGGTGACCGTGTGGGCGTTTTTTCTCCATCACCTTGAAGAAGAAATGCGGAGACCATGGGCCTCCACGACGTTGCGCCTCCAGCGTAGATCCCCGCACAACGTCAACCGCGTGAAGCTCCATCAATACCAAAGAAGCGGGCAGCGTAGCGACAATTGTACCGCCGCAGCCGTCCCCGATGCAGCCACCACGCTGCCCGCTCCCCCATCCGAGGCCTCCCCGACCAACCTTCTATTCAGAACCGTACACCCATGACGGGAGCCGAACAGAGTTTCGGAGGGAAGGTTCTACAAGCACGCTCGCTCACCTCCTCCCCCTGAGCATTGGGAGGGCGAGCGCGACTCAAGACAAAGAAGCAGAAGGGCGAGCTCTGTAGGTTTGCACTCAAAGAGGAACAAAGGATGGATGAGCATCGCCCATCGCTAACTCCCCGCTATGCATGCGGCGCGCGTGGAGGAAACGGCCTGAGTCGGTGGGTCAGTGCTGACCAATAAAATGGCAGTTACTCCCTCACATTGCGCGCCTATGCATGAAACTTGGGCCTGACCCAACGTCACTTGGCGAGCACGTGTGGGCCAGTCCCGGGGGCTCCTGTCGGTGCATTAGTACATGGGTACCCAGTGCCCCTGACTTATGCACAAGCGGTAGAAGCAGAAAACCCCGACAGGAATCAAGACCAAGACTCCAGCAAGCTCAACGCGGTTGTCCAAGCCTGGGCTGCGACGCGCCAAGCATGTCCCCGACACTTGCCGAGGACCAAGACGAACGCAACTCTCAAAAGACCCGGCAAGCCATTTCCCGGCAGGCGTGAGCAATCCAGCCACCGCTCCACCGCATCGCTACGCCTGTCACTTATCGATGCAGTGTCCAGCCCTCAGGCAACTAATCAGCTCTCGCTAAGCACGTGGCAACGCATTGGAAGGCAAGTTATGCTCGGTTGACACCCGCCCTGTAGCGTGTCAAGATCTTAAGCAGCAACCGGCCAAGCGGTGGCAAGGGCTTGCCGGGGATGCACCCCCAAGCGCCACCTAGGCAGGTAATCATGGCATTTTGTCATAAATGCCAGAGTTAGGTACGATAGCTCTGCTTAGCTATCTAATTGATAGATAATGTCTGTTTTGCCATTGTGGTAACCCCTTTGCACTATAAAAGGAGGCCCAAGGCAACCTAGCTCAAGGTTGGCAACCCTAACCCCCGAACGCTTGTACTCGCATAGCCGCTCTTCCCCCGGCAATAGCCCTTGCCGGGATTAGGTGCCCTGCATTCTTCGTGTTCCTCCAATCAATCCACCAAAAAGCACGAGTAGGGTTTTACGCTTAGCAGCGACCCGAACCTGGGTAAAATGCCTGATCCTTGATCGTTGTGTCGTCTCATGCTCTCCGCTCTTCGTGCAACATGACTCCCCTTGCCGAACCACAAGGGACCTCTGGTCCCATAGGTGATCATGAGCATCCGTGCCCCGACATCTGGCACCTCTACAAATCCCTACTTCCCTCTGCGAAGGGCCTATCTATTTACTTTATGCAATTTTTATTTTTACTTTGAGTTTCCATCTTCTATTATAAAGCACCAACTAGGGGGCACTATGATCGTACTTGAGCATTGGGTGTAGCTAATATTTGAGTGTGTTCCATGAATGGATCAATGATTGAGCATGATGGGCTAGGGATAACTTTCTTTAGTATTGATATTTTGAAAGACATGGTTGCTTGTTGGCATGCTTGAGTATTGAAGTCATTATGTTAAAACTAGACTATTGATTTGAATTGTCTGAAAGTCCAAATGTCCATGCTACAAAAGAAAAGAATATGAGATGAACATCTTAGGCAGCATTCCACATCAAAAATTCTGTTTTTATCATTTACCTACTCGAGGACGAGTAGGAATTAAGCTTGGGGATGCTGATACGTCTCCAACGTATCTATAATTTTTGCTTGTTCCATGCTGTTATATTACCATTCTTGGATGTTTTACAATCAGTTTATAGCAACTTTATATCATTTTTTGGGACTAACCTATTGACATAGTGCCAAAGTGCCAGTTGCTATTTTTGCTTGTTTTTTACTTCGAAGAATATCAGTACCAAACGGAGTGCAATCACGACGAAATTTTTTGGAGATTTTTTTGGACCAGAAGACACCCAGTGGGCCAAAGAAGTGTCAAAGAGGTGGGCTGTGGAGAGCAAAACCCACCAGGGCGCGCCAGGGGGCCCCCGACGCGCCCTGATGGGTTGTGCCCTCCTCGGGGCCCCTCTCCACCGCCTCTGATGCCTATAAATACCCAAATATTCAGAAAACCATACGGGAGTCGACGAAAAACACATCTAGCCGCCGCAAGTTCCAGAACCTCGAGATCCAATCTAACACCATCACGGAGGGGTTCATCTTCTTCATAGGTGCCTCTCCGATGATGCGTGAGTACTCCACCATAGACCTACGGGTCCGTAGGCAGTGGCTAGATGGCTTCCTCTCTCTCTTTTGATTCCCAATACAATGGTCTCTTGGAGATCTATTTGATGTAAACTTTTGCGGTGTGTTTGTTGGGATCCGATGAATTTTGAGTTCATGATCAGTTTCTATCCATGAATATTATTTGAGTCTTCTTTGATCTCTTATATGCATGATTACTTATAGCCTCGTTTTTCTTCTTCGAATCTTTGGTATTGTTTGGCCAACTAGATCGATTTTTCTTGCCATGGGAAGAGGTGCTTTGTGATGGGTTCGATCTTGTGGTGTCCTTTCCAAGTGATAGAAGGGGCAGCAAGATACGCATGTATCGTTGCCATTAAGGATAACAAGATGGGGTCTATTCCTACATGAATAGATCTTGTCTACATCATCTCATCGTCATTATTGCATTACTCCGTTTTTTCATGAACTTAATACACTAGATGCATGCTGGATAGCGGTGGATGTGTGGAGTAATAGTGGTAGATGCAGGCAATAGTCGGTCTACATATCTTGGATGTGATGCCTATATAATGATCATCGCCTTGGATATCGTCATGATTATTTGATCTTCTATCAATTGCCCAACAATAATTTGTTCACCCACCATGTGCTATACTCATGATAGAAGCCACTAGTGAAACCTACGGCCCCCAGGTCTACTTTTCCAACATATTGCTTTCCGATCTATCTTTTTGCCGCTTTTGTTTTGAGATCTATTATTCCAAAAAACCCAAAAATATATTGCTGCACTTTTTATTTGCTCTTTTTATTTTGTGTTCTTGAGAGATCTATCGCTCCAATCTAGCTACTGCCTACGGACCCGTAGGTCTATGGTGGACTACTCACGCATCATCGGAGAGGCACCTATGAAGAAGATGAACCCCTCCGTGATGGTGTTTAGATTGGATCTCGAGGTTCTGGAACTTGCGGCGGCTGGAATGGTGTTTCGTCGACTCCCCCAGGGTTTTCTGAATATTTGGGATTTGTAGGTGTCATAGGCGGTGGAGGGGGGCATCGTGGAGGGCACAACCCACCAGGGTGCGCCGGTGGCCCCCTGGCGTGCCCATGTGGGTTGTGGCCTCCACAGCCCACCTCTCTGGCACTTCTTTGGCCCACTAGGTGTCTTCTGGTCCAGAAAAAATCTCCAAAATGTTTTGTCGCGATTGGACTTTGTTTGGTACTGATATTCTGCGAAGTAAAAAACAAGCTAAAACAAGAACTGGCACTTTGGCACTATGTCAATAGGTTAGTCCCAAAAAATGATATAAAGTTGTTATAAAATGATTGTAAAACATCCAAGAATGATAATATAACAACATGGAACAAGCAAAAATTAAAGATATGTTAGAGACGTATCAGCATCCCCAAGCTTAATTCCTACTCGTCCTCAAGTAGGTAAATGATAAAAACAAATTTTTTGATGTGGAATGCTGCCTAACATGTTCATCTCATATTCTTTTCTTTTGTATAGCATGGACATTTGGACTTGTAGATGATTCAAAGCAATAGTCTAGTTTTAACATAATGACTTCAATACTCAAGCATGCCAACAAGCAACCATGTCTTTCAAAATATCAATACTAAAGAAAGTTATCCCTAGCCCATCATGCTCAATCATTGATCCATTCATGAAACACACTCAAATGTTAGCTATGCCCAAGGCTCAAGTACGATCGTAGTGCCCCCTAGTTGGTGCTTTATAAGAGAAGATGGAGACTCAAGGTAAAAATAAAAATTGCATAAAGTAAATAGATAGGCCCTTCGCAGTGGGAAGTAGGGATTTGTAGAGGTGCCAGATCTCAAGGTTTAAATTGAGAGAGAAAAATATTTTGGGTGGCATGCCTTTCCTGTCAACGAAAATGACAAAGTAGCTCACAATACTTTCCATGCTAGATATATCATAGGCGGTTCCCAAACAGAAAATAAAGTTTATTCCTTTTTTCCACCAAACTTTCACATTCCATGGCAGGCCATATCCACGGTTGCATTCCATACCATCACTTTCCAAGGAATTTATTATTTGACAACATAAAGTAAATATTTTTTTTCTTTTTCATTTCGGGAATGGGCATCCCTATTACCGCCGCACTCTCGTGCAATGACAAGTGAATAAACACTCATCTAGAGAATAACACATCTAGCATGGAAAACTATTGGACACTCCCCACCGTTTCATGAGCGGTACGAGCACACAAAATAGAAAATTTATTTTCAAAATTTAGAGATGGCACATACAAATTTGCTTGGAATGGCATGGAAATACCGCATATAGGTAGGTATGGTGGACTTATAAGGCAAAACTTGGTTTAAGGATTTTTGATGCACACGTAGTATTTCTACTTAGTACAAATGGAGGCTAGCAAATAGATTGAGAAGCAACCAAACCAAGAAACGAAAATTCTCATAAGAGAGCATTGAGCATAACTAACACCGAATAATGCATCATAAGTAGGATATAACTTCATTGCATAACTATTGACTTTCGTGCATGCATAGGGAATCACAAACCTTAACGCCAATATTCCTACTAAAGCATAATTACTCACTAACATGACTCACATATTACTATCATCATGTTTCAAAACTATTACAAGGAATGAAGTTTAATTTGTCCAATGATCTTCATGAAAGTTTTTATTATACCCTCCTTGGATATCTATCACTTTGGGACTAGTTTCATATATTGCCATTGCTTTTTTGACAAGCTCAAACAATTTTAAGTGAAGCACATGAGCATAAGGATTTCATCTCTCAAAAAGGTATAAGTGAAGCATGAGAAGATTTCTTCAAAATTTACTAACTCTCAAATTCTCTAAGTGAAGCATGAGAGCATTTCTACAAAAATTTCCAAGCACACCGTGCTCAAAAAGATATAAGTGAAGCACTAGAGCAATCCTATAGGTCAAAAAGTTTAAGTGAAGCATATAGAGCAATTCTAACAAATGATAGCATAATTTTGGCTCTCTCAAATAGGTGTGTCCAGACAGGATACAAGTGACAAACTAACAAGCAGATCAAGCAAAGACTAAAATGATACAAGACGCTCCAAGCAAAACTCATGATATGTGACGAATAAAAATATAGCTCCAAGTAAAATATCGATGGTTGTTAGAAGAAAGAGGGGATGCCACTCGGGGGCATCCCCAAGATTAGTTGCTTGTTCCTCTTTGGATATATCTTGGGGGTGCTATATCATCCCCAAGCTTAGGCTCTTTTCACTCCTTATTCCTTCATCCATCGTGATCTCACCCAAAACTTGAAAACTACAATCACACAAAACTCAACAAAATCTTTGTGAGATCCGTTAGTATAATAAAGCAAATTACTACTTTAGGTGCTGTTGCAAACCCATTCATATTTTATTATTGCATTATACCTACTGTATTTTAACTTTACCATGGTTCATACCCTTCAATATAACCCATAGATTCATCAAAACAAGCACACAATGCAACAAAAACAGAATATGTCTTAAACAGAACAGTCTGTAGTAATCTGTACTCTAAACATACTTATGTAACTCTAAAAATTCTGAAAAACTAGGACAACATAAATAATTTGTATATAAACACTGTGTCAAAATTTCAGCTCAATATCACATTCCAGTAAAAAAATGAAAATTCAAATACTGAACGCAAAGTTTCTGTTTCAGATTCAGCATCGCTTCTACTCATCTTATGAATCATCCTAAAGGCTCTACTTGGAACAAACACTAAATAAACCATAAAAACACAATCATAAAAGAGGCATAATTGTGTCAAAACTCAAAAACATAAAGCAAAAACCAAAAAATTATTTATTCATTGGGTTGCCTCCTAACAAGCGCTATCGTTTTACGCCTCTAGCTAGGCATAACACATAGATTCAAGTATTGTCATCTTTAGTTTTGGATCCATAGGATGCCCTCATGATTGATTCATATGGTGGCTTAATTCTTGTTCTAGGGAAGTGTTCTATACCCTTTCTTAGTGGGAATTGAAAACGAATATTGCCTTCTTTCATATCAATCACGGCACCTATAGTGCGTAAAAAACGGTCTACCAAGTATGATGGGACAAGACGGATTGCAATCAATGTCAAGCACAATAAAATATATGGGCACATAGTTCCTATTTGCAAGAATAAGAACATCATTAATTCTTCCCAAAGGCTTTTTAATAGTAGAATCCGCCAAGTGCAAATTACGAGAACATTCTTCAATATTGGTGAGACCAAGCACATCACATAAAGATTTCGGAATAGTGGAAACACTAGCACCCAAATCACATAAATCAAAGCACTCATAATTTTTAATCTTAACCTTAATGGCAAGTTCCCACTCATCATGTAATTTTCTAGGAATAGAAATCTCCAACTCCAACTTTTCTTCAAAAGATTTCATCATGGCATCAATCATATGTTTAGTAAAAGCTTTATTTTGCTCATAAGCATGGGGTGAATTCAACATGGATTGCAGCAACGAAATAAATTCAATCAAAGAGCAACTATCATAATTAAAGTCTTTGCAATCCAAAATAGTGGGCACATCACTAGTTAAAGTTTTGGCCTCTTCAAACCCACTTTTTCAAAATTTTAATCATGATTTTCATCCTCCAAATTATTGGGACGCCTTATAGCTAAAGTTGACTCTACTTCAGTCCCTTTATCATCAATCTTAATATTACTTAACAAGGAATCAATAGTAGAAACACTAATCACTTTAAGATCTTCATCATTTTTATGAAGACAATCACTAGAAAACGATTTTTCTAAGATTCCTCTTTTAGCTCTAAGCATAGCGGTTCTTTTCTTACTTTCATCCGTAGAGACATATAAAGCTTTAATTGATTCATAAATCTTAGGCACAAAAGCTTTCAACTTGAAATTTTCAACCTCATGAGAAATTCTATCAATGCTTCTAGACATATCATCAATCTTATTCAACTTTTCTTCTATCATAGTATTAAAAGCCTTTTGCGCATTGATAAATTCTTTAATATTACTCTCAAGATCAGAGGTGTTCCTATTATTACTGTAAGAAGAATTACCATAGGAATTACCTAAATTATTAGAGGAATTTCTAGGAAAAGACCTAGTATTAAAATTACCTCTATAAGCATTGTTATTGAAATTGTTTCGTGAGACAAAGTTCACATCTACGGAATCACTATTTTTCTCAATCAAGGTAGACAAAGGCACATCATTAAGATCAATAGGAGCATTTTTACTAGCAACCAATTTCATCAAAGCATCAACCTTATCACTCAAAGTACTAATTTCTTCAACCGAATTAACTTTTTTACTAGTAGGTGCTCTTTCGGTATGCCATTGTGAATAATTTGCCATGATATTATCTAGCAATTTAGTAGCTTCACCCAAAGTAATTTCCATAAAAGTACCACCCGCGGCGGAATCTAAAAATTTCTAGAGACAAAATTCAACCCCGCATAAAAATTATTTATGATCAGCCAAAGATTTAAACCATGAGTAGGACAATTTCTTAGCATCAATTTCATTCTTTCCCAAGTTTGTGCAACATGTTCATGCTCAAGTTGCTTAAAATTCATGATTTGTGTCCTAAGGGAAATAATTTTCGCGGACAGAAAATACTTAGTATTAAAAGCATCCTTGCACTTATTCCAAGAATCGATACTATTGCGAGGCAAAGAAGAGAACCAAATTTTTGCACGATCCCGCAAGGAAAAAGGAAATAATTTCAACTTCACTATATCATTGTCCACATCTTTTTTCTTTTGCATATCACACAATTCTATGAACGTGTTTAGATGGGACGCGGCATCCTCATTAGGATTACCGACAAATTGATCTTTCATGACAAGATTCAACAAAGCGACATTAATATCACAAGACTCTGCACCAGTGGCGGGAGGAGCAATATGAGTACTAATAAAATCATTGTTATTAGTATTGGAAAAATCACACAACTTGGGGTTTTCTTGAGTCATCGTGACTATGCAAACAAGATTACAAGCAAGCAAGAGATCTGACGAGAAAAAGGCAAACGAAAAAGAGGGCGAATAAAATGGAAAATTGGGTGAAGTGGGGGAGAGGAAAATGAGAGGCAAATGGCAAATAATGTAATTGCAAGGAGATGAGATTTGTGATTAGGAACCTGGTAGATGATGATGGAGTCTCCTCGGTGCCTGAGATTGGCACATAGAAGAGACCGCTTCCTCCCCGGCAATGGCGCCAGAAATTCCTTTGACGTGGCTTGAGACTGCGATGTTATTTCCCCAAAGAGGAAGGGATCATACAGCACAGCGACGGTAAGTATTTCCCTTAGTTATGAAACCAAGGTTATCAAACTAGTAGGAGGATCACCACCACCCAATAAGAAGCATCTGCACACTAATAACAAATACTTGCAACCCGACGCGAAAGAGAGGTTGTCAATCTCTCTACGGTAAAAAGATAGATTAGGTAGTGATAGATAGGAGAGATAGATCTCTCAAGAACACATAATAAAAAGGGCAAATAAAATGTGTAACAATATATTTTTGGGTTTTTGGTATAGTAGATCTTAAAACAAAGAGGCAAAAAGATAGATCGGAAAGCAATATGTTGGAAAAGTAGACCCGGGGGCCGTAGGATTCACTAGTGGCTTCTCTCATGAGTATAGCACACGGTGGGTGAACAAATTACTGTTGGGCAATTTATAGAAGATCAAATAATCATGACGATATCCAAGGCGATGATCATTATATAGGCATCACGTCCAAGATAAGTAGACCGACTCCTTCCTGCATCTACCACGATTACTGCACACATCGACCGGTATCCAGCATGCATCTAGTGTATTAAGTTCATGGAAAAACGGAGTAATGCAATAAGAACGGTGACATGATGTAGACAAGATCTATTCATGTAGGAATTGACCCCATGTTGTTACCCTTAATGGCAATGATACATGCGTGCCTTGCTGCCCCTTCTGTCACCGGGAAAGGAGACCGCAAGATCGAACCCATCACAAAGCACCTCTTCCCATGGCAAGAAAAATCGATCTAGTTGGCCTAACTAAACCAAAGATTCGAATAAGAAATACGAGGCTATAAGTAATCATGCATATAAGAGATCAAAGAAGACTCAAATAATATTCATGGATAGAAACTGATCATGAACTCAAAATTCATCGGATCCCAACAAACACACCGCAAAAGTTTACATCAAATTGATCTCCAAGAGACCATTGTATTGAGAATCAAAAGAGAGAGAAGAAGCCATCTAGATACTGCCTACGGACCCGTAGGTCTATGGTGGACTACTCACGCATCATCGGAGAGGCACCTATGAAGAAGATGAACCCCTCCGTGATGGTGTTTAGATTGGATCTCGAGGTTCTGGAACTTGCGGCAGCTGGAATTGTGTTTTGTCGACTCCCCCAGGGTTTTCTGAATATTTGGGAATTTGTAGGTGTCATAGGCGGTGGAGGGGGGCATCGTGGAGGGCACAACCCACCAGGGTGCGCCGGGGGCCCCCTGGAGTGCCCATGTGGGTTGTGGCCTCCACAACCCACCTCTGTGGTACTTCTTTGACCCACTGGGTGTCTTCTTGTCTAGAAAAAATCTCCAAAAAGTTTGGTCGCGATTGGACTCCGTTTGGTACTGATATTCTGCGAAGTAAAAAACAAGCAAAAACAACAACTGACACTTTGGCACTATGTCAATAGGTTAGTCCCAAAAAATGATATAAAGTTGTTATAAAATGATTGTAAAACATCCAAAAATGATAATATAACAGCATGGAACAAGCAAAAATTATAGATACGTTGGAGACATATCAATAAACCCGATCCCGTGATCTATTTCCAGCAGCATGTTCTTGGGTGCGTTGTAGAAAAAAATTATTTGGCGCTAGCGTAGCGTACCGCCTGTTCCAACAGTTGTATCAGAGTCTCTGCTGTGTGGTGATAGATTCGGTGATTTGCAAATGAGATATGTAGATCGGTTCAGGTGCGGGTCGATGAGATCGGCCGTGCACGTCAGTGTTGACGGTTGGTTTCGTGGTCTTGCTTCCGTGATCGTGATGTAGAGGCCGTGACACGAATTACCCCTACCGGTCGGTTTCTTCCATCGGGGTAGACAGTGGAACGTAAATCCATATGCAGCACGCCAAGATCAATGAGATTGATCGAACCGGAGCAAAGATCGACACCGTGGGAATGTGTTTTCCGCTGTGCTGAAATCTGTTGGAGGAGTCACAGTAAAACGGGCATAACTTTTGCGTACGAACTTCGTTTTCGCTCCACGACCTGTCAAACTGAACATCACGAAAAGATGCATTTGACCTTCAACCGCATTGCCATTTTCGGAAATAATTTCTAGGTCAAAATCCTCTTGGAAAATAAAGTTTCAGACAGTTTTATTTTTAGCGGTAGAACGTCTGACTTGTTTTTGCAGGGAATGCTTGTGCTTTGGTATAGCCCATGAATGTTGCTTGTAAATTATTAAATCATGACCTGCGTGTCATGAGTGCGGCAACTGGCTGGAACCATATGGTTGTCCCATTATTGTATTAATGACCTGCGTGTCAACATCAGATGCCTTGTAATGTAATTTACTCGCATAGCTATTAGTTTGTAATAGCACAATTTCTTATGTAACACTTGGCGGTTGACACCATGTGTGGAGATGGAGATCACCACAAGGGCAACAATGCATGGAGATGGAGATTGCTATGGGCATGCAACACACGTGGAGATGGAGATGACCATCCGTTGATGAAATGGGCTATACCATATCACACATATATATACTGCATGTGAAAGTTTATCCCTTTTATGCGCCCTTCTTTTGCATGATAGATGTTTTAAGTAGGGTGATGCCTCAAAGAATGTCAAGTAAAATTGCCTCCCCAATTGCTGCACCATCACATGTTAAGTATTTTTAGTGGTGGGCCTATAAAATTAGGGTGCTGCTAATTCTCCTTAACGTGGTGTGTTTGTGTCGGAGACTTATGAGAGAAGCATTGGTTAACTTGTCATGGCTATCAAAACAGTTTTGGGACTCGAGGCATAAGAGTTGGCGTGACATGAGATGTCCCCAAAAAACAAGAGTCGTATAGAGATACGATTAGCAAGTATTGCTTACCGAGTGATCTAGTCTTCTAGCGGTGATGCAAAAGCTCACTAGTTGACATGTGGATCTTGGATCTTGAATCGCTAAGAATCTACGAAGGGATGTTGATTTTAGTGGGAGTAATGTTCTTATTAAAATGTTTAATTTGAATTACTCTTTATGAATACATGTCTTAGTGTTTTGCATATTTATGTTGTAGATCAATGGCACCACCTGCTCAACCCAGTTTTTCGTTGAAATCAATCCTAGAAAAGGATAAACTGAATGGAACAAACTTTACCACCTAGTATAGAAATCTGAGAATTGTTCTCAGGCATGATAAAAATGAACATGTTCTAGAGGAACCCCTTCTAGAGGAACCTGCCGAGAATGCTAATGCCACGGCCAGGAATGCCCACCAGAAACTCGTTGATGAGTCAAACGAGATAAGCTGTCTCATGCTGGCTTCTATGGAGCCCGATCTGCAGCAGCATTTTGAGAACATTGAGGCGTTCGATATGATCGAGAACCTCAAGAGCATGTTTCAGATGCAGGCAAGGACCGAAAGGTTCAATGTCTGGCGATCCTTGATGGATTGTAAGCTAAAAAAGGGTGATCCACTGAGCCCGCATGTGATCAAGATGATCGGATACATGCAAGCTTTGGATAGGTTAGGCTTCCCACTTGGGGACGAATTGTCCATGGATACAATTCTGGCTTCTCTTCCGACTAGCTATGGGGCGTTCATCTTGAACTTCCATATGCACGGCATGGAAAAGAAGCTCACTGAATTGCATGGGATGCTAAAACTGGCGGAGCAGGATATCAAGAAAGGCATGCATCAAGTGTTGCTGGTGCAGAACACCGCAAAGCTCAAGAAGAGCTGGTCCAAAAAAATACTAAGGCAAAGGGCAAGGAGGCAACTCCTACTGTCGCCACCGCGCCCTAGTCTGGACCAAACACGGGGACCGTTTGCTTTCACTGCAAGGAAACTGGTCACTGGAAGAGGAACTCCAGCAAGTGGCTTGCCCATATAGGCAAGAAGACTAGAAGTGTGACTTCTTCTTCAGGTACACTTATTGTATATGTTATAGATATTTTTCTTGCTGATATTTCTAGTAGCTCTTGGGTATATGATACTGGATCAGTTGTTCACATATGCAACTTGATGCATGGGCTAAGAAGGACTAGGAATGTTGCAAGAGGAGAAGTTGACATACACGTCGGGAATAAAGCAAGAGTTGCTGCATTAGCCGTCGACACCATGCAACTTAATTTACCTTCAGGATTTGTAATGGAATTTGATAATTGTTATTATGTTCCTGCATTAAGTCGAAACATTATTTCGGCCTCATGTTTGATGAGGCAAGGTTATGAATTCAGTATTAAGGACAATGGTTGTTCTATTTACTTGAATAAAATGTTTTTTGTCTTTGCACCTGTTATGAATGGGTTATTTATATTAGATCTTGAAGGTGAATCGGTCTATAACATAAATGTCAAGAGGCATAAACCTAACGGGATAAATCCGACTTACATCTGGCATTGTCGACTAGGACACATTAGTCAAAAGCACATGAAGAAGCTCCATGATGATGGACACACAGTCGGAGAAGCTCACACCCAAGTCGGACAAGTGCATATTCATGGGATATCCTAGGGAAACCTTGGGATATTATTTCTACAACTGTGAAGAGGGCAAAGTGTTTGTTGCTCGACATGGAGTTTTGCTTGATAAAGAGTTTCTCAATCGGAAGGCTAGTGGGAGGTTGTTTTGACTCGAAGAAATTCGAGAGCCACACGGGGACGTTCCGACAGGTGATTCAATCATGCCGGAGTTAGTCAGGGAACACGTAGTGGAATCGGCGCCGGTTCCACATAGGTTGGAAAGGTTGCGCAATATGCACGACTGGAATGTGTTGTTCTTGGAGAACAACGAACTGACCACGTATGCGGAAGCGACGGTGAGCCCTGATTTTGAGTTATGGCTTTACGCCATGAGATCCGAATTAAAGTCCATGGATGACAATCAGGTTTGGAACTTGGTTGATCCACCAGATGGCGTTCGATCCATTGAGTGCAAATGGATCTTTAAGAAGAAAACTAATATGGATGGAAATGTTACAGTCCATAAGGCTTGACTTGTCGCTAAAGGTTATCGACAAGTTCAAGGAGTTGACTACGGTGAGACTTATTCACCGGTAGCGATGCCTAAATCAATTCGGATTATTCTTGCTATAGCTGCATATTTCAACTATGAGATATGGCAGATGGATGTCAAAACGGCTTTCCTTAATGGAAATTTAACTGAGGACATGTATATGACACAGCCCTAGGGTTTTGTCGATCCAAAGAATGCTGGAATGGTATGCAAGCTTCAGAGATCCATTTATGGATTGAGGCAAGCATCTCGGAATTTGAACATTCGTTTTAATGAAGCGGTCAAAGAGTTTGGCTTCATCAAGAACGACTATGATAATTGGGTATTCAAGAAGGTCAGTGGGAGCTCTGTTGCATTTTTGATCCTATATGTGGATGACATATTGTTGATTGGAAATGATGTTCAAATGCTTGAATCTATCAAGGACTCATTGAAAAATAGTTTTTCGATGAAAGACTTGGAAGAAGCAGCTTATATTCTGGGAATCAAGATCTATAGAGATAGATTGAGAAGGCTTATTGGATTAAGCCAAAGTACGTATATAGATAAGGTGTTGAAGCGGTTCAACATGCAAGATGCCAAGAAAGGGTTCTTGCCCATGTCACATGGCATTAGTCTTAGCAAGACTCGGAGTCCTTTGACTCCTAATGTGCGAAGACGCATGGATGGGATTCCGTATGCTTTGGCTATCGGGTCCATCATGTATTCTATGATTTCGTTTCCTATGTATTCATGAGTATTTTGTATTGTCCTTGAACATCATCAGTGATATGTATCAATAAATATGTGACTTATTTGTGAGACTATATATACTATGATGATTGTTCTAATAGTCCCTAGTTTTTAAGGTTATGCGGACACATATCCTTTACTAGTATACGATTCAGTTGATGACTACGTTTCACAAGTCATGTGCATAGAGATGCTAAACTGATAGTATGGACTCGGGGATTGAGATTACCGAGTCGGACAGACCCACTTTGAGACGCAGCGAGATAATGTCATCTGGTAGTCTCAAGTACAATGTATATGCCATGTCCTAGACCTGAGGTCATTGCATGTTCTCGAGATGAGGATCGACTTACTTAGGGTCTATCAAACGCTACTCCGTAACTGGGTAGTTATAAAGGTAGCTTTTGGGTGAGTCATGAGACATGCCGCGAGACATGGTTAACCAAAATGGGATTTTCCCCTCCGTGAGGAGAGATATTCTCTGGGCCCTCTCATGTGATCAGATTTAGAAAGCACGGCCATGTGACATGGGTTAAGTGTTAACCCAGTTCGGGAATCTGCATCACAGTTTTGAGAAGAGATGTCGAGCTACCACAAGGGTGACAAGTACTCGCCTTGAGCTCTACAACCTATATCATGAGGCAAAAGGAATGTTGTATATGACACATTCTCGAGGTTCGTCTAACGACTTTGCGCACACATGGGAGTTGGCACGTTCTGCTAGGAGCCGCTACCGACTATAAACTCGGGTCGTGTCCATGTGTACGTGAACCTATAGGGTCGCACACTTAAGGGATTGCAGCCCATTCGGATTGGATTCGAATGGAAAATGGGACTAGACTCGTCGTGTGCCTCAAGTGTTGAGCCCACCTCGGAGGTCTATATAAAGGGGAGTGGGCGCACCTTTCAGGGTTGATCTTTTTCCTCCCATAGACAGCCACCGCCACTCCCCACACCACCATGCCGTGCGATCGGACCTAGAAGTCCGTCGCCCGACGCTGCCCCCGTACGTGTGGATACCTTGGAGGCATCGCATCTGCAGTGCTTGGACGAACCGTTCGAGGGATCCGTGAGGAGCTGTTCGTGGGAGATCACTACTCGTGGGAGATCGGCTACATGAAGAGGAGACGAATCGGCTGATCGACTACACGCATCACCAACTCTACTTCCACTGCGATGACTGCGCGTCTAGTGGTAAACCCGATCCCATGATCTTTTTCCAGTGGCATGTTCTTGGGTGCGTGGTAGAAAAAATTTATTTGGCGCTAGCGTAGCGTACCGCGTGTTCCAACAACTGGGATGTTTTCAATCCCCTCAAGAGGTGATGCATTTAATGCATTCAAGGCATATAGTTGGGCTTCAGCATCTTGAACAAGATGAGCATGGTAGCTTACAATCTCATTCGAAGGATGTAGGAGGTGGACGGTTTTGGTGGCACAAACGATTGAAGCAGTATGTGCTTTCAACCAATCCATTCCGAGAATGAGATCGATATTGGAAGACTTCAGCATTATGGGGGAGGCAAGGAATTCCAACCCTTCAATTTCAATGGGGACATTGTGGCTAATCACGGAGTTTCAACATTGGCCCGCGGGGGTGTTTACCACTATTGGGACGTTCATCTCTTCACTCTTAATGTCATGCATGTATGCAAAATTTTCCGACATGAAAGAATGCGATGCTCCTACATCAAACAATATAGAAGCTGGTACTGAGTTAACAAGAAGTGTACCCATCACAGTAGCAGGCTGGTCTTGAGCATCATTCAGTTCAATCTTGTTAGCCTCAGCACGACCATGAGTAGGTCTGACATTGTTGTTGCGGGGCTGGTTGGAAGGCAGAGCCAGTTGATTCTGATTCTGCCTGCACTCTCTGGCATGGTGTCTTGGACGACCACACTTGAAGCACATCCCATCCTCAGGACGAGAAGGGGGAACAGGAGCTCGGGGTGGTGGAGTTGGGAGCCTCGGCTGCCTAGGTTGGGGTGGCGGCAGACGAGGTGCAGCATAAGACGGCCTTGGAACAGGAGTAGGTGCATGGTACATGTTGTGGGGCATCCAGATCTTGCGCTTCTGAGATCATGAGCCCGAAGATGAGCCCATGTCACGGTTGTGCTTGTTGCTGTCCTTGTAGTCCTGCAGACCAGCTTCAACTTGAATGGACTTGTTCACCAAGATGGCGAAGTTATCAAAGTCCTGAACAAGGAGCGCTAGCTTGATATCAGGGTGAAGGCCTTCGCGGAAATTCTCCTACCTGCGAGCATCAACTACAACGTCTTCTTCAGCATGGCAAGATAAGTCTAGAAACTCCCGCTGATAAGTATCCACAGTCTTGTTGCCCTGGGTGAGCTTGCGGAACTCATGCATCTTCTTGTCCATAATTCCCTGAAGAATGTAGCGAGCACGGAATGCAGCTTGGAACTCTGGCCACGTGATGATGGTTCCAACAAGCTGTGAGCGCCTGTGACTGTCCCACCATTGAGCAGCAGGACCCTTCAGGAAGTATGATGGAAAGGTGACATAACTTGCCATTGGGGCGCCGGCAGACTCCAGCTCATAGGTGATGTCACGGAGCCAGTTAGCAGCGTCAAGCGACTGAGTTGGGCTGCTGTAGACAGTAGGGTTGAGGCGCATAAAGTCATGCAGAGTAATTGGGGCTGGCTATTGATTCATGTTCGGCCTCGGGAACTGATCCATAAGCCCTTGCATAAACTGGCGGTTCAGCTCAAACTGCTGCATCATTCCAGCCATGTATTCAGGTGGCAGTGGGTGGTCAGGCGCACCACGACCACGACCAGCTGGCCTAACCATCCTGTTCAATCGCAACAGGGGTGGTTTAGCTTTGACTACCAATAAGGACAAGGATTCATTCATGATGTAAAATGCACAATGTAAGAAGTGCAATAGATACATCATAATAGTCAAGCACGACATAATGATCCATACATAAGTCTGTTACAAAGCAACGATAAGTTCGGCATGGAAAAAACTTAGACAAACTAGGCGGCACGCAGGCATGCGATAGAGAGATACAACAACGAGGCATATCGATATACTACATCAACGTCGGGGACAACCACTGAAGCCAGGTAACTGCCGATGATCACGTATGGCAAACCCGGGGATAGGTATCTTCTATCCATGAACACTCTGATGCGGATAGTTGTCCAGGCCGGGGAGCAGAGGTCCACGTGCAGGTGTGCGACCTCCAGTAGCAGGCCACTCAAGACCTGGTAGTAGCTCTATCCTGCGCGGGCAAAGGATGTAATGTGGATACGTCCCTGCACGGACTACTGGTATCAACTGATCCAAAGTGTCGTAAAGACGAGTACGAGTGGCATACAACTCAACAGTTATAGCTCGGACAGCACGATCCAGCGCCTCAGTGTACTGAACCAGAATCTATGGGTCGTAACAACGGCTCACACAAGGGGTATAGACCGCAGTGTAGGACGGGTCGTTGTGCTGTGATACTCGTGATCTACGTTGGGTTTTCCGTGAAGAGGAACGGGTAATCGCATCACAAAGTGGGTAAGTATTACCCTCAGTTATGAAACCAAGGTTTATCAAACCAATAGGAATACCAATCCTTGAAAGTGCGTTATATCGACTAGAGCGGGGCTGAATAGGCGATTTTTATAAATTTGTCACTAAGGAATTACTGGTTGAGGAATTGGTTAAGTGATGAACTACGAGCAGTGGAATAAGTACTCAAGTACATGCGAAACATAACTGTAGCATAGTCATCATGATGAAATGAAACATTCACAGAGCATGAATAGCGTGAACACGATAGTCAGGCAGTAGACAAGTGACTGAAGAATTTGAGATGAGGAAATTGAGAAAGTCATCAGTCAAATTCTTCAAACAGTAACAATCAGATTTATCAACAAGTGCTTCGAAGAAATATAAGGGTTGAGGAAATAGAACCAGGAGCTCGATGAAGACAATGATTTGATGACCCAGTTCCAACTGTTGTGACAGTCGTACATCTGGTTCGGAGCCGCTTGGTATTTAAACCAAAGGACACACAGTCCTTACCATATTCTCCTTGAGCTAAGGTCACACAAACCTTGACCAACACTCGTGGTAAGTCTTCAGGTTAGACTTCCAAACCCTCACAAACTCGGTCACCCGGCGATCCACAATTTCCTCTTGGATGCTCTAGACCATGACACCTAACCGTCTGGAAGATGCACAGTCTTCAAAGGTAACAAGCGTCGATTCCACACATGAACAATCTCTTCAGTGATGCTCAATCACTTTGGGTTTTGGTGGTTTGGGGTTTGGGTTTTTCCTCACTGATGATTTTCTCACAAAGTCCTCAGAGGATGGGTTGCTCTCAAATGACACTTTTCAATCTATTTCTGAGCAGCCAACCAACTAGTGGTTGAGGGGGGCGGCTATTTATAGCCAGGGTGCAACCCGACATGATATGACATAAATGCCCCTAATGATATGACCGTTATGTGGATAAGATATTTGGACAGCTGGCGCAAGGCACGCAATGGTCGGAGATTTGAACTCTCAAATTCCTCAGGGCTAACATATTCCTCACGGTAGGCAATTCGCACTGGCGAAATCCCAACTCCTCAGTCAGAACAAATTCCTCAGAGAACAGAAGAACTTAGTCTCTGTCACTGAAGAAATTGACTGAACTGCAAGACATTTCCAAAGGCTTCACTCGACGGTTTTGGGTATGTGTAGGCTTTGAGATGAGCACCACATGGAAATTCTTCCTATGTATTACCTCAACCCCCTTTAACAGTACGGTGTTTCCTATGGCTCAAAGAAAGGAAATGAAACTATGAAAACAAAAGTCTTCACGCTTCATAGTCCTCGTATCAATATCTTCAAGGTCACACCAATTTCTTCATTCTTCAAAGTCTTCAGGGAATATCAAAGTCTTCAGCTGAAGACCTTCATTTTTAGGGGTCGACATTCTTCGTATATATATAAAACTCCTCAGTGACTTAGAGAGCCTGTGTACACTCACACACATATTTGTCCCTTAACCTATAAGTCTTCAATACACCAAAATCACTAAGGGGCACTAGATGCACTTACAATCTGCCCCTTTTTGGTGATTGATGACAAATAGGTTAAGTTTTCAACGGGGATAAACATATGAAGTGTAAGTAATGAGTTTGAAGAATTTGATTGCAAGATATAGAGGAACTCCCCCTGAAGATGTGCATATTGGAGGAATTTGCTTTGGACTGCAAATGCACATGGCAGGATAAAATCTTGGAGATCTCCCCCTATATCTTGTAATACATACATCCATTTAACATATATCATGAGGAAATTGAATTGCATGATGTAAAATGGTGTCTGACGTAATTCAGCATGCGTGCATTAAGGTACTTGAGGAAATAAGCATGTAGAGAGCAGTTCAAAAGCGTCAGACCACCATCGGACTTAAGTTTATAACTCAATCAACAAACACTTCAGAAGAGCGAGAGTTGTAACTTCAACAGAAAACAGCCCATGTATAGAGACCCGCTTGAAGACTAACTCAAATTTCTCCCCCTTTGTCATCAAGTTACGAAAAGGGATGAAAATTGAGGACTAATGCCCCTGAAGAATTTCATCGTGAGGTTGGTGGAGGAGCGCCAGCGTTGTTGTCGGGGTCGTTTGTTGATGCAGTGCCCGCAACAGTGTCGTCAAGATCCTCAGCTTCATCCGTCTCGCGTGATGAAGAATATGAACTTGTGACGAGCAGAGGAACTTTAACCTTTTTGAATTTCTTCTCAGGAATATGAGACCAGTCAAAGTTCTGCTGAAAACCCATCTCCTTGAGTTCTTCAGGAGTCTTGAGGTGTGAGAGGATGGCCCAGGAGCGGTTGAGGATTTCATGCACATAGTAATGATTTTTCGTCACGGAGTTCTATGTCATAGTCATGTTCTAAAGAATTGATTTGAACTGATGCTTGTCCCACTTGTGATTGCGATCAACCTTCTGATGAAGACTTAGAAGAAGCTCACGATCGGTCATTACACGAGGGACAGAAGCTTGAGGATTTTAAGCTGAGGCTTTTACAGCAGAATCTTGGGTGGCAGAGTCATCATTGGTGGAGTATGATGCAGTCTTATGGAATTGACCATCCAATGGACGTGTGCCTTCATCAACAATGTCGGATTTCGGGCTCCGCAAAACCCAAAGAAGTTCGAACACAGGGGCGTGTGCGAAGATCCCCAACAACTTCAACCTCTAGCTCTCAGCTCGACAGCCTAGCCAAACAGCACACACACTCCTGGGAGAAGATCGACACACGAAGATTTACCCAGGTTCGGGCCGCTGCGAAGCGTAAAACCCTACTCCTGCTTTTTGGTGGATTGCCTCACGAGGAGGTTGGTGGATGAACTAGTACAGTGGTCAGTCGCCTCGCGAGGGTGCTCGGGCAGTGTTTTTGGTCTCCCCACTCTACGGAGCTGCCTAGCCTCTATTTATAGTGACCTGGGTCCTCTTCCCTTATCGCAATGGCGGGAAGGGATCCCACAACGGCCAAATTCGAAAGGGGACAGGAGGTACATCTTATCCTGACGACAGGTGGTCTTCGCCTGCAAAGTAGCTGGTGGTGATGCGGTGGTGGGCTCGCTGGTGACATGCGCCCTGCCGTGCCCACTGGCCTGGTCTCGTAGCACCGGAATGGAAACCTTTGGCGGGACGCCTCGGGAACCTGTGCTCGCCCCTGCCTCCTTTGCACCAAAGAGGAAACTGTCTCCTCTGGCACGCTGGTGCCCGCCTGGCCCGCCTTGCATCATCCTTGACCTCCCGAGGCCGAGCAGTGCATAGAGATCTCCGTCGCTCAGGAGGGGGTCTGGGGAGGCCTCTTCCCTCCAAGGGCCTTGGCGTAGTCTCCCTCGCGAGCTCAGGGCTCTCGCGAGGGCCTTGTCTTGAGCCAGGCCGTGTTCGGCCGTACCGGGCCTCCATAGTGGGCCACACCCTGGGTCGCAGGCTGGCAGTTCTGGGTACCCCCGTTCCCAGGACGCCGACAGTAGCCCCCGGGCCCAAGGCGCGCTCGGGGTGGCTTCGGGGCGAAGCCAGAGAAGATGGCCCGGAGCGCCGCGGGCCCCAAAGCTGTGCGAGCCCAGTCTGTCGGATGGTAAACAACAAAGTGCGGATGCCTCCAATTGCCCATGGCGCCTTGGCAACCGCTCCGTCTGAGCAGCAATCGGTGCATGTCGCAGGGCCATCATTGCCCGGGATGGGGGAAGGTGCCGGTTGGCCTCCACCCGGCTATAAACGGGCGGGGGAAAGGAGCCCCCAGCCCATTCCTACTCCTCACCCCCCCCCCCCCGGCCTTCGTCCTTCGACTCCTCTATCATGATGCCGGTGAGTAGGTTTTCCACTGCCAAGAAGGGGAAATCCTGCCAGGAGGTGCCGGACTAATAGCCTCCCAAGAGGAGCCAGGGGCATCCTCGCAAGTACACTGATGCATCAGCGGCGGCGCCCCGTGGGCGTGGGCGTCCCTTCGCGAGGACCGGTGCTTCTGTTGGTGCAGCGGGAGGCGGCGGGCGCGGCGGCCGTGGCCGGGGAGAGAGACCTGTAGTTGGTGCTCAGCCACCGTGCCCGCAAGCCCGCACGACCCACACAGGGCCAGGAGTTCCTGGTGCTGGTGGAGAGGCCGGCGAGCACCTGGTTGCAGCTCCCATGCTTCTTCGTGGAGACATTGCGGGTTAACGAGCCCGCAGGTCTGTGGCTGTAGGCCGATGGTTGTTGCAGCGGCGCGTTGTGGGTGGAGGTCGAGGCTACCCCCGCAGGCAACACCTTTTTGAGCCATGGGTGGCAGACCTTCGCCGGCGCCCACGTCCTGGGAGGGAGGCCCACGCTCCATTTCAAGCACGACGGCGCCGCGGCGCTTTTCGTTAAGATCTTCGGGGAGGACGATAGGCGCTTGGGTGCTGCCCGGCGAACGGCAGCAGAGGCGATCTTGGAGGTGAGCTTGCCTTTGGCGATGGCCGCCATGCTTCCAGCAGCAGCGGCACCTCCTCCGAGGAGAGTCCGAGCGACGACATCTACGATGCCCTGCCGCGTCAGTGCGCTCGGACTTCGGGGGGTAGCCAGCCGCGACGGCGCCGCTCCCCCGCCCGGGAAGCGGCTACGTCGGCGTGCCACCACGACCCTGTCAAGGAGGAGGAGGACTCCGACTGAGGGCCGGCGCACCGGAGCCGGGGCCTCAGGAGCGGTAGCCCCCCGGGGGGGCTCCTTCGCCTTCTTTTTCTTTTCCTCTTCCTGTAAGCAAAAAATCATGGGGGGCCCTTCTAGGCGTGTAATGAACTTTGGTGCTTGCGCCCTTTTATTAGCATTCTCATCATGTATAGCGGTCCCTGTGTTACTGTTAATTGAGACTTCCTGTTGGTCTTGATTAGGGTACTTAGCTCAATGCGTCCGCGGCGAGTTTCTGCGTCGTGAGGTCTGGCAGTGGCACCTGGGGAGCTTGGGGGGTTTCTCCTTCCTACGAGTGAGGCCGTTTGGGGGGTCCCTTTCGGCACTCTACGTCTGCGGGGCCCAAAACCGCGCATGCCCGACCACCGTTGGGGTGTCCGGATCACCAGGACGAGACCAAGGGGCGAGGCCTCGATCACCGTTGGGGCGTCCGGATCACCAGGACGAGACCAAGCGGCGAGGAGCCACGCGATCAGTGAGGCTCCTGAGGCGCGATGCTCAGGAGCCCCCCTTGACGCTCAAGCGGTGCTCTACGTAGGCGGGGCCCAATCCCGCGCATGCCTCGACCGCCGTTGGGGCATCCGGATCACCAGGACGAGACCAAGGGGCGAGGAGCCACGCGATCAGTGAGGCTTCTGAGGCGCGATGCTCAGGAGTCCCCATTGACGCTCAAGCGGCGCTCTACGTCGGCGGGGCCCAATCCCGCGCTTGCCTCGACCGCCGTTGGGGCGTCCGGTTCACCAGGACGAGTCCAAGGGGCGAGGCCTCGACCACCGTTGGGGCGTCCGGTTCACCAGGACGAGTCCAAGGGGCGAGGCCTCGACCGCCGTTGCGGCGTCCGGATCACCAGGACGAGACCAAGGGGCGAGGAGCTACGTGATCTGTGAGGCTCCTGAGGCGCGTTGCTCAGGAGCCCACCCTTGACGCTCAAGCGGCGACCATTCCTTTCCGCCGGTTCTTGCCCTAGGAAGCGTGAGCCTCCAGAGGCTCTAAGACAGCGCGCCGGGCCGCGGCGAAGCCCCCGAGCGAGGGTGAGGTGGCGCACGCCTGCTAGCTCGCTCGAGAGCGCCACGCGAGGACCAGGACGCCAAGGCCACGCGGGGACCAGGACGCCAAGTCCTTGGCGAGGTGTGCGCACCGTGCCCGTAGCCCCCGCTCGCGGGGCGCGAGAGGGAGAGGCTGGCAGGCGTTAACCCGGAGAAAGAAACTTCAAGATAGAAAACTGCAAGGAGAAAAATTCCCGCCCCTTTTTCTTTAAATAGAGTCGAAAAGCCTCGAGTTTCATTCTAGGAAAAAATGGAAAATTCAAATACAAGAAAAGCAAAGAACAGCTGTGTCCGGCACCTAGGCTAGTCTTCGTCTTCCCGCAGCGCGGAGCATAGGGCATCCACGTTACGTGGGCATAGTCATTGGAGGACAGTGTTGTCTGCCAGCGCGGAGCATGGGGCTTCCACTTGGGCATGGGTGGGAACCCCTCCGCGTCCTCGGGGGGGGGGGGGGCTCCGGGCGTATACAGCCCACTCATTATTACGTGAGAGTGTCACGGGTAGAACTTGCCGAGGTGCTGGATGTTCCAAGCATTCTGGATGGGGACCCCGTCCTGAGTCTCCAGGCACACGGTGCCAGGCCTAGAGATGCGGACGACCCTAAACGGGCCCTCCCACATGGGCGAGAGCTTGTGCAAGCCCTCCCTGGAAAGGACCCCCCTCAGGACGAGGTCTCCAACTTCGAGGGTCCTGGAGCGGACGTTACGACAATGGTAACGCCGCAGCGCCTGTTGGTACCTCACAGCTCGGAGCGAGGCTTGACGACGGGCCTCCTCCCCAAGCACGAGGTATGTTCCCCGCGAGGCACCCTGACGCTCCTCGTCGAATGCCAAGACCCGCGGGGATCGATGCTTGACCTCGTGTGGGAGGCCGGCTTCAGCTCCGTAGATGAGGAAGAAGGGGTCTCGCCGGTGGGCTTAGTCGCAGTGGTGCGAATGGACCACAACACGGACTGAAGCTCATCGAGCCAACCCCTGCCGCAGGCCTCGAGGTTCTTCTTGAAGCTCCTTTCCTTGAGGCCCCGCAGGACCTCCACGTTGGCGCGCTCTGCCTGACCATTGCTTCGTGGGTGTGCCACTGAAGTGTAGCATATCTGTGTTCCAAGGTTAGTACAATAGGTCATGAAAAGGTTGCTTGTGATCTACGAACCGTTGTCGGTGATGATGCGGTTGGGGACACCGAAGCGGCTCACGAGGCCCTTGATAAACTTGACGTCCGACCCGGCGGAGATGGCGCGGATGGGCTCCACCTCCGCCCACTTGGTGAACTTGTCGATGGCGACGTTGTCGGCGTTCTGGGAACGGGGGTACCCAGACCTGCCTGCCTGCGGCCTAGGGAATGGCCCACTTCGTCAATCAAACGCTGTCGGGCGTGGCCCTACTCAGGACAAGGCCCTCGTGAGGGCCCTAGGCTCGCAAGGAGGAGCAGCATCAAGACCGGCAAGGGACGGGCCTCCTCAGGCCCCCTCCGGAGCAGCGGAGATCTCTATGCAAGGCCTGGCCTCAGGAGTGAAGGGTGATGCAAGGAAGGACAGGCGGGCGCCAGCACGCCAGACGGCGCAGTTTCCCCTTTGGTGCAAAGGGAGCAAGGACGTACGCGGGTTCCCAAAGCATCCCCCAAAGGTTTCCATTCCGGTGCAACAAGAGCACAGCCGCCTGCCCCGCAGGACGGATGTCATCGCTGAGCTCATACCTGCGCCGTCGACAACTACTTTGCAGGCGAAGACCGCCTTTGGGCAGGGCGGGCACTTACTCCTGTCCCCCTTCAAAATTTTCCGTTGTGGGATCCCTTCCCTCCCTTGTGATAAGGGAAGAGGACCCGAGCCACCGCTATATATAGAGGGTAGGCTGCACCGTAGAGAGGGACCCCGGGGGAATCCATTCCACCACTCATCCACCACTAAGCCACAGAGGGCCACGAACACCTCAAAGGGAGCCCCCATGAGGCTCTAAAACACTGTACTAGTTCGTCCACCCCACCTCCTCGAGAGGCAATCCACCAAAGCAGGAGTAGGGTATTACGCTTCGCAGCGGCCCGAACCTGGGTAAACTGTCGTGTTCATCTTCTTCCTCGTCATCGCGCGAGTCCATTGCTGCATTCATCGAGTAGCAAGCTAGGTTGGACGAAGCCGTGGGGGATCTTCGCACATGCCCCTGTGTTCGAATCTTAAGGGTTTTGCGGAGCCCGAAATCCGACATTTGGCGCGCCAGGTAGGGGGCGTGTCGGAGTCTTCCTCAGGCCAAGATCCTCTCCCACCTTGCCGCTCCGATGTCTGATGCTCGCCGAGCCCGCGCTGAGCGCCGAGCCACCCGAGTCGCTCAGACGGCACCTGTGGGCCGTGCCAGCGCACGCAGGTCACCCTCGCCAGCGGCAAACGCCGCCACAGGCCCTGACGCCCAAGAGCAGCAGGCCTCATCCCAGCCGGTCACCGCGCGGCGCGACGGCCGGACCGCCACTCCATTGATCGTCCCAGCTTCCGGGTCATCTTCCCACGTTCGGCCGGGGCTGGTGCGTGGCCATGGCGCACTCGCCATGGCTAACGAGCTGCTCCGCTACAGCCCTGCCCCAGGCCACTACGATGACTGGCTTCGGCGCATCGCAGAGCTCGTCAGTGCCGCCGGCGACGCTTCAGCGCTCTCCTACTCGCTTCGACCCCAACCATCCATGGCGGACGACGTGGCCCCGGACGCGCCGCCACCTCCTCCGCAACGCGACGCCGACCCCGAGCCGAGGCGGGAAGCCCGCCCCCGTGACCGGCCTCGTGAACCACGGGCGAGGGTGGGAGATGAAGTAAGCTGCCAGGTGGTTCCCCGACCGCGCGTCGACGCGCACGCGCTCCCCGCGCTGCCGACCCGACACCGCAACCGGGCACCACTCGAGGTGGCCTCGCAGGAGCATCAAGACCAGGTCCCTCCCGTGCACGCAGCACCCGTCGAACTGGTGGGGTGCCTCGCCATCGCCCCGGAGCTCTACCCAACCGCGTGGCCCTGCAAGTTCAAGCCTGACCTGCCCCCGCGCTACGACGGCACACCAGATCCATCCGAGTTCCTACAACTCTGCTCCCTGAGCATCGGGGCGGCTGGAGGAGATGACAAGGTCATGGCGTGCTGGTTCCCCATGCCGCTCAAGGGCGGCACGCTCTCCTGGCTCCTTAACCTCCCGGAGGCATGCATCACCTCCTGGGATGGCCTGCGCAAGCGCTTCATCGCTAACTTTCAAGGCACCCGCGACCGCGCGCCCACCGTGAACGACCTACGGCGTATCAAGTAGCAGGATGGGGAGACCCTGCACAAGTTCATACAACGCTTCACGACTACGCGCCTCAAGATCCCAAGGGCTTCAGACGAGGCCATCATCTCAGCGTTCACCGACGGCGTCACGGACCTCAAGATGAAGGAAGAGCTCGCCATGAATGACGAACTGTGCTCTGCCTTGGAGATGTTCAATCTGGCGAACAAGTGTGCCAAGGCCGAGGAGGGCCGCCTATATCTCCGCGGGCCCCCAGCGGCAGAGCCAGAAGAAAAGAAGACCAAGGCCAAGGAGGCGAAGCTTAAGGCCCCGGCGGTGCTTGCAGCCGAGCCCGAGGCAAATAGCAGCTGGGGAGAGGAATGCCCCCCGGGGGGAAAACCGACCTGCATCTACCATGGCACCAACAACCATGACACCGCCGACTGCCAGGAACTCAGACTGGTCCTTGCCGAGCACTTTGGCAGGCGCCCTGGGCGCGCTGACCGGGGCTTCGGACGTGGCGGAGGCCGTGGTGGGGGCCGCTGGGACAACTGGTACCCGCATCAAGGATGGCGCGATCAGCCTCAGGAGGACCGCTGGCGCGATCAGGCTCGGGACGACCGCTGGCGCGATCAGCCTCGTGAGGATCGCTGGCGTGACGACCCTCCGGAGGGGTCACGACGCGGCCAGCCTCGCGAGGCCCGCCCTCATGAGGCTGGTCTACCTCCGCTGCCTCCACCACCCAGAAGGAAAGAGGAAGACATGCAGGACGATGGGGCTGGGGGCTTCCAGGAGGTCAGGGCGGTGGCCTGTATCCTGGGCGGCGCCCAGGCCCCAGCATCAAACCGTGCCTTCAAGCAATTCGCACGGGAGGTGAATGTGTCTCTCCCGAAGCCCGAAGCAATGCGCCACCTCAAGTGGTCCCAGACTGCCATTACCTTTGACTCGAGGGATCAGCTCAGGTGCTCAGCCATGGCCGGCAAGCTCCCCATGCTGTGCACTCCAACGATCGGCAACGTCCTCGTCACGAAGACCCTCATCGACAGTGGAGCGGGGCTCAATGTCCTCTCCATTGATACCTTCGAGACGCTCCAGGTACCGTACGAGCAGCTCATGCCGACCAAGCCCTTCTCGGGAGTCACCGACGGGTCTACCGTCCCCATCGGGCAAGTATGCCTGCCTGTCTCCTTCGGCGGGCGCGAGAACTACCACACAGAGATCATCGTCTTCGACGTCGCGCACATCCACCTCCCGTACAATGCCATCCTTGGGTACCCGGCCCTCGCCAAGTTCATGGCGGCGACTCACCACGGCTACAACGTCCTCAAGATGCCAGGGAGTGGCGGCGTCATCACCGTTGCTTGCGATGAGAAGGATGTTGTCTGCTCCCTCGAGCGTGCCTACCGCGCCGCGGCGGCCGAGCGCTCGGACGACGTGGAGGACGCCCTGCCTCGCGAGGACCCGCGCAAGAAGAAGAAGCAGCTCCTTCCCGCGGGACGTCCCGGAACCTCGAGCTCTGCGCCCAGGGACGGGGCCCCACCCCCTATCGCATAGGAAAGCGTGCTCGGCGCCCCTCTTGGGTCGGGCTCGGGGGCTCCCATCTGGAGAGTCCCCGGCTTGGCCAGTGAGACAAGAGCGGCGCTCGAGCACAACCTGAAGGCGCGTCCTGATGCGCGTCAGATCGAGCTGGGAGCTCGGCGCGGGGCGCCAAGCTCGCAAGAGTCCATCATCAGAGCTATCGAGCAGCTTCGAGAAGCGCAGGCCACGCGTGGCGGGGACTGCCCAGCACCAGCAATTGCAGCCACCGTCATCGGCACGGCCGACTAGCCGCGCATCTGCGTTAACCCGCTCGCGATCAACAGGGCCGCATCCCAGGGCCCCTTCTGGCCAGCGCGCGCCGATCATGGATGGGTCTACCCGAACGCCTACGTCCGCATGCCCTTCGGACTGGCGAACGCAGGTGTCACGTTCCAGCGACTTTACCGAGCCATGCGCATGCCTTGCCTGGCGAGGCGCGGCGAGGAGTTGGAGGAGATGCTCGGACCAAGCGAAGGCCCCGAGCCCCGGGGGACGACCGACCCATGAGGGTCGCGCTCGTGGAGGTGTGAGATCGGTCTACGATGGCAGCTTCGGCTCTTCAGCGCCATGGCCGCCGGGTGACTCTTTGTTGGTTGTTGCCAGGGGCTGTGCGCCGCGGCCCTTCCTGTGGCACCATGGAACCGGGATGCCAGGCCCTGTCGTGTCGGGGACTTGCATCTTTGGGCGGTCGACCCCCGCTCGGGGGCTCAGGCCGCAGCGCGGCACCTCAGCATGGAGTCTCGGGAGGCCCCACGGCCTCCTGAGGCAGCAGCCGACGGGGTAGAATGGGGGTCGCTCGAGTGTCAAAGGGGGCTCCTGAGCATCGCGCCTCAGGATCCTTACCGGTCATATAGCCACTCGCCCCTTGGTGTCATCCTTGGTTTCCGGTCGGCATCAAGGGTGTCGGGGCCTCGCCCCGTAGTTGTGTCCTTGGTTTCCGGTCATACACTACGGCGTTAGGGAAATGTGCGGGACTGGGACCTGCCGACGTAGAGCCACTTGAGCGTCAAAAGGGGCTCCTCAGGAGCCTTACTGGTCATAAAGCCACTCGCCCCTTGATGTCATCCTTGGTGATCCGGTCGGCGTCAAGGGTGACGGGGCCTAACCTCGTAGTTGCGTCCTTGGTGATCCGGTCGCACACTACGGCGGTCGGGAAATAGGCGGGACCGGGACCTGCAGACGTAGAGTGCCAAAAGGACTCCCAACCTGCCTCACTCATGAAGAAGAAGAAGTCAGCAGGGCTTCGGACGGCCTCATCTACAAGAAGACTCAGGCGCAAACCGCCTTTGAGGTAGGGACCTCGCGAGGCCAAAGCGCCCTCGCGAGCTCCCAGATACACCTCCCAGTTCTGTCGTGCCGGCCACGCGCACGAACTCTATGGGTTGTACACGCCCAGGCCCCCCCGAGGACGCGGAGGGGTCCCTTCCCACGCAATGTGGCAGCCACAGCCCAGCGCTGGCGGAGAAGTCAACACGGTCCACCAATGACTATGCGCACGCAATGTGGAAGCCACAGCTCCGTGCTGGCGGTCAACACGGTCCACCAATGACTATGCCCACGCAATGTGGAAGCCATAGCTCCGTGCTGGCGGTCAACACGGTCCACCAAGGACTATGCCCACCCAATGTGGAAGCCCCACGCCCGGTGCGGGGGGATAACCAACTGAGGGCGCCCCAGCGGCTGTATCCAACCTCAGGAGGGTCCCCAGTGGACGCCTTTCTCGCTGCGTTCCCTAGGGATGCACGCGTGAGGGGGCTGCACGGGGCTACTACCCGGCCAAGCCTGGTACGCGCCACCTTCGCAGGTCTGCCAACCTGGTCTTCACGCGCCCATCTCCGGAAAAGCTAGCGAGAAAAGGTATGGGAGTAGCTCGTATGTCAAGGGGGACTCCTGAGCATCGCGACTCAGGAGCCTAACTGGACCCGTAGCCCCTCACCCCTTGGACCGTCCTTGGTTTTTGGTCGGCCCGACGGCGGTTGAGGTATGCACGGGCCAGGACCTGCCGACGCAGATCTCAAAGCGCTCAAAAAACCACTCAAAAACCCTTAAGGAGGACGCTGGAGCTCGTACGTCAAGGGGGACTCCTGAGCATCGCGACTCAGGAGCCTAACTGGACCCGTAGCCCCTCACCCCTTGGACCGTCCTTGGTTTCCGGTTGGCACAACGGCGGTTGAGGTATGCGCGGGCTGGGCCCTGCCGACGCAGAGCGCTAAAGGTGTTCGAAAATCTCAAAGTTAATCCAATCTCCACCGTGTTCCCTTCATGAGGGCTGCTCGCACGTCAAGGGGGACTCCTGAGCATCGCGACTCAGGAGCCTCACTGGACTCATAGCCCCTCACCCCTTGGACCGTCCATGGTGATCCGGTCGGCCCAACGGCGGCTGAGGTATGCGCGGGCCGGGCCCTGCCGATGCAGAGCATCATAGCAAGCAAGAAGGAAACAAGGCGAAGAAAGCAATCACATGGTCCAACAGTTATTACAAGCATTAAAAGTTTTCGCAAACACAAACGAGTTTAACGCCTCCATGAGGCACGATGTGCATTGCAGGAAAGGAGCAGGAGAAAGGAATCAGGAGGAACCGCCGCCACCATTCGTCCCGCCCTCGGGGGACTCGTCGTCGACATCGCTGGCATCGTCTTCTTCGCCACCAACCCCAGCAGCATCCGGAGACGGAGAAACCATGACGCAGGTGAACCTCTTCACCAGTGTCTCCACGGCGCCCTTCACAGCCGCTGCAGCACTGACGCGGACCTCAGGGGCGACCGGGCGGATCACGGAGTCGAAATCAAACCCCCGCTCGCGAAGATGAAGATGGCTGAAGACGCGCGTCGTGGCCTCAGAAAAGAGGTCGCGGCACTCACCCTCCAAGACCCTCTCCACCTTGACGATGGCGCCCTCCAGCGCCTCGACGAGCTTTGAAGCGAGCACCACGAACCCGCTCTCTGGAGACGCCAGGGGCTCCGTGAACCCATCCCAGCAAAGGGCATGGAGCGCTTGGCGAAGTTTGAGCTTGACAGCAGGAAAGGCGCTCAGCTCCGCAGCCTTTTTCTCCTCGGCCGCGGCAAGAGTTTCCTCCCTGGAGTCAAGCAGCGCCTTCCTCGAAGCAATCCCCTTCTCCTGTGCATCCAGGCGCACCCGCTCCGCGTCCTGGCGGATCGCCACCTGGGATAGCTCAGAGCCCCGAGCGGCAAGCTTGGCCTCGCGGGCCTCGAGGTCTTCCTCCCGACGACGAAGCTGCCCCGCAAGCTCGGCGTTCTCCTCCTGGAAGGCCATCAGACGGGCTTCCGCCTCTTCGCAATGCTTGGCAACAGACGCCGCTTCAATCAGCGCCTCTTCACGCACTGCCCGGGCGGACGCGGCTTCCTTCTCGCTCTTCGCCACGGTAGCCTCGGCCTGACCCCAAATCGCCACGGCGGAGGCGTCGGCCCAGAGCCACCCTGAGAGGAGCTCTAGGCGCCCACTCGCGAGGCGATCATTGGCACCCCCGAGGCCGCCACGAACCTGACCCAGAGCGTCGAAGGCCCCGTCCAGGACGTCGTGGCCACGCGCCGGAGGCATCAACGTCTCCTCCGAAGGAGTCTCCTGCGCGGTCACGGGGGGCATCCCCGGGGAGGCAGCAGCACGAGGAGCAGGAGGCTCCGAAGGCCGCTCAGCGACTACGGAAAAATCGGCGGGCAGTTGGCCCTCCAGACAGCGGCGTCCCCGTGCCCTCGAGGGCAGGGGCGACCACACCTGCAGGCATTGGGGGCTCAGGGGGCTTCGCAGAGACGGCCAGGGAGTCTACCTCGCGAGCTCCCTCGCCTTCAGCAACAGGCGACGGCGTGTCGGCAGGGGCAGGCGGCGCGTCGGAAGTCTCCTTCGGCTTGATGCCCGCCCTCTTCTTCCTCATCTTCGACGCGGCGGCCTCCCTGATCACCGAGCAGAGAAAGCCATCAGTACACAAGCCATCGGCGGGCGAACGAGCCAAGTCGGGTCGCTTACTCCTCGACGTCGACCCATTTCCTCTTCCTCTCCGCTCCGGCGACGACAGGGGCACCCAAGCTTCCCACGGAGATGGGATCACCACGCGGGGGAGCAGATGCGCCGCCCAGAGGGGCGGCCGCCGAAGGGATCGCCATGGCCCCGCCCTCGCCCACCTTGCCTGCGAGTTACGATTCGAGCGGGGGCGAGGCCGGCGCCTCAACCGTCTTGCCAGCAGAGGCAGGGCGCACCGGAGAAGACTCGGCTCCGCGCTTCCGGGGAGTCGACATGCACGTGGACCGTGTGGCACGAGGGGGTGGCCCTAGCCCCCTAGAGGCCTTGGCGGCGCGTGAGGAGCCCGCAACAGAAACTTCACTGACGTCGTTGTCATCCTCAAGCTCGCGCAGAAGGGTGCCCTGCGACGGGGGGGACGCCCCCGCCGGGCCGTCGTCGGCAGTCTTCTCCGAGTCCTCCCCGCACGTGGTGTCGCTGGAGGACACCATCACCGGACTAAGGCCCTCAGCAGGGAAAAGCCCCAGTTCGTTGAAGACAGGCATCGCGGCAACCATATCGGCCCCGTTGTCGCAACAGTACAGCGGATCGTGAGCCTCGGGGAGGTCACCATGGTCGCCGTTGAGCAGGGTCGCCACAGCCCTGCTCAGTTCCCCGGGAGTTATGCACGCGGACCGAAGCCTGAGGTTGTCGCCGCTGCCCTGGTAGTCCCACAAGGGCCTAGAATGGGCCTGGAGGGGCGCCAGGCGCTGCGCCAAGAACTCCTTCACTATCATCCCCCCAGTCAGCTTCCTGGCGCTGATGTCGCGGGAGAAGCGCTCCAGGACGGGCTCGGACCGGGGATCGGAGAGCTTCGCAGAGCTCCATGCGGAAGTCTTCTCCGGCAGCCCCTTCGGCAGATCCAACCGGGGGTTGGTGTCCTTGAGATCCATGAGGACCCAGCGGTGCCTGAAGTTCTCCACCTTCTTCCCGGCCATCAAGAGCATGTTGCTGCTCTGGACCGCGATGAAGGAGACGCACGCCGACCGTTGAGCACCGTCGTGCAGGCGCAAGCTGAAGAAATGGCGGAAGAGGGCCACCGAAGGCCGCACGTCCTCGAAGGCCTCGCAGTAGAAGGCAAAGACGGACAAGAGCAAGATGGAGTTGGGTTGGAGATGAAGGGCCTGGATCCCGTAGTGGTCGAGGATGGCGGTGAAGAACGCGGAGAAGGGCGGGACGAGCCCGGCAAAGACGCTATGGAGGAAGAAGGGGTAGACCGCCTTGGACGAGGGCCGCTTCGCCGAGGAGCCGCCCCAAATCTAGGTCCGCCCCTGCTCGTTGGACCCATCCACCATCCATGGGAGCACCGGGAGGAGGTCCTCGTCCCTGGCGATGGTAGACCCCAAGAGCGCCGGCGAGTAGGGAGCAGAGGCAGAGCTCTGCGCCTCTGGCTTCTGCTTGCCGGCGGGAGCCATCGCGAAGCTCGCGGGGCCGGGGCGGCAAGGAGGAGGACGGAGCGGCGCCGGATCTGGAGAGGCGCCTGCTAGAGTGGGAGACCTGGAAAGCAAGAGCGGGTGCGCTAGAAGGGAAAGCAATCATAGTGCAGCGCTAGAAGTCAGGCTCTTGACAATTCGAGCGGTGGCTGAAGGGATGAAGGGCGCCTGACATCAGCCGCACAACATGCGCCAGTCCTGGCCCGTAGGCATATGGGGCCCGCAGCGCTTCGGGCCGCCCTCAGGGCTTCACCCAGAGGCCGGCTCGAGCGCGCCTCAGGCCCGGGGGCTACTATCGGCGTTCTGGGAACGGGGGTACCCAGACCTGCCTGCCTGCGGCCCAGGGCATGGCCCACTTCGTCAACCAAACGCTGTCGGGCGTGGCCTCACTCAGGACAAGGCCCTCGCGAGGGCCCTAGGCTCGCGAGGAGGAGCAGCATCAAGACCGGCAAGGGACGGGCCTCCTCAGGCCCCCTCCGGAGCGGCGGAGATCTCTATGCAAGGCCCGGCCTCAGGAGTCAAGGGTCACGCAAGGAAGGACAGGCGGGCGCCAGCACGCCAGACGGCGCAGTTTCCCCTTTGGTGCAAAGGGACCAAGGACGTACGCGGGTTCCCAAACCATCCCCAAAGGTTTCCATTCCGGTGCAACAAGACCACAGCCGCCTGCCCCGCAGGACAGATGTCATCGTTGAGCCCATCCCTGCGCTGTCGACAACTACTTTGCAGGCGAAGAGCGCCTTTGGGCAGGGCGGGCACGTACTCCTGTCCCCCTTCAAAATTGGCCATTGTGGGATCCCTTCCCGCCCTTGTGATAAGGGAAGAGGACCCGAGCCACCGCTATATATAGAGGGTAGGCTGCACCGTAGAGAGGGACCCCGGGGGAATCCATTCCACCACTCATCCACCACTAAGCCACAGAGGGCCACGAACACCTCTAAGGGAGCCCCCATGAGGCTCCAAAACACTGTACTAGTTCATCCACCCCACCTCCTCGAGAGGCAATCCACCAAAGCAGGAGTCGGGTATTACGCTTCGCAGCGGCCCGAACCTGGGTAAACTGTCGTGTTCATCTTCTTCCTCGTCATCGTGCGAGTCCATTGCTGCGTTTATCGAGTAGCGAGCTAGGTTGGACGAAGCCGTGGGGATCTTCGCACACACCCCTGTGTTCGAATCTTAAGGGTTTTGCGGAGCCCGAAATCAGACAGACGTACAGGTAGCAGTATCCGCCGGCCGCTCGTGGAAAGGGCCCCAGTATATCCAGCCCCCAAACCACGAGGGGCTAGGAGAGCGAGATGGTCTGGAGGCCCTGCGCGGGCTGATGAATCTGCTTGGCATGGAACTGGCAACCCTCGCAGGACTGGACTAGCTCGGTGGCGTCATTGAGTGCCGTAGGCCAGTAGAAGCCTGTGCGGAATGCCTTCCCTACAAGGGTGCATCGCCACCATGAACTTGGCGAGGGCGGGGTAGCCAAGGATTGCGTTGTACGGGAGGTGGAGGTGGGCGACGTCGAAGTTGATCTGCTCGATGCGGTAGTTGTAGCGAGTGCCAAAGGTGACGGGGATGCGCACCCGCCCCCGGCCACCCCAGAGAAGGGCCTTGAGGGTGAGAGATGGTCGTAGGGCACCTGCAGCGCGTTGAAGGTCTCCACGGAGAGGACGTTGAGGTCGGCCCCACCGTCTATGAGAGTCCTGGTGATGACCACGCTGCTTATGGTTGGTGTGCACAGCATGGGGAGCGTACCGGCAGCAGACGTTGTTCTGGGATAGTCGTCAGGGCCGAAGGTGATGTCAACCTCCGGCCACGTTCGAGGCTGCGGGGCCTCGAGCCATGGCCGAACCGCGCTCGCCTCGCGAAGGAACTGCTTGACCTGGCGGTTGGAGGCGGGCGCCTGCGACCCGCCGAGGATGCATGCGACCGCAGGGTCGGCCAGGCGAGCCGTGGCGCCGCCGCATGCCAAGGGCTGCCTCGCCTTGGAGGTTGCGTCGGACATGGAGCTGATGAGTCGAGGCCCGACTGTAGCCGCGGATGGAGAGACTTGGACACGCCCCCTACCTGGCGTGCCAAATGTCGGAATTCGAGCTCCGCAAAACCCAAAGAAGTTCAAACACAGGGGCGTGTGCGATGATCCCCAACAGCTTCAACCTCTAGCTATCATCCCGACAGCCTAGCTAAACAGCTCGCACACTCCTGGGAAGAAGATCGGCACACGAAGATTTACCCAGGTTCGGGCCGCTGCGAAGCGTAAAACCCTAGTCCTGCTTTTTGGTGGATTGCCTCACGAGGAGGTTGGTGGATGAACTAGTACAGTGGCCAGTCGCCTCGCGAGCGTGCTCGGGCGGTGTTTTTCGTCTCCCCACTCTACGGAGCAGCCTAGCCTCTATTTATAGTGACATGGGTCCTCTTCCCTTATCGCAATGGCGGGAAGGGATCCCACAATGGCCAAATTCGTATGGGGACAGGAGGTACATCTTATACTGACGAAAGGTGGTCTTCGCCTGCAAAGTAGCTGGTGGTGACGTGGTGGTGGGCTCGCTAGTGACATCCACCCTGCCGTGCCCGCTGGCCTGGTCTCGTAGTACCGGAATGGAAACCTTTGGTAGGATGCCTCGGGAACCTGCACTCGCCCTTGCCTCCTTTGCACCAAAGAGGAAACTGTCTCCTCTGGCGCGCTGGTGCCCGCCTAGCCCGCCTTGCGTCATCCTTGACCTCCCGAGGCCGAGCAGTGCATAGAGATCTCTGCGGCTCAGGAGGGGGCCTGGGGAGGCCTCTTCCCTCCGAGGGCCTTGGCGCCATCTCCCTCGCGAGCTCCGGGATCTCGCGAGGGCCTTGTCTTGAGTCAGGCCACATTGGGCCGTACCGGGCCTCTGTAGTGGGTCACACCCTAGGTTGCAGGCTGGCTGTTCTAGGTACCCCCGTTCCTAGGACGCCGACAAACAATAGCTTTGCCTTTTACTTCAACTGAAGAAAATTCCTTTTTGAGCACTTCGATCGGAGGCAGAAAGATGAAATGATTCTGAAAGTCAGCCTTAAAAGGAATTGAAGACCTTGATCTGATGAATTTCATGATCCAGGGAGCATAAGGCTTCAACTCGAATGGTGACACAACTATATTCGCCAAAGTCCTCATGAAGAAATCAAGATAATTTATGAGAATCCCATGAATGATGTTGAATAGCTGATTCTTCATGATGCCAACAACTTCTTCTTCAGACTTGTGTCCTTTGATTGGACTAAGGGTTTTGGTCAATATACGGTATATGGTCCTGTGCACATATAGCACATACTTCACTAAGAATGTGGTCCTTGGAGGTTTTCCTGGTGCCAAAGGCTTCATCAGTACTTGCATCATGTGATTTGGTAGTTCAGGTTCATCATAGATGCAGCTTGATCCTTCTGAAGGAATTGGAATTGGGATAGCATGAAGCAATTCAGTTGCTGGAGCAGTGTAGTGTGTGTTGCCTGACATCCAATCAAGGATCCATGTGTTAACATTAGAAGCTTCACCAAAACTGTGCAAGGTTGCATAAAATTGAAAATTAGCTCTTCATTCCAATCATAGATGTCTGCACAGAATGGCAGAAGCCCGACGTCATGAAGAACAGTAAGCACCGGTGTGAAACAAGTGATGCACTCCATATCCATATGAGAAATTTGTCGATGCTGGAAGACTTTGTCCTTGTCAAATAGTACAATAGCATAGAAATTCATCTGTGAAGAAGTCCAGAACCTTGAGCATCTGCGTCACACCCTGTGTTTTGCCTCATGACTAAGTAAACCTGACTCAAAAATTAGGGCCAATTAAAACTTTTTCTATGCTTGTGATGCTTGACTTGATTGATGATTGCTTGTTTGCTTGTTGGTGGTCTATATTCATAAAATCCCTCCTACTCTCAAAACTCATCTCCTTGCTCCAAACCTCCTTGCCCAATGATCATGCCATGTGAATAGTACCCAAAACTATTTTATCAAAAAATATTTTTGGCCAAAAAGGATTTATTAAAATTAGGTTTTCAAAAACCCCTGAGTTGAGGTTTGCACTGCAAGTCCTCAAAATGGGTGGACCCCTTTTCCCCAAAGGCTTTATTTGAAACCTACTATATACATGACTTCCCAAAACCACCAAAATATTAATTTTAAATATTATTTTACTATTTTATTTAAAGGCTTTTTCTCAAGGCCAGAAATGGTCTTTTATAGGGGAAAATTATTTTTATGCTTTGAAAATATTTGAGAAAATTTAGCAAAACTCAGTGGACATATATTGTCCATATAGAAGAGTTTAAACACATGGTCATGTTCAAAATATTGGACAGAACCCATCAAAACCATTTCTGCCTATTTCAAGCATTTGAAATATTTCTATAAGAAATATTCTCAATAAATTCCAGGAAAATTCAAGCAAGGCACACATGTCATATGTGATGATCTTGCAAAGTTTCATATCAATACCAATTGATTTGCTTCACCAAAATATTCCAAAACCATTCCTGTCCAGAACCAAATTTGAGCAACTTTACATTGTGAAGTTTCTTCCCTTGACCCCAAACTTTGTGGACATGTTATAATACTCCAATAATGCATCCACACAAAGTGGTGCATCAAGGAGAACAGTTTAACTTGTCCAAATCCCCCCAAACCCCTTTCTGCTAATTTCAAGAATTGTAAAGTTTTGCATTGTCAACTTTCCCCATTTGGTTCCAAACTTTTTGTGCATGCTCTAATGCCAAAATAATGCCACCAACCCAAGTGGTGCATTTAGTAGAATAGTTTAGCATGCCTAGATCTACAGAAACCTGATTCTGTTAGTTTCTAGGGTTTACAAAGTTTACATTGTGAACTTTCTTCAATCAATCTCAAACTTGGTGATCAACCTTGTTTCTACCTTCTATTTGATCCTGGTAAATATTATGGCAAGTAAACTCCTTTTACTCGCCCAAATCAACATCAAACACCTTCCAACAGATTGGTAAAATCCTTGTTTGACCCCCCTTCCACCATTCTCCTTGCCCTCAAATTTTTACCACAACTCAACATTTATGTAATTCACTTACAGCAAGAAATCCATGGCTCTGCTCAATGTTTAAGTAGGGTAAAACCCCAATTTCCCTTCCGTGACAGCAGGAATCTTCCTCTCTCTCCACCTCCCTCTCATCCTAGTCAGCTCCCAGGGCATCCAATGCCAGATTCCCCTAGTCTAGACCCCCCTTGTACCCCTAGACACTAGTGGCCTTGCGCAAGACGCCGTTGGCATGCCGTGGCATGCCAAACGGACGCTCCAGAGCACGCTACAGTGCGAACCCGCACTGTAGCCGCCGCCCAATGGATGCTCCCGACAGCCTCGGGCCTCCCAGCGTGTCCCCCGTGTCCCCCTCGACATCCACAACACGGCGCCCTGTCGCCCCCCTCCTCCTTCTCCCTCCTGTCGCCCCACCTCGCATGCGCGGCGGTCGCCCAAGCCGGCCAGTGGGCGACTTCGCACGCGCGAGGCCCTAGCGCACCCCCGCTCCCCATCTTTCTCTCCCTGGACATGGAACTCATCCACGAAGCCCGCAGACATGCCCTAGAGAGCCCCCGTTGCCTCTGGCGTGGTTCGGACCATGGCCGTGGATGTGGCCCACGGTGTCCTGACGCTGCGGCTATAACAGGCATTCCCGAGCCTCTCTCTCTGCTCCCTTTGCCCCCTATCACTCTAGTGAGTCTCCTGGACCCCCTAGATCGTCTTCCCGTACCCTCTCCAACCCCCCATGGCCGGAACCCCATCGGCGGCCCTCACTCAAATTCGACCGACCTCTAGCCTATCCCCTCACCCTGACCGGCCCAATGCCTCCGCCTAGCCACCTTGAAGCCCCCATGGCCTCCATTTTTCCACCTAGTCGCATGTGTGCTCGAAGCCACGATGACCCGATGGCTCCCCCATGCGGCCATCCCAAGCCACCGCCGCTGCAGCCCCTCCCCGCAGGCGCGTAGTGCCTGGATGGACGCGGCGCGACCTCCCGAGCTCGCCGGCGTGCCGAGCCTCGCCGGAGGTGGCCGGTGGAGCGAGCGCCGGTGCACGCTCGGCCTCCCCTGCCTCTCCTCTGCGGGAGCGGGAGGAGGGAGATGAACCTGCCGGTGGGTCCCTCCTGTCAGCCAGCCAACGGGGATGGGCCACTAACGGGAGGGCCCCGGCTCCTTTTAAGTGGACACGCCACAGCCGCGGACTGTTTTCGCTAGAGGGAAGCGTACTAGCGGAGTACGTTATCTGCGTGGCCGCTCCCCCGCCTGGCCGAGCAGCTGGGCCGGCCCAATGCACCACGGTGCTAAGTTGCGCTCGGTGCGCATCTTAGGCCCGTTAAGGTATAAATTGTTCTTTTTCCTTTTCCCAGAGCACTTCAAAAATTCCTAAGAAATTCATATGACCTCCAAATCAGTTGATTCAAAATCCTGGGTGTTCCTAAAATCATTCTCTATCCAAAAACATATCCTACTCATTTTTCCAGAAAACTTTTGTATTGTGTTCAAATTCAAACTTGCATTTGAACTATGAGAAACCCCCATTGCAAAATTCCTAGAGGGGCCATATCAACTCCAAATGCAGTGATTCAAAATCCTAGGTGCATATAAAATCATTACTTAAGATGTGAGAATTTTTCCTCACACTTATTCTGCTATGTCAAATAATGGACCATTTCTCCATATATGATCCACTTGCAAATCCCTAGAATAATCATGCGAACTCCAAATCCAGTGAAACCACTTCCCAAAATTTTCTAAAAACGTGCCCTATTTGTTGGGTGTATCCAAACATTTTTACCAAAACATTTTCTGTAGACTTCTAATAGGATCATCATTTCATTCATTTCCTCCATTCAAAAATCTCCCTTGATCCAGATCCAATAAAACCTCCTTGGTTGTTTTTCTTATAGCCAGAGGTGTTCTAGAAAAATAAAACTCCTATTTATAAAGCACTTTTATTTCTCTGCTTGTTGTGTTGCTTATTGCGGTTGTTTCCGGCGATAGTTGACGAAGTAGATGAAGTGCTCGGAGTGGACGAGAAGAGTGTGAAGACCTCGAAGACGTTGCTAAGCCAGGTAAGCAGCCCTTTGACCATGACGAAGAACCCTTTTATTTGCATGGCATATAGCACTTATTTCCGTGATGTTGATCATGTTGATGTGGTGACCACTTCGGTGGGATACCTCCGATACTTTACCGTTGATACTTGCATCGTGCATGACCCTACCATTCTTATGAGGGTTGTGCGGGTGGGAGTAGTTAGGATTGCTAGTAGTGCTACACAAGTGGGACGGGAATATGCATGGTGATGGAAACAAAAGTATTTTCAAAGACTTTTCGAAAACCCCGTCGGGTGCCACTAATGCCCGAGGGAGATGATGATGAGCTAGGTAACCACTTGATAAAGAAGTGGTGTACCGGAGCAAGTTGTGTGTGTGTTTTCGAAAACGGAGAGATTTAAGATTTGCTGACCGTCCCAACCTTACATGTACAACCACTCTACCCCTATATGGGAAGGGGCTTTGTTGACTACCTTCGTGGCTACTAGCATGGAGCCCGCATTACTAGTGGCGGGAGTGGCGTGGTCACTCTCGATACGGGGTCGTGCCTGGAAGGGCGACCATGCGCTGTCTTTACAGGCACCGGGCACACCGTTGTGTTCCTTTATGGATGGTACTGTGTAGAGAAAGGCTCGTGTTTGTACATCATGAAGACACGGACCAACGAGTGGACTCTTTGTTTAGTATCGCTATGGGAAAGGCATTGTTCGGGTGCTTACCTCGGGTATGTATTATACCGCGAGTCGTGGATGACATGGAAGTTCCCCGAGTCTTGTGGGTAAAGTGTGCAACCTCTGCAGAGTGTAAAACTATTCGAATAGCTGTGTCCACGGTCATGGACAGTTGGAGGTCCTGCTTAAACTATGTCCAGATGTTTTCACAAACCTGGTGTGGTGTGTGTGTGACAAAGAGATACTTGAGCTAAGTCGGAAGACTTGATGAAATGATTGAACATGTGATGTTCAGCCCTTGCTTATGATGATATCTATAACTTGTTCATATGGATATCTGCCAACTGTTGATGCATGCTTACATAAGTTAGTTGATCATGTCACTGCACTCAAAATTAGCTTTCTGCAAAATTACCTACTTAGTACTATATCATGCTCTGTTGAATCTTGTTCCAAACATGGGTTGCTTGCGAGTACATTCAAAGTACTCATTGGCTTGCCAATGGTTATTTTATTGGCCATGCATGAAAGATCAGGTTATGAAGAAGATTACCTTGGTGACGAACATGCGAACTAGGACGCTTCCCAGTCAGAATGCCTGTAGGGTTAAGGCAGATGGCATGGGTTTACGCTATCATTGAAGATTTCCGCTGCAAGTTTATGTAGACTTGGCCATAAAGGCTATGTTTGAGTACAAACGGTATGTAATGGATGTAAGACTCTTGTTATTCAGTTTCTGTGTGTTCAGTGAGCATTGATCTCTGGGATCACTGTGGACATTCATTCGGTGATCACGACTTATGAGTCGGGGTCCCCACAGTCTGACCCTTGCAGATTCATAAGGATTTGGCCCTGTGAAGAAAATATGTTCATCGAAGAAATTCGCCTTGATGGGGCGCTTTGTGCCATTGAATGGCAACTTTGGCTTCGGCTGAAGATTTGGCTTGAAGCGACCCACAATTTCCTTTGGCATGACAGCAGCTTCTCTAGACTGAGGAACTTGTGTAGCAGTTTCTTCAGGTGCAGTCTGGGTATGAATTTCTTCAGCTGATGCAGCTGGAATTTCTTCCGGAACATATATGAGGGGTGTGGTCAGACCTTCAGACCCTGTTTGAATTTCTTCAGTCTCAGTAGGTGACTGAGGAATTTGAGCAAGAGGAGTGGTCATTGGTGAATTGGTGTGAGCAGCCTCCCAATATTCATCATTGATAAGTGGAGTCGTGTTTCCAATATCCACATCCTCATCCATTTCTTCAACTCCAACCTCTTCAGAAGTTAACTAAGGCTGGGGCGATGATACAAGAGGGGTTGAAGCATTTGCTTCCACCTCTATTTCTTCATCAATCTGCTCCGAGGAAGCAGCAGAGTGATTATCTTCATCTTCTTCATTTGGGATGACATAGTCTTCACCAAATGGTACAATTTCATATGCAGGCACGACACCGATTGGAGTTGCATCAATGGGTTCATTTGAAGAACTTGGCATAGTCTTCAATCTCTTTGCCGCTGAGGATTTTGAAGATGTTGATGCTTTTCTTTTCAGAGCTGCTTCCTTCATTGCATCCTTTGTTTTCTTCACTTCTGATGTAGAAGGAAGTGTGACTTTCTTCACCCTTGTAGATTTTGCTGGAGGAGCATGGGGTGAAAGTTTTTGAAGTTACTTCAGGCACGACTGATGCAGTCGCCCTGGTAGTTTCTTCAGGTGCAGCGGTTTCTTTAGCTGGCCCGGTATTTTCTTCAGGCGCAACATTGGGAGTTTCTCTGGGAATTTCTTCAGCAGCATGAATTTCTTTAGCTGCACTAGCAGTTTCTTCAGCAGGCTGAGCGGAAGAGCTTGCCTAAGGATTTTGTGGTTGCGAGCGAGCAGCAACCCTTGTGCTGTGGTCTTTGATGACTTTGTCAGCAATGTCAACAAATCGGACCTTGGCACCTTTCCAATCGGCGTAGTATCGGTCAAATTCATCGCTGAGGCCTTTGATATCCTTTTGGACAGAGAGGAGCTGTTCAGGCGTCAGATTGAGAACGTTGTTCTTCATGAAGTGCTCTTTCTTGAACTGAGCCTTCTTCGCCTTCCTGGCCTTCTCAAACTTCCACTTTTCTTCACCAATAAAAGCAGTGAGGACATGACTTGGGCCAGGAGGAAGCTTAATCATCAATGGGAGTGTTAGGATCGTTGTGCCAGATATCAATGAAGTCTAGCACAGTTCTTGGATCGAGCATAAGAGGAATTTGAGTGCCCTTTGCCTGAGGCACTCTCTCTTGTTTGTTTCTGACAATTTCAGCGAGTTCATCGTCATTAGCTTCATCATCCTCAGATCCTGAGGGAACTTGAAATAACACTTTCTTCTTGTGAGGACTTGGCCTCCTGCCTCGTCCTGCAGTAGATTTCACTTTCAGCAAAGTGGGACTGCTTGAGGAATGTGCTTGGGCTGATGAAGTTGCAGATGCCCCTAAAGCAATTGAAAAGCCAACAGTCCTCTGTCATGTTGCAAGGTGCACTGGTGTTGAGGACATGGCAGTAGTAGCTGAAGATTGTGCAGGTACTGAGGGCATTGTAGGAGCCCTTGATGATTTTGCCTTAGGCATTTGCTGTGAAGAACTTGGCCGTGAGGGCACTTGGCTTGAAGACTTTGGCTTTGTGCCAGATTTCTTCTTCATGGCTTTCTTCGGGGCAGTTCCACTCGCAGAGGCCCCAGCAGATGCAACAGCAACAGAGTCCTCATTGAATTTCTTGCTAGCCTCCTTGGCAGTCCTAGACAACTTGGCATGAAGCTTTTCCCATTCATGAGGAAAGTCTTCACCAGTTTTGAGACTGGTGGGATCAGCATGTTGGCCTTCACCCAAAGGTGGTCTTCGGCATGGGGGTGTAAGCGTGAATTTCTTCATGTACTTTGGGGTAACATAACGATATTCCCTCCATTCCCTTGCCCATCTCCTCTCAATCTTCTGAATGCGTATTTTATGCTTCTCTTTGGTTTCCTTCCCATATATTTCCTCATCAAGTGTGCAGTATTCGGCATATAAGTCATCACGTATCTCAAAAGTAGTGTCCACTTCTGGTTTCTTTCCTCCTTTCTGAGGTCTTTTCCCATCTGCCATTTTCTTCAGCCGAGGATTTTCAACTTTTGAGGATTCTAATGAAGTATGCAATTTTTCTTCAAGGAACGCTGCAAATGAGTTAAGTTGATGAGAACCTAGAGATTCATCAGCTGACATTTGTACCTGTGAATAGAGTATAGGTGCGAAGAATTTGAAGAGGTCATATGCGTTCTCAGAATTTTTTGCAAAAGTATCAAGTTTGAGGAATTTGACCATAGATGACTTGAAGAATTTCACTAAGTCTTCTTGACTTAGGTTCCAGAGTTGTGTAGATTTGAAGATCCACACAATTGAGGAATCTTGAAGAAAATCATAACTTAGCGAAATAAATCAAGAGAAGGAGTTTGTTTGTTGCTTAAGAGATGGATTGCTGAAGAGTAAACACCTTTTGAGGATTTTGTGAAAACCATAGGAATCAAAATAGGGCAGTAAAATTAGATTTTAATTACCCTGGCGAAGAACACGATGAACTGTGAGTGGGAACAGTGAAGTTCGTCAGTCCAGATCTCCTGTACCCTAACTTGGCGACGAAAGACAGCTACGATGGCAGCGGAGTGAAGATTTCCGCGGCCGGCGCGAGTACGACGATGGGGAGGTCAAGGCAGTGAAGTTTTTCCTCTCTGGCAGCGATGAAGTTAGCGCCGGTGCTAGGTCTGAGCTCGAGTGCGGAAAATGAGTTCGAGCGGAGTAAAAGATATAAGGTAAGGGGAGGGGGGGTATTTATAGTCGAAGTGAAAACCGAACAGTCCGAAGATTTTGGACAGATATACCCCTGACCCTTGCTATCCACGCAACATGTGTCACCCACGTACTGAGAAGTGGAGATAGTGGGAGATCGTGGGTTATCCAGTCGTGGGAATCAGAATTGGTTTGAGCGGCAACCGTCAAAAATTGAGATTGAAAATTTCTAAGTTTCATTCGCAAATCCTTCAGCTGACAATGACACAGTGAAGATTTTGAACGGGTTTCAAAGTAGAACGCATATGAAGAATTTGTGAATAGACTGGGTTGAGTTTAGCATAGAGGGGGAACGGGTCCGATCACATTCACTTAGAAGAAAAACAACTTGAAGAATTAGCTATAAGTGAATGCTGTTGAGGACATTGTAAACTCATATATATATATAGTCGATGAAGAGAAACTCACATGAAGAACATCAGTTGAAAAGTTTGAAGAATTTGAAGTTTTGAGGAATTTGCAAACTTGATGAATTTGAAAGTTGAAGAATTTGCAAAAAGATGAAAAAATCAATTTCAGAAGAAATTTAACTATGGTGGTGGCGTGACCCACCGTATAAGAATGATGATTTGAGACACCGCGTACAATTGTCGTAGGGTTCTGAGAATCAAATTCTTCATGAATTTCTTCACACTTAGAGAGTTAGTCTTCATTGATTGAAGAAAAAACGTTACTTCGTGTGTTCCACATCTAAGTCATCAATTTTGCATAAGTGTTAGGATGTGTGTCGTTTCAAAGAACATTCGAAGATTCTAAGATATTTAGCTCACACCGCAACTTGCAAAATCTCTTCTCATCCAAGGGCTTTGTGAAGATATCAGCCAATTGTTCTTCAGTCTTCGCGTTGTCGATGAAGATATCACCCTTCATCACATGGTCACAAAGAAAATGATGACGAATCTGGATGTGCTTGGTCTTTGAGTGCTAAACTGGGTTGTAAGCAATCTTGATGGCACTCTCGTTGGCGTAGTACAGAGGGACATTCTTCACATTGATGCCGTAGTACTTGAGGGTTTGCTTCATCCATATCAATTGAGCACAACAGGAACCAGCGGCAATGTACTCAGCTTCAGCAGTAGATAGTGACACGCAGTTCTGCTTCTTCGAGGACAAACAGACTAAGGATTATCCGAGGAAATGACATGTGCCTGATGTTGATTGCGGTCCACACGATCACGAGCATAATCAGAATCAGAATATCCAATGAGGTCAAGATCTGAGCCCTTGGGGTACCACAATCCTAGTGTTGGTGTGTGAGCTTGATATCAAAGAATATGCTTCACAGCCTTATGGTGTGATTCCTTCGGTGTTGCTTGAAATCAGGCACACATGCAAACACTAATCATAATATCTGGCCTAGATGCACATAGATACAATAAAGAGCCAATCATGGAGCGATATACCTTCTGATCAAAATCTTTACCATTTTCGTGAGTGCAGAGTTGACTAGTTGTGGGCATAGGAATCTTGACGCCTTTGCAATCATGCATGCCAAATTTCTTCAGGACATCCTTGTGGTATTTCTCTTGAGAGATGAAGATGCCTTTGCGTTGTTGACGAATTTGGAGCCCTAGGAAGAATTTGAGCTCTCCCATCATAGACATTTGATATTCTTCACTCATCATATAGGCAAATTCGTCACTATAACGTTTGTCAATAAATCCAAAGATGATATCGTCCACATATATTTGGCACACAAATAACTCATCATGAAATGATTTTGTGAAACGAGTTGGGTCAGGTGAACCGGGTTTGAAGCCTTTCTTCATGAGGAATTCCTTCAGTGTGTCATTCCACGCCCGAGGGGCTTGCTTGAGACCATAGAGAGCCTTGTTGAGTCTGAAGACTTTGTCAGGATGCTTAGGATCTTCAAAACCTGGGGGTTGAGCAACATATACTTCTTCCTCAAGCTTACCATTGAGGAATGCACTTTTCACATCCATTTGATATAAGATGATATTGTGATGGTTAGCATAAGCAATAAATATGCGAATAGCTTCAAGTGTAGCAACAGGTGCAAAAGTTTCATCAAATTCAATTCCCTCAACCTGTGTGTAGCCCTGTGCCACAAGACGGGCCTTATTTCTCACTACCTGACCAAGTTCGTCTAGTTTGTTGCGGTAGATCCACTTGGTACCTATGACATTGTGCTTGCGAGGATCTAGGCGCTTGACAAGTTCCCACACATTGTTGAGCTTGAATTGATGCAATTCCTCTTGCATGGCTTGAATTCACTCAGGCTCCAAGAAAGCTGCATCAACTTTGGTGGGCTCTGTGATAGAGACAAAAGGAAAGTGCCCACAAAAGTTAGACAAATGAGAAGCTCTTGAGCGAGTGAGAGGACCTGGTGCATTGATGTCGTCGAGGATTTTCTCAATCTGCACTTCATTTGCAAGTCTTGGATGAGCAGGTTGATGACTTTGTTGAGGCTGAGCATTTTCTTCAGCGCCATTTTCTTCAGGTGTATCAGCATGAATATCTTCAGCGTTGGGTACAACTTCTTCACAGGGTAGTTGTTCTTCAGTAGGTATCACATCTTCAGTGGCCTTGAACTTAATGGATTCCTCAGGAGACATTTCATCTAGCACAGGAGGTAGGTGCTCACTTTGCGAGCCGTTAGTTTCATCGAACTGCACATCTATAGTTTCAACAACCTTGTTGTGATAGGTGTTGAAGAATCTGTAGGTGTGCGAGTCCTTTCCGTAACCAAGCATAAAACCTTCATCTGCTTTTGGTGCAAATTTAGAGTTGTGGTGAGGATCTGTAATCCAGCATTTAGCACCGAAGACTTTGAAATAACTCACATTGGGTTTCTTGTCAGTAAGCAGCTCATATGAAGTCTTCTTGAGGAATTTGTGAAGATATACCCTGTTGATGATGTGGCAAGCAGTATTGATTGCCTCAGGCAAGAAACGACGAGGGGTCTTGTATTCATCAAGCATGGTGCGAGCCATCACAACGAGAGTCTTATTCTTGCGCTCCACAACGCCATTCTCCTGAGGAGTATAACCGGCAGATAGCTCATGAGTAATACCAAGTCCATCAAGATAATCATCAAGACCAGTGTTCTTGAATTCAGTCCCATTAACACTCCTGATATGCTTGATCTTAATGCCGAAATTCGTCGAGGCCCTTGAAGAAAATCGTCTTGCTTTTTTCCTTTGTCAGCGTAGGTGATATGCTTCAGATGTGATGGAGCACGTGGAATGTCCATAAATAGACTCTTTTCACCAGTCATGTGGTTGATGCAGCCACTATCTAGGACCCACTCAGTAGCTTTAGGTGGCTCATCCTGCAGATGAATTAGTACCACTTACGAACACATATACTTCAGAGTGAAGAATATGACATGAAATTGATCAGATTTAATTTCATCACATAGTATAGTAAGCAAAGTAATGTGAGGACGTGAGAAATGAATGATTCATTTCTTCGTGATTAGCTTGTGTCCTTTCAAGCATTTCTTTAGGTCTCCCGCAAATTTATCAGACGCTTAAGTTCATCTGGAGACCTGAATCTACATAGGAGATTAGTTCAATTTCTTCACCACCCACATTTGAAGGGGTGGTAAAGAGTTCATCATTCTGCGCGCTCCATATGAGAATGGTGGCATTGAAGCAAGAGCACTTCGTTTCACAGGAGGGGGGTTAGAGTACTCATGTGAATAAGCAGAGAAATTCTTCGAGGACTTATGAACATAATGATTTGAAGAATAATGAACATATTCATGACCCTTAGATTTTCCCTGTGAAACAAAAGCATTAGCACAGGAATGATATGATTTTTGACCATATGACGAATTTGGTCCATGTGAGGATTTTGGTCCTTGTGATGACTTTGGTCCAAATGAAGAATTTGATCTGGGGTTCCTATTCTTCACTGGTGGTGTCATGATGACATTCACTGGAAGATTTTCAAGGTACCTTTTGGGGACCCAGATTTTCTTCATCGGAGGATCGTTCCTGCAGTTAGTACCAACATATCTGGCAAAAACTTCACCATTCTGATTTTTGAACAGTTTATAGTTAGAGTGAAAGGACTCATCAGAGGAATATGAAGATTCACAAGCAAAGCCAGATAAAGTGGATGGATCTATAGGAGGTCCTTGTCGGTGTCAAAACCGGCGGATGTCGGGTAGGCGGTCCCGAGCTGTGAGACTAGAATCGAGGGTAATAGGAGACGAAGGGGACAGCGTTTTACCCAGGTTCGGGCCCTCCTATGGAGGTAATAACATACGTCCTGCTTGATTATATTGATGGTATAAGGGTTACAGAGTTGATCTACCACGAAATCGTATGACTAAAACTCTAGATGAGTTCTCTTGGCCTACAACCTAAAACCCTCCGGCTTATATAGACGCCGAGGGTACCTAGGGTTTACACATGGTCAGTTACACGTCGAAGGGATAAACATGCCTATTTACTACTTTAAACGTGGAGGACAGGCCACGACTCTCGAAGCCTCCTTCCTAGAGACAGGGTCTTCAATCAATCCAGTGCTCGGCAAACGGCCCATATAGTCCGGCCCATAAGAAACAGGTCGGCCTCCCGAGGACCCCTTAATCCAGGACTCCCTCAGTAGCCCCCGAACTAGCCTCCAGTGCCAAGGGTCCAAGCTCTAGCTGCTTCAAATGATCAGAGTCTTTGGCTTGCGAGGCAAGTTCCTTTCTCCGAATAGTGATTGGCCTCCGACGACGTGTTATTTTCCCGATCATAGATCGTCCGAACATCATGTATAACCCGGCCCTGAAGGCCAAATGTCAAGTAGTAAACAATGCTCCCTGACAACCTTTCAGATGAAAGGTCACGGCCCACCACGACTGCTAAACCAGTCACAAAATCTCGATTCACGGTTCGAGGCCGTTTTCATCAGCACGATTCATCAATGCACAGATCGTGCTCCGTTTCACACGGGATATGTTTAACCATGCGCGTATAACGGCACGCACGTCTTGGGAAGCGGAGAGATTCACAGCGCAGTGGAGGGAGGCTAACCGGCAACAAGCCCAATAAAAGGGAAAGAAAACCCCAAGGCTTAACCGCACTCCCCATTCGCATCCCTGCTTCCCCAATCTCCTGAGCTTCTAGAGCCCAGATCTAGGTTTTCCACCCTTTCTCCTCCGAGCTCAGCCAGGGCCAGCGGCAAGTGGGAGGCTTCTACGGTCACAGACCCGGACATCCGGGACCTCAAGGACGCCGGCTACCTCCCCGCCAATATCTTCCACCGCGCCGCGGAGGAGGGCCAGGTGATCCCCACCCCCAAACCAGGCAAGAGGGTGGTCTTCATTCCTCATTTCATCCGAGGACTGAGCTTCCCGCTCCACCCCTTCATGAGGGGCCTCATGTTCTTCCACGGACTCGACTTCCATGACCTCCCGCCGAACTCTTTCATGCATATATCGGCCTTCATCATCGTCTGCGAGGCCTTCTTGCGGATCGAACCACACTTCGGACTATGGCTCAAGATCTTCAACATTAAGCCGAAGTGTGTCACAGGCACACATGTAGAATGCGGCGGGGCGGTCATCAGCAAGCCTCCACGCGCCGTATGGCCATCCGGCACATTCATCGATACCATCAAGACTTGGCAAAAAGAGTGGTTTTACATCACCGAGCCAAGGGAGGAGGGCGGAACTGTTCCTGCCGAATTCAAATCCGGCCCCCCGACCAGATTGACCTCATGGGTTCGAAAGGGCCTCGACTGGGGGCCGGACACAGAGGTGGATGACCTGCAGAGGGGCATCGCCTCCATGATCAAGGATGGAATCGAGCTGACCAACGTGGTCCAAATTATGCTTCGGCGGTGCATCCTCCCCTGCCAGCGCCAGGGCTCTCCTATGTGGACTTATCGGACGGACGATGATCCTACGATTCGTCAACTCTTCCGCACCACACGGGAGAAGCTGTGGAAGGCGCTGTTCAAGGCGCAGGAGAAGTGGCCGGCCAAGAAGGAGGACGAGGGCCTGTGCACCGATAAGCCCCCTTCCGAGGTATGTCATAGCTTCATTAGATCGGCTTCGTTTTTCTGAAGGAAATCTAAGTACTTTCCGATCACTTCCACAAGAATGGTTGAGCAAGGCCATGGGCATCAAGTGCCCGGCTCCACAGCCCGAAGACCCCAGGTCCCAGCTGCTGTCGGAGATGCTCATCGTGGCGCCTTATAACGCGCCAGAGAAGAAGGAGAAGAAGAAGCCAGGCCGAGCAGGCCTGTGCAACAGGGACCAGCCAGGGGCTGTGTCCGAAGAAACCCATGCCTCCTCAAATCAAGAGGAGGAGCATGAGGTTGAGGGGGGAGGCGATTCCCCCCTCACAGGAAAGAGGGCGGCGTCATCAGACGCCTCAGAGGATATACCTCCTCCCGCCCAGAAGAAAGCGCGCCGGACACAGGTAGTTCTGTCCGACGACAGTTCGGACTTGGACACCGAGTCCGAGGACTTCGAGAGGGTTCCACGAAGGAACCTCAGGGTTAAGCCCCCACCTCGAAGGTAAATATCCGAAGACTCCCTGAACTATCAGTTCTAGGCTTTGAATGTTATTAACATGTGAGCGCCCATTAACTTGTAGCCCACCACGAGCCCTCCCCACCGATCAAGCCTCGGACGGGGAGACCCCGCCCGCTGAGCTAGCTAAGAGCGGGACCGCGTCGCACCCCTCTCCTCCGGGCGCCACGAAGGATGCCGCGGAGGTGTCCTCCCAACAGGCTCCTTTGGAGCCGGACAATGGAGGTGGGGGCGATGACATCATGGTCGAGGCTAACACCTCGGCCGCTGAAGACCCGGGGGAGAAGCCCCTCCCGGATACTGAGGAGACCAGACGAGGAGATGTCCAGTCACCTCCAAGGCTGTCTCTGGAGCGCACCATGCCTCCGGAGGCGCCGGTTCAATCCCCGGTTGGAGATCGGGTCAACCGATCCCCACCGGTGCCACCGACCCATGGGTGGCCGGCGGAGGCTCTATCTAGCGCCTCCCTCTCCGAGGAGCACCGCACCCTTATGGGTGCGGTACTGTGGAGCATTCAGTCCGTAGACAGTGGACTGAAGGAGGCCTTCAACGGTCTCCTGACGGGCTTTCAGGTGAGCCACGTAATGCTCTGTTCTTTTGAAATATTAATTTCTTTGAGTTATGATTATATACACGGCAGCCCCCGAGCCCTAGGTAAGTTTGGAAAAAATTTACATGGGGGTCAATCATAGATCATTATCTGAACTATGTATAGGACAGTATTTGTCCGGGACAGTCTAGCAGCCCTTAAGAGGACCGGACATAGGATCATATTTATGACAGTTCGGAAGTTATGAACCCGTGTAATTTGATATGGTTTTGTTTTGTACAGGCTTCATCATCGACGGCGGCCGTTAATGCTGCCGAGCTGGACGAGCTGAATCAGAAGCTCAAGAGCTCCGAAGATGAGCTCGAAGCTCTGAATAAGAGATTCGACGAGGCGCAAGGTAAGCCGGACTAGAATATCCAAATTTTTCATCACCGTACTGTCGAAGCATAATTTTTGATGTGTTTTAATGCTTACGCAGTCTCGGCGAAAGAAATTGAGAAACTCAAGGCCGAGCTTGAGAAGGCAAAGCAGGAGGCTGCGGTTGAGAGGACGGCGGCCAAAGAAGCGGCTACCGCGCTCTCCGCCCTGAGAGCCACCAGCGACAAGCATGAGGCTCGGGTGGAGGAAATCCAACAGGAGCTCAGGGACGCCGGCCAAAAGTGCGAGGACCTTGAGCGCAAAGGCAAGGACCAGGCCGCCGAACTATCCACCATGAAAACCAATCTCCAAAAGGAGCGGGTGGATCGGCGGTCTTTTGAAGAACAAGTCAACCAGGCGAAGGCTATCATGGATGGTAAGCCATATTTATTGCAGTGTGTCTACGAGGATAGCAAGTTCGAGTTGCTTACCCAAGTATGGCATTCCTCAGGCGCCTGCTCGGACCTCCAGAAGAGCACAGCGGACGCGAACCAGTTCTATGGTTCGCGGGGAGAAGGAGATGAAGCTCGACTGTTCTGGGCGCAGTTTGAAGCCCCCAAGCGCTCTCCTCTCCTTGTTGAGCAGCTGAAACAGCTAATGGAGCTACACTGGATGGCGGAGCCGGCCATGAAGGATCTCTGCATCCGGCTATGGCACAATGAGCTGTTGCCGGGCAGCTACTTCGGCCTGGTGCGGAAGCTGAGCGACGCCTCGTCCCGGATCGACGCGCTAAGGCGATCTTCCTTCATCGAGGGAGCTCGGATGACCTTTGCGAAGGCCAAGGTGCACTGGCCGGGGTTGGATCCAATGAAGATAGCCACCGCCCCTCCGCCTACTGGAAAAGAGCATAGGCGCCCCGAGCTGTACTTCTCTGGCATAATGGAGGGTGCTCGGGAAATAGAGGCGCAATGTTCAAGAGAAAACGTGTATGAGTAACGCATTGTAATATGTCCGAAGACTTTTTAGCGCGTTTATATTTAATGTGCATGGTTTATCATGTCTTTCGTGTTTTGCATCCTTTATAACTCCTGTGTGGCCGTTAAAACTGAAAGCTGCGAGTCGTCGGCTTCAGCCCCCATGCAGATACTACGCGGGGTGTCTCGACTAACGCACTGTGACCCTTAGCCAAACTATCGGCACCCGAAGGCGGTAGTGTGGGGCGGACAAGGCAATCGGACCATAATGCTTTATTGCTTTCACTTAGCCATAGGGGCGCGAGAAAGGAGTGCGGGGGGCTGATGACTAGCCCCCAGGGGTTGTGATGTTCGGATGAACTGTGGCCAAAGCCTATATCACATGGTTTGTACTAATACCAAACCCATCGTATGACACGGAATAACCTCTGACGAGATTTAGTTAAGCTCGGATTCACACGCCGGTTCTCGCATACCATGACAGTCAGTTTTCGGCTTTCTCCGCTGAGGTGCTTGACCAGGCTAGCCGGAAGCACAATCGCAGCGGTTCTCCCTTTGCCCTTTTAGCCGAACGAGCGGAACATAAAGGGGCAAGCACAGGAGCGGGGCAACCCAACTATTGACCCAAGACATAGTTCGGAACCAATGCATATAAAGCGGAATTCCAAGACGCCGAGCGCAGAATCAGTTGTGCTTAGGGCGATTTTTTAAGGTCGAGCCCCCGGTCTATTAGCCGGTTGCGTCGTAAAGTATACCGAACAGGTTCGCAAGAAAAGAGGGGAAATAGAGAGTATGCCGATAACAGCGAGGTGATCATGCATGATACATCTGTATTGTACTTAACAAGTCTTATTATTCAAATTGCCGATACAACTATTTATAGGTATTAAAAATGAAATATAAGTTTTACAGGAGGGGTTGTACCAAGGGTCTGCGATAGGTCACCTGACGTCCTCGATGTGCCCTGTCGCTCGTCCGCTCCTGCGTCTCCCAAGGAGTTGTATACCTCTATGGGCTTTGCTGTTTGGCGAACGGACCTTGGAAAAAGGTCTTGAGAAGTCGCTGAAGTGTGAATGAGCTTTACGCCTTAGCAGGTACTTTATGGTACCTGTAGTGTGTCCGAAGACATGTCGATGGTGATAGCTCGGTCCAGCCGAACACTTACCCTTTAATAATTTTTCTCCACCACTGCCCATGGAATTTTGAGCGCTAAGTTGTGCCTCCTCGGCACGTACTTTGCCAGTTCTAGGGCCGTGCGATGGGGGGCGAGTCCCTATTTATGGGGAGAAGAAGGTTCTGGTACTTCAGGTTGAGGCCGAGCTCGCTTCCCTGCCTTGGGTGCCTTTACGGCAGTTGTCGGCGCTTGCCGATCATCAGTGTAATGGAATTCGGCCGCCAGGGCCAACGCATGTTCCTCAGTTCGGAGGGAGCGCTCTGTGTTGCCATTGATAGTAATGACCCCCTTGGGGACGGGCATCTTGAGCTTGATGTATGCGTAGTGCGGGACGGCGTTAAAGCAAACGATAGCTGTACGGCCGAGCAGGGCGTGATAGCCGATGCGAAAAGGTACGATGTCGAAGATCAAGTCCTCGCTTCGAAAGTTAACGGGCAAGCCGAACACTACTTCCAGGCTTACAGAGCCCGTGCACCGGGCTTCAACGCCTGGGATTACTCCTGTAAAGGTAGTGTTGCTGGGCTTGATCCTTGACAGATCTATGCCCATCTTTTTCACCGTATCTGAGTAAATCAGATTCAGGCTACTTCCTCCGTCCATTAGGACTTTAGTGAGGTGATACCTGTCTATGATCGGGTCTAGGACTAGGGCGGCCGAACCCCCTTGACGAATACTGGTCGGGTGATCGGGTATGCCGACCATTGGTTATACTTCGGGGCTACAGGCTCTATGGCGTAGACATCTCGAAGGGCGCGCTTCCACTCCTTTTTGGGTATATGGGTGGCATATATCATATTTACTGTTTTTACCTCTGGGGGGAATTTCTTTTGTCTGCCACCGATCGGACCGCGGGGTTCATCCTCGTCTTCGCTGCGTGGGCTCTTGCCTTGGTCCTCGGATGCGAGCTTGCCGGCCTGTTTGAAGACCCAACAGTTACGGTTGGTGTGGTTGGCAGGCTTCTCTTGAGTGCCGTGGATCTGGCAAGGCCTCTCTAGGATCTTATCTAGCGGGGTGGGTCCGTCGTGTTTGCCTTTAGGAGGCTTCTTCCGCTGTCCAGGCCGGGAGTTGCAGAAGCCGGCGTTAACAGCCGTGTCATCGGCATCACTATTATTATGCCGACGCTTGTTCTTGTTGCGCTTCGGTTTCCTGTTTCCATCCCGAACTTCAGAGGTTCCGGGGTCTTCGGGGTTATGGCAACGTCTTGCTAGCCAGTTGTCCTCGCCCGCGCAGAAGCGGGTCATGAGTGATGTGAGGGCGGACATTGTCCTCGGTTTGTCCTGGCCGAGCGGACGAGCCAGCCATTCATCCCGAATATTGTGCCTAAAAGAGGCTATTGCTTCGGCGTCCGAGCAGTCCACGATCTGGTTTTTCTTGGTCAAGAAACGATTCCAGAATAGCCGCGCGGACTCTCTTGGCTTTTGGACGACGTTGCTTAGATCGGAGGAGTCCGGTGGCCACACATAAGTGCCATGGAAGTTAGATCGGAATGCTTCTTCTAGGTCCTCCCAACACCCAATGGAGTTTTTTGGGAGGCTATTTAACCAGTGCCGAGCTGGCCCTTTAAGCTTCAGGGGTAGGTACTTGATGGCGTGGAGGTCATCTCCTCGCGCCATGTGGATGTGGAGGAGGAAATCCTCGATCCATACGGTTGGGTCAGTTGTCCCATCGTATTGCTCTATGTTCACGGGTTTAAACCCTTCCGGGAACTGATGCCGCATCACCTCGTCCGTGAAGCACAGTGGGTGGGCAGCGCCTCTAACCCGAGCTATGTTGCGCCGGTGATTGGCGTCTGTCCTAGCTCGGTTTCGTTCCCCACCTTCATTGTTGCGGCCGAACCAAGGCCGGTACCCTTCCCGTCTATCGGGGGAGTATCCTCTGAATCCGTAAATGGATCGTGTACGACCTGCTCTGTCGTCCAGGTCGTGTCGCAGGTCGAACCTATCATCGGGCTCTAGTGGCTCCTTTCCCCATCTACGGGGTATCGTCGGCCTGTAGCCGGTGTTGTTAGCCGTCCTGTCTCGTCCTCGAGGAGGGCGATCTGGCTTGTCGTATGGGGTATGTTTAGGGGACGGCATATCAGAGAGCTCGTCGTCAAATTGTGGCAGCAGCCTTCTGCGTGGATAACTCTTAGGCTGGTCTGATAGACCGGTACCGTATCCCTCCTTAGCTGAGAGGACTCTCGTCCATTGATCGTTGAGGTTGTCTTGTTCGGCCTTAAGCTGCCGTTCTTTTGCTTTCAGGCTGCGGGCCGTGGCTATAAGCTGTTTCCTGAATAGTTCCTGATCTGCTGGATTATCGGGCATGGCGAAGTCATCGGCTTCCGCATTGTCCTCCCCCTCGATAGAGCGGAGGTAATCGTCGTCCTTGGGATCATCTAGATCGTTGGGGTTGCGGCGGTCTTCCGGCCTCTCTTGACCCTCTAACGGGCGCTCGGGGCTTTCGGGATCGCCGAGGTCCTCCGGGGTGTCTCCGTCCCCGGTGCCATCGATAACTTTATGTCCCTTTTTTCCTTTTGACCGTTTATGCGGCTTTCGGCGTCTTGACGGCGCTTCCTCCGATTTGTCACCATCGTTTTTCGGAGTGTCCACCATGTAGACGTCGTATGTGGAGGTGGCAGTCCACTGCCCGGTCTTAACGGGGGTGAGTGCGCGATCCTCCTCATCCATGTAACCTGCTTCCTCCGAAGCATAGTCCAACATGTCGGTTAAATCCTCGATAGTGGCTACCAAGTGGGTGGTGGGTGGGACGAAAAATTCGTCCTGACCCGTCTGGAGCCCGATCTGAGAACAGATCGGGGTTGGGTCGTCGGTAATCTTCATCGACGAGATCCGATCTAGAGCCTCGTTGAGTATCGAGAGCTCGATCGGGTCGGCCTTCCCAGAGCTTCCGGAGTGAACCTCCGATGCATCCGCGCGGGGAGTGTGTTCGGCAAGAACAGATGTCCGGACGTCTGGCACTATGACCAGGTCTGGACTGAGAGTCAGGTCCTTGCCGGGGTAGATCCCATGGGCGGGGCCGAAAGATGGACCTGGGGTTAAAGCCTCAGAGTCTTCGGGCGTGACAGGCGAGACTGCGAGCCCGGTTAGTGATAGATTGCCCCGAGAGTCTACGGATAACTCTAAGTTCCCGAATCTGACCTCTTGATCAGGGGCGAAACTTCCGACACGGCCTAGATGGCCGGTCGAGTCGGCGTGCAGCACAATGCTGCCGAAAGCGAAGATCTATCTAGGGATGAAAGTGCCCGTGTTGCGGACCTGTTCGTTGATGACAAGACGAGCCATTGATTCCTTTGGCGATCACAGCGGAACTCTCAATGAAAGCACCAATGTCGGTGTCAAAACCGGCGGATCTCAGGTAGGGGGTCCTGAGCTGTGCGACTAGAATCGAGGGTAACAGGAGATGAAGGGGATAGCGTTTTACCCAGGTTCGGGCCCTCCTATGGAGGTAATACCCTACGTCTTGCTTGATTATATTGATGGTATAAGGGTTACAGAGTTGATCTACCACGAGATCGTATGACTAAAACTCTAGATGAGTTCTCTTGGCCTACAACCAAAAACCCTCCGGCTTATATAGACGCCGAGGGTACCTAGGGTTTACACATGGTCGGTTACAAGTCGAAGGGATAAACATGCCTATTTACTACTTTAAACGTGGAGGACACGCCACGACTCTCGAAGCCTCCTTGTTGGAGACAGGGTCTTCAATTAGTCCAGTGCTCGGCAAACGACCCATATAGTCCGGCCCATAAGAAACAGGTCGGCCTCCCGAGGACCCCTTAATCCAGGACTCCCTCAGTCCTTTTGCAGCAATCCATGAGGTTTTGGGGTACTGCTCAGGTTTCTAGTAGGATGCATCAACATTGAGTTTCCTCTCAAAGGCAATACCCTCTTTCCTGGGGTTCCTGTTCAGAATCTGCTTTTTAAGCACATCGCTAAGGGTTTGATGCCCTTTGAGGATTTTGTATATGCCTGTCATATACAATTCCTTCAACCCTGCATTTTCATTAGTGACACTTGTGGTATCCTCAGATGACGAATTTGTGACCACAGAAATAGTTGAAGAATTTGCAGCAATAGAAGCATTTGAACTTTCAGGTGAAGAATGAGGAGTTTCACGTTGGATGCATTTCAAGCAAGGTGGACTGAAATCTTCCTGAGCGGTACTGATCTGTTGAGCAAGCAAAGAATCAATATCCCTTTGAAGATGTTCATGAGACACCCTTAGTTTCTCAAGATCTTGCTTTCTTCGAAGAAATTCATAAGAAAGCTTCTCATGATCGACTAAGAGAGCATCATGACGACTTTGAAGGCTATCAAACTTAGACTGAAGACTTTGAAGTCCCTTAGTCAGAGTTTGAGTGCGATCCATTTCCTCATTCAACAGGTCATCGCTTTTGTCTAGCGGTTTCTGAACCCTTTCCAAAGCAGTTTGTTGTTTGGTGGCAATATTAGCAAGTTTGGAATAGCTAGATTTGAGGTTTTCATCAGATTCACATTCACTTGATTCAGATGAGGAATGATGTTTGAGTACCTTTGAACCTTTTTCCATGAGGCACATAGACGAGGAAGATGGAATTGGATCCATCTCGTGAGATCTGAGGAAATTATTGTATTCGATGAACATGGGATCTTGACGAGTGCGATAACCTTTATCAACATCGGAGAGCCTGTCCCAGATGAGCTTTGCATTCTGAAGATGATAGATGCTTTTAAACATGACTTTTGATAAGCTAGAGCAGATGATATTCTTCGCCTGGGAGTCTAGCTACGTGTACTTATGAATGTCATCAGCATTTGCCATCTTGGAGAGATTCGTCAGTCCTAGTTCAGTAACAGTCCATAACTCGCTGTTCTTCAATATGAGGTGCTTCCGCATGAGGACTTTCCATTTGGGATAGTCAATGCCATCAAAGACGGGGCACACTGTGGATGCCTGGGCACTTTTTGCCATGAAGCAATAGGTGGGAGCATAGTCATCGTTGCCAAGGTTGGAGTCATCATCACTTTCCTCAGTGTTGAAGATTAACTTACTGACGAAGGCAGTAGCGAGGGCTAGGCTTGCCACACCAGAGTTAGACTCCTCTTCAGATTCCTCCTCTTCCTCATATTCTTCAGATTCTTCTTCAGAATCCATTTCCTTGCCAATAAGTGCCTGAGCCTTTCTGGAGCCGTTCTTCTTGTGCGATGAAGACTTTGAAGATGAGGACTTTGAAGATTTCTTCTTTCTCTTCGAGTCATCAGAACTATCATCTTTGTATTTCTTCCTCTTTGATTCTTTTTCCCAGAGAGGACAGTCAGCGATGTAGTGGCCAGACTTCTTGCATTTGTGACAAGTTCTTTTCTTGTAGTCGCTTGATGAGGATTCTGATTTGTTCAGGCCACTTCTTGAAGATTTTCCAAATCGGTCTCTTCTTGAAAACTTCTGAAATTACCTCATGAGCATTGCTAGCTCCTGACTTAGTTCTTCAGGATCACCAAGGCTACTGTCAGTTTCTTCGCCTTCAGATGAGGAAATTGCTTTTGCCTTCAATGCACGAGTTCTTCCATAGCTTGGTCCGTAGAGGTCTCTCTTTTCAGCTTGTTGGAATTCATGAGTATTGAGTCTCTCAAGAATATCAGCAAGATCTAGTGACTTGTAGTCTCCACTTTCTTGAATCATCAAAGCAAGTGTATCGAATGAGGAATCAAGAGATCTCAACAGTTTCTTCACCACCTCATGGTCGGTGATGTCAGTGGCACCAAGAGCTTGGAGCTCATTGGAGATATCAGTGAGATGATCGAAAGTTTGTTGAACATTTTCGTTGTCGAGTCTTTTGAAGAGGTTGAAGAGATTGCGAAGAACATCAACTCGAGAGTCATGTTGAGTTGAAACACCTTCATTGACTTTGGACAGCCTATCCCAGATAAGCTTAGAAGTCTCCAAAACACTCACTCTGCCATACTAACCTTTGCTCAGACGGCCACAAATGATATTCGTCGCTTGAGAGTCGAGTTAATTGAATCTCTTCACATCAGCAATAGTGACTGTGGGAGTGACGGAGGGAACACCTTTGTCCACAACATACCAGAGATCGTTGTCAATTGCCTCAAGATGCATGCGCATATTGTTCTTCTAGTAAGGGTAGTCCGTCCCAACGAAGATAGGACACCCAGCTGAGACCTTGATCATGCCTGCAGTCGACATAACTAAAACTCTAGGTGGTTAAACCAAAATCACATAGAACAAGGGGGTACCTTGCGCTGATACCAATTGAAAGTCGTTATATCGACTAGAGGTGGGTGAATAGACGATTTTTATAAATTCGTCACTGGGGAATTACTGGTTGAGGAATTGGCTAAATGACGAACTACGAGCAGCGGAATAAGTACTCAAGTACATGCGAAACATAACTGTAGTATAGTCATCATGATGAAATGAAACATTCACAGAGCATGAATAGCGTGAACATGATAGGCATGCAGTAGACAAGTGAGTGAAGAATTTGAGATGAGGAAATTGAGAAAGTCTTCAGTCAAATTCTTCAAACAGTAACGATCAGATTTATCAACAAGTGCTTCGAAGAAATATAAGGGTTGAGGAAATAGAACTAGGTGCTCGATGAAGACAATGATTTGATGACCCAGTTCCAACTACTGTGACAGTTGTACATCTGGTTCGGAGTGGCTTGGTATTTAAACCAAAGGACAGACAATCCCAGGACACACAGTCCTTATCGTATTCTCATTGAGCTAAGGTCACACAGACCTCGCCCAACACTTGTGGTAAGTCTTCACGGTAGACTTCCAAACCCTCACAAACTCGGTCACCCGGCGATACACAATTTCCTCTTGGATGCTCTAGACCATGATGCCTAACCATCTGGAAGATGCACAGTCTTCAAAGGTAACAAGCGTCGGTTCCACACAGGAACAATCTCTTCAGTGATGCTCAATCACTTTGGGTTTTGGTGGTTTGGGTTTCGGATTTTTCCTCACTGATGATTTTCTCTCAAAGTTCTCAGAGGATGGGTTGCTCTCAAATGACACTTGTCAATCTCTCTCTAAGCAGCCAACCAACTATTGGTTGAGGGGGGCGGCTATATATAGCGAGGGTGCAACCCGACATGATATGACATAAATGCCCCTAATGATATGACCGTTATGTGGATAAGATATTTGGACAGCTGGCGCAGGGCACAACAACGGTCATAGATTTGAACTCTCAAATTCCTCGTGGCTATCATATTCCTCACGGTAGGCAATTCGCACTGGCGAAATCCTAACTCCTCAGTCAGAACAAATTCCACAAAGAACAGAAGAACTTCGTCTCTGTCACTGAAGAAATTGACCGAACTGCAAGAGATTTCCAAAGGCTTCACTCGAAGGTTTTGGGTATGTGTAGACTTTGAGATGAGCACCACTTGGAAATTCTTCGTTAGTATTACCTCGACCCCCTTTAACAGTACGGTGTTTCCTGTGACTCAAAGAAATGAAATGAAACTATGAAAACAAAAGTCTTCACGCTTCATAGTCCTCGTATCAATATCTTCAAGGTCACACCAATTTCTTCATTCTTCAAAGTCTTCAGCTCATGAAGACATTCATTTTTAGGGGTCGACATTCTTCGTATATATATCAAACTCCTCAGCAACTTATAGACCCTGTGTACACTCACACACATATTATTCCCTTAACCTATAAGTCTTCAATACACCATAATCACTAAGGGGCACGAGATGCACTTACAATCCTCAACCGTCTCTAGGGGCTGCACACAAAAGAACAAACAACTTGCATCCAATGCCGGCAAGAGGGTCGTCAACCCCCTTGACCTCGTTATTTGCAAGAAAGGGAGTTGTGTAGATAATTGTAAAGTGAAAAATAAAATAAAAGGTAATAAATAAAAGCAAGGTAATAATAGTGTTTGTGAATTTATAAGTGAATAGACCCGGGGGCCGTAGAGTTCTCTAGTGGCATCTCTCATAAGCAAAGCATACGGTGGGTAAGCAAATTAGTGTTGGGCAACTGATCGAAAAGCGAATAATTATGAGATGTTCATGGCAATGATCATGTGTATATAGGCATCACGTCCATAAGCAAATAGGCCAACTCCTGCCTGCACCTGCTACTATTACTCCTCTTCAAGAGCGCTTCTATGCTTGCCTCTCTATGTATTAAGTTCATGACAAATGGAGTAATGCTTGGAGAACGATGACATGTTGTACACAAAGAGTACTCAACTAATGTAAGTAAACCCCATCGTTTTATCCTTAGTAGCAACAACACAAATATGCAGCTTGTCCCCTTCTGTCACTGGGATATAGAAACTCATCAGGTTGAACCTACTACAATGCACCACTCCCACCGAAGAAATATCAATCTAGTTGGCCAAACTATCTCAATAGATCAGAGAGCATTAGGAAGCTATGATGATCATGCAAATAAGAATCATAGTAATCAGGTTTGACTCAAATACTTTTCATGAATAATCTGAACATAAACTCACAATTCATCGGATCCAAACAAACACACCATACAAAGGGATTACATCGGATAGATCTAGGCAAAGATGCAATGCACATTGTATTGAAGATCAAGAGAGAGAGAGATTGCCATCTAGGTACTACCTACGGACACGTAGGTCTGTGGTGAACTACTCACACATCATGGTGAGGGCAGCAAGGTTTATGAAGAGGCCCTCCATGATCGGTCTCCCCTCCGGCAGGGTGCCGGAACGGTGGTGTAGAAGGCGTCCCATCAGAATAGAGACTTGCAACGGCGGAAAAAGTGTTTCGAGAGCGTTTCTGGGGTTTCTAGGGTAATTGTGAATTTATAGGCTAGAGAACAACATCGGGAGGTGCTCCACGGGCCCACCACATATCTGGCCACCCCCCCTAGGGGGCGCGACTGGATATGTGGTGGGGCCCTGGTGCCTCTCATGGCCCTCCTCCGAAGCTTCTAGGTCTTGTGTTTGTCCAGAAAAAATCACCAAGAAGTTTAGTGGCAATTGGACTTAGTTTAGTATTGAAACTCTGAAAAGGCAAAAACACGCAGAAAACAGGAATTGGCACTAGGCACTGGGTCAATAGGTTAGTGCTCAAAAATATTATAAATTGGTAAATAAATACCCAAAAAGTATCCTAGAATGATAATATATCAGCATGGAACAATCAAAAATTATAGATACGTTGGAGACGTATCAGCATCCCCAAGCTTAATTCCTGCTCGTCCTCGAGTAGGTAAATGATAAAACAGAATTTTTGATGTGACATGCTAGTCATTATGTAATATTTGGTGTGTATGTTGATTAAGAAATGATGAATTAACAAACAACAAGGCATGACTCCGTCTTCACCACATAGATACAAATGTTATGCACCACGGTATCCAAGTCCGGCAATTGGATCGTACTTTTTCAATTATGCATCAACTTTTTATTCTTCACGCAATACATGAGCGTGAACCATTGGACATAGCATATAGGTGGAATAGAATATGGTGGTAGGTATCAAAGGGGTAAAAAGTGGAGAAGATAGTCTCGCACCAACTAGGCGTACCAACGAGCTATGGAGTTGCTCATCGATAGATATCAATGCGAGGAGTAGGGATTGCCATGCAAATGATGCACTAGAGCTATAAGTGTATGAAAGCTCAACTGAAGTGTTGGGGCACGGATGCTCACAATCACCTATGGGACGGCGCGATGATCAGGACACTAGTATTTTACCCAGGTTCGGACCGATGCTAAGCGTAAAACCCTACTCCTGCTTTTGGTGGATTGATCAAAGGAACACGAAGAACACGCAACGCGTAACCCCGGCAAGAACTGCTGTCGGGGTGAGCTCCTACGTGAGTACAAGTGACCAAAGGTCCGAATCCTGAGCTAGGTTGCCTTGGGCCTCCTTTTTTAGTGCAAGGGGTTACCACAATGGCAAAACAGTCATTATCTATCGATTAGATAGCTTAGCAGAGCTATCATACCTAACTCTGGCATTTAGGACAAAATACCATGATTACTAGTCTAGGTGGCGCTCGGGGGTGCATCCCCGGCAAGCTCTTGCAACCGCTTGGCTAGCCGTTGCTTCTGGTCTTGACACGCTGCAAGGCGGGTGTCAAATGGGTATAACTTGCCTTCTGGTGCACCGCCACGTGCTTCGCGAGAGCTATTTAGCCGCTTGAGGGCTCGACACCGCATCGATAAGTGACTGGTGTAGTGATGCGGTGGAGCGGTGGCTGGTTAGCTCGTGCCTGCTAGGGGACGGCTTGCCGGGTCTTCCGGAGATGTGCGCGCCTTGGTCCCCGGCAAGCTTCGAGGGCGTGGCTGGCGCGTTTTGGGCCCCTCCTGGGCCGTTGTGCTGGCGTTGCCGGTGCTTGCTTGGCCTTCTACAGGTTGTTGCTGCTGGATGCTGGTTCTTGAATGCTTGCTTGGTGATGTGGTAGCCTTCCCAATGGGTTTTGCTACTACCGCCTATGCATAAGTCAGGGGCACTGGGTACCGCTGTCTGAGTGCACCGACAGGAGCCCCCGGGTCTGGCCCACATGCGCTTGCTTTGTGTCGTTGGGTCAGGCCCGAAATTTATGCACATGCGTGCAATGTGAGGGGGTAACTACCAATTTACTGGTCAGCACTGCCCCACCACCTCAGGCCGTTTCCGCCACGCGCGCCGCATGCATAGCGAGGAGCCTGTGGTGGGCGCTCGTGACTTAAAGACCTGATCGTGGCAGAAACCGCAGCGCCATCGATTGGAGCAATGGGGTGGTTACCTGTTCGCCCGTGAGTCATGGGTAGTGGGATTGGTGGAGATGGACGGCCGCTCTGGAGCAGGGGAGGCCTGCTCCCATGCTCTCCCCTATAAATTAGGGGGTCACGGTGGCGATGCTCATCCAGCTCCATCTCCTCCTTACACCCTAAGTCCAGACTGCTCGTCCTTCACTCCTGATTCGTCCTTGAGTCGCCCTTTCCTCCCTGATGCTTAGGTAGAAGGGCCTGGCGAGCGTGTTCGCAGGGCCTTCCCCTCGCGTCCGTGCCTAGTCCCCGCTCTGGGTCGACGACCCTGAGCTGAAGGCTGGCCTGGGGAGTCTCGGATGGGGGAGCGGGCGGCGTGGTGGCCGCGTCAGGGACAGCTGCGGCGACACGCCTGCCGCTACGTCGCCCGCTTCTTTAGCGTTGATGGAGCGCCGCGCGGTCGACATCGTGCCGGAGTCTACATCAGAGACGCAACGTCGCGGTGGACCGTGGTTCCCGCATTCCTTCTTTAAGGTGATGGAGAAAAACCATCCGTACGGCCGCCGCTGGAGTGTGTGTGGTTGCAACTGTGGGTTGCCGTTTATCGCGGTGAAGCCCTCCACCCGCAGCAATTTGGATGGCGCGTACGGGAGGGAGTTCTTCATCTGCACGTGCTTCTTAAAGGCGGGAGAAATTCCCCGCCTTTGGCCGCCGGGGACGACCATGCTCTTTGTGGGGTCCCCGGGCTGCCGCGTCAGGAGCTTGGGCGATGGCGGAGGCGTTCCCTCGAGCGGTGGCGATGAGGAAGACGATGGCGGTTGGCACCCACGATGCATCAGGAGCGCGGATGGGATCTCCGACGCGTCGCGTTCCCCAGTAGCACCATCATCACCAGCAGGGCTCCGGCAGTGCCACCATCTGCACTTGCCCTCCGCCTTCTTTCCCCTTGTAGGTCTTGTCCGCTCCGTCGGCTTTGTTCGCCCTGCCTGGGGATGTGGCCCTTCTGCTCGTTGGACGCGTCCCTCTGGTCCTGGTGGGGAGGCGCCGAATCCCAGCCAGGCGCTCCTCTTCCCCTCTACTTCTTCTCCACCTATCTCCTAGGAGGAGAGGGACAAGAAAGGCATTACGGGGCACTTACCTTTTTATAAGTCAGAAGATGTAGGTGTTCGCCAAGGTTTTGTAAATCACAATGTAATTCATATCCGATTTGTATTAACAAATGAATTAATGAATGTTATTTTACTTCCCTGAGTACTGTGCTTTTCTCTCTTTGTTTCTACTATGTCAATGTGTTCGTTCTCTCCACACGGGACCGCCTGCCAGGTCACTCTTAACCGCGAGCGCCAGAAAGGGGAGCAAGCCCCCGGCAGCAGGCTGGTGTTGTCCTTCGGCAGGGGTCCTTGTCGGTATCGACACAGCCCCTCAGAGCCAATAAGTACCAGAAGCTGAGGAGCGGCTCGTCCCGACAAAGGTTTCTACCACGTGAGGGAAACTCCATCGAACACGTTCGAAAAGAGGGTAAGGATTCCTTTTAGGGAGCATAAACTTGGGATACGCAATTAGACTTATCTTGTTTTAGGAAGTATCCCCTTCCGAAGTACGCTGAGCCGCCATCCTCGTTCCTTCGTCCTCCTTCCATATTTATCTGGTGCCAAAACACACAGGACAAGAGGTCTCTATCCCTTGAGGAGAGAGTGCAGCAACAAGGATTATAGACTTAACAAGTACTCTAGCAAATCTCTAGTAAATAGGCAATGCTATTGAGATCATAAAGGATGCAGAATGATTGTGCGATGCCATGATATGATGCAATGCCTAGCTTTATTATTGTTGCTCAGGGTCTGCGCCTGGCTTTGTACAAAGGGTTACATGCAACTTCAGCAAGGCTTTTACAAAAGGTGGCTGCCGGGGACTGCGCCCGGCAGCCGCGCCTTACGGGTAGAACTTACGAAGATGCTCAATATTCCATGAGTTAAGCACCTTGGTGCCATCTTCGGTCTCCAGACGGACCGCGCCAGGTCTGGTGACTCGTGCTACCCGGTAAGGGCCTTCCCACTTCGGCGTCAACTTGTTGGTACCCCTGGTGGACTGAACGCGCCTAAGCACAAGGTCACCTTCCCCAAGGCTCCAGGCATGTACCCTGCGGCTATGCTAGCGGCGCAGGGCTTGCTTGTAGCATGCAGCACACACAGCAACCCAGAGACGATCTTCCTCGAGGAGCATGGCATCGTCATGCCGCAGCTGCTCTTGCTCTACTTCGTCGTAGGCTAGTACTTGAGGTGACCCGTATATGAGTTCCGTGGGGAGCGCTGCTTCCGCCCTGTAAACCAGGGAGAAGGGAGTCTGGCCGATAGCTCGATTTGGTGTCATTCTGAGGGACCAAAGAACCACCGGCAGCTCATCTATCCAGCGCTTGCTCCTCCTCCGCAATCTATCAAAAGTTCTTGTCTTGAGTCCTTGCAGCACTTCAACATTCATCCTCTCGACTTGCCCTTTGCTCCTTGGATGGGCAACGGAGGCGAAGGAGACCTTGCTTCCAAGGCTTTGGATGTATTGCATGAAGGTGCGGCTCGTGAACTGGGTGCCGTTGTCGGTGATCACTCTGTTGGGTATTCCAAAACGAAACACCAGCCCTTTCATGAACTTGTTAGCTGACTGCGCGGTCACCTTCCTCACTGGCTCTACCTAAGGCCACTTTGTGAACTTGTCGGTTGCCACGAACAAGAACTCAAAGCCCCCGGTAGTGCGGGGGAAGGGGCCCAAAATATCGAGCCCCCAGACCGAGAAGGGCCAGGATAAAGGGATCATCTGGAGAGCTTGCGCTGGTTGATGGATGTTCTTGGAGTGGACAATTCGGTTGCATCTTGGAGGGCAGTGGGCCAATAGAAACCCTGCCGGAAGGCTTTTCCGGCAAGAGCTCTAGAACCAATGTGCGAGCCGCATACACCTCCGTGAATCTCCGCCAACAGCCCTAGTCCGTCCTCCCGGCAAATGCACTTCAATTTCACGCTGTGGGGTCTTTTTCTGTATAGAGTGACATCGACAAACTGGTACATACTTGACCGACGGGCTACTTTTTCGGCCTCTCTTAGCTCTTCAGGGAGTTCTCCTGTTTGAAGGAAACGGACTATGTGCTATGCCCAAGTTGGAACCTGGGGCTCGACAACTAGGACTAAGGTATCTCCTCGTCCGTGGGAGTGCTTGTCTTGACCACGAGAACCTGGGGTTCCGTAGGAGAAAGCTGCTCACCATGCGAAGCGAGACTGCCTCTGGCAGCTTCTCTACCAGCGGCTTCGGGAAGCTCTGCCGGGAAATGCTTGCCAGAGTTTAGTTTTCTTCTTTTCCTGGCCATCGTTGAGGGGGATACCGAAGGTTCAGTGAGGTGAAGGATAAAGGTTCCGGGTTCCACGGGGAGCTTTTGCGCATCGCACTTTGATAGATGATCGGCGATGGTATTTTCTGCACGGGGTACATGCTCTGCTTGCAATCCATCAAAGCACTCCTACAGTTTCCTCACTTCTTCCACGTATGCCTCCATCAACGGGCTTTGATAGTCTTTGTTGACTTGTTTCACCACGAGCTGTGAATCCCCTTGGATGATCAGTCTCTTGATTCCCAACTCCACCGCAATTTTGAGTCCGGCAAGGAGCCCCTCATATTCAGCGGTATTGTTGGTAGCTTCCTCCCGGGGAAAGTGCATCTAAACCAAATACTTGAGGTGTTCTCTGGTGGGGGCGACGAGGAGCACGCCTGCTCCAACACCCTGGAGCGAGAAAGCACCGTCAAAGTATGTGACCCAATCCTTGGGTGTTTCTTTGCCGGGGAGAACTGTCTCTGGGATTTCTTCATCTGGTGTGGGTGTCCATTCCGCAATGAATTCTGCCAATGCCCTGCTGTGGACTGTGGAAGTGCTCTCGTACTTTAAGCCAAAACTTGAAAACTCAAGGGCCCATTCAACTATCCTGCAGGTAGCTTCGGGGTTCCTCAATATGCGCTGCAGCGGGAAGCGAGTGACGACGGTGATCTGATGGGCTTGGAAGTAGTGGCGCAGCTTCCTCGAGGCCATGAGGAGGCCGAAGATCAGCTTTTGCACTCCAGAGTACCTTGACCTAGCCCCCTGCAACAGGGAGCTGACAAAGTACACCGGCCGTTGCACCACTTTCCTTTTTGCCACTTCCTTGGAACTGCCTTTGTCAGCTAGTTGAGATCCCTCTGGTCGTGCATTGGGTCCTGCCGCAGGAGCATCGGTTCTATCCCCGGCAGCATCGGCCGAAGCGGCTGCATCCTCATCTACTTCTCACTGTGCCACCAGCGCTGCACTAACCACTTGATTCATTTCCGCCAAGTATAGCAGCAACGGTTCTTGTGGTTTAGGAGCGACCAAGTTGGGAGCGGAAGAAAGGTAAGTTTTCCAATCTTGCAGCGTGGCTTCTGCTTCCGGGGTCCACCTTACCGGGCCTGCCTTCTTCAGGATCTTGAAGAACGACAGTACGTGTGCGGCGGACTTGGAGATGAACCTACTTAGTATGGCAACGCACCGAGTCAAACGTCTGATATCCTTGACGGTCTTGGGTGCCTGTATCTGTTCAATTGCCTTGATCTTGTCGGGATTTGCTTCTATCCCCCACTGAGATACAAAGAACCCAAGTAGCTTGCCGGTCGGGACGCCAAATACACATTTTTCAGGGTTGAGCTTCAGGTTGATCTTGCGCAGGTTTGCAAAAGTCTCTTCCAAGTCTTGTATGAGAGTTGCTTCATCCTTGGTCTTGACGACTATATCATCCATGTAGGCATCTACATTCTTGTGCAACTGTGGTCCAAATCCAGTCTGCACGGCTCTGGCAAAGGTAGAACCAGCACTTTTTAACCCGAAGGGCATCCGTACAAAGCAGTACGTGCCGCATGAAGTTATGAACGCGGTCTTCTCCTCATCTTCCTTGGCCATGAAGATCTAGTGGTATTCGGAGTAAGCGTCCAAGAAGGAAAGCAGGTCACACCCGGAGGTGGAATCAACAATCTGGTCGATGCGCAGCAAGGGAAAGGGGTCCTTCGGGCATGCCTTGTTCAGGTCAGTGAAATCTATGTAGAGCCTCCATTTCCCATTCGCCTTGCGCACCACCACCCGGTTTGCTAACCAAGTTGGATGTGACACTCCTCTGACCAAACCGGCTGCTGCAAGTTTCTTGATCTCTTCAGCGATGAACTACTGCTGCTCCAAGGCTTGCTTCCTAACCTTTTGCTTGACGGGCCTGGCGTGGGGGCAGACAACAAGGTGGTGCTCGATTACCTCCCTGGGAACACCGGGGATGTCAGATGGTTGCCAGGCAAACACATCGACATTCGCCCGCAGGAAGGCAACGAACGCGCTTTCCTATTTGTCAATAAGGGTGGCGCTGATGGTGAACATGCCACTAGCGCCATCCTGCCCTACCGGGACCTTTTTCGTCTTAGGATAGGTGACCTTGGCTTTCTTGCTAGTGGAACTCTCCGGCAGATCCTTGACGGGCGCAACGCACTCCGAAGAGGCGCGCTTCTTGGAGTCCTTGTCGGTGTCTCTGCTAGACTTCCTTTCTTTCCTTTATTCCTTAGCGGGAGCCGGCGCTTCCGTAGCTTTAGCTGCTACCGCATCTCGATACATCATATCCACGCATATGACTGCATCCTTCTTGTCGGAAGGGACATAGATGATTCCAATGGGTCCTGGCATCTTCAGAGTGTTATAAGCATAGTGGGATGCTGCCATGAATTTTGCCAGGGCAGGGCGACCAAGAATTCCGTTGTAAGGCAGGGGGAGCTCAACCACATCGAACACCACCTTTTCGGTCCAGTAGTTTAATTCCCCGCCAAACGTCACAGGCAAAGTGATCTTCCCCTTGGGTCGGCTCCTGCCGGGGTTAACTCCTTGGAAAGTACCCGTAGCCTTGAGCTCCTCGTCAGGGATTTGCAGCCTTTCGATCACCCTTGGGGAGATCAACTTCAATCCTACCCCGCCGTCAACTAACATCTTGGTGACTTTGAGGTTACAGATCCTTGGAGAAACCAACAATGGCAAACACCCGACCGCGGTGGTGCGATCAGGGTGATCCACATCATCAAAGATGATAGGCGTGCGAGACCATCTAAGTGGCTTTTTGGACTCTGCGGCAGGTTCCACAACGTTGACCTCGCGCGCCCACTACTTGAGCTGCCGATGATAGGAGTGCAAAGATGCACCCCCATCAACACGCATGGCTTAGGTTGCCCTCTGGAATTCTCGGTCACTGGAATGCTCCTCACCATCCTCATCCTCACTCATATCCTCCATCTCTTTCTTCTCTCGGCCTTTGGCCGGCCTTTCCTTTTGCTATGGGGTCTTGCCGCGGCGGCCTCCTCTATGGCCCTTCCCGGCAACAACGTCTTGGCCTTTCTCCTTGTCACGCTTCTCGTACTCCGCCTTCTGCTTCTCAACAAGATGCTCAACCTGGCGGCACTCTTGGAGGTCATGGCCCTTGGTGCAGTGGATCCTGTAGTACGGCCCGTCGGACTTCCCAGTTTTCTCTGTTGCTGCGGCCTCCCAGCAATCAGCGCGCACGACAGCTTCCCTGCTGGGGGTCTCGGTCTTGGCCTTCTTGGCGGCAGTAAGATTACCAGAGCCCTCCACAGCCAATACCGCCTTTCCCTTGTGCTTATTGTTGCGCTTTAGGTTCCTCCCCTTTGAGCCGGGGGCGTCGTAGTCGTCGTCTCAGTCGACTTTGATGCCAGCCTCCTCTCCAGGGAGTTGCCTTCCTTTCTCAGCACGGGCACATTTTTCCGCCATTGTGTACAGCTCATTGACAGTCTTGGGGAGTTTCACATTCATCTTGGCCCGCATCCTCCTGTTGCGCACGTTCGAATGGAACGCGGCAATCACGGCTGCGGGGTGTATTTCTGGGATGTTGCGGTGCACTCAACTGAATCTCTGAATGTACTTCCGCAAGGTTTCTCCTTCCTTCTGCGACAGGACTTGCAAATCGCTGGGCTGTCCCGGCTCCTGATGGCCGCCTGTGAAGGCACCGACAAACTCGTTGCACAGATCAGCCCAGGATGAGATGGAGTTTTCCGGTAGGTGCATTAGCCACGACCTCACATTTGGCTTAACTGCCAAAGGGAAGTAGTTGGCGAGCACTTTCTCATCTCTTCCTCCGGCAGCCTGGACGGCTATCGTATAGATGCCCAGGAACTCCGCCGGGTTCAGCTTCCCATCATATTTCTCCGTCAGCTCCGGTTTGTAAGCTCGTCCCAATGGCCAGCGGACCCGCCGCAGGCCACGAGTGAAGGCAGGGCATCCCACCTCGTAAGGCAGGTACCCGCCAGCACTGGGCGTGGGGTCGCCAGCGTTTGGGCCATTGCACCTGTCAGACTAACGGTGTGCTTCTCGACGCTGCTCGATGGTGATGCGCGCATCTTCTTTCCGCCGATCCTCCAGGACATGCTGCTGGTCCCGGCGATCGCGTGGGCCGGACGAGGCCATAGATGCTTCGTCGAACTCGTCAACACGTGAAGCTCGCCGCGGCTGCTCTTCGGTTTGCTGTGGCAGAGGGGGACTGCACTGTTGGTGTGCCCCCATCGACACGATCGCCGGCCCGGGCCGCCGTGGCCGTATGCGCGTGCTGCGATGCCTCTGCGCGCTGAGATTTATTGGCTTCGACGAAGGATATGAGACTCTGGATGGTAGCTCTCCACTCATCCATCTTGTCAGCCGCCGGCGGGAAGTTAAGCAGAAGCTGGGCTCGTGCCATTTCTTCCAACACTGTGTCCGGCATGGCAAAAGAAGCGGACCGCGACGTCGCCTGGCTCCTGGTGGAACCAAGACGGGCGTCACCATGCTCTTGACGTAGTGCGCCGCTCGCCAGGGCGGTCTGACGTGTGGGAGGCCTAGTTCGCAGGTTCGCGGCTCCGCTCGGCGCTCCGTCTTCTTCTGGATGAGGCGTGCGCCCAGTAGCCGCGTTGGTAACGGGCGCGGACGGGGAATCGCGGCTCGCTCCGGATTGTGCGCCGCCGTGACGACCACGGCCATCCGCACGGCGGGGAGGCGGTGAACGGTCGTCCCCTCCGTTCACGGTGCTGGGGGCGCGTTCGCCAGGGTCTTGTTGCTATCGCTCTTCTCCCGTGTTCCCGGCTCCAACCTCGACCGTGGGGGACACGACGGCGGCGCCACCTGCGCCAGCCGCATCGCCCATGACGCCTTCCCCACTCACAGCCGCCGTGACTCCCGCTGCGCCCGCGGCTGCATGCGAGGGAGCCTTCGAATTGGAAGGATGTGCGGTCACGCTGGGCTTCTTCTTGAGAGCCATGGATGAAGAAGATGATGATGAAGATCGATTCGCCATTCACGAACTCGGGTTTGGGCCAAAGATTTCGGGGCACGGATGCTCACGATCACCTATGAGACCAGAGGCCCCTTTGTGGTTCGGCAAGGGAGGTCACGTTGCACAAAGAGCGGAGAGGATGAGACGGCGTGACGATTAGGACACTAGCATTTTACCCAGGTTCGGGCCGCTGGTAAACGTAAAACCCTATTCCTGCTTTTGGTGGATTGATCAAAGGAACACGAAGAACACACAGTGCGTAACCCCGGCAAGAGCTGCTGTCGGGGTGAGCTACTACGCGGGTACAAGTGTCCAAAGGTCCGAATCCTGAGCTAGGTTGCCTTGGGTCTCCTTTTATAGTGCAAGGGGTTGCCACAATGGCAAAACAGTCATTATCTATGGATTAGATAGCTTAGTAGAGCTATCATACCTAACTCTGGCATTTAGGACAAAATATCATGATTACTAGTCTAGGTGGCGCTCGGGGGTGCATCCCCGGCAAGCTCTTGCCACCGCTTGGCTAGCCATTGCTTATGGTCTTGACACGCTGCACGGCGGGTGTCAACTGGGTATAACTTGAGTTCTGGTGTGCGGCCACGTGCTTAGCGAGAGTTGTTTAGCCGCTTGAGGGGTCGACACCGCATCGATAAGTGACTGGCGTAGCGATGCGGTGGCTGGTTAGCTCGTGCCTGCCGGGGGACGGCTTGCCGGATCTTCCGGAGATGTGCGCGCCTTGGTCCCCGGCAAGCTCCGGGGGCGTGGCTGGCGTGTTTTGGGCCCCTCCTGGGCCGTTGTGCTGGCGTTGCCGGCACTTGCTTGGCCTTCTGCAGGTTGTTGCTGCCGGATGCTGGTTCTTGAATGATTGCTTGGTGATGTGGTAGCCTTCCCAACGGGTTTTGCTACTACCGCCTGTGCATAAGTCAGGGGCACTGGGTACCCCTATCCTAGTGCACCGACATGAAGCTAAGTTGGGTGTTCATCAAACTTGCTTGCTCATGAAGACCACGGGCATTTGAGGAAGCCCGTTATAGGAATATACAAGCCAAGTTTATTATATGAAAAGGTAATTCCCACTAGTATATGGGAGTGTCAACATAGGAGACTCTCTATATGAAGAACATGGTGCCACTTTGAGGCACAAGTGTGGTAAAGGATAGTAGCAAAGTCCCTTCTCTCTTTTCTCTCATTTTTTATATGGTGGGCTTTTCTGTTTTTTTATGCCTCCCCCATTTTCTCTTTTTTTGTATATGGTGGGCTCATTTGGCCTCCCTCATTTTTATGTCATTTTTCGTCCAGAGTCTCATCCCGACTTGTGGGGGAATCATAGTCTCCATCAACCTTTCCTCACTGGGACAATGCTCTAAAAATGATGATCATCACACTTTTATTTACTTACAACTCAACATGAAGAACTGATACGAAGATATGACTCTGTATGAATGCCTCTGGCAGTGTACCAGTATGTGCAATGATCTAGAATGACATGTATTAAAAATATGGAGAATGGTGGCTTTGCCACAAATACTATGTCAGCTCTATATGATCATGCAAAGCATTATGATGATGAACGAACTAGTCATATGAAGTGACGATGGAATTTGCATGGCAACATATCTCGGAATGGCTATGGAAATGCCATAATAGGTAGGTATGGTGGCTGTTTTGAGGAAGATATAATGAGGGTTATGTGCAACAGAGCGTATCATGTCATGGGGTTTGGATGCACCGGCGAATATTTGCACCGATCCTTGAGGTGAGAATGGGCTATGCACGGTACCGAAGAGGCTAGCAATTATGAGAAGGTGAAGATGCGTATGTCCATGGTGTCAAATTAGTCAAAAAGAACTCACATACTTATTGCAAAATTTTATTAGTTTATCATAAATCAAAGTACTCCTCGCATGCCCCGAGGGAGGAGGTTGGTAGGAGTTAACCATCGCGCGCCCCGGACTAAAAACAACACTAGGATTTCAACGAGGCATATAAATGCTCACACATCATCACCATGCATCTTTAGTTTTTACATGAATAACAAGTTAACACCTCTTAATCTCGACACTTCTATGAATTAAAAAATTTGGACTCACACCTTTTTCATATTACTACATCAATGTCATTAATCTATAACTTCTCCACATGTGTAACACAATGGTTTTGATTATCATTCATTGAATACCTAATATACCTGGACTAGTCTTATGACCCATGCAAATTACCATCACTATTACTCAGCTCTCAAACAAATATAAGTGAAGAACGAAAGCATATTATTTCTATAAAATCTACATGCCACCGTGCTCAAAAAGATATAAGTGAAGTACTAGAGCAACTGCCTAGCTCAAAATATATAAGTGAAGCACATAGTGTATTCTAGAAAATTATCATGAAGGTGTCTCTCTCTCAAATAGGTGTGTCCAGCAAATGATGATTGTGACCAACTGAAAGTAAAAGCAAACAAAAGCAAACGACGCTCCAAGCAAAACACATATAATGTGATGAATAAAAATATAGCTCCATGTGACATACCGATGGATTGAGACGAAATAGGGGATGCCTTCTGGGGCATCCCCAAGCTTAGACACTTGATTCTCCTTAGAATTATACTTGGGGTGCCTTGGGCATCCCCAAGCTTGGGATCTTGCTACTCCTTATTCCGTAGTCCGTCGTGACCACACCCAAAACTTGAAAACTTCAATCACACAAAACTCAACAAAACTTCGTGAGATCCGTTAGTATAAGAAACATATTGAAAACTTGAGATACTGTGATAAATTGATTCAAATTCATTTTTGCATAATAGGTACTGTATTCGAATTTCCCCATGGCTTACGCCCCCCCTGATATAGTCCATGACATAATCAAAACATGCAAACTATGCAAGCAAAACAGAATCTGTTTAAAACAGAACAGTCCGTAGCAATCTGTAAAGATCTCATACTTATGTAACTCTAAAAATTCTGAAAACTTAGGAAAACGTAAATAATTTATATAGCAATACTGTGTTAAAATTTCAGATCATTATCACGCTCCAGTAAAAAATGAAAATTACTGCACTGGAGTCAAAGTTTATGTTTCAGATTCAGCATCGTTTCTACTCATCTTGTGAGGCATCCCAAAGGCTTTACTTGGCACAAACACTAATTAAAACATAAACATAATCATTACAAAGGCAACAATCATGTTATCACACAAAAACAGAAAGTAGAAACGAAAATAAATATACATATTGGGTTGCCTCCCAACAAGCGCTATTGTTTTATGTCCCTAGCTAGGCATAATGCATAGTTTCAAGTGTTGTCATCTTGGACACTCAACCCGTAGGTAGCTCTCATGATTGACTCATAAGGTGGTTTAATTCTCTTCCTAGGGAAGTGTTCCATCCCTTTTTTTAATGGGAATTGGAATCTTATGTTTCCCTCTTTCATATCAATAATTGCACCTATAGTTCGTAAAAATGGCCTTCCAAGTATTATGGGACAAGAAGGATTGCAATCAATATCAAGCACAGTGAAATCTATAGGCACATAATTTTTGTTTGCAATAATAAGCGCATCATTAATTCTACTTAAAGGTTTCTTGATAGTAGAATCCGCAAGATGCAAGTTTAGGGAACAATCTTCAATATTAGTGAGACCATGCACATCACATAAAGTTTTTGGTATAGTTGAAACACTAGCACCAAGGTCACACAAAGCATTGCATTCATATTTATTTATCTTTATTTTGATAGTAGGTTCCCACTCATCATGCAATTTTCTAGGAATAAAAATTTCAAGCGCAAGTTTCTCATCATAAGCTTTTATCATAGCTTCTACTATATGTTCGGTAAAAGCTTTGTTTTGTTCATAAGCATTGGGTGAGCTAATAATGGATTGCAGCAAGGAAATAAATTCTACTAAAGACCATTTATCATAATTGAAGTCCTTGTAATCCAAGATAGTGGGCACATCACTAGTTAAAGTTTTGACCTATCCAAACCCACTTTTTCAGTTTTAGCATTAGAATCATCACCCTCCAAGCAAACGGGACGCTCCTTAACTAAAGTAGACTCATCTCCAGTCCCTTTATCATTTATATTCATATATGTAAAAATATATTCAATAGGATAAACACCAATCATTTTAAGATCTTCATCATGATTCCGGTAAAAACCGGGTGGAAGTGCTTTTTCTAAGAATTCTAGCTTAGCTCTCAACTTAGCGGTCCTCTCCTTACTTTCATTAATAGATAATTGGATAGATTTAATAGTCTCATTAAAATCATGCTTGGGTGTCAAAGACTTATTTTTAAGAGTTTCAAAATCAAGAGCAATTCTATCCATGTTTTTAGCCAAAGTATCAATCATATGCAACTTTTCTTCTAACGTAGTGTTGAAAACCTTTTGAGAATTAATAAAAAATTTAATTGTATTCTCAAGATCAGAAGGTATCCTATTATAATTTGTAGAAGCATTGCCATATGAATTACCATAAGAATTTCCATAATTGTTAGAGGAATTATCGGGATACGGTCCAGCATTGAAATTTCCTCTATAAGCATTGTTGTTGAATTATTTCCCGAGATGAAGTTCACGTCAATAGCATCATTATTTTGATCAATCAAAGTAGAAAAAGGAATATCATTGGGATCAACATTAGCATTTTTATTAGCAACCATATTCATAAGAGCATCCACATTTTCACTCAAAGTAGCTATTTCTTCAACAGAATTTACCATCTTACCAGTTGGAGATCTTTCGGTATGCCATTGAGAATAATTTGTCATAATGTTGTCCAGAAGTTTTGTGGCTTCTCCTAAGGTCACATCCATGAAGGTACCACCTGCGGCAGAATCTAGAAGATGTCTAGACACAAACTTTAGTCCAGCATAGAAATTTTGGATAATCATCCACAAGTTTAAGCCATGGGTTGGACAATTTCTTATCATCAATTTCATTCTCTCCCAAGCTTGAGCAACATGTTCTTTATCTTGCTGTTTAAAATTCATTATTTTATTTCTAAGGGAGATAATCTTAGCAGGAGGAAAATACTTGGCAATAAAAGCATCCTTACAGTTATCCCACGTTCCAGTACTATTAGGAGGTAAAGATGAAAACCAAGCTTTAGCTTTGTCTCTTAGTGAAAAAGGAAATAACTTTCATTTCACAATATCATTATCCATATCCTTTTTCTTTTGCATATCACATAATTCAACAAAGGTAATGAGATGTGACGCGGGATCCTCATTAGGACTTCCCAAAAGTTGATCTTTCATGACAAGATTGAGCAATGCAGCATTAATATAAAATGCCTCCACACTAGTGGCAGGTGGTATAGGAGTACTAATAAAATCATTATTATTAGTATTTGAGAAATCACACAACTTAGTAGTATCTTGAGACATGGTGACCTGACGAGCAAAACAAGCAAGACAAGTAAACTAGCAAGTAAAGCAAACTAGAAGCAAACAAGTAACTAGCAAAGGTAAATATTTTTGTATTTTTGATTTTTATGAGACAAACTAAATATAACAGCAAATAAAAAGAAGAAAAAGTGAATGAAGTTTTGTGCGAAGTTACTTGATAGTTGGTGATGGTATTCCCTGGCAACGGCGCCAGAAATCCTTCTTGATACTCGTGATGTGCGTTGGGTTTTCCGTGAAGAGGAACGGGTAATCGCAGCACAAAGTGGGTAAGTATTTCCCTCAGTTATGAAACCAAGGTTTACCGAACCAATAGGAATACCAATCCTCAACCGTCTTCAGCGGCTGCACACAAAAGAACAAACAACTTGTCAATCCCCTTGATCTCGTTATTTGCAAGCAAGTGAGTTGTGTAGATAATTGTAAAGTGGAAAATAAAATAAAAGGTAATAAATAACAGCAAGGTAACGATAGAGTTTGTGAATTTATAAGTGAATAGACCCGGGGGCCGTAGAGTTCTCTAGTGGCATCTCTCATAAGCAAAGCATACGATGGGTAAACAAATTACTGTTGGGCAATTGATAGAAAAGTGAATAATTATGCGATGTTCACGGCAATGATCATGTGTATATAGGCATCACGTCCATAAGCAAATCGGCCGACTCCTGCCTGCACCTACAACTATTACTCCACTTCAAGAGCACTTCTATGCTTGCCTCTCTATGTATTGAGTTCATGACAAACGGAGTAATGCTTGGAGAACGATGACATGATGTAGACAAAGTAAACTCAATTAATGTAAGTAAACCCCATCATTTTATCCTTAGTAGCAACAACACAAAGACGCAACTTGTCCCCGTCAGGTTGAACCTACTACAATGCACCACTCCCACCGAAGAAATATCAATCTAGTTGGCCAAACTATCTCAATAGACCGGAGAGCATTACGAAGCTATGATGATCATGCAAATAAGAATCATAGTAATCAGGTTTGACTCAAATACTTTTCATGAATAATCTGAACATAAACTCACAATTCATCGGATCCCAACAAACACACCATACAAAGGGATTACATCAGATAGATCAAGGCAAAGATGCGATGAACATTGTATTAAAGATCAAGAGAGAGAGATTGCCATCTAGGTACTACCTACGGACCCGTAGGTCTGTGGTGAACTACTCACACATCATGGTGAGGGCCGCAAGGTTGATGAAGAGGCCCTCCGTGATCGATCTCCCCTCTGGCATGGTGCCGAAACGGAGGTGTAGATGGCCTCCCGTCGGAACAGAGACTTGGGGCGGTGGAAAAAGTGTTTCGGGAGCGCTTCTGGGGTTTCTAGAGTAATTGTGAATTTATAGGCCAGAGAACGACATCGGGAGGCGCTCCAGGGGCCCACCACATATCTGGCCACGCTCCCCTAGGGGCGTGGCTGGATATGTGGTGGGGCCCTGGTGCCTCTCCTGGCCCTCCTCCGAAGCTTCTAGGTCTTGTGTTTGTCCAGAAAAAATCACCAAAAAGTTTCGTGGCAATTGTACTCCGTTTAGTATTGTAACTCCGAAAAGGCAAAAACACGTAGAAAACAGGAACTGGCACTAGGCACTGGGTCAATAGGTTAGTGCAAAAAAATATTATAAATTGGTAAATAAATAGCCAAAAAGTATCCTAGAATGATAATATGTCAGCATGGAACAATAAAAAATTATAGATATGTTGGAGACGTATCACGTTGCCGCACGAAATGAGTGAAGGCAGCGATGTCGGATCCAATCTCATCCCCAGTGGGGACATACGGAATGTATCTGAATCCAGTCTCCTCCAAGCAGGGGTGGTGTCTACGGAGGTGGGTGATAGCAGTAAAGGTAGCATCATGGATTGCCATATCAACAGTCACTCCAACACTGCAATAGGTGTGCAGCTCAGTGATGGAGCGGTCACGTCGATCCAAGATAACAACCTCGGCTTGGTACTGCTCCTGGTTGAACTCGCGGAAGTCCTCGTAAACAGTGTACTCGGGGTACCAGTGATATCCCAGCCTGGTCAAGAGGTTGATCAGAATGGCCGGGAATCCACGGGCATCGACAACATAGTCAGACAGACGAGCTGCCTAGAGGGACGCATTTGTAACAAGGAGATTCAAAGATGTCAAATGACAGTGTGTGCATCATAACTTCAAAGGAAACAATTGTCGACAAAACAACTCTCCGGTGGATGTGATCACGAGAACCTAATGTTAGAGTTAGCAAAATCTTTAACCCGAAAGAGAAGAGAGATCAGAACCCAGAGTATAGAAGAGGAATAAAAGATCCTAATACCACCCGATTGAGATGTGGGCCCGTAAGCCACACAACAATGCTAGTATAGTTTTTCAAGTACTAGACTCAACTTCGGCTAAGGAGTTGGAAGGGGGGTTACCGACAGGTAGTCGGCTCTGATACCAACTTGTGACACCCTGATAACTCACAAGTATAGGGGATCGCAATAGTTTTCGAGGGTAGAGTTGTCGTCGTTTTGTCACGGCAGATGCCATGGGTAGGCTTATCGAGAGTGGTTGGGGCCGGAGGACGCCGACGGGCTCTGGGTGCGGGGTTAGGCACAAGCGGTGGTGGACGCACGATGTACCCAGGTTCGGGGCCCTCCGTGGGAGGTAACACCCCTAGTCCTGCTCGGTCTAGTTGAGACAATGGTGAAGTTACAATGGTGCTCCTGGAGCTGTGTCGCTAGAGGAGGAAGAAGGGGCTAGACTACCTCTGCTGCCTCTCTACGTGAGTGTGGTGTGTGGAGAGAGAGTCGTCCCCGTTCCATGGGGGAGGTCCGGCGGGTTTTATAGGCCAACCCCCCGGATTACAATATGAATAAGAGATCTCAGGGGGGGGCCAGCCAGCAGCCTCACTAGCCGGCCGTGGGGCCCCCGGCTGAGGGGTCCCATCGTTAGTAGGGCCCGCCGGCTACAGGGTCCCGTCTGGAGCTGGCGGGGCCCGCACGGTGGGTCCCCGCACCGGTCATGTCACGGCACGGGTTCTTCCTTCGGGGCGTCATCTTGTGGCAGCCGGCCGAGGTCAGCGGTACGGCCGGCCGCACTGTAGCCATGCCGGGGAAGGTAATGGAGTGGTTGGAGGCATGCCGGCACTGTTGGGAGTCCTGTCGTGGTCGGCCAGAGTCAGAGGCACTGCCACCTCCACTGTGGCCGCACGGGCGCTGACCCCCGATGGTATGGGGGCCACTGTAGCTATGCGTACCCGACCGTGGCATCCAATGGGCGGCAGGCCGGGGCGGCAGAAGCCTCCGCCCCTAGCCGGCCAGCATAGCGTAACCGGCAGGGCGCAGCCGGCAGGGCTTAGCCGGCAGGGCGTAGCCGGGCTGTAGGGGGTGTCGGCTCGCCCTCCAGTCGCTTCAGAAAGTTGGAGTAGTGGGTCGCTTGAGGCTACCCCAGGGTTATCCCCCCGATAGTAGTCCCCGAAGCAGGGGAGGCCCGCCGACGAACCGTGGCGGTCCTCGCCGGCTTGAACATCGTCTTTATGCCGCATCATGCCTCGGAGGCCAGATGAGGCGAGCAAGCGGCGGCCGGCTCTGCAGCCGGCCGACGCTTCGCGCGCCACATCGAGCGCCTCACCTGGCGGAGAAGCCGCGCCACGTGGAAGACGCAACGGGCTGTGTCCTGACAGGCCGCGCGACGGACGAGACCGGGCCGTGTGCGGGGCCCGCCAGGATCGCAGCCTCGGCCCGCGTGCACGGATCCTTTGCGGCTCGGGCCGCCGGTTGGCATTCCCGAGCATCATAACTTCCGCCCCGCACGCGGCGGGAAGCGTGGGGGTCGCGCGCAATGAATCCGCCCCCCACGCTCGGCCGCGCGGGGTTTAAATGGAGAAGGGAGAGGGACAGAGCGGCACATTCGCCCCTCTCGCCCCAGTCGCATCGTCTTCGTCGCCCTCCTCCTCCCGCTCCGAGAGAGAGAAGAAGGGTAGAGCCCATGGGAGCGTCGCGCCGCCGCTCGCCGCCGCCGTAGGCCCGCACCACGGCTGAGCAACCACGCCCGCCGCCGTGACCGCAAGGCCTTTGTAGAAACCATGGCGACCAAGGGCGCCTGGGATGGCAGCATCGTGGAGGAGCAGTTCATTGAGCACCTCCGCTACCGCCGCAAGCTTCCGTCGGAGGCGCACCTGGAGGCGCGCATCGCCGGGCTGGAGAACTCCCCGACCCCGCGGGAAGGCGAGGTAGTCGTCTTCGCCGAGCATTTCCTCCGCGGGCTCGGGCTGCCGGCGAGTACCTTCTTCCGACGGTTCTTGACGCGGTTCGGCTTGCAGCCTCACCACCTCGCCCCCAACGCCGTCTTGCAGCTGTCGGCATTCGTCACCCTCTGCGAGGGGTTCTTGGGGGTGGAGCCGAGGCTCGACCTCTGGTTCCGGCTGTTCTTCCTCAAGCGGCAGATGGTGGTGGACCCGGCGACGCAGGCGAAGGTCATGACCGCCTGCGGAGGTGCCCTGATCCACATCCGCATGGGAGCCGGCTTCCCGAAACTCCCGCTGCAGGAGTCGGTGAAGGACTGGCAGCGGGGGTTCTTCTACGTGAAGAACGTGAAGCCGGAGGAGGATTATATCAACCTCCCTGACTTCGTCAACCAGCCGCCGGCAGCGATGCTGAACTGGCGGGCGGCTCCGCCCCAAGCGCCCGAGACGGCAGACCGGCTATGCGAGCGCCTGCTGGTGATGACCGGGGCGGAGGGGCTGAAGGCCACCGACCTGTTGGCCGCGATGGTGGCGCGCCGGGTGCAGCCGCTGCAGAGCCGGCCGCACCTGATCTGCTAGATGGGAGGGCGGCACGACCCCTGCCGGCTCTCCACCAAGGAGCTGAAACCGATCCACGTGGCGAGGAGGGTGAAAGCCATCTCGCAGGCGAAGCTGAAGGAAGAGGGGTGGCAATGGGGGAAAACCCCGTACAGCCGGAGCCGACCGGCGCCGCGGGTAAGTGACTAGCCGTCTCCCCCTCTCCTTCCTTTTTTAGAGACGGCGTCCCCCTTTGGTCTGACGATGTGGCGCTTTGCCGACTCGCAGGTTTTCGTGCAGTTGCAGAACTACAGGGAGCCGGCCGCTGACTTGGCGGACTCGGACCCCGAGGAGGTCAAGGACGTCGACGACGTGGAGCCGGCGGGAACGGAACAAGCCGGCGCGTCCGATGCCGGCGAGGCAGAAACGGAGATGGAGGAGGCTGAGTCGACGGGTGAGTCCCCTCCCACAAAGCATCTACGGGATTGGACCGATGATGACGCTGAGTCGGAGGAGTCGCGTGCTGCAGAGGCTCCGGAGGACGAGGTCATGGCGCCGAGGAGGCGCCCGCGCCAAGCCGGCCACGAGTCCAGCTGGGGTGGCCCAGACACGGGCGACAAGGGGAAGGGGCTGGTTGTTGCCAAGCCGGCGCCCAAACGGGCGGCCACCGCGCAGCCGAGCGGCAGCCGCGGAGGCGGTGGGAAGAAACAGCGGGTATCGCAGGCGGGACCCACGAGGAGGGCGGTCCCCGTCGTCGTCGGGTAAGCCCATCTCCCCCTCCACCTTGGGTTTTTCCCTTTCTCCCTGGTTCCTTATCCCGCCACGATCAGGGAGGCGCGCGCCCTGGGGAGGACCCCAGGCGGCGAGGCCACGAGGACGGCGCCGCCGGACACCACCGAGGAGAGGGAGCGCCAGGCGTGGCTCGACCTCGAGGCGGCCGAGCAGGAGCGGCGCGTTGAGGAGCGCTGCCCCTGGGAGAAAGCGGCGGAGAAACTGAAGCCGCAGGGAGGGGCCGGCGGAGAGGCCGCTGGTGGAGCGTGGGAGCCGTTCCCCCGCGGCCAGGAGAGGAGGTCGAAGGACCACCACGATCCCGAGCGGCGGGCGGAGGCGGACGCGAAGGCCGCGGAAGACGCGCGTGCGGCGGCGGGCGCGGACACGGCCGGCGCTGGAGGGAGGGAGGAGATGGGCCGCGACGCCACCCAGCCGGGGGCGGGTGATGTGCCGCTAGGGCCAGAGGGGCCCCCGGAAGTCGAAATCCCGGCTCTGGATGTGCCGGCCCCGGATGTGCCGGCCCCGGAGGCGCCGGCTCCGGAGGTGCCCGCACCGGAGGAGAGCCGGCCAGGAGCGGCCAGAGGCGGTGCGTCGGAGGGAACGATCGTCACGACCGGGGGGACGACCGCTGCGAGTTCGTCGTCGGGGCCCCCCGGCACGATGGCACCGGGAGGGGTAGGTCCCCTGGTGACCTCCGGCAAAGGGGGGCCCGCGGACGGGGGCCGGCCGCAGCAGAACTGGGCCGCAGCCGGCCGCCCGGTCATTGGTGATCCGCCAAGCGCCCTTGGGGCGGCGGTGGCCGCCGTCGTCGAGGCGTTTGCTGCCGCGCGCGCCCAGACATCGCAGGACGCTCGAGCCGCCAACGACCGGCTGGTGCATCTGGAGCAATCTATCACGGTAAGTTCTCTTCTTTCCTTCTTTTCTTGCTTTGGCGTTTTCTTTCTTTTCCAGTGGGGGCGCGTTAGCGCACCCACTGGGTGTAGCCCCCGAGGCTCGAGCCGGCTGGAGCGCAGGCGGGTCGAGCCTAACGCTGCTATGTATCTTCGTCCTTCGCAGGCAGCGCATGACCGACGGGTGGCCGCGTACAACACCCTGCTGGGCTTGTACCGGGAGGCCAAGGGCCGGCTGGCGACTCTGTCCACGGACCTGCAAGGTATGGAACCTCGCGATCTTCCAGTGGGGGCGCACAAGCGCACCCACTGGGTGTAGCCCCCGGGAATCAGGCCGGCTGCTCCGGAGGCGGGCTGAATCCCTTTCTTCGTTTGGTTTCTTACAGCGGCCTCCTCGTCCCGAGCTGCCACCCACGCCGAGATGGTCAGCCTCCGCCGCCAGGTGGTGCAGCTTGGGGAGCAGCGGAGTCTCTTGACCGCGGAGTGCCACCGGCTCAGCGGGGAGACGGAACAGGCGAAGGCGGAGAAGGAGGAGCGCGAGGCGGCCCACCGCAAAGAGCTGGCGGACCGCGAGGCGGGCCTTCGTCGGGAGGCGGAGGAGCGGGAGAAAATCCTCCGCCAGGAGCTGGAGGCCAAGGACGCCACGCTGACCAAGGCGGCCGAGGATGCGCAGGCGGCCCGGGATGAGCACGAGCGCCGGCGCCAGGGGTGGTCGGCCAGGGAGGTGGAGCTGCAGGAGCAAGGGCACGAGGTGGATCGAATGCTGCGCGGTGAGTTTTAAACACCTTGCTCTTTCCGCGCGTTGCTTCTGGGTTTTCCGGTTTGCCTCTTTGCTCATCCCGCGTATTCTTCTTTTATATTCTTAGGGCTTTTCCCCGGTACACAGGAGGCCGCGGAGGCGGCCGTGGAGGCCCACCGTGAGGGCCAGCGGGCGCAGGGGGAAGCCGTTGGGCAGCTTGCCCCCTGGACCTTGGACGAGGTGGGGATCGCCGCCGGGGCGCGGCTGTCGGAGGTGGTTCGAGCCCTGAAGCGGCTCCAGGCAGCCGGCGCGGCGCTGGTTCGCACCCTTTAGCCCGGCGCGGTGGAGCCGGTCTCCATGAGCCGGCTGTCGAGGTGGCTGGAGTTCGGGACCGCACGGGTGAACGCTTGGAGGGCCTCCGTAGCACGCGCCGGTGCGGGCATGGCGCTTCGCATTGCGAGGTCATGGTACCCTGAGCTGGACTTGGGTCTGCTCATGGCCCAGCGTGTCGGCAACAACGCGGAGTTGGAGGCGGTGGCCGACGAGCTGTCCGTGAGGGCGAGCGACCTCGCGTCCTTCGCCGCGTGGGACGAGTACGTCCCGGAGAGCGAGGCGGACGGCGTGGTGATCCCGGAGGACCGGTACATGCTCGCCCTGGACGACCCGGAGGGGAGCGCCGCCGAGACCGACGAGGAAGAATCCGGCTCCGACGCCTATGCCGACTCCGAGCTGGCTCCGGATTTGGAGACAGGAGCCGCCGCGGGGCGCACCGCGGACAAGGACGGGGCTTCTTCGTCGGCCGCCGCGGGCGGTGCCGGAGGAGATGACGGTGTTGGCGCCATCTAGAGCTTTTATCTCTCTGCATAGTTAGACTGCCATTCCACCCACTGGGGGTGTATGTAATGAACTCGTGGCCGTGGGCCCTTTTTAAGTTGTATAAAATTTTTGGTTGCTGAAATGTTGTTTTATGCGTCCTGGCTCGGCCTTACCCTTTTTTGCTCTTTTGGTTCTGTTCGCTCAAAACCTTTTCCTCTTGGCTTCGGTCCCGCCAGCCGGACAGCCGGGAGCCGGTCTGTAGCTGGGACGGGGTGTCCGCCTCGAGGGAGCCAGTCGTGAGTTCGGAAACCACAGGAGTTTTTTGGGTAAGGTGAGTGACAGAGGCGGAAAGAGAGTGATCCGGCTAGCCCTAGCCGGCGATCCCCTTTGCAAACGATTTTTCATGTGAGCTAAGCTTTTCCGTCTCGAGGTCCCATCAGCCGGACAGCCGGGAGCCGGTCTGTAGCTGGGAGGGGTGGGAGGGCTCTTTTTAGTTCACATTACTTGACCGGCTTCGGGGGGAGGGCAGGACTAGCCGGCGAGCCCCCAGGACCGGGAGCCAGCGAGCGAAAATCTTTGAAAGAGACGAAGAGGGGCGTGTCCCAAGAGCAGGCTTGGGGCACCCATAGTATTCATATGCCCAAAAGGGAAGGATATATACATACACTAGTTCTTAGCAGTAAAACGGATGGAGGAGCGCCGCGTTCCACGGGCGCTCCGTTTCCTCACCGGAGGCGTCTCTCTTGCGCTTCTGCGGCTTCTGGGCGTCTATTAGATAGTACGCGTTGTTATGCAGTGCCCGGCTGATGATGAACGGGCCCTCCCATGGGGAGGACAGCTTGTGCTGGCCGGCAGTTCGCTGGATCCGCCTGAGCACCAAGTCTCCTTCGCGGAAGGAGAGTGGCCGGATCCGCTTACTGTGGTAGTGCCGGAGCTTCTGCTGGTAGATGGCCGTCCGGCTCAGAGCCAGCTCGCGAGCCTCCTCGAGGAGGTCGACGCCGTCTTCTCTTGCCTCCTTTGCGTCCGTCTCCGTGTACAGGGTAACCCGAGGCGAATCAAACTCGATATCGGTGGGGATGATTGCCTCGGACCCATACACGAGAAAGAACGGGGTGTAGCCGGTCGACCGGTTGGGCGTGGTCTTGAGGCTCCAAAGGACAGCCGGCAGCTCTTCGACCCAGCAGCCGGCCGACCGAACCAGTGGCGCAACGAGCCAGGGCTTGATGCCGGCCAAGATCAGGCCGTTTGCCCTCTCGACCTAGCCGTTTGACTGTGGGTGGGCGACGGACGCCAGATCGAGCCGGATGCCCTGCATGGAGCAGAAACGCGCTAGCGCGCCCTTGGCGAAGTTTGTGCCGTTGTCGGTGATGATGCTGTGGGGGACGCCGTAGCGGACCGTGATGTCTTCGATGGACCGGACGGCCGTGGGGCCGTCCAGTTTCTTGATTGACCTAGCCTCGATCCACTTGGTGAATTTGTCGATGGCTACCAGCAGATGCGTCATGCCGCCTCGTGCGGTCTTGAAGGGTCCTACCATGTCCAGCCCCGAGATGGCAAAAGGCTACAAGAGGGGGATGGTTTGGAGGGCTGAAGCCGGCAGGTGGCTCTGCGTGCTGAAGCGCTAGCAGCCTTCGCACTTGTCGACCAGCTGCTTGGCCGCCTCCAAAGCAGTCGGCCAGTAGAAGCCGTGGCGGAAAGCCTTGGCCACCAGGGTCCTGGAGGTGGCGTGGTGACCGCACTCGCCCTGGTGGATGTCGAGGAGGATCTCTTGCCCTTTCTCCGGCTCGACGCAGCGTTGGAAAACACCGGTGGTGCTGCGATGAACAAGCTCGTGGTTGATGATGCTGTAGGCCGGAGCTCGGCACTGGATTTGTCTTGCTGTGGCCTCATCGGAGGGGAGCTCGCCGCGTAGGAGGAACGCTAGGATGGGCTAGGCCCATCAGGGGGCCGAGACGGGAGCCGGCTCGGGCTCAAGGGGGCGTTGGCAACGGCAGGAGCCCCCGGGTCCGAGGGACCAGTCCCCGGGTCTGGCTCGCCAGCCCCCGGGGCTGGAGCAGTAGAAGGGGCGTCGATTGCCATCATGACGGCCATGGGTTCGGAGCCGACCGCTGCGGGCGCGGCCGGCTCACTGGCCGGAGCTGGTGCTGCCGGCTGGGCAGCCGGAGTTAGTGGAGCTGGCGGAAGGGTCGACGCCGATGGTGCCGGCTGGGATGCCGGAGCTGTCGATGGGCCGGCTGCATTAGCCGGCACGAAGATGGACTCCGATTCGGGGGAGGGCTTGATTGAAGGCTTGAGCAGCCGCTCGAGGGAGACGCCGACTGGGATGGCCTACCGGGTGGAGTCGATCTTCGCCAGTGTATCGGCTGCCTCGTTGTCCGCACGGGGGACATGATGGAACTCACACCCCTCGAAGGAGCTGGTGAGCTGCTGGACGAGGAAGCGATAGCTGGCCATGTTGGCGTCCCTGGCGTCCCATTCGCCAGAGACTTGCTGCACCACGAGGTCGGAGTCGCCGAAGCATATGATGCGCTGGATGCCGATTTCCTTGGCGAGCCGGAGGCCGTGTACGAGGGCCTCGTACTCGGCCACGTTGTTGGAGGCGGCGAAGTGGATCTGGAGCGCGTACTTGAGTTGATCTCCCCTTGGGGACGACAGGACGATGCCGGCTCCCAGGCCGGCCCGCATCTTCGAGACGTCGAAGTGCATACGCCAATGTGTGGAGTCGGGTGGAGGTGGCACGAACTGGGTTTCGGCCCAGTCGACGAGGAAGTCGGCCATTGCTTGTGACTTGATGGCGGTGCGCGGCTCGTACCGTATCTCGTAGTCGGCGAGGGCGATGGTCCACTTGGCTATCCGGCCGGTGGCGTCCCGGCCGCACATGATTTCGCCCAGTGGCGCTGTTCTGACCACGGTGATGACATGCTCCTGGAAGTACTGCTTGATCTTCTGGGCGGCGAAGTATATGCCGTAGCACATCTTCTGGTAGTGGGGGTAGTTCTGCTTGGAGGCGGAGAGGACCTCGCTAAGGTAGTAGACGGGGCGCTGGGTTGGCAGCGCTTTGCCTTCCTCCGATCGCTCCACCACCAAGACGACGCTGATGACGCGCGTGGTTGCCGCGATGTAGGCGAGCAGAGGCTCCTTCTCAGCCGGCGCGGCTAGGATGGGCGCGCTGGTGAGGGCCCTCTTGAGGCCACGGAACGCCTTGTCCGCCTCGTCGGACCAGTCGAACATGGCCGGCTTCTTCGAGGGGTCGCGGCCCGGCTCGACCAGAGCCGTCTTGCGCAGGAGCCCGTAGAGGGGCAAGGCCTTTTCGCCCAGCCAGCTGATGAACCGGCTGAGGGAGGCGAGGCAGCCGGTGAATTTCTGGACGTCGCAGAGCCGGGTCGGCTTGGGCATGCGCTCGATTGCCCTGATCTTCTCGGGGTTAGCTTCGATGCCGCGGGCGGACACGAAGAAGCCCAGGAGTTGGCCGGCTGGGACGCCGAAGACACACTTCTCCGGGTTGAGCCTGATCTTGTATTCGCGCAGGTTGGCGAACGTCTCCCGGAGATCGTCGAGGAGGCTGAAATGCTTCTTGGACTTGACGACGATGTCGTCGACGTAGACGTGGACGTTCCTGCCTATCTCAGGCAGGAGACACTTCTGCATGCAGCGCTGGAAGGTGGCGCCTGCGTTCTTCAGGCCAAAGGACATGGTGATGTAGAAGTAGGCCCCGAAAGGGGTGATGAAGGAGGTTTTGAGCAGGTCGGCCGGGTCCAGCTTGATCTGGTGGTAGCCGGAGTAGGCGTCCAGGAAGGACAGCAGATCGCAGCCGGCCGTGGAGTCGATGACTTGATCGATCCATGGCAGGGCGAACGGGTCCTTGGGACACGCCTTGTTCAGGCTCGTGTAGTCGATACACATGCGCCAAGTTTTGTTCTTCTTCAGCACCAGGAGTGGGTTGGCCAGCCAGTCCGGGTGGAATACCTCCATGATGAAGCCGGCTGCGAGCAGCCGGGCGATCTCTTCCCCTATAGTACGCCGCTTCTCCTCGGAGAAACGACGCAGGGGTTGCTTGACCGGCTTCGCATCCGGCCGTACGTGAAGCTTGTGCTCGGCGAACATCCTCGGAACACCCGGCATGTCCTTTCGAGACCATGCAAAGATGTCCCGATTCTCACGGAGGAAGTCGACGAGCTCGCTTTCCTATTTGCTATCGAGGCGGGAGCCGATGGTGATGCATTGCTTGGGGTTGGCCGGGTCGAGTGGCACTTGCCTGGTGTCTTTGGACGGCTGGAACAAGGCCTCGCCGGCTGACCGGGACGGAGGAGCCGGCATGGCCGGCTGGCCAGAGGCATGGGCCACGAGTCGGTCGAGCTGCCGCTTCTCCTCTGCTATCTCTAGGGCTTCGGCCAGCCGGCTGCCGTCCCGCACGCACGCGATCGACATCTTCTAGTCGCCGGCTATGGTGATGATGCCCTTGGGACCCGGCATCTTGAGCTTGAGGTAGGCATAATGGGGGGTCGCCATGAACTTGGCGAGAGCCGGCCGGCCTAGCAGCGCGTGGTAGGGACTGTCGAGGTCCACCACCTCGAACCATACTGGCTCGCGGCGAAAGTGGCTGTGGCCGCCGAAGAGAACGTCGAGCTTGATCTTGCCGACGGGGGTGCAGGACTTTCCCGGCATGATGCCGTGGAAAACGGTCCGGCTCGCTTGCAGGTCCTCCACCTTGAGCCCCAGCTTGAGCATCGTGTCGAGGTAGAGGATATTGATGTTGCTGCCCCCATCGATCAACACCCGCGAGAAGCGGCACGTGCGCCTCTCGGAGGCGATGGTGGGATCGAGGACGAGGGCGTAGCTGCCGGGGCTTGGCATCACGGCCGGGTGGTCCGCCCGGCTCCAGGTGACCATCTTCTCGGACCAGTGCATGAACTGGGGAGTCGCGGGCATGGTGGCATTCACCTCGCGGTGGAGCCGGCATTGAGCGTGCTTGTCCGTCTCTTCACTGGTGAAGACGACGTAGGAACCGTCTTGGACGGGGAATTGGTCAAGCAGCCGGCCGTCGTTCTGAGCCGGAACCGGGGCCTGAGCCGGAGCGGGAGCCGGAGGCGGCGCCGGCGCGCGAGGAGGTGGCTGGGGAGGAGTCGGAAGACCCTCGCCCCGGGCCAGCCGCTGCGAGAAGCTGCACTGCCGGAGCGTGTGCGTGGCCGGCTTGGCGCCGGAATGGTGTTTGCAGGGGAGATCGAGCATCTGCTCGAACGTGAGCTTGGGCTGCCAGGCAGCCTTGCCGGTGAGCTGACGCTGGCTGGAAGCCTGGGCAGCTGGCTGCTCTTTCTCGATTGAGGCAACCTTCCGGCTCCCATAGCGGGGATCCGGCTGGTCGGCCTTGCGCTTGTTGTTCTGCTGCTGCCGGTTGTCGGCAACCACCCGCGGTGTGGCGGGCGGCGGAGCTGACTTGGCTGGCATGGTGACCTTCATCCGCATAGCGGAGTCGGCCATGGCGTACTTGTCCGCCTTGGCCATCAGGTCCGCCAGGGTAGCCGGCTCGGAGCACTGGAGCTTGTGCTTGAGGTGGGTGCCGTCTCGGCAACCCTCGATGAAGTATTGGATGGCCTGCACCTCGTGCACCCCTTCGCAGGAGTTGCGGAGCTCGGTCCAGAGTGTGAGGTATTCGCGGAGGGGTTCCTCCGGCCCCTGGACGCACATGGCCAGCTCGCGGGGCCGGCCAGGCCGCTTGTAGGTGCCGGTGAAGTTGCGGACGAACGCTTCTTCGAAGTCCGTCCAGGTGTTGATGCTGCCGGCCGCCAGGCTGTTCAGCCAAGTGCGGGCCGAGCCGATCAGCATGAGGGGGGCGTAGCGGACGGCTACACGCTTGTTCCCCCTGGCGATGCCGACAGCGGTGGTGTAGTCGATCAGCCAGTCCTCCGGCTTGGCAGCCCCGTTGTACTTTGGGGTGTCGCGGGGAAGCATGAAGCCGGGCGGAAACGGCTCGTTGCGGATCCGGGGGCCAAAGCACGCCGGGCCAATCGAGCCCTCCTCCTCGAGGAGAGCCGACTGCGCCAGCCGGTCAAGGCGGAGCCGTGCGTCGTTCTCGCTGTGAGGGACCCGCGGCCCGAGCCGGGCCGCGAGTTCGGGGCGGACGACCGGCGAGACGGACCGTGCCGGGTCCTGTCGTGGATGCGGAGTGTGTCCGCGGCTACGGCGGCTACCGCCAGCCGGCGCCTTGTCGCGGCGGTTGCCGTCAACCGGGTTGTTGCTGCGCCGGCTATTCACAGCCGGCTGCTCGTTCCCGCGCAGCTGGGAACGCTGAGCGTTGCTTCCCTCGGCCCGCCGGCCGGAGGGGCGGGGGGAACTGGAGTGCTGAGCCGGCTGACGGTCAGCAGCCCCAGTGCCCGCGCCCTCCGGACGGGGAAGCTCGGAGACGGCTCCGCCGGGGGCGAAACCGACTTGTTGCGTGTTGGCGGTGTCGATGAGTTCCTTGATGTGCCGCTCATGTACGGCACGCTCCTCACCCACCAAGGTAGCCAGATCCTCGTAGGCTACCTTGGCGGCCCGCAGGTTGGCCGCGGGGGTGTCGTAGACGGGAAGGCGGCCGCCGAGGATTTCTGCGACCACGCGGACGCGGTCACGCACAGCCCCACGCCGGCTGGGCTCGGTGCCAGCCGGGGTGAGACCATACGCGGAGGCGTACTCCCGCTGCGCGGCTTCCATCTGGCGCCGCTCGGTCGCGAGGGCGCTGGCGTCTTCGAATAGTATATGGCGGATAGCCTCCAACTCGGCTGTGGCGGTGGCCGGGTTCGCCGTCGGGGCAATGGGGGTGCTCAGACCTCGGAGGGTAGCGGCGAGCGGGTCGGAGGTACCGGCGCGGGCGGCGGCCGCGTCGGCCTCGCCCCGCACACGGCCCGAAGTGGTGGAGGAGGCGGTGACCATCACCCCCACGCGGGCGCGGGAGCCGCTAGCCTCGCCCGTGGCGAGTGCACCCACGGACACGGGGGAATCGGTGCAGTCGAGCACCTGGCTAGGGTACTCGTCGGCCGCCGGCCCGTCGGCGATGCTTAGCTTGCCGAAGCACCCGGCGAGCGTAGCGACGTCGAGCGCGAGGCCGCGGCCGAGGCACTCGTCAGAGAGGCCGGCCGCGTCGCCCACAGAGCCTGCCGGAGCAAGCCCCACGAGCATGCATTTCCGCCCGGACGCGGGGCGGCCGAGGGAGGCGGTGAAGGGTCCCGCCCGGAGCGTGATTCCGGCCGGCGCCGCGTAGGGCCCCACGGTGGGCGCCAACTGTCGTCGTTTTGTCATGGCAGATGCCATGGTTAGGCTTATCGAGAGTGGTTGGGGCCGGAGGACGCTGACGGGCTCCGGGAGCGGGGTTAGGCACAAGCGGTGGCGGACGCACGATGTACCCAGGTTCGGGGCCCTCCGTGGGAGGTAACACCCCTAGTCCTGCTCGGTCTAGTTGAGACAATGGTGAAGTTACAATGGTGCTCCTAGAGCTGTGTCGCTAGAGGAGGAAGAAGGGGCTAGACTGCCTCTGCTGCCTCTCTATGTGAGTGTGGTGTGTGGAGAGAGAGTCGTCCCCGTTGCATGGGGGAGGTCCGGGGGGTTTTATAGGCCAACCCCCCGGATTACAATATGAATAAGAGATCTTAGGGGGCCCCCAGCCGGCAGCCTCACTAGCCGGCCGTGGGGCCCCCGGCTGAGGGGTCCCGTCGTTAGTAGGGCCCGCCGGCTGCAGGGTCGCGTCGGGAGCCGGCGGGGCCCGCACGGTGGGTCCCCGCGCCGGTCATGTTGCGGCACGGGTTCGTCCTTCGGGGCGTCGTCTTGTGGCAGCCAGCCGAGGTCAGCGGTACGGCCGGCCGCACTGTAGCCATGCCAGGGCAGGTAATGGAGTGGTTGGAGGCGTGCCGGCACTGTTGGGAGTCCTGTCACGGTCGGCCAGAGTCAGAGGCACTGGCACCTCCAGAATGGCCGCACGGGCGCTGACCCCCGATGGCATGGGGGCCACTGTAGCCACGCGTACCCGACCGTGGCATCCAATGGGCGGCAGGCCGGAGCAGCAGAAGCCTCCGCCCGTAGCCGGCCATCATAGCGTAGCCGGCAGGGCGTAGCCGACAGGGCGCATCCAGCAAGGCGTAGCCGGCAGGGCGTAGCCGGGCTGTAGGGGGAGTCGGCTCGCCCTACAGTCGCTTCAGAAAGTTGGAGTAGTGGGTCGCTTGAGGCTACCCCAAGGTTATCCCCCCGACAAGAGTATTCAACCCAAATTTATAGATTCGACACAAGGGGAGCCAAAGAATATTTGAGAGTATTAGCAGCCGAGTTGTCAATTCAACCACACCTAGAGATTAAATATCTGCAGTAGAGTGATCAGTAGCATAGTAGTATGATGGTTTTGATAGCAGTGGTAGCAGTAACAGTAACGGTAGCAGTGATAGCAATAGTTTTGTAGCAAGTGTAACAGTAGCAGCAGTAGTAACTTAGCAAGAAGAATATGTGGAAAACTCGTAGGCACTAGATTGGTGAATTCGTTGGATGATATTCATCATATAACAGTCATAACCTAGGGTGACACAGAACTAGCTCCAGTTCATAAATGTAATGTAGGCATGTATTCCGTAAATAGTCATACGTGCTTATGGAAAAGAACTTGCACGACATCTTTTGTCCTACCCTCCCGTGGTAGCGGGGTCCATAAGGAAACTAAGGGATATTAAGGCCTCCTTTAAATAGAGAACCGGAACAAAGGATTAACACATGGTGAATACATGAACTCCTCAAACTACGGTCATCATCGGAAAGTATCCCGACTAATGTCACTCCGGGGTTTACGGATCATAACACGTAATAGGTGCGTATGACTAGCAAGATCGGATCAAGAACATAGATATAATGGTGATAACATAAATGGTTCAGATATGAAATCATGGCACTCGGTCCCTAGTGAAAAGCATTAAGCATGGCAAAGTCATAGCAACATCAATCTCAGAACATAGTGGATACTAGGGATCAAGCCCTAACAAAACTAACTTGATTACATGATGAATCTCATCCAACTCCTCACCGACCAGCAAGACTACGAAGGAATTACTCACTCCCGATGGGTAGCATCATGGAATTGGCAATGGAGAAGGGTTGATGATGACGAAGAATGAAGATTACCCTCTCCGGAGCCCCAAACGGGCACCAGATCTGGCCTCCCGTTGAAGAACAGGAGGTGGTTGCGGCCCCGTATCGTAAAACGCGATGAAACTTTCTCTCCTATTTTTCTCTCCAAAAATAGGATTTTATAGCATCGGAATTAGGGTCAGTGGGGCCCCGAGTAGGGCATAACCCACCAGGGCGCGCTTAGGGGGACTGGCGCGCCCTGGTGTCTTGTGCCCAGCCAGGGCTCCCCCTCCGGTGGTTCTTGGCTCCAGTATTTTTTATTTATTGTAAAATAAATCTCCAAAAAGTTTCGTCCAGTTCTGAGAACTTTTATTTCTGCACAAAAACAACACCATGGTAGTTCTGCTAAAAACAGTGTCAGTCCGGGTTAGTTTCATTCAAATCATGCAAATTAGAGTCCAAAACAAGGGCAAAAGTGTGAGGAAAAGTAGATACGACGGAGACGAATCACGCCCCCATTTTGAGCGTACGCTAATCATGCACGCACGATCAAGGTTAGGGACTCACTAGAATATATCACAACACAACACTAGACACAAATTAAAGTCATACAAGCTTCATATTACAAGCCAGGGGCCTCGAGGGCTCGAATACATAAGCTCAAATTCAAACGAGTCAGCGGAAGCAAATATTATCTGAGTAACGACATAAGTTAAACAAGTTTTGCCTTAAGAAGGCTAGCACAAACATAAGCAACGGATCAGAAGAGGCAAGGCCTCCTGCCTGGGAGCCATCGTAACTACTCTTGAGTGTCGGCACTCTCCACGTAGTAGTAAGCTCCAGCGGTGGTGTAGTAGTCGTCTGCGGTGTACTCCATCTCCTGGGCTCCGTCATCTGAACGTGGTAATCGTATCGTGGGGGAAAGAGGAGGTAAAGCATCGGTGAGTACTCATCCAAAGTACTTGCAAGACTTACATCAGAACTATACTAAAATATGCATCAGTATCAAAGGAATGGGGTTATATCTTTGGAATGACTGCAGAAAAGGGAGAATAGGGGGAAGGCCTAGTCCTATCGAAGACTAGCATCTTCAACATCTTGCAGCATCAGAAGAGTGTAGATTGGTAACTCATATGTAACAATATTATTGTAGCAATTTTATTAAGTAACCACGCCCAGAGATTCTTCCTCGACTCCCTGCGAGAAAACAATCTCGGAGCCAAACATTTCAATCTTAAGTCACAATTCTAGTTGTATTAGATCGGGATACAACTCCAAGTCGTCCTGTTACCGTGGACACGACTATTCGAATAGTTAAATTCATCCGTGCAGGGGTGCACCACATTTCCCAACACGCTTGATGACCTTTGGCCGGACACACTTTCCTGGGTCATGCCCGGCCTCGGGAAATCAACACATAGTCGCCCTACCTAGGCTCAACAGAGAGGCCAGCTCACCGATCTAAATCCTAAGCACGCAGGGGTCATGGGCCCACTCGCCCTTTGCGCTCCTGCACGATGTGTGGGCGGCTGAGGTCAGTTCTAGCACCTCTAATACAAGATCAATGCCATCACGGACCACTCGGGCGCGCGCTGCTCCATTGCTGATGTCCGAAGAGCTTCGGCTGATACAACGACGCCGAGTACCCATAACTTGTCCCACGTGAAGGTTAGTGCGAAAAAGGTCAATCGAGCAACTCAGATCAAATACCCAACCCATTAGCATTTTGTTAATTGCGGTGACAAGCGCGACCCACGATGTGCGGTCCCGTCGCCCCGTCTCGAGGACTTGTGGCAAGGGCCTCACCTGCCCGGCCACGCCTCGTCGTTATTAAACCGTGGGTACCCTTCAGAGCCGACCCATCACCAACATCTTTCTATAACCAAGTCATAGTAACCGTGTGTATAAAACATCAAGGTGGAACCTGAGGAATCACCCTCAAATGTTCCCGCTCGATGTAACCATCAAGGTGGACTTAGAGGAATCACCCTCGATGGTCCCAGACTTGAGGGGTTGCACGACAGAGTCGATATCGGGAGTGGCAGAGAGGTATCACCCTCTTTTTACCACGACTGATTACTATACTATAGAGCTACCATCCGGAGTACATATGAGGTATCACCCTCGGTACCTGATAGTAACGCTACAGAGTCGTACAAGTAGGGGTGTGTGCGGTGATGTGTTGGTCTCTGCACATCGATCATGATGACCGAGTAACTGATAATTAAAGTGGGGCAACTGGGACAAAGGGGTCATAGGGGATTACTAACAACCTATGCTAAGCAGTTTAATGAAGTAGTAGATACAATAGCAGTTTATCAACAGCAGGCTATGCATCATGATAGGAGCTATATACAACAGTAGCAAAATCTAATGCAAACACGAGAGAGAAAGAATGGGTGATATCGGAATGCTCAAAGGGAGGGGGGTTTGCTTGCCTTGTTGCTCTGCTGCAAAAGGCTGGTCGTCAGTGGCGTAGTCGTACCTGGCAGCAGCATAAGTCTCGGGGGTCTATAGGTAAGAAGAGGGGGGATAAACAATAAATATAAAGCAGACAGATGCAACACGATGCATGACAAAGCAATATGCAGGGCTAGGCATGAGCTAACACATTACTATACGTAATAGACGGAGCGGTATCTGACGATATTTCCCGGGTCTCGGGCTACAACCGGACAAATGAATCCGATGAAAAAGTTCCATGTTCTTCATGCTAGGAGCATGTGATAGATGAACGGACAGTGTATTCGGATTCGTGGGATTTTTCTGATCAACTTTCATATATAAATTATTTTCATCTGACTTACAGATTATTTTATATTAATTTTCAAAGTTTTACTAATATTATGGAATAAAAAAGATTTAATTAAATTTAAAAAAAATACAATTATGACATCAGCATGATGTCATGCTGACATCAGCACTCAACCCAGCTGTCTCAGGTCAAACCTGACAGCTGGGTCCCACCTGTCATAGACAGTGGGCTTAACAGTGTTTTAATTCAACTAAAACAGATTAATTAAACAGGGGGACCCACATGTCAGTGGCTAATTAACCTAAACTAATTATTTTAATTAATTCAACAGTTTAACTAACAGTAATTATGCTGGGTCCCCATGTGATAGACTCAGGGGGGCACGTGGCAGTGACTAGGCATCCCAGTCAGCCTGTTGACCCTGGTCAACAGGTCAACAGGGACCCGAGGGGCCACTGGCCAGTGACCCAGGGAGGTGGCCCCGGTCGGCCAGGTCAGCGTCTGCCGGCGTTCAGTCACCGGTGACCAAAACCACGGCGGCGCGCACGAGAGGCATCGAAAAATGCGTACAGGGGGCCAAAACACGCGAGGAGAGGCTCGTTCGAAAGCCCAGGCACGCCTGCATCCATCCCGACTAGCGGGAGGAGCTGGGGGGCGCTAGCGTCGCCGGCGACGAGGTTAGCAGCGGCCAGGGTTCGGGCAATGACGGGGAAGGGGCTACGACGCAAGGGGAGGGCCGTTCGCGCGCGCATTGGCTTCCTACGAGCGTTAGGAGCTTGATGCCGTGCTCGGGTAGGGGCAACGGTGGCTGGGGTTGTGTCGACGGTGAGCTTAGGCGGCGGTGAGCTTCAGCAGCGGGGCGAGCTAGGTAGCGGCGTACGGGAGAGCAGAGAGGGACGGGACTACAAGAGGGAGCTCACGACCGTTGCAGTGAGGGCCCGGGGAAGAAGCTGACACGGTGGAGGCGGCGAATAAAGGCGGTGGTCACCGGAGCCCAAAGTGGAAGAAGCGGACGCGGGCGGCGCCGATGGAGCACCTCAGCTCCGATCCAACGGTGAGGGAGAAGAAGCTGCTCATGGTGGACCTCCTAGACATGCTCCGGGGGAATGGCCATGTCAATGGCGACGACGTGGCGACATCTGCGTCGGGCGCCCAAGAAATCGACCGGGGCGAGGGGAGGGAGAAGGAGAGGGGGATCTGGGGCTCTAGGGTTTGCCCCGTCATCGAGGAGCGGTTTGTAGGCGACGAGGAGTGATATGTCCATTTTGCATCATGATTTCCTACTGTTATTTATAATGTTTTTATGCATAATAATGCTTTATGGAGTAATTCCAATGCCTTTTCTCTCATAATATGCAAGGTTTACACAAAGAGGGAGAATGCCGGCAGCTGGAATTCTAGACCTGAAAAAAGCATATCAGAGACACCTATTCTGCACATCTCCAAATAAGCTGAAACTTCACAAAGAATTATTTTGGAATAAAAAAATACCGGCGCAAATAACTACCGGAGGGGGGCCACGTGGTGACCACAAGATACCAGGGCGCGCCAGGCCCTCCAGGTGCTCCTTGGTGGGTTGTGGCCAGCCCAGCCCACCTTCGGTGCCCATCTTCTGGTACTTAAGGTCTTTTGACCTAGAAAAAAATCAAGGGGGGACTTTCAGGACGGAACGCCGCCGTCTCGAGGCGGAACTTGGGCAGGAGCACTTTTGCCCTCCGGCGGAGCGATTCCGCCAGGGGAACTTCCCTCCCGGAGGGGGAAATCGAAGCCATCGTCATCACCAACAACCCTCTCATCTTTGGGAGGCCAATATTCATCAATATCTGCAACAGCACCATCTCCTCTCAAAACCTAGTTCATCTCTTGTGTTCAATCTTTGTATCGGAACCTGTGGGTGACTACTAGTGTTGATTACATCTCGTAGTTGATTACTATATGGTTTATTTGGTGGAAGATTATATGTTCAGATCCATTATGCTATTTAACACCCCTCTAATCTTGAGCATGAATATCATTTGTGAGTAGTTACGTTTGTTCTTGAGGTCACGGGAAAAGTCATGTTGGAAGTAATCATGTGAAGTTGATATGTGTTCGATATTTTGATGATATGAATGTTGTGATTCCCTTAGTGGTGTCATGTGAACGTCGACTACATGGCACTTCACCATCTTTGGGCCTAAGGGAATGCATTGTGGAGTAGTTATTAGGTGATGGGTTGCTAGAGTGACAGAAGCTTAAACCCTAGTTTATGTGCTATTTCGTAAGGGGCTGATTTGGATCCAAATGTTTAATGCTATGGTTAGCTTTTATCTTAATACTTTTCTCGTAGTTGTGGATGCTTGCGAGGGGTTAATCATAACTAGGAGGTTTTTTCAAGTAAGAACATCACCCAAGCATCGGTCCACCCACATATAAAATTATCAAAGTAGCGAACGCAAATGAAACCAACATGATGAAAGTGACTAGATGAAATTCCCGTGTACCCTCAAGAACGCTTTACTTATTATAAGAGACCGTTTTGGCTTGTCCTTTGACACACAAGGATTGGGCTATCTTGCTGCACTTTATTTACCGTTACCATTACTTGCTCGTTACCAATTATCTTGCTATCAAACTGCCTGTTTCCTACAATTTCAGTGCTTCCCGAAATTACCTTGCTGAAAACCGCTTGTCATTTCCTTCTGCTCCTCGTTGGGTTCGACACTCTTACTTATTGAGAGGACTACGATTGACCCCCTATACTTGTGGGTCATCAAGGCTATTTTGTGGCGCCGTTGCCGGGGAGAGAAGCACTCTTGGTAAGTGGAAATCGGTAAGGAAAAATTTATACTACGTGCTGAAATTTATTGTCACTTGCTACTATGGAAGACAATCCTTTGAGGGGTTTGTTCGGGTTATCTTCACCTCGACTGGAACCACAATTAGTTGCCCCTCGACCTACTGCACCTACTGAAAATATTCGTTATGAAATTCCTTCGGGTATGATAGAACAACTGCTAGCTAATCCTTATGCAGGAGACGGAACTGAACATCCTGATATGCGTCTAATACATGTGGATGAAATTTGTGGATTATTTAAGCTTGTAGGTTTACCCGGAGATGAAGTTAAGAAGAAGGTTTTCCCTTTATCTTTGAAGGGAAAAGCATTGACATGGTATAGGCTATGTGATGATATTGGATCATGGAACTGGAATCGATTGAAATTAGAATTCCACCAAAAGTTTATCCTATGCGTCTTGTTCATCGTGATCGGAATTATATACATAATTTTTGGCCTCGTGAAGGAGAAAGCATCGCTCTAGCTTGGAGGAGGCTTAATTCAATGTTATATTCATGCCCCAATCATGAGCTCTCAAGAGAAATTATTATTCAGAATTTTTATGCTCGGCTTTCTCATAATGATCGATCCATGCTCAATACTTCTTGTACTGGTTCTTTTATGAAGAAGACTATTGAATTCAAGTGGGATCTCTTAGAAAGAATTAAACACAACTCTGAAGATTGGGAACTCGACAAAGGTAATGAGTCAGGTATTAAGCTTAAGTTTGATTGTGTTAAATCTTTTATGAATGCTTTTCACAAGTATAGCACTAAATATGGACTTGACTCTGAGATAGTAGCCTCTTTCTGTGCAGCATTTGCTACTCATGTTGACCTCCCTAAGGAGAAGTGGTTTAAATATCATCCCCCTATTAAAGAAGAAATTAAAGTACCGGTAAAAGCTAAAGATGAAACTATCATTTACAATGTTGATCCAGTTGTGCCTACTGCTTATATTGAAAAACCACCTTTCCCTGTTAGGATAAAGGAACATGCTAAGGTATCAACTGTGGTTCGCAAAAGTAATATTAAAGCACCTAACCCCTCTGAACAAATTAAAGTAGAACCTAGTGTTTCTATGCTTAGAGATCTCTTGGTAGAAAATATTGATGGGCATATTATTTACTTCTTTGATGAAGCTTCTAGAATTGCCAAACCCGATGAAAAAGATAAACATAGACTCGTAGTTGGTATGCTTGTTGTCTCAGTTAAAATAGGAGATCATTGCTATCATGGTTTATGTGATGTGGGTGCTAGAGTGAGTGCTATTCCTTTTACCTTATACCAAGAAATTATGAATGATATAGCACCCGCCGAAATAGAAGACATTGATGTTACTATTAAACTTGCTAATAGAGACACCATCACACCACTTGGGATTGTTAGAGGTGTTGAAGTCTTGTGTGGGAAAATAAAATATCCTACTGATTTTCTAGTTCTTGGTTCCCCACAAGATGACTTTTGTCTCATTATCTTTGGTAGACCTTTCTTGAACACCGTTAATGCTAAGATAGACTGTCAGAAACAAACTGGCCAAAATGATATGCACTTGCATGAAAGAAATGAAATAGATAAAAATTTCTTTGAACAACAACCTCTCCTAAAACACAATTTCCTATTGAAACTCTAGGAGGTCCTCCTCCACCTAAAGGTGATGCTGTGTTTGAATTAAAACAATTGCCTAACACTTTGAAGTATGCTTATCTTGATGAGAAAAAGATATATCCTGTTATTATTAGTGCTAACCTTTCAGAACATGAAGAAGAAAGATTATTAAAAATTCCGAGGAAGTACCGGGCTGCTATTGGATATACTCTTGATGATCTTAAGGGCATTAGTCCCACTCTATGTCAGCACAAGATTAATATGGAACCTGATGCTAAACCCGTTGTTGATCACCAACAACGATTGAATCCTAAGATGAAAGAAGTGGTAAGAACTGAAATATTAAAGCTTCTGGAAGCAGGTATAGTTTATCCCATAGCTGATAGTAGATGGGTGAGTCCCGTTAATTGTGTCCCTAAGAAGGAAGGCATTACTGTTGTTCCTAATGAAAAAAATGAACTTATCCCATAGAGAATTGTCACTGGCTATAGAATTGTAATTGATTTTAGAAAATTAAATAAAGCTACTAGAAAAGATCATTACCCTCTGCCTTTCATTGCTCAAATGCTAGAAAGATCATCTAAGCACACACACTTTTGTTTTCTGGATGGATATTCTGGTTTCTCTCAAATACCTGTATCACAACCTGATCAAGAGAAAACCACCTTTGATGATTGCTTAAGCAACCTTGATCGAGTTTTGCAGAGATGTGAACAAACTAATCTCGTCTTGAATTAGGAGAAGTGCCACTTTATGGCTAATGAAGGTATTGTCTTGGGGCGTAAAATATCTGAACGAGTTATTGAGGTGGATAAAGCTAAAGTTGATGCAATTGAGAAAATGCCATGTCCTAAAGATATTAAAGGTATTCGGAGTTTCCTTGGTCATGCTGGTTTCTATAGGAGGTTTATTAAAGACTTCTCTAAAATTTCTGGGCCTCTTACTAATATTTTACAAAAGGATATTCCATTTGTTTTTGATGATGATTGTGCAGAAGCCTTTGAAACACTTAAGAAAGCCTTAACTTCTGCACCTATTGTTCAACCACCTGATTGGAACTTGCCTTTTGAAATTATGTGTGATGCTAGTGATTATGTTGTTGGTGTTTTTCTAGGACGAAGAGTTGATAAGAAATTAAATGCTATCCATTATGCTAGCAAAACTCTAGACAGTGCCCAAAGAAATTATGCTACTACTGAAAAAGAATTTTTAGCAGTATAAATTTAGATCTTACATTGTTGATTCCAAAGTTATTGTTCACACTGATCATGCTGCTATAAAATATCTTATGGATAAGAAAGATGCTAAACCTAGACTCATTAGGTGGGTTCTCTTGCTTCAAGAATTTGATTTACATATCACTGATAGGAAAGGAGCTGAGAACCCCGTAGCTGATAACGTGTCTAGGTTAGAAAATATTCTTGATGACCCACTACCTATTGATGATAGTTTTCATAATGAACTGTTAGCTGCAATAAATGTTTCTCAAAACACACCTTGGTATGCTGATTATGCTAACTACATTGTTGCTAAATATATACCACCTAGTTTCACATACCAACAAAAGAAAAAATTCTTCTATGATTTAAGACATTACTTTTGGGATGACCCACATCTTTATAAAGAAGGGTGTCGGGGTAAACAAACAGGGGTGTTCATTTTCCCCTGACTCGTGCCCGGACAGACGGCCACCGACGCCCGGCAGCCACAACCCGCAGAAGGTCAAGCCACCCCGACAGCAATCAAGACCAAGACTCCAGCAAGCTCAACGCGGCAGCCCAAGCCTGGGCTGCGACGCGCCAAGCACATCCCCGACACTTGTCGGGGACCAAGACGAACAAACCTCTCAGAAGACCCGGCAAGCCATTTCCTGGCAGGCGTGAGCCATCCAGCCACTGCTCCACCGCATCGCTACGCCTGTCACTTATCGATGCGGTGTCGAGCCCTCAGGCGATTAATCAGCTCTCGCTAAGCACGTGGTGACGCATTGGAAGGCAAGTTACGCTCGGTTGACACCTGCCCTCCAGCGTGTCAGGATCTTAAGAAGCAATCGGCCAAGCGGTGACAAGGGCTTGCCGGGGATGCACCCCCAAGCGCCACCTAGGCAGGTAATCATGGCATTTTGTCCTAAATGCCAGAGTTAGGTAAGATAGCTCTGCTTAGCTATCTAATAGATAGATAATGTCTGTTTTTCCATTGTGGTAACCCCAAGGCAACCTATCTCAAGGTTGGGGAACCCGAACCCCCGAACGCTTGAACTCGCATAGCCGCTCTTCCCCCGGCAGCAGCCCTTGCCGGGATTAGGCGCCCTGCGTTCTTCATGTTCCTCCAATCAATCCACCAAAAAGCAGGAGTAGGGTTTTACGCTTAGCAGTGACCCGAACCTGGGTAAAATGCCTGAGCCTTGATCGTTGCGTCGTCTCATGTTGTCCGCTCTTCGTGCAACATGACCCGCCTTGCCGAACCACAAGGGGCCTCTGGTCCCATAGGTGATCGTGAGCATCCGTGACCCGACAAAGGGGTAGATGGTATTATTAGACATTGTGTACCTGAGCATGAATAGGAACAAATCCTACGGGAATGTCATTCCGAAGCCTATGGAGGACATCATGCGGGAGATAGAACTGCACACAAGGTATTGCAATCTGGGTTTTATTGGCCTACTTTCTTCAAGAATGCCCGTAAGTTTGTCTTGTCTTGTGATGAATGTCAAAGAATTGGTAATATCGGTAAGCGTCAGGAAATGCCTATGAATGATTCACTTGTTGTTGAACCATTTGATGTTTGGGGTTTTGACTATATGGGACCTTTTCCTTCCTTTAATGGGTATACTCATATTTTGGTTGATGTTGATTATGTTACTAAGTGGGTAGAAGCTATTCCAACTAGTAGTGTTGATCATAACACCTCCATTAAAATGCTTAAAGAAGTTATTTTCCCAAGGTTTGGAGTCCCTAGACATTTAATGACTGATGGTGGTTCACACTTTATTCATGGAGTTTTCCGTAAAATGCTTGCTAAATATGATGTTAACCATATAATTGCATCACCCTATCATACTCAATCTAGTGGTCAAGTTGAACTTGGCAATAGAGAAATAAAATTAATATTACAAAAAAACTGTCCATAGGTCCCAAAAGAATTGGTCTAAGAAATTAGATGATGCACTTTGGGCCTATAGAACAGCTTATAAAAATCCTATGGGTAAGTCTCCATACAAAATGGTATATGGAAAAGCTTGTCATTTGCCTCTAGAGTGAGAACATAAAGCATTTTGGGAAATTAAAGAACTCAATTATGATTTCAAACTTGCCGGTGAAAAGAGGTTATTTGATATTAGCTCACTAGATGAATGGAGAACCCAAGCTTATGAAAATGCCAAACTATTCAAAGAAAAAGTTAAAAGATGGCATGACAAAAGAATTCAAAAGCGGGAATTCAAAGTTGGAGAATATGTTCTTTTGTACAACTCTCGATTTAGATTTTTTGTAGGAAAGCATCTTTCCAAATGGGAAGGACCAAATATTATCGATGAGGTTTACCGTTCTGGAGCTATCAAGATTAATAATGCCGAAGGTACTAACCCGAAGGTGGTCAATGGACAAAGAATTAAACACTATATCTTAGGTACGCCTATTAATGTTGAAAGCAATATTATCCAAACCATGACACCGGAGGAACACATGAAAGAAACCCGACGGAACATTCCAGAATCCTGAAAAAGAGTAGGTACGTGGTACGGTAAGTAAACGGACTCCGAAAAATCCGCAAAAATATTTTCTGTTAGTTTTGGAATGTTATAAAAATTAGGAAAATAAGAAATAAACAGGAAAGCAACCGAGGTGAGCACGATACACCAGGGTGCGCCTGCCCTCCCTGGCGTGCCCTAGTGGGTTGTGCCCCCCTCGGGCACCTTCCCGACTCAGTTTTCCTTCCATATTCTTGCTTCCCAAGATAAAAAATCTGTATATATACCCCCGATTGTTTTGACCACCGCATCGCAGAAAAATCCCCTGTTCTTGTTTCGTGCTTGTTTCCTATCAGATCTATCAAGCCAGGCATCATGTCTTCTCCTTCCTCAAATAACGTAGAAGAAGATGCTTGGTTGATGAAGATGGAGCTGAAGACAGAGGAGCCAAAAGAAGCCAACAATGAAGACAAGGGCAAGGAAGCTATGAGGGATCAAGCTCAAGAAGGATGGCAATCCATGCCAACAAAAGAGGAGGAAGAAGAATATATCCTTTGACCTTATTACAATCATCTCACCCCCACTGAAATCGAAGCTTTTAGGGCTTTCGAAGAGGTTTGTGTTCAGAATAAATTCTCACTCATGAAAATATTTTGCCAGAGGAGCACATCATCACCCTTCGGAGCGTCATCCGTAAATTGGAGTACCTATTGAGTCTAAACTGTGACACTTCATCACCACCACCTTCATCATCTTCACCACCAAAGGAAAGTTGAGTACATGGGTACACTCCCCTTGGCTTGTGCCAAGCTTGGGGGAGATGCCCCGGTAACATATCACCATCACTTTTGTTTACCTTTACCTATTTTAGTTCGATCCTTAGCTCTTTCGTGACCTAGTTGAATAAAAGTTTAGTATATTCTATTTTCGAGTGCTAGTTTCGTGATCTATCTATCTATGTAATCGAGTGAGAGTTATATAATAAAGTTTAGTTTGAGCTTTTGCTTCTTTACTCATGGTAAGTAGACATCACATAAGGAAAAGTATAAGTGGTAAAATTTATTGGAAATTGACAAACATAGCATTGGTTAATGATGCAATTCATGAAAGAATTAATAAGGGAAGAGAAGATTCACGTGCAAATACACTGTCTTGAAAATCTTTTATGATTGTGAGCCCCCATTAAATATTATATGCCAAAATTGTTTACGTTGGACAAGGAAGACAACGTAATGATTTATGTTTGTTCATATTCACATAGAAGTTATATTGTTATAGATCCTTCAACATGTGGTGCTTGCTCACTATCTTTGCTAGCCAAAATTCCGCACTAAGTAGGGATACTACTTGTGCATCCAAAAAACCTAAACCCAAACTCTTGTTTTGAGAGTCCACCATACCTACCTATGGATTGAGTAAGATCCTTCAAGTAAGTTCTCATCGGTGCACTAAGGCAATAAAAATTGCTTCTAAATGTGTTTGATCAATTAGTGTAAAAGAAAATTGAGCATTGTACAAACTTGTGATGGCAAAGTAATAAAAGCGACGAACTACATAATAAAGGTTGCTATCATAAGGGGTAATATAACGCGACGTTCTTTTGCATTAAGGGATTTGGCATACAAACCAAAAAGCGCATGACAACCTCTGCTTCCCTCTGCGAAGGGCCTATCTTTTACTTTTATGTATTTACTTTTATGCAAGAGTCAAAGTATTCTTCCCTATTCCTTTTTACTTTTTCTCTTTGCAAGCATCATGTGGTGAGGAAAGATCTAGGCACATATACCTAGTTGGATATGAGTGAGCATGAGTTATTATTGTTGACATCACCCTTGAGGTGAATACGTTGGGAGGCAAAACTATAAGCCCCTATCTTTCTATGTGTCCGGTTGAAACTTTTTGCTCATGGGTATGCTGTGAGTGTTAGCAATCATAGAAGATTAAATGATGGTTGAGTATGTGGACTTGCCAAAAGGCTCCGACACGAGACCCTTCCTGAAAATATGATGAATTATTGTAGTTGCAAAGTTGATTGAGAACATAGTTTGTGGTTTTCAATAAGGTTTATGCTTTATACTTCTATGTTGTGATGAATTGTTACTTGTTCATGAGAAGTTATATGATGAAGTTATATAATAAAATTTATATGAAAATGTCCTATGACAAAGTTTGTTGCTGCAATGATAATAAGCATGATGCTACTATGTCCGTATTTTGTTTTTATAGACACCTCTCTCTCAAACCATGTGGACATTTTTTTTTGATATCGGCTTTCGCTTGAGGACAAGTGAGGTCTAAGCTTGGGGGAGTTGATACGTCCATTTTGCATCATGATTTCCTACTATTATTTATAATGTTTTTATGCATACTAATGCTTTATGGAGTAATACTAATTCCTTTTCTCTCATAATATGCAAGGTTTACACAAGGAGGGAGAATGCCGGCAGCTGGAATTCTGGACTTGAAAAAAGCATATCAGAGACACATATTCTACACATCTCCAAATAAGATGAAACTTCACGGAGAATTATTTTGGAATATATATAAAATACTCGAGCAAATAACTCCGGAGGGGGGCCACCTGGTGACCACAAGACACCAGCGCGCGGCAGGACCCCCAGGCGTGCCCTCGTGGGTTGTGGCCAGCCCGGCCCACCTCCGGTAGAAGCTATTCCAACTAGTAGTGTTGATCATAACACCTCCATTAAAATGCTTAAAGAAGTTATTTTCCCAAGGTTTGGAGTCCCTAGACATTTAATGACTGATGGTGGTTCACACTTTATTCATGGAGTTTTCCGTAAAATGCTTGCTAAATATGATGTTAACCATATAATTGCATCAACCTATCATACTCAATCTAGTGGTCAAGTTGAACTTGGCAATAGAGAAATAAACTTAATATTACAAAAAAACTGTCCATAGGTCCCAAAAGAATTGGTCTAAGAAATTAGATGATGCACTTTGGGCCTATAGAACAGCTTATAAAAATCCTATGGGTAAGTCTCCATACAAAATGGTATATGGAAAAGCTTGTCATTTGCCTCTAGAGTGAGAACATAAAGCATTTTGGGAAATTAAAGAACTCAATTATGATTTCAAACTTGCCGGTGAAAAGAGGTTATTTGATATTAGCTCACTAGATGAATGGAGAACCCAAGCTTATGAAAATGCCAAACTATTCAAAGAAAAAGTTAAAAGATGGCATGACAAAAGAATTCAAAAGCGAGAATTCAAAGTTGGAGAATATGTTCTTTTGTACAACTCTCGATTTAGATTTTTTGTAGGAAAGCTTCTTTCCAAATGGGAAGGACCAAATATTATCGATGAGGTTTACCGTTCTGGAGCTATCAAGATTAATAATGCCGAAGGTACTAACCCAAAGGTGGTCAATGGACAAAGAATTAAACACTATATCTTAGGTACGCCTATTAATGTTGAAAGCAATATTATCCAAACCATGACACCGGAGGAACACATGAAAGAAACCCGACGGAACATTCCAGAATCCTGAAAAAGAGGAGGTACGTGGTACGGTAAGTAAACGGACTCCGAAAAATCCGCAAAAATATTTTCTGTTAGTTTTGGAATGTTATAAAAATTAGGAAAATAAGAAATAAACAGGAAAGCAACCGAGGTGAGCACGATACACCAGGGTGCGCCTGCCCTCCCTGGCGTGCCCTAGTGGGTTGTGCCCCCCTCGGGCACCTTCCCGACTCAGTTTTCCTTCCATATTCTTGCTTCCCAAGATAAAAAATCTGTATATATACCCCCGATTGTTTTGACCACCGCATCGCAGAAAAATCCCCTGTTCTTGTTTCGTGCTTTTTTCCTATCAGATCTATCAAGCCAGGCATCATGTCTTCTCCTTCCTCAAATAACGTAGAAGAAGATGCTTGGTTGATGAAGATGGAGCTGAAGACAGAGGAGCCAAAAGAAGCCAACAATGAAGACAAGGGCAAGGAAGCTATGAGGGATCAAGCTCAAGAAGGATGGCAATCCATGCCAACAAAAGAGGAGGAAGAAGAATATATCCTTTGACCTTATTACAATCATCTCACCCCCACTGAAATCGAAGCTTTTAGGGCTTTCGAAGAGGTTTGTGTTCAGAATAAATTCTCACTCATGAAAATATTTTGCCAGAGGAGCACATCATCACCCTTCGGAGCGTCATCCGTAAATTGGAGTACCTATTGAGTCTAAACTGTGACACTTCATCACCACCACCTTCATCATCTTCACCACCAAAGGAAAGTTGAGTACATGGGTACACTCCCCTTGGCTTGTGCCAAGCTTGGGGGAGATGCCCCGGTAACATATCACCATCACTTTTGTTTACCTTTACCTATTTTAGTTCGATCCTTAGCTCTTTCGTGACCTAGTTGAATAAAAGTTTAGTATATTCTATTTTCCAGTGCTAGTTTCGTGATCTATCTATCTATGTAATCGAGTGAGAGTTATATAATAAAGTTTAGTTTGAGCTTTTGCTTCTTTACTCATGGTAAGTAGACATCACATAAGGAAAAGTATAAGTGGTAAAATTTATTGGAAATTGACAAACATAGCATTGGTTAATGATGCAATTCATGAAAGAATTAATAAGGGAAGAGAAGATTCACGTGCAAATACACTGTCTTGAAAATCTTTTATGATTGTGAGCCCCCATTAAATATTATATGCCAAAATTGTTTACGTTGGACAAGGAAGACAACGTAATGATTTATGTTTGTTCATATTCACATAGAAGTTATATTGTTATAGATCCTTCAACATGTGGTGCTTGCTCACTATCTTTGCTAGCCAAAATTCCGCACTAAGTAGGGATACTACTTGTGCATCCAAAAAACCTAAACCCAAACTCTTGTTTTGAGAGTCCACCATACCTACCTATGGATTGAGTAAGATCCTTCAAGTAAGTTCTCATCGGTGCACTAAGGCAATAAAAATTGCTTCTAAATGTGTTTGATCAATTAGTGTAAAAGAAAATTGAGCATTGTACAAACTTGTGATGGCAAAGTAATAAAAGCGACGAACTACATAATAAAGGTTGCTATCATAAGGGGTAATATAACGCGACGTTCTTTTGCATTAAGGGATTTGGCATACAAACCAAAAAAGCGCATGACAACCTCTGCTTCCCTCTGCGAAGGGCCTATCTTTTACTTTTATGTATTTACTTTTATGCAAGAGTCAAAGTATTCTTCCCTATTCCTTTTTACTTTTTCTCTTTGCAAGCATCATGTGGTGAGGAAAGATCTAGGCACATATACCTAGTTGGATATGAGTGAGCATGAGTTATTATTGTTGACATCACCCTTGAGGTGAATACGTTGGGAGGCAAAACTATAAGCCCCTATCTTTCTATGTGTCCGGTTGAAACTTTTTGCTCATGGGTATGCTGTGAGTGTTAGCAATCATAGAAGATTAAATGATGGTTGAGTATGTGGACTTGCCAAAAGGCTCCGACACGAGACCCTTCTTGAAAATATGATGAATTATTGTAGTTGCAAAGTTGATTGAGAACATAGTTTGTGGTTTTCAATAAGGTTTATGCTTTATACTTCTATGTTGTGATGAATTGTTACTTGTTCATGAGAAGTTATATGATGAAGTTATATAATAAAATTTATATGAAAATGTCCTATGACAAAGTTTGTTGCTGCAATGATAATAAGCATGATGCTACTATGTCCGTATTTTGTTTTTATAGACACCTCTCTCTCAAACCATGTGGACATTTTTTTTTGATATCGGCTTTCGCTTGAGGACAAGTGAGGTCTAAGCTTGGGGGAGTTGATACGTCCATTTTGCATCATGATTTCCTACTATTATTTATAATGTTTTTATGCATACTAATGCTTTATGGAGTAATACTAATGCCTTTTCTCTCATAATATGCAAGGTTTACACAAGGAGGGAGAATGCCGGCAGCTGGAATTCTGGACTTGAAAAAAGCATATCAGAGACACATATTCTACACATCTCCAAATAAGATGAAACTTCACGGAGAATTATTTTGGAATATATATAAAATACTGGAGCAAATAACTCCGGAGGGGGGCCACCTGGTGACCACAAGACACCAGCGCGCGGCAGGACCCCCAGGCGTGCCCTGGTGGGTTGTGGCCAGCCCGGCCCACCTCCGGTGCCCATCTTCTGGTACTTAAGGTCTTTTGACCTAGAAAAAATAAAGGGGGACTTTCGGGACGGAACGCCGCCATCTCGAGATGGAACTTGGGCAGGAAGAATTTTGCCCTCCGGCGGAGCGATTCTGCCGGGGGAACTTCCCTCCCAGAGGGGGAAATCGAAGCTATCGTCATAACCAACAACCCTCTCATCTTTGGGAGGCCAATCTTCATCAACATCTTCAACATCACCATCTCCTCTCAAACCCTAGTTCATCTCTTGTGTTCAATCTTTGTACCGGAACCTCAGATTGGTACCTGTGGGTGACTAGTAGTGTTGATTACATCTCGTAGTTGATTACTATATGGTTTATTTGGTGGAAGATTCTATGTTCAGATCAAATTATGCTATTTAATACCCCTTTGATCGTGAGCATGAATATCATTTGTGAGTAGTTACCTTTGTTCTTGAGGTCAGGGAGAAGTCATGTTGCAAGTAATCATGTGAAGTTGATATGTGTTCGATATTTTGATGATATGAATGTTGTGATTCCCTTAGTGGTCTCATGTGAACGTCGACTACATGGCACTTGACCATCTTTGGGCCTAAGGGAATGCATTGTGGAGTAGTTATTAGATGATGGGTTGCTAGAGTGACAGAAGCTTAAACCCTAGTTTATGCGCTATTTCGTAAGGGGCTGATTTGGATCCAAATGTTTAATGCTCTGGTTAGATTTTATCTTAAAACTTTTCTCGTAGTTGCGGATGCTTGCGAGGGGGTTAATCATAAGTGGGAGGTTTGTTCAAGTAAGAACAGCACCCACGCACTGGTCCACCCACATATCAAATTATCAAAGTAGCGAACGCAAATCAAACCAACATGATGAAAGTGACGAGATGAACCGTGTACCCTCAAGAACGCTTTACTTATTATAAGAGATTTTTTGGCCTGTCCTTTGCCACAAAAGGATTGGGCTATCTTGCTGCACTTTATTTACCGTTACCGTTACTTGCTCGTTACCAATTATCTTGCTATCAAACTACCAGCTACCTACAATTTCAGTGCTTCCAGAAATTACCTTGCTGAAAACCGCTTGTCATTTCCTTCTGCTCCTCGTTGGGTTCGACACTCTTACTTATCGAAAGGACTATGATTGACCCCCTATACTTGTGGGTCATCAGGGAGCCATGGGATGGACGCCACGGCGGCGGGGACGGCCGGTGGCCCACGTCTCCCTGGTGAGCAGGAGGTAGGGGAAGAGGGGTTAGGTGGGCTGGGCCGCCTGTAGATCACTAGAGCCCAGGGGCACAGTGCCCCCTTCCCATTTTCCTTTTTATTTTCTTATTTTATTAAAACCTTCTGTTTTGATTTAGTTTTAGGACTAAATGACTTTTGTAAAATATGTCACTTGGCCTAATATTAGTATTGCAATATTAGGCAGTGCCATAAAAAGTATGGAGGCCTTTTGAATTTATTTGAAAATTGCCAAACTCGAAAGGGCATTTAATTAATAGTTTTGGCCTCTGATTTATTTATTTTGAGGCATCAAAACACTTTGTAAAATGTGTGTTGCAATTTTATAAAAGATTAGGTAATATTTCGAACCCATTCATGAATTTTTTTTCCTGGTTTGCAAAACTATTTAATCCACCTTTCAAATGAATTTGAATTGCAAAGAAAAATGAATTAGGGTTTGATTCCAACAGTGATCATACATGGATTAGCAAAATGGATTAGCTTAATCCTCATGTTACTATAGCTTGATTACAAGGATCACTGTAGCACTTAATCCAAGTTGTCACACTGAAGTGTCCTTCTTTGGTGATGGCGGTGATGTAGTGATTTTCTTAGCAATGATGCCCTTTAGAATATACATTTCCTCCTAAAGCTTATCAAACTCTCGCTTAAGATCTAGGTTGTCCTTGCGAAGTTTGTTGGTGACGATCATTCCTCCCTCCATCAAGGGATGGACTTTACTAGTGGAGGCGGTAGTAATATCCACCTGCGCACGATGATAAGGGGTAAATCAAGTATTGGAAGGTGTAACCTTGTTTGCTAAGATCGATTTTTTGAACTCCACATGCATATATCCAGGTTGCGGTAGAGGTGTTTCTGCTTCTTCTTCTTCACTTGAAGGCTCAATCCTTTTTAGATCGGCGTCCTCCTCTTCCTCCGTTGACCGCCCACAAGGATCGATATCCCCATAGACTCGGCGATTGGCGATGAGATTCGGGACATAGCTCTCTATGTCTAACTCTTGAGATGACATATCTCCTCTAGATCTGTTAGAAAAATAGCCATAAACAAGGACATAGGAGAAACTTGCGATAAGATGATGCAATTCTATGGTTAACATCATATTTAACTAGAAGTTTACGGAAAGCACCATGAATAAAATGTGAACCACCATAACTCATTAAATATCCAGGGACTCGAAACCTCGAGAAAATAACATCTTTATGTATTTTAATAGAAGTGTTAAGGTCAACACTACTAGTTGGAATAGTTTCTACCCACTTAGTAACGTAATCAACAGCAACTACAATATGAGTATATACATTAGAGGAAGGAAAAGGTCCCATATAATCAAAACCCCAAACATCAAATGGTTCAATAACAAGTGAATTATTCATAGGCACTTCCTGTCATCTACCAACATTACCAATTCTTTGACATTCATCACAAGAAAGGATAAACTTACGTGCATCTTTGAACAGAGCAGGCCAATAAAAACCACATTGTAGTACCTTATGTGCAGTTCTATCTTTAGCGTGGTGCCCTATGTATGCTTCGGAATGACACATCCATAGGATTTGTTCCGGTTTATCCTTAGGTACACAACGTCTAATATCACCATCTACTCCTTCTTTATAAAGATGTGGGTCATTCCAAAAGTAATGTATTAAATCAAAGAATAACCTTTTCTTTTGTTGGTATGTGAAACTAGGTGGTATGTATTTAGTAACAATGTAATTAGCATAATCTGCATACCAAGGAGTAATGTAGGAAGCATTTATAACAGCTAATTGCTCATCAGGAAAACTATTATCAATAGGTAGTGGGTCATCAAGGACATTTTCCATCCTAGACAAATTATCTGCTACATGATTCTCAACTCCCTTTCTATCAACAATATGCAAATCAAACTCTTGAAGTAAAAGAACCCACCTAATTAGTCTAGGCTTAGCATATTTCATTTCCATTAGGTATTTAATAGCAACATGATGAGTGTGAATAGTAACTTTAGAATCAACAATATAAGGTCTATCAGAAATAATTTGTTACCCATGGTGATAGCTACACACGGCCCCAATTTGTATCTCTAATTAATTTGGTAAATTATTTTGGACTATAAAAAATAACTCTATAACAAAAATATCATGATTTTGGACTAACCACGCAAGCAAACAAGCCATTATGCCAAAAAGGTAAGCAAAAAGACTGAGAGAAATGAGAAACATTTTTTCTACACAACGAAGAGACACTTGTGTCAAAAAGGTAATAAAAAGGCAAAGAGAAGTGAGAAAAATTCATTCCTATACAACAAAAATGCACTTGTGACAATGCCATTGAAACCCGACACCTCGTATATCCAAAAAAGGCAATTATACCAAAGGATGTGTAGCTACCACCATGCACAAGAAACCGCCACTCTAAGGTCTAAACTTATCACCTGCAAACACAACTGCTAAAAATTCTTTCTCAGTAGTAGCATAATTTCTTTGAGAACTTTGTAGAGTCTTACTAGCATAATGAATAACATTCAATTTCTTGTCTACTCTTTGACCTATAACAGCACCAACAACATAATCACTAGCATCACACATAATTTCAAATGGTAAGTTCTGATACTTGTGATCTGCGTTGGGTTTTCCGTGAAGAGGAATGGGTAATCGGAGCACAATATGGGTAAGTATTTCCTCAGTTATGAAACCAAGGTTTATCGAACCAATAGGAATACCAATCGTCAACCGTCTTCAGCGGCTCCACACAAAATAACAAACAACTTGCACCCAACGCCGGCAAGAGGGTTGTCAATCCCCTTAATCTCGTTATTTGCAAGCAAGTGAGTTGTGTAGATAATTGTAAATTGCAAAATAAATTAAAATAAAATAAAATAATAGCAAGGTAATGATAGCGTTTGTGAATATATAAGTGAATATACCCCGGGGCCGTAGAGTTCTCTAGTGGCATCTCTCATAGAAATAGCATACGGTGGGTAAACAAATTACTGTTGGGCAATTGATAGAAATGCGAATAGTTATGCGATTTTCATGGCAATGATCATGTGTATATAGGCATCACATCCATAAGAAAATAGGCGTACTCCTTCCTGCACCTACTACTATTACTCCACTTCAAGAGCGCTTCTATGCTTGCCTCTCTACGTATTAAGTTCATGACAAACAGAGTAATGCTTGGAGAATGATGACATGATGTAGACAAAGTAAACTCAATCAATATGAATAGACCCCATCATGTTATCCTTAGTAGCAACAATACAAATACGCATCTTGTCCCCTTCTGTCACTGGGATATAGAAACTTGCCAGGTTGAACCTACTACAACACACCACTCCCACTGAAGAAATATCAATCTAGTTGGCCAAACTATCTCAATTGACCGGAGATCATTATGAAGCTATAATGATCATGCAAATAAGAATCTTAGTATTCATGTTTGACTCAAATACTTTTCATGAATAATCTGAACATAAACTCACAATTCATCGGATCCCAAGAAACACACCATACAAATGGATTACATCGGATAGATCAAGGCAAAGATGCGATGAACATTGTATTGAAGATCAAGAGAGAGAGAGAGAGATTGCCATCTAGGTACTACCTATGGACCCATAGGTCTATGGTGAACTACTCACACATCATGGTGAGGGCAGCAAGGTTGATGAAGAGGCCCTCCGTGATCGGTCTCCCCTCCGGCAGGTGAAGTGGCTTGGACTGCGTCGGTATTTCCCCAAAGAGGAACGGATGATGCAGCACAGCGACGGTAAGTATTTCCCTCTGTTATGAAACCAAGGTTATCGAACCAGTAGGAGGATCACCACCACCCAATAAGCAGCACCTACACACAAACAACAAATACTTGCAACCCGACGCGAAAGAGAGCTTGTCAGTCTCTCTACGGTAATAAGATAGATTAGGTAGTGATAGATAGGAGAGATAGATCTCTCAAGAACACAAATAACAAGAGTAAATATGTAGCAATATATTGTTGGATTTTTGGTTTTGTAGATCTAAAAACAAAGAATGCAAAAAACGTAGATCGGAAAGCAATATGATAGGAAAAGTAGACCCGGGGGCCGTAGGGTTCACTAGTGGTTTCTCTCATGAGTATAGCGCACGGTGGGTGAACAAATTACTATTGGGCAATTGATAGAAAATCGAATAGTCATGACGATATCCAAGGCAATGATCATTATATAGGCATCACATCCAAGATAGATAGACCGACTCCTGCCTGCATCTACCTCTATTACTCCACACATCGACCGTTATCCAGCATGCATCTAGTGTATTAAGTTCATGGAAAAACGGAGTAATGCAATAAGAACGATGACATGATGTAGACAAAATCTATTCATGTAGGAATAGACGCCATCTTGTTATCCTTAATAGCAACGATACATGCGTGCCTTGCTGCCCCTTCTGACACTGGGAAAGAACACCGCAAGATGGAACCCATCACAAAGCACATCTTCCCATGGCAAGAAAAATCGATCTAGTCGGCCTAACTAAACCAAAGATTCGAAGAAGAAATACGATGCTATAAGAAATCACGCATATAAGAGATCAAAGAAGACTAAAATAATATTCATGGATAGAAACTGATCATGAACTCAAAATTCATCGGATCCCAACAAACACACCGCAAAAGTTTACATCAAATAGATCTCCAAGAGACCATTGTATTGAGAATCATAAGAGAGAGAGAGGAAGCCATCTAGCTACTGCCTACGGACCCGAAGGTCTATGGTGGACTACTTGAGGGAGTCTTGGTTTAAGGGGTCCTCGGATAGCCGACCTATTTCTCATGGGCCGGACTATGTGGGCCACTGGATGAGCATTGGGTGATCAGGGGCCCCGTCGCCAAGGTGGAAGTTTCCAGGAGCCATGGCGTGTCCTCCAAGTTGTCGACAGTAGATAGGCATGTTTTTTCCCTTTAATGTGCAACCGACTATGTGTAAACCCTAGGTACCCTCGGCGTCTATATAAGCTGGAGGGTTTTAGGTTGTCGGCCAAGAGAACTCATCTAGGGTTTTAGTCATACGATCTCGTGGTAGATCAACTCTGTAACCCTTATACCATCAATATAATCAAGAAGGACATAGGGTATTACCTCCATAGGAGGGCCCAAACCTAGGTAAAACACTGTCCCCTTCGTCTCCTGTTACCCTCGATTCTAGTCTCACAGCTCGGGACCCCCTACCCGAGATCCGCCGGTTTTGACACCGACATTGGTGCTTTCATTGAGAGTTCCGCTGTGATCGCTAGAAGGAATCGATGGCTCGCCTTGTCACAAGCAGCGAGATCTGCACCCAGGGGGCTCTCGCCCCGGATCAGATCCTCGCGAGCGGCGACATCTTGTCGCACGCTCACCCGATCGGCCACCCATGCTAGATCGGAAACTCTTCTCCCGATCAAGGAATCAGGTTTGGAACCCTAGAGTTCGTCAGTGATTCACGGGGAGAACTCGTCTTGGTGGAACCCGTGACTCCCACAGAGGAGGCCGCAGATCCCGACGCCTCAACGCCGGAGACATCGGGCCCTGCCTCCGATGATGACGTGAAACCCAATTCGGTCGTTGTGACCGGATCTACCATGGTTGAACAGAATCCGGCGCCGCTCTCGCCCGACTCCGGAATTGCGACGCCACCTACCGACCCCACTCGCTTCAGCGACACGCATCCTAACATCGCCTCGTTTCTCAACGAGTTATTTGATCGGATGGAGACCATGCGTATGGCCGATGACCAGATCCCGATCTATGATCGGCTTGGGCTTAAACCCGACGATAGGGAAATTCACATCCCCACGGTCACCCACCTTGTCGTCACCGTCGAGTGCCCGGCCGGGGGCTCGTCCCCCCAGCGATCGGAATTAAAAACAGTTTATATCCCAGTCTCCGATCATCAAGACCTCGCCGGCAACCCGGACCCTGGCGTTCACTCCGGAAACAGTCCGGCATTGGCCCATAACCGTGCATTGGTCCCTGATCCATCACACAGTTCGGAGTCTGTGATTCCGAACCCCCACCGTGGCATGGAATCTAATCTTTTCCCACCCACCTCTCAAGCCGATCACTCAAGCATCACAGCAGAGCCCAAGTCTTCGGACTTACCGGACATTATACATTTATCAGGAGAGTCGGTTCATCATTACTGGGCCAGACTCCTCCTCGCTCGAAACAAAGCACGGGGCCTCAGTGATCAAGAGATAGTGACAACCTTCATTCGCAACTGCCATGACAAAGGGATTCTCAATGCCCTGGCGCGGCGGCACATTCGTGGCTTCACCGAGCTGTCAGTTTTAGTACAGAAGTACTGTGCCATGGAAAGCGATTGGCAATCCGAACGGCTGTTTACGGAACCAACCCTTACCGAATACCCTAGAGGAGATCGGAAAAAGAGGATACCTCCAAAGCGGCCAGCCAGACTCGAACCCGCCGAAAAGAGAAACTGGCCCCTTCCAGGGGTAAGTACCGTCCTTGATGGACTACTGGATAAACCTTGCCCCATACACTCTGTATTGCTGAACACAGCTCCGACTCACAGCCTTAGAGCTTGCTGGGTCGTCAGGCAGGTCGCAAAAAGCGGTGAAGCCATTCTTGAGACAGCACCGCCGAATAGGCGCTCCACATCGCCACCTGAATATGCCGCCGAAGTCCTGACGATCTATGAAACGTTCCCCTCAAGGAACTGGAGGAAAAGAGCTCTTAAAGAACTCGAACAGATATATCATGTGGCAGCAACAAGTGCATGGGCAGACATGCCCATTACCTTCGCAGATACTGACCGACCAGCCATTCTTCCCGGTCATTCACCGGCCGCCTTAGTCCTGAACCCCATCATCGATGGCTTCAGGTCACACAAGGTGCTAATGGACGGCGGCAGTGGCTTAAACCTGATCTATGAAGATACCCTAGAAAAATGCAGTTCGACCGTTCTCGCATTGAGCATAGCAACACAACTTTCCGGGGAATCATCCCGGGGAAAGAGGCGCGCTATTCAGGACGTATCGTCCTGGACGTAGTGTTCGGCACACCCGAAAACTACCGATCCGAAGAAGTCCTCTTCCATATCGTGCCCTTCCCCATCGGCTACCACGCCCTGTTGGGACGTGACGCCTTCACAAAATTCCAGGCTATACCACATTACGGGTATATGAAACTTAAGATGCCAGGACCAAACGGGGAGATCACAATCTCCAGTGATCCGAATATAGCCCTTCGGGCCAAAAACAAAACAGCAGCACTTGCCCTCGAGGCTCTAGCTGAGACCTTTGCTGCAGAAGAACTGACCTTACTTCGGTCAACGGTATACAAGGACGATGTGATCCTCAGCAAAAGGCCCAAACCCACGTCCTTTAAACCGGCAAAGGAAATCGTTAAATTTCAGGTGCACCCGACGGACCCCAACAAGACAGCGTCCGTCGGAGCTCAGCTCGATCCCGTAATGGACGAAGCGCTGCGGACATTCTTACGAGAAAATTGGGATATCTTCGCCTGGCACCCTTCTGATATGCCCGGAATCCCGCGGCGGCTAGCAGAACACAGTTTGAATATCATCGAAGGCTTCAAGCCCGTCAAGCAGACTCTGCGCCGCTTTTCCGAGCCCAAACGACAAGCTATGGGTGAAGAATTAGCCAAATTGCTAGAGGCCGGATTCATTCGGGATATTAAGCATCCCGAATGGTTGGAAAATCTGGTGATGGTACCAAAGAAAGACAAATCCTGGCGGCTGTGCGTCGACTTCAAAGACCTTAACAAGGCCTACCCCAAGGACCCTTTCCCCCTACCACGGATAGACCGCATCATCGACACCACAGCCGAACACGATTCACTGTGCTTCCTCGACGCTTACTCCGGATACCATCAGATCAAAATGAAGGAATCCGACCAAGCTGCAACCGCATTCATCACCCCATACGGGCCATTCTGCTTCAACACAATGCCTTTCGGGCTAAAGAACGCTGGGGCTACATACCAGCGCATGATCCAGACCTGTCTCGAAAAACAGGTTGGCAAAACAGTCGAGGCATACGTTGATGATGTGGTCATTAAAACCAAACACGTCAGCCATTTGATCGACGATCTAAGGCAAACCTTTGCCATCCTGCGCGAATACGATATACGACTCAATCCGGAGAAGTGTGTATTCGGAGTTCCCGTGGGTAAACTGCTCGGATTCATTGTTTCCCATAGAGGAATAGAAGCGAATCCGGCCAAGATCTGTGCCTTATCAGAACTTGCAGTGCCCACAGAGCTAAAGCATGTCCAAAGGTTGGCGGGGTGCGTGGCGGCGTTAAGTCGCTTTATCTCCCGCCTCGGTGAAAAGGCTTTACCGCTCTATAAATTGCTAAAACGGACCAAGAATTTGGAATGGACCGATCAAGCAAAGGCTGCGTTAGAAGAAATCAAGACACTCCTGGCAAGCAATCCCATACTCACAGCACCAGGCGCGGGGGAGCCCATGTTATTATACATATCGGCCACCAACCAAGTCGTTAGCGCGGTGCTCGTCGTCGAACGAGAGGAGGAGGGACACAAATTCCAGATACAGAAGCCGGTCTATTACGTGTCAGAAGTACTAACGCAATGGAAGTCTTGATACCCGCACTACCAGAAGATAGCCTATACAGTATTTATGGCATCACGGAAACTAAGACACTACTTCCAAGAGTGTCCGGTCACGGTGGCATCCGAAGTACCCCTGAATGATATAATCAATAACAGGGACGCCACCGGCCGCATAGCCAAATGGGCCATTGAGCTCCTTCCTTTTGAAATTACCTACAAACCACGACGAGCTATTAAATCTCAGGTGTTGGCAGATTTCCTCGCCGAATGGACAGAAGCCGAGCTCCCTAGGGAATATAGTACATACTCCCATTGGACGATGTACTTCGATGGATCCAAAACTTTGGCCGGACTGGGGGCTGGAGTTGTTCTCACATCCCCCACAGGCGACAACGTTCGATACGTGTTGCAAATCATGTATGCCGACTCCAACAACGCAGCTGAATACGAAGCCCTCTTGCACGGTCTTTGTATGGCAGCCTCAATGGGCATACAGTGGCTGGAGGTACAGGGAGACTCCAACCTGGCCATCTCTCAAATCAACGGCGAGTTCGATGCAAGAATCCAAAGATGGCGGCTTACAGAAACGCTGTCCTCAAGATATCCGCACGGTTCGAGGGGCTGGAATTTCACCACGTCGCTAGAGACGACAACCAAGCTGCCGACATACTGGCTCGCATGGGAGCCAAACGCGACCCTGTCCCACCAAACACTTTCCTGGAATGGCTCTTTAAGCCATCCGTGGTTTGGCAGGACGATCAAAAGGGCACCGATCTAACCAGTGCAGACGAGGTTGTTCCCCCTGCAAATGAACCAAACTGTCAAATCATCGGCGGCTCCATAATGGACGAAACGCCCTCGGCTCACGAAGTCATGGCAGTAATCGCGCCATGGACCGAGCCCTTCCTCGCCTACCTCCTTCGCAAAGAACTTCCCGACGATCAGACGGAGGCGCGACGCATAGTTCGGTGCTCCAAAGCCTACAACGTACACGAAGGTGAGTTATACAAGAAGAGCACCACCGGAATACTACAGCGGTGCATATCTGAGGAAGAAGGGCGGCAGCTCTTAGCCGAAGTCCACGCAGGGATGGGCGGTCATCACGCCGCACCAAGAGCCTTAGTAAGCAAGGCCTTCCGGGCTGGGTTTTTCTGGCCCACAGCTCAGGCGGACGCCCAGTCACTTGTCAAATATTGCGTGGGGTGTCAACTTTTTGCAAATCAGAGTCACATGCCCCCAACAGCTCTTCGGACTATTCCGATCACCTGGCCCTTCACGGTCTGGGGGCTGGATATGGTCGGACCACTTAAAGGGGGGACCAAGAAGAACAAATACTTACTGGTCATGGTGGACAAGTTCACCAAATGGATAGAGGCAAAACCTGTTAAATCAGCCAAGTCCGGACCAGTAATCGACTTTATATCCGGCGTTGTACACCGTTACGGTGTTCCACACAGTATAATAACTGACAACGGATCCAATTTCACGGCCCAAGAGGTCAAAGACTGGTGCGCAAAGTTGGGCATCAAGCTTGATTACGCATCGGTTTATCACCCACGGACTAATGGACAAGTCGAACGAGCAAAGGGCCTCATTATGAGCGGCATTAAGCCATGTTTGGTCCAGTCTCTTCAAGAGTCCGACTGTCATTGGGTTGAGGAGCTCGACTCCGTTCTATGGGGCCTGCGCACCACCCCGAATAGATCAACGGGGTACACACCATTTTTCATGGTCTATGGGGCAGAAGCGGTCCTTCCTTGTGATATTATTCACGACGCACCAAGGGTGCGCATGTACGAAGCAAAGGAGGCCGAGTTAGATCGGCAAGACGACTTGGATGCCATGGAGGAGGAGCGCGACATAGCTCGGGCCCATTCTACCTTTTATCAACAGCAGGCCCGACGTTACCAGAGCAGGGAGGTCAGGGCACAAGCATACAACGTGGGCGAACTCGTCTTACGGCACCCGGAGAAGCAGAAGCATAAACTCAAGCCCAAATGGGAAGGACCCTTCATAATTGACGAGGTACTCGCAGGAGGGGCTTACCGTCTTCGGAACCCGCCGGACAACTGCCTCGAACCACACCCATGGAACGCAGCTCGTCTCCGGCGCTTCTACGACTAGATCGGTGTCGTCATACTCCTTACCTTTCTCTTTTCTTTCTTTTTCTTTGTCATTTCTTCTCCCTCCCACCTTGATTTTTGGCAGGTTTAAATTCTTTTTCTTCCCAACTCTATGTTCGGCTGAACCGATCTTGTACTAAAGATTTTCGGCCTACACCCTTAAGTGTTAAATCCGAACACAGTACCTGGGGGCTTCTTTTCCGAAGCCAATGTTTTTATATTATAAGCACTTATTCACATCCATTGTGTGTGCATGTTTCCCATGTCATTTTAAGCCATCATATGCATCAATTCGAACTAAGACTTTGCCAAGCTGGGTTGCCTCGCTCCTGTGGTTACCTTCTACGTTCCCGATTGTTCGGCTAGAGGGTAAAGGGAGCACCTCTGCGATTGTTACGACCGGGTCATCCGGATACGTACCTCAGACGGGTGAAGCCAAAAGCTAGCTATCTTCAGCAGACAATTGATCGGCTATGACAGAATCAACTAATAACACTATGGTCGTCATGACCATTACTCGGGCTTCTTTTCTTACAAAATCCCTTAGTCGCATACTAACAGTATACGGCCTTCTACCTACGATTTAGGTAGCAACCTGAAGAAAGGTATCGATAGAGGTACTATTTTCTTCGGAAGATGTTTCTTACGCTAAGCAGTAATATAACATATCTCCTTATGTGCTTTCTGTCTGTTTGCACCACATGGCCGGATTGCCTGGTTCCCCGAACATAATTCACTCCCCTAGGGTGCTAATTTACAAGGAACACTCCCAAGCTATTAGCGCGGGCGGCCGAAGCCAATGGCCGGTTAAGACAAAGTTTACAACAAAGACGGAGCAGTTCCTCGATTATTAGTACATAGTTACATATAATCATACATCTGGCTGCCGATCGAGATTGTTGATTATGGTGTCCAGGGAGCAATCTTCTTGTGATAGACGGGCGGCAGGCATCACCTGATCGTATACCAGGTGGAGCGGCACTTCTTGTCCATCTGACCCTACTGGCCCAACCTGAGCCATACGCTCGGGGTTAAGTCCGGTATAGCGGGTCTTGATCATCGCCCAAGCCTCTCGTGCTCCCTCTCGACAAGTCAATGTCTTCCATAGCTCGAACCTACTTCGGGCTCCCTTGAAGCGATCGAATTGTTCGGTCATCCCCTCCGGAGGCTGCTCGGCGGGCCACAATGCTTTCACCATGCTCTTCATGGCCTTCCGAGCCCGCTCTTGAAGGGCGGACAACTCTTTTAAAAGGCTTCCCTGGTAGGATCCGATCTCTTCTTCGGGTCGCCCAGTCAGGAGACCCGTACATGAGTCACGGCATGCGTATTATGTTTCATTCATAAAAAATACCTTCTGATGTTAGAATCACACTTACCGAACATGCCCCTCTATAATTTCTGGTTCTCTCCTTGGGCCTGGGCCAATTGAGTCTTTAAGCTCTCAATTTCTTTGGCCTGCTGTTTGTTCTCCTCCTTCAGGCGGTTCTTCTCTTCAAGGTGTCGTTGCAAAACACGACAGCCAGCCTCCTGCTGGGACTCGGCATATCGCTGAGATTCTCGGGTTACATCCAAATCTCTTTGTAATTGTCCTATTGATTCAGCTGCTACATAGTACCCTCGTGTAAGCATGGGAATATACTAAGATCAGCAGAACAGATATACTCACCATGTGCCTCCCGAGTAAAGCTCTTCACTTGTTCCTATTCGGCCTTTACAGATTCGACCAGTGCTCGGCTAGCTTCCAGTTCCTTGGCCAGTTGCTCGCTCTGTTGCTTCGAGGCCTGCATTAGTAGTAAAATAATATAGGGATCCTTAATTCGGTCGTGCCGACCAATTTAAGGCTCGGGGGCTACTGGGTTTACACGAGTGTTCGGAGTTTAATAACCGACTACTCACCTGTAGGTTGGACGATATTAACTTCATGGCCTCCCCGAACCCTGATCGGGCAGTTCCGAGGTGCGCGTTCGCCGTACGCTGAGCACCGAACTCTTGTTCGGAGAAGGCTGGATGACGCAGGGCTTCTCGTCGCCGCCGATGATGCATAGCGCTCCCAACCTCGGATTTGGTGACGGATATGGCGTCACCAGAATCAGCTGGGGCTGGATTGACGGTGGGGACCCCCGTAGCAGGTTCAGCATGAGTGGAAGGCCTGGAATCTTGAACATCGCGGACATCCTGGCGATGTCCTCGTCGGGAGACGGCCGAACTCTTTGCCTAAATATTTTGACATGAGGTCTCTTGTGAGGCTTTATCAATTATGGTAATAAATCAAACGATCGAGCAAAATACCTTTGGGATGAACCTGTAGGCGGGCTCGACCCCGCGACCGGTTCACTTGTCGGATCCTTGTTGTTTTCTGGCCCGGGCACTGCCGCCGTTGCCGATGTATGTCGCGCGGATCTATGGCGCTTGGGAGTAGGAGCCGCCGCGTTCGGGTCATTGGAGGATACTTGCCTCTTGCGGGATGAACTTTTCTTCTTCTTGCTTATCTCAGGGGAAGGGAAGGATCCGGGATAATCGGCTATGATAGCCACCTTTGAACCGTCAAGGCCCTCCTGATAGAAAACCCCGTCTTCGAGCTCGATCGACAGGTCCGGATATTCATGAAAGCCCGGATCATCGTCACGGGAATAGTCCTCGGGCTGAGGGGCCGGACAGTTAACTGTCTCGATAAAGCTCCTCCATTCCTGTTCGCATAAGGTTGAAGGCTTCGGTCAAAAAAGGGACAAATTGAGAAACCGAACTGTGGTCACAGGGTAGAAAGGCTTACCCATTCAATGGGATTGTGGCTTGAGTATCCCTCCTTTGTTGACCGCCGAACAAAATCTTCTTGCTCTCCTTTGTATATGTCGGCAAGTGCGGCGGCTAATGCTGTTTGATCGGCTGGGCCCAGTCTTCGGGAGCGAGTAGTATCGCTTGTCTCATTGTAACACCACAAGGGGTGTATCCCCTGTTGAAGAGGTTGGACGCACCGGGTGATGGTGGCGGCCATGACGTCAATCATGGTCAGCTTATGATGGGCTAGTACCCTCACGCGGGCTGCTAAGCGCTGCACCTCGATGCTGTCCTCTTGGGACAGGCTCTTCGGGCGCCAGTTGTACCTTTTCTTCAAAGGGGCGTCGGAGTATTCGGGCAGACCCCTTCGAGCTGGATCGAATAGAGGGACGTCTTCGATATAAAACCATTCCAAAGTCCATACTTCGGACTCCTTCGGCGTCCCCACGGGATATCCCGTCCTCGCTATGCGGCATACTTCGGCTCCACCGACCTCAAAAATTGTCTTGTCTCGAGTGCGAGGAACAAGGCAGAAGTATTTTCTCCATAGTTCGAAGTGTGCCTCGCAGCCCAGGAACATCTCGCAAAGGGCGACGAAACCCGAGATGTGCAGAATAGACCCTGGGGTGAGGTGGTGGAGCTGGATTCCATAAAACACCAGTAACCCTCTCAGGAACGGATGAATAGGAAATCCGAGACCTCGCAAGAGGAAGGGCACAAAACATACGCGCTCCCCCTTTTGTGGACGGGGTAAGTTCTCCGCGAGGGCCTCGCCGTTGAATGAAGACGACCCGGCGCGGACAGCTGTCAGATCCGAGGAGGGAAGGTACCCTTGGGTATCGAGGTCTCATAGTCGAAGGAGGGACACGGAACAGCTTGTCCAGTCCCCGGGACGGGATCCGTAAAGATGCGAGGAGGAACTGGGGGCGCTCGTCATTTTTGGTGGAGACCTTTCGCTGGAAGGTTTTTCCGATGGGGAAGAAGAAGATGCGGCTTGGACCTCAATTCAGTTTGTTTAAATGGGTGGTGCCTCTTTTGCGGGAGGGGTAGTTTTGTAAAAAAGCTGCTGAACCGCTCGTCTCCCCATGACGTGCGAGGATCGAGAGATGCTATTACTATGGACCCAGCAAATCCCGTGACGTTTGGGATTTCGCCGATGACAGGACGGTTGCCGGACAAGAAGGGATGGAGGGACTCGCCTCGTAAGCCGAAGACTTCGATGTACGAGATTATCCGGATATACTTCGGCATTGGAAGCTAGTCCGGGGGCGACTGAGGGAGTCCTGGTTTAAGGGGTCCTCGGATAGCTGACCTATTTCTCATGGGCCGGACTATGTGGGCCACTGGATGAGCATTGGGTGATCAGGGGCCCCGTCGCCAAGGTGGAAGTTTCAAGGAGCCATGGCGTGCCCTCCAAGTTGTCGACAGTAGATAGGCATGTTTTTTCCCTTTAATGTGCAACCGACTATGTGTAAACCCTAGGTACCCTCGGCGTCTATATAAGCCGGAGGGTTTTAGGTTGTAGGCCAAGAGAACTCATCTAGGGTTTTAGTCATACGATCTCGTGGTAGATCAACTCTGTAACCCATATACCATCAATATAGTCAAGCAGGACGTAGGGTATTACCTCCATAGGAGGGCCCGAACCTGGGTAAAACACTGTCCCCTTCGTCTCATGTTACCCTCGATTCTAGTCTCACAGCTCGGGACCCCCGACCCGAGATCCGCCGGTTTTGACACCGACACTACTCACATATAATCGGAGAGGCACCTATGAGGAAGATGAACCCCTCCGTGATGGTGTTTAGATTGGATCTCAAGGTTCTGGAACTTGCGGCGGCAGGAATTGTGTTTTGTCGACTCCTCTAGGGTTTTTGGATTTTCTGGGAATTTATAGGCACGATAGTTGGTTGAGGGGGGTGCCGGAGGTGCCCAGCACCCACCAGGCTGCGCCAGGGGGCCTCTGGCGTGCCCTGGTGGGGGCTGGCCACCCTGGGCCCCCTCTGCTGGTGTTCTTTGGCCCATCTGGTTTCTTCTGGTCTGGAAAAAATCCACAAAAATTCTCGCAGCGTTTTATCTTCGTCTGGTACTGATTTTCTGCGAAGTAAAAAACAAGCAAAAAACAACAACTGGCACTTTGGCACTATGTCAATAGGTTAGTCCCAAAAAATGATATAAAGTTATAATAAAATGATTGTAAAACACCCAAGAATGATAAATAGCATGGAACAATCAAAAATTATAGATACGTTGGAGACGTATCAGCATCCCCAATCTTAATTCCTACTCGTCCTCGAGTAGGTAAATGATAAAAAAGAATTTTTGATGTGGAATGCTGCCTAACATGTTCATCACATTCTTTTCTTCTTTGTATTGCATGGACATTTGGACTTGTAAATGATTCAAAGCAATAGTCTAGTTTTAACATAATGACTTCAATACTCAAGCATGTCAACAAGCAACCATGTGTTTCGAAATATCAATACTAAAGAAAGTTATCCCTTGCCCATCATGCTCAATCATTGATCCATTCATGAAACACACTCAAATATTAGCTATGCCCAATGCTCAAGTACGATCATAGTGCCCCCTAGTTGGTGCTTATAAGAGAAGATGGAGACTCAAAGTAAAAATAAAAATTGCATAAAGTAAATGGATAGGCCCTTCGCAGAGGGAAGTAGGGATTTGTAGAGGTCCAAGAGCTCAAAGTTTTAAATTGAGAGAGAAAAAAATATTTTGGGTGGCATGCTTTTCCTGTCAACGAAAACGACAAAGTAGCTCACAATACTTTCCATGCAAGATATATCATAGGCGGTTCCCAAACAGAAAATAAAGTTTATTCCCTTTTCCACCAATCTTTCACTTTCCATGGTTGGCCGTATCCACGGTTGCCTTCCATACCAACACTTTTCAAGGAATTTATTATTAGACAACATAAAGTAAATATTTTTTCTTTTCCATTTCGGGAATGGGCATCCCTATTACCGCCGCAGTCTCGTGCAATGACAAGTGAATAAACATTCATCTTGAGAATAACACATCTAGCATGGAAAAATATTGGACACTCCCCTACGTTTCATGAGCGGTATGGGCACACAAAAGAGAAAATTTATTTTGAAAATTTAGAGATGGCACATACAAATTTGCTTGGAACGGCATGGAAATACCGCATATAGGTAGGTATGGTGGACTCATAAGGCAAAACTTGGTTTAAGGATTTTGGATGCACAAGTAGTATTTCTACTTAGTACAAATGAAGGCTAGCAAATAGATTGGGAAGCAACCAAACCAAGAAACGAAATATCACATAAGTGAGCATTGAACATAACTAACACCGAATAAAGCACCACAAGTAGGATGTAACTTCATTGCATAACTATTGACTTTCGTGCATGCATAGGGAATCACAAACCTTAACACCAATATTCCTACTAAGCATAATTACTCATTAACATGACTCACATATTACTATCATCATGTTTCAAAACTATTACAAGGAATCAAGTTTAATTTGTCCAATGATCTTCATGAAAGTTTTTATTATATCCTCCTTGGATATCTATCACTTTGGGACTAGTTTCATATATTGCCATTGCTTTTTGGCAAGCTGAAACAAATTTAAGTGAAGCACATGAGCATAAAGATTTCATCTCTCAAAAAGGTATAAGTGAAGCATGAGAGGATTTCTTCAAAAATTTACTAACTCTCAAATTAATCTAAGTGAAGCATGAGATTATTTCTACAAAAGTTTCCAAGCACACCGTGCTCAAAAAGATATAAGTGAAGCACTAGAGCAATTCTATAGCTCAAAAAGTTTAAGTGAAGCACATAGAGCAATTATAATAAATCATAGCATGATTTTGGCTTCTCAAATAGGTGTGTACAGCAAGGATACAAAGGGAAAACTAACAAACAAAGAAAGCAAAGATACGAGACGCTCCAAGCAAAACACATGATATGTGACGAATAAAAATATAGCTCCAAGTAAAATACCGATGGTCATTAGAAGAAAGAGGGGATGCCACTCGGGGCATCCCCAAGCTTAGTTTCTTTTTAATCTTTGGATATATCTTGGGGCTGCGGTAGCATCCCCAAGCTTAGGTTTTTGCTACTCCTTATTCCTTCATCCGTCGTGATCTCACCCAAAACTTGAAAACTTCAATCACACAAAACTCAACAAAATCTTCGTGAGATCCGTTAGTATAAGAAAGCAAATCACTACTTTAGGTACTGTAGTAAACCCATTCAAATTTTATAATTGCATTATACCTACAGTATTTTAACTTTACCATGGCTTATACCTCCAAATACAAACCATAGATTCATCAAAACAAGCACACAATGCAACAAAAACAGAATCTGTCTCAAACAGAAAAGTCTGTAGTAATCTGTACTCTACCCATACTTCTATAACTCTAAAAATTCTAAAGAATTAGTACAACGTAAGGAATTTGTATATCAACACTGTGCTAAAATTTAAGCTCAAGATAACGTTCCAGCAAAAAATGAAAATTCATATACTGGACGCAAAGTTTCTGTTTCAGATTCAGCATCACTTCTACTCATCCTATGAATCATCCTAACGGTTCTACTTGGCACAAACACTAAATAAACCATAAAAACACAATCATCACAGAGGCATAATTGTGTCAACACTCAAAAACAGAAAGGTAAAAGCAAAATTTTATTTATTCAATGGGTTGCCTCCCAACAAGCGCTATCGTTTTACGCCCCTAGCTAGGCATATTGGATAGATTCAAGTATTGTCATCTTTGGTTTTAGATACATAGGATGCCCTCATGATTGATTCATATGGTGTTTTAATTCTTGTTCTAGGGAAGAGTTCCATACCCTTTCTCAAGGGAAATTGAAAACGAATATTGCCTTCTTTCATATCAATCACGACACCTATAGTGCGTAAAAACGGTCTACAAAGTATAATGGGACAAGACGGATTGCAATCAATATCAAGCACAATTAAATCAATGGGCACATAATTACTATTTGCAAGAATAATAACATCATTAATTCTTCCCAAAGGCTTTTTAATAGTAGAATCCGCCAAGTGCAAATTAAGAGAACATTCTTCCATGTTGGTAAGACCAAGCACATCACATAGAGATTTCGGAATCGTGGAAACACTAGCACCCAAATCACACAAAGCAAAGCATTCATAATTTTTAATATTGACCTTAATGGTAGGTTCCCACTCATCATGTAATTTTCTAGGAATAGAAATCTCCAACTCCAACTTTTCTTCAAAAGATTTCATCATGGCATCAACGATATGTTTAGTAAAAGCTTTGTTTTTCTCATAAGCATGGGGTGAATTCAACATAGATTTCAACAAAGAAATACATTCCATCAAGGAGCAACTATCATAGTTAAAATCTTTGCAATGCAAGATAGTGGGCACATCACTAGTTAAAGTTTTAACCTCTTCAAACCCACTTTCATCAAAAATTTCATCAAGATTTTCACCCTCCAAATTATTGGGACGCCTTCTAGATAAAGTTGAATCTACTTCAGTCCCTTCATTATCAATCTTAACATTACTAAAGAAGGAATCAATAGAAGAAACACCACTCACTTTAAGATCTACATCATTCTTGTAACGGCAATCACTAGAAGACGATTTTTCTAAGATTTCTCTTTTAGCTCTAAGCATAGCGGTTATTTTCTTACTTTCATCCATAGAGACATATAAAGCTTTAATAGATTCATCAATCTTAGGCACAAAAGCTTTCAACTTGAGATTTTCAACATCAAGAGAAATTCTATCAATGCTTCTAGACATATCATCAATCTTATTCAACTTTTCTTCTATCGTAGTATTGAAAGCCTTTTGCGCATTGATAAATTCTTTAATATTACTCTCAAGATCAGAGGTGTTCCTATTATTATTGTAGGAAGAATTACCATAGGAATTACCATAATTATTAGAGGAATTTCCAGGAAAAGGCCTAGGATTAAAATTACCTCTATAAGCATTGTTATTGAAATTGTTGCGCGAGACAAAATTCACATCTACAGATTCACTATTTTGCTCAATCAAAGTAGACAAAGGCACATCATTAAGATCAATAGGAACATTTATACTAGAAACCAATTTCATCAAAGCATCAACCTTATCACTCAAAGTACTAATTTCCTCTACCGAATTAACCTTTTTACTAGTAGGTGCTCTTTCGGTATGCCATTGAGAATAATTAGCCATGATATTATCTAGCAATTTAGTAGCTTCACCCAAAGTAATCTCCATAAAAGTATCACCCGCGGCGGAATCCAAAAGATTTCTAGAGACAAAATTCAATCCCGCATAAATTTTTTGTATGATCATCCAAAGATTCAAACCATGTGTAGGACAATTTCTTATCATCAACTTCATTCTTTCCCAAGATTGGCCAACATGTTCATGCTCAAGTTGCTTAAAATTCATGATTTGCATCCTAAGGGAAATAATTTTTGTGGGAGGAAAATACTTAGTGATAAAAGCATCCTTGCACTTATTCCAAAAATCGATACTATTGCGAGGCAAAGATGAAAACCAAATTTTTGCACGATCCCGCAAGGAAAAAGGAAATAGTTTCAACTTGACAATATCATTGTCCAAATCTTTTTTCTTTTGCATATCACACAATTCAACGAAAGTGTTTAGATGGTACGCGACATCCTCATTAGGATTACCGGCAAATTGATCTTTCATGACAAGCTTCAACAAAGCGGCATTAATATCACAAGACTCCGCAGTAGTGGTGGGAGGAGCAATAGGCGTACTAATAAAATCATTGTTATTAGTATTGGAAAAATCACACAACTTGGTGTTCTCTTGAGTCATCGTGACTACTCAAAAAAGATTGCAAGCAAGGAAGAGATCCGGCAAAAAAGAGCAAACGAAAAAGAGGGCGGATAAAACGGCAAATTGGTGAAGTGGGGGAGAGGAAAACGAGAGGCAAATGGCAAATAATGTAATTGCAAGGAGATGAGATTTGTGATTAGGAACCTGGTAGATGATCATGGAGTCCCCTCGGCGCCTACGATAGGCATGTAGAAGAGACTGCTTCCTCCCTGACAACGGCGCCAGAAATTCCTTTGACGTGGCTTGGACTGCGTCGGTATTTCCCCAAAGAGGAAGGGATGATGCAGGACAGCGACGGTAAGTATTTCCCTCAGTTATGAAACCAAGGTTATCGAACCACTAGGAGGATCACCACCACCCAATAAGCAGCACCTGCACACAAACAACAAATACTTGCAACCCGACGTGAAAGAGAGGTTGTCAATCTCTCTACGGTAATAAGATAGATTAGGTAGTGATAGTGGGAGAGATAGATCTCTCAAGAACACAAATAAAAAGAGTAAATATGCAGAAATATATTTTTGGGTTTTTGGTTTTGTAGATCTGAAAACAAAGATTGCAAAAAACGTAGATCGGAAAGCAATATGATAGGAAAAGTAGACCCGGGGGCCGTAGGGTTCACTAGTGGCTTCTCTCATGAGTATAGCGCACGGTGGGTGAACAAATTACTGTTGGGCAATTGATAGAAAATCGAATAGTCATGACGATATCCAAGGCGATGATCCTTATATAGGCATCACGTCCAAGATAGATAGACCGACTCCTGCCTGCATCTACCTCTATTACTCCACACATCGACCGTTATCCAGCATGCATCTAGTGTATTAAGTTCATGGAAAACGGAGTAATGCAGTAAGAACGATGACATGATGTAGATAAGATATATTCATGTAGGAATAGACCCCATCTTGTTATCCTTAATAGCAACGATACATGCGTGCCTTGCTGCCCCTTCTGTCACTGGGAAAGAACACCGCAAGATCGAACCCATCTCAAAGCACCTCTTCCCATGGCAAGAAAAATCGATCTAGTCGGCCTAACTAAACCAAAGATTTGAAGAAGAAATATGTTGCTATAAGCAATCATGCATATAAGAGATCAAAGAAGACTCAAATAATATTCATGGATAGAAACTGATCATGAACTCAAAATTCATCGGATCCCAACAAACACACCGCAAAAGTTTACATCAAATAGATCTCCAAGAGACCATTGCATTGAGAATCATAAGAGAGAGAGAGGAAGCCATCTAGCTACTGCCTACGGACCCGAAGGTCTATGGTGGACTACTCACGCATCATCGGAGAGGCACCTATGAGGAAGATGTACCCCTCCATGATGGTGTTTAGATTGGATCTTGAGGTTCTGGAACTTGCGGCGGCTGGAATTGTGTTTCGTCGACTCCTCTAGGGTTTTTCGATTTTCTGGGAATTTATAGGCACGATAGTCGGTTGAGGGGGTGCCGAAGGTGCCCATCACCCACTAGGTCGTGCTAGGGGGCCTCTGGCGCGCCCTGGTGGGGGCTGGCCACCCTGGGCCCCCTCTGCTGGTGTTCTTTGGCCCATTTGGTTTCTTCTGGTCTGGAAAAAATCCACAAAAATTCCCGCAGCGTTTTATCTCCGTCTGGTACTGATTTTCTGCGAAGTAAAAAACAAGCAAAAACAACAACTGGCACTTTGGCACTATCTCAATAGGTTAGTCCCAAAAAATGATACAAAGTTGTAATAAAATGATTATAAATCATCCAAGAATGATAATATAACAGCATGGAACAAGCAAAAATTATAGATACGTTGGAGACGTATCAGCAGGTTGCCGGAACGGAGGTGTAGATGGCCTCCCATCGGAACAGAGACTTGCGTCAGCGTAAAAAGTGTTTCAGGAGCGCTTCTAGGGTTTTTGGAATATATGTGAATTTATAGGCTAGAGAGGTACATCGGGAGGCAGCCGAGGGGGGCACAAACCATCAGGACGCCCCTGGTGGCGCGCCCTTTTAGCTTGTGGGCCCCTCGTGGCTCTCCCGACCTCCTCCCAAAGCTTCCAGGTCTTCTTATGGTCTAGAAAAGATCATCAAAATGTTTCATGGCAATTGGACTTCGTTTTGTACTGTAAACCTGAAAAGTCAAAAACTTGCAGAAAACATCAACCGACATTGGGCACTGGGTCAATAGGCTAGTGCTCAAAATATTATAAATTGGTAATCAAATGCCCAAAAAGTATCCTAGAATGATAACATATCAGCATGGAACAATAAAATATTATAGATACGTTGGAGACATATCATCATCCCCAAGCTTAATTCCTGCTCGTCCTCGAGTAGGTAAATGATAAAAACAAAAATTTTGATTTGACATGCTACCCATTAAGTAATCTTTTGTATGTATGCTTATTGAGAAATGATGAATCAACAAACAAAAACATACTAATATTTATAAGTATAAGAAACAAAATCATTGATTTTTCAAAGTATACGATCCTAAAAGAATGTTTACCCGTAATCATCTTATTATATTAGAAAGGCATGACTCCGTCTTCATCACATCAATACAAATGTTAAGCACCACGGTGTCCAAGTCAGGCAATTGGATCGTACTCTTTCAATATGCATCAACTTTTTATTCGTCACGCAATACATGAGCGTGAACCATTGGACATAGCATATAGGTGGAATAGAATATGATGGTAGATATCAAAGGGGTAAAAAGTGGAGAAGATAGTCTCGCATCAACTAGGCGTACCAACGAGCTATGGAGATGCTCATAGATAGATGTTAATGCAAGGAGTAGGGATTGCCATCCAAATGATGCACTAGAGCTATAAGTATATGGAAAGACATAGGAGACTCTCTATATGAAGAATATTGTGCCACTTTGAGGCACAAGTGTGGTAAAGGACAGTAGCAAAGTCCCTTCTCTCTTTTTCTCTCATTTCTTTTCATGGTGCACTTTTATCCTTTTTTTTCTTTTTGCCTCCCCATTCATTTTTTATATGGTGGGCTCATTTGGACTCCCCCATTTTTATTTTATTTTTCATCTAGAGTCTCATCCCGACTTGTGGAGGAATCATAGTCTCCATCATTCTTTCCTCACTGGGACAATTCTCTAATAAGGATGATCATCACACTTTTATTTACTTACAACTCAATATGAAGAACTGATAGGAAGATATGACTTTATATGAATGCCTCTGGCAGTGTACCAGGATGTGCAATGATCTAGCGTGACATGTATCAAAAATATGATGAACGGTAGCTTTGCCACAAATACTATGTCAGCTCTATATGATCACGCAAAGCAATATGATGATGAAGGAACTAGTCATGTGAAGTGATGATGGAATTTGCATGGCAATATATCTCGGAATGGCTATAGAAATGCCATAATAGGTAGGTATGGTGGCTGTTTTGAGGAAGATATAATGAGCCTTATGTGCAACAAAGCGTGTCATGTCACGGGGTTTGGATGCACCGACGAAAGTTGCACTGTACCGAAGAGGCTAGCAAATATGAGAAGGTGAGGATGCGTATGTCCATGGTGTCACATTAGTCATAAAGAACTCATATACTTATTGCAAAGTTTTATTAGTTTTATCACAAAGCAAAGTACTCCTCGCATGCCCCAAGGGAGGAGGTTGGTAGGAGTTAACCATCGCGCGCCCCCGACTCGACACAACACTCGGATTTCAACGAGGAATAAAAATGCTCACACATCATCACCATGCCACTTTAATTTTTAGATGAATAAAAATTTAACACCTCTTACTCTTGTCACTTATACAAATCAACAATTGTGGACTCACACCTTTTTCATATTACCACATCAATGTCATTAACACAAAATTTCTCTATATGTGCTACATGATGGTTTTCATTATCATTCATTGAATACCTATTATTTTTGGACTAGTCTTATGACCCATGCAAATTACCGTCACTATTTATTTAGCTCTTAAACAAATATAAGCGAAGAACAAGAGCATAGTATTTCTATAAAATGTACACGCCACCGTGCGCAAAAACATATAAGTAAAGTACTAGAGCAACTGCCAAGCTCAAAAGATATAAGTGAAGCACATAGAGTATTCTAGAAAATTATGATGAAGGTGTGTCTCTCTCAAATAGGTGTGTACAGAAAATGATAATTGTGACATACTGAAAGTAAAAGAAAACAAAAGCAAATGACGCTCCAAGCAAAACACATATCATGTGATGAACAAAAATATAGCTCTAAGTGACATACCGATGGATTGAGAAGAAAGAGGCGATGCCTTCCGGGGCATCCCCAAGCTTAGACACTTGAGTCTTCTTTGAAATATTACCTTGGGGTGCCTTTGGCATCCCCAAGCTTAGGCTCTTGCTACACCTTATACCTTTTTCCATCAAGATAACACCCAGAACTTCAAAACTTCAATTACACAAAACTCAACAAAACTTCGTGAGATCCGTTAGTATAAGAAAGATATTGCATACTTTAAGTACTGTTATAAATTGATTCAAATTTCATAAATTAATAATAGGTATTGTATTCTAACTTCTACATTGCTTATACCCCCGATACAATCCATAGCATAATCAAAACAAGCAACTATGCAAGCAAAAACAGAATCTGTCTAAAACAGAATATCCTGTAGAAATCTGTAGAGAGCCTATACTTATGTAACTCTAAAAATTCTGAAAATTTATTAAAACCTCCAAAATTCGTATATCAACACTGTGTAAAAATTTCAGATCATTATCACTCTCCGGTAAAAAATTACAATTCATGTACCTCAGTCAAAAGATTATGTTTTGTTTCAGCATCATTTCTACTCATCTTGTGAGTTATCCCAAAGGCTTTACTTGGCACAAACACTAATTAAAACATAAAAACATAATCATTACAGAGGCAATAATCATGTTATCACAAAATAATAGAAAGTAAAAACAAAAATTAAGATACATATTGGGTTGCCTACCAACAAGCGCTGTTGTTTTATACCCCTAGCTAGGCATAATGCATAGTTTCAAGTGTTGTCATCTTTGACACTCCACCCATAAGAATCTATCAGGATTGATTCAAAAGGTGGTTTAATTCTCCTCCTAGGTAAGTGTTCCATCCCCTTCTTTAATGGGAATTGGAACCTTATGTTTCCCTCTTTCATGTCAATAATTGCACCTATAGTTCGTAAGAATGGCCTTCCAAGTATTATGGGACAACAAGGATTGCCGTCAATATCAAGCACAGTGAAATCGACAGGCACATAATTTTTGTTTGCAATAATAAGAACATCATTAATTCTACCTAAAGGTTTCTTGATGGTAGAATCCGCAAGATGCAAGTTTAGGGAACAATCTTCAATATTAGTGAGACCAAGCACATCACATAAAGTTTTAGGTATGGTTGAAACACTAGCACCAAGGTTACACAAAGCATTGCATTCATATTTATTTATCTTTAATTTGATGGTAGAATCCCACTCATCATGCAAATTTCTAGGAATAGAAACTTCAAGTTCAAGCTTCACATCATAAGCTTTTATCATAGCTTCTACTATATGTTCGGTAAAAGCTTTGTTTTTTCATAAGCATTGGGTGAGATAATAATGGATTTCAGCAAGGAAATAAATTATACTAAAGAGCATTTATCATAATTAAAGTCCTAGTAATCCATGGTAGTGGGCACATCACTAGTTAGAGTTTTAACCTCTCCAACCCCACTTTTTTCAATTTTAGCATTAGAATCATCACCCTCCAAGAAAATGGGACGCACCTCAACTAGAGTTGACTCATATACAGTCCCTTTATAATTTATATTCAGAGAAGTAAACAAAGATTCAATAGGAGAAACACCAATCATTTTAAGATCTTCATCATCATTCCGGTGAAAACCGGGTGGAAGAGCTTTTTCTAAGAATTCTTGCTTAGCTCTCAACTTAGCGATCCTCTCCTTACTTTCATTAATAGATAAATGGATATATTTAATAGTCTCATTAAAACCATGCTTGGGTGTCAAAGCTTTACTTTTAAGAGTTTCCACATCAAGAGCAATTCTATCAACGTTTTTAGCCAATGCATAAATCACATGCAAATTTTCTTCTACCGTAGCATTGAAAACCTTTTGAGAATTAATAAATTATTTAATTGTATTTTCGAAATCATAAGGTATCCTATTAGAATTTCTAGAAGAATTTCAATAAGAATTTCCATCGTTGTTAGAGGAATTACCGGGATACGGTCTAGCATTGAAATTTCCTCTATAAGAATTGTTATTGAAATTATTTCGCGAGATGAAGTTCACATCAATCGCATAATTATTTTTCTCAATCAAAGTAGACATAGGCATATCATTGGGATCAACATTAGTATTTTTGCTAGCAACCATATTCATAAGAGCATCCACTTTTTCACTCAAAGTAGCGATTTCTTCGACAGAATTTACCTTCTTACCAGTTGGAGCTCTTTCAGTATACCATTGAGAATAATTTTTCATAATGTTGTCTAGAAGTTTTTTGGCCTCTCCTAAGGTCACATCCATAAAAGTTACCACCTGCGGCAGAATCTAGAAGATTTCTAGAATAATTTTTCATAATGTTGTCTAGAAGTTTAGTCCAGCCTAGAAATTTTGGATAATCATCCACAAGTTTAAGCCATGAGTTGGACAATTTCTTATCATAAATCTCATTCTCTCCCAAGATTGTGTGACATGATATTGATATTGATGTTTAAAATTCATTATTTGATTTCTATGGGAGATGATCTTAGTAGGAGGAAAATACTTGGCAATAAAAGCATCTTTATACTTATCCCACGTTCCAATACTATTACGAGGTAAAGATGAAAACCAAGCTTTAGCTTTATCTCTAAGTGAAAAAGGAAATAATTTTAATTTCACAATATCATTATCCATATCCTTTTTATTTTGCATATCACATAATTCAAGAAAGGTATTAAGATGTGATGCGGGATCCTCATTAGGATTTCCCGAAAATTGATTTTTCATCACAAGATTCAGCAATGCAGCATTAATATCAAATGCCTCCGCACTAGTGCCAAGTGGTATAGGAGTAATAATAAAATCATTATTATTAGTATTTGAGAAATCACACACTTAGTAGTATCTTGAGACATGGTGACCGAACAAGCAAATTAAAAGCAAGACAAGTAAACTAGCAAGCAAAGCAAACAAGGAAGTAAACTAGTACCTAGCAAAGATAAATATTTTTGTATTTTTTATTTTTATGAGACAAACTAAATATAAGATAAAATAAAAAGAAGAATAAGTGAATGAAAATCTGTGCGAAGTTACTTGAGAGTTGGTGATGGTATTCCCTGGCAACGGCGCCAGATATCCTTCCTGATAGTTATCTGCGTTGGGTTTTCCGTGAAGAGGAATGGGTTATCGCAGCACAATATGGGTAAGTATTTCCCTCAGTTATGAAACAAATGTTTATCGAACCAATAGGAATACCAATCCTCAACCATCTTCAGTGGCTGCACACAAAAGAACAAACAACTTGCACCCAACGCCGGCAAGAGGGTTGTCAATTCCCTTGATCTCGTTATTTGCAAGCAAGTGAGTTGTTTAGATAATTGCATATTGCAAATTAAAATAAAATAAATAACAGCAAGGTAATGATAGCGTTTGTGAATATATAAGTGAATAGACCTAGGGGCCGTAGAGTTCTCTAGTGGCATCTCGCGTAGAAATAGCATACAGTGGGTAAACAAATTACTGTTGGGCAATTGATAGAAATGCGAATAGTTATGCGATTTTCACGGCAATGATCATGTGTATATAGGCATCACGTCCATAATAAAATAGGCTGACTCCTGCCTGCACCTACTACTATTACTCCACTTCAAGAGTGCTTATATGCTTGCCTCTCTACGTATTAAGTTCATGATAAAGAGAGTAATGCTTGGAGAACGATGACATGATGTAGACAAAGTAACCTCTATCAATATGAATAGACCCCATCGTGTTATCCTTAGTAGCAAAAACACAAAAATGCATCTTGTCCCCTTCTGTCACTGGGATATAGAAACTCGCCAGGTTGAACCAACTACAACGCACCACTCCCACCGAAGAAATATCAATCTAGTTGGCCAAACTATCTCAATAGATCGGAGAGCATTACGAAGCTACAATGATCATGAAAATAAGAATCTTAGTATTCAGGTTTGACTCAAATACTTTTCATGAATAATCTGAACATAAACTCACAATTCATTGGATCCCAACAAACACACCATACAAAGGGATTACATCGGATAAATCAAAGCAAAGATGCGATGACCATTAAATTGAAGATCAAGAGAGAGAGAGAGATTACTATCTAGGTACTACATACGGACCCGTAGGTATGTCGTGAACTACTCACACATCATGGTGAGGACAACAAGGTTGATGAAGAGGCCCTCCGTGATCGATCTCCCCTCCGGCAGGGTGCCGGAACGGAGGTGTAGATGGCTTCCCGTCGGAACAGAGACTTGCAGCGGCGTAAAAAAGTGTTTCGGGAGCGCCTCTAGGGTTTTTGGAATATACATGAATTTATAGGCTAGTGAGGTACGTCGGGAGGTAGCCGAGGGGGGCACAAACCATCAGGGCGCCCCCCTGGTGGCGTGCCCTGTTGGCTTGTGGGCCCCTCGTGGCTCTCCCGGCCTCCTCCTGAAGCTTCCAGGTCATCTTATGGTCCAGAAAAAATCATCAAAAAGTTTCATGGCAATTGGATTTCATTTGGTACTGTAAACCTAAAAAGTCAAAAGCATGCAGAAAACATCAACTCGCACTGGGTACTGTGTCAATAGGTTAGTGCTCAGAATATTATAAATTGGTAAACAAATGCCCGAAAAGTATCCGAGAATGATAACATATCAGCATGGAACAATCAAAAATTATAGATACGTTGGAGACGTATCAGCATCCCCAAGCTTAATTCCTGCTCGTCCTCGAGTAGGTAAATGATAAAAACAGAATTTTTGACTTGACATGCTACCCATTATGTCATCTTTTGTATGTATGCTCATTGAGAAATGATGAATCAACAAACAACAACATACTAATATTTATAAGGATAAGAAACAAAACCATTGATTTTTCAAAGTATATGATCCTAAAAGAATGTTTACCCCTACTCATTTTGTTATATTAGCAAGGCATGACTCCATCTTCACCACATCAATACAAATGTTAAGCACCACAGTGTCCAAGTCAGGTAATTGAATCGTACTCTTTCAATATGCATCAACTTTTTATTCTTCACGCAATTCATGAGTGTGAACCATTGGACATAGCATATAGGTGGAATAGAATATGATGGTAGATATCAAAGGGGTAAAAAGTGGATAAGATAGTCTCGCATTGTCGGAATCGGGGCTCCGCAAAACCCAACAAGGTTCAAACACTGGGGCGTGTGCGAAGATCTCAACCGGCTCAACACCCCAACTTGTCAACCTACGGCCTAGCTGCATTGAGTACGTTCTTGCGAGGAAGAAGATGGACACAGAGATTTACCTAGGTTCGGGCCACCTTGCGGTGTAAAACCCTACTCCTGCTTTGTGGTGGATTGGCCTCTCGAGGAGGCTGTGGATGAACTAGTACAGTGGTTGGGTGGCCTCACGAGGGCTCTTGGTGGTGATGAACCTGACTCGGTTCAATCTCCTCCCCTCTACGATGGGAGCTCATCCCTATTTATAGGGGCCACGGTCCTCTTCCCGCGTCGCACCGGCGGGAAGGGATCCCACAATGGCCGAATTTGAAAGGGGACAGGTAGTACACCCTATCCTGACTAAAGGTGGTCTTCGCCTGCAAAGCCTCTGGGTGTGACGCAGCAGTGGGCTCGACGATGACATCCGTCCTGCCGAGCTCGTGGTCTTGGTCCTCTTGCACCGGGAAGGAAACCTTTGCGGGGTTCCTTGGGAACCCGCGTACGTCTTTGTCTTCTTTGCACCAAAGAGGAAACTGTCCTCCCTCTGCGTCCACTGGCGCCCGCCTGTCTTGGTCATCAGAACCCACGTCACCCCGGCCTCATGAGGCCGGGTACTTGCATAGGAATCTCCGCTCCTCGGGAGGTGGCCTGAAGGGGTGCCGCTCCTCCGGAGGCCTTGGCGTTGTCCTCCTCGTGAGGCGGGGGCTCTCGCGGGGCCTTCACTTAGGTGCTCGTTGCAGGGCCGTACCGGGCCTTTGTGGTGGGCCACGCACTGGGCCGCAGGCAGGCAGGTTTGGGTACCCCCATTCCTAGAACGCCGACAGTAGCCCCCTGGCCCAAGGCGTGCCAACCTTAGCTTCGAGGCGAAGGCAGGGAGCGAAGGACGAAGCGTCGTGGGCCCCCATTCACCTGTGGGCCAGGCTCGACGCGTGGCGTGCGACGGGGAACGGACACCTCCGCCCTCAATCGCCTCGGCAACTGTCCTGGCTCACAAAAGTCGGGCGCCCTCGGCGGAGCCATCATTGCTCTTCTTCCTTGCGCCTTGCTCCCTTGCTCAGATCCCCTTTACTCTGTGAGAAACTCCTCCAGGTCTTGGGGCAGCATCGCTCTTCCTCTTGCTCTTCTGCCTCCAGGATTCCTCGGATGGCGCCTGCCGGGAAGACGAAGCCTGACGCTACAGCTTCGGCCCCCTCTTCTCCCTCTCCGGCGCTCGGGACATCCTCCATCGCCAAGGAGGGGGATCTCGCCTCCTCGCTTCCGTTGACTCCGGGGGACTCCAACGAATGGGTTAGGACCTTGATCTGGTGCGGCTCCGCCAAGCGGCGCACCCTGGCAAAGACGGTATACCCTTTCTTTCTCCACAGCATCTTCTGCGGGCTTGTCCCGCCCTTCTCGGGGTTCTTTTCCGCCATCCTTGCGCACTACGGAATCCAAGCTCTCCACCTTCAGCCCAACTCCATCTTGCTCCTGTCGATCTTTGCCTTCTACTGTGAGGCTTTCATAGCCGTGAAGCCTTCTGTGGCCCTCTTCCGCCACTACTTCAGCATGCGGCTTCATGACAGCGCGCAGCGGTCGCGGCGCGCTTCCTTCGTCGTGGTCCAGAGCGGCAATGTGCTCCTGAAGGCCGGGAGGAAGGTGGAAGGCTACCGGCACCGCTGGGTCTTCTTGGATGTTCAGGGGGTCGATCCGCATCTGGAGCTCCCGACGAAGCTGCCCGAGAAGACCCTCGGATGGGCCTCTGCGAAGCTCACCGACCCCCGGGCGGCGCCCGTCTTGAAGCCGATCTCCTCAGACATGGCTGCCGGGAAACTAACCGGGGCGATGATGGTGAACGAGTTCGTGACGCAGCGCCTGGCGCTGCTCCAGCAGCACTCGAAGCCCATGTGGGAGTACGAGGGCATGGGAGACGCTATCAGGCTCGGATCTGCCAGCCTGACGGGCGAGGAGTGGGACAAGGCCCTGAACACCTTGCTCTTTAATGATCCCGGGGATCTTCCCGAGGCATACGCCCCGCTGTACCGCCGCGACGACGGCAGGGCATTGACCGCTGCCATGCCTGATTTTGATGATCTGGGGCTCACGCCATCCGGGCTCCCCAATCCCACGGTGTTGGTGTCCTCCGGCGACACCGGCTGCGGAGAGGATTCAGAGGAGACCATCGATGGCAGGGAGGGAGCGTCCCCTCCGTCGCAGAGCGTGCTCCTCTGCAGCCTTTATGATGATGATGACGATACTGACCAGCCCCTGATAACCCACAAGTATAGGGGATCAGTTGTAGCCTCTTTCGATAAGTAAGAGTGTCGAACCCAACAAGGACCTAAAGGTAGAACAAATATTCCCTCAAGTTCTATCAACCACCGATACAACTCTACGCACGCTTAACGTTCGCTTTACCTAGAACAAGTATGAAATTAGAAGTACTTTGTAGGTGTAACGGGAAAGGTTTGCAAGATAATAAAGAGCACGTAAATAAAAACTAGGGGCTGTTTAGAAGAAGAAACAACTAAGTTAGTCTTAGTAGAGAGCTTTTTGTCACAAGAAAGTTATTTGTCCCTATGCAATCGATAACTAGACCGGTAATCATTATTGCAATTTTATATGAGGGAGAGGCATAAGCTAACATACTTTCTCTACTTGGATAATATGCACTTATGATTGGAACTCTAGCAAGCATCCGCAACTACTAAAGATCTTTAATGTAAAACCCAACCATAGCATTAAGTATCAAGTCCTCTTTACTCCCATATGCAACAACCCACCTACTCGGGTTTATGCTTCCGTCACTCACGCCACCCACCATAAGAGAATCATAAACATATTGCAAACCCTACAGCGGGGATCCCTCATGCTTGCGCGACACGGAGAGCACCATAGGACAGCACCAATAATAAAACATGCATGTCAAACCAATCATGATCATCAATCAACCCATAGGACAAAATGGATCTACTCAAACATCATAGGATAGACATACATCATTGGGAAATAATATATAGCATTGAGCACCATGTTTAAGTAGAGATTACAACGGGGAGAACGGGTGTTAACACCGCTGCATAGAGGGGGAGAGAGTTGGTGATGACGGCCGCAAAGTTGTTGGTGTAGATTGCCGTCACGATGATGGCCCCGGCGACGTTCCGGTGCCACCGGGAGAGAGGGGAAGAGAGACCCCCTCCTTCTTCTTCTTCCTTGACCTCCCCCCTAGATGGGAGGAAGGTTTCCCCTCTGGTCCTTGGCTTCCATGGCGGCGGAGGGGCGAGAGCCCCTCCGAGATTGGATCTCTCTCTCTGTTTCCTTCTGTTTCTGCGTTCCCAGATTCTGGCCTTTCACCGTTTCTTATATTCCCGGAGATCCATAACTACGATTGGGCTGAAATTTTAACACAATTTTTATCCGGATATTAGCTTTCTTGCGGCGATAGAAGGGCACCTACCGCCTTACGGGGTGGCCACAAGCCAGCCTGGCCCGCCCTACCCCCCAGGGCACGCCCCTATGGCTTGTGGGCCCCTCGGGCACCTCCTTCTGTTGATTCCACTTCCCAAAATTCACATATATTCCAAAAAAAATCTCCGTAAGTTTTTATCCCTTTTGGACTTCGTTTCATATGGATTTTCTGCGAAACAAAAAACATGCAACAAACAGGAACTGGCACTAGGCACTGGATCAATATGTTAGTCCCAAAAATATTATAAAAAGTTGCCAAAAGTATATGAAAGTTGTAGAATATTGGCATGAAACAATCAAAAATTATAGATACGACGGAGACGTATCAGCATCCCCAAGCTTAATTCCTGCTCGTCCTCGAGTAGGTAAATGATAAAAAAGATAATTTTTGATGTGGAATGCTACCTAGCATAATCTTGATCATATAATCTAATCATGGCATGAATATTAAGACACGTGTGATTCAAAGAAATAGTCTATCATTTGACATTAAGACAATAATACTTCAAGCATACTAATAAAGCAATCATGTCTTCTCAAAATATCTTGGCTAAAAGAAAGTTATCCCTACAAAATCATATAGTCTGGCTATGCTCCATCTTCATCAAACAAAGTATTAAATCATGCACAACCCCGGTTTTAGCCAAGCAATTGTTTCATACTCTAGTATTCTCAAACCTTTTCAACTTTCACGCAATACATGAGCGTGAGCCATGGATATAGCACTATAGGTGGAATAGAATATGGTGGTTGTGGAGAAGACAAAAAGAAGGAGATAGTCTCACATCAACTAGGCGTATTAACGGGCTATAGAGATGCCCATCAATAGATATCAATGTGAGTGAGTAGGGATTGCCATGCAATGGATGCACTAGAGCTATAAGTGTATGAAAGCTCAAAAGAAACTAAGTGGGTGTGCATCCAACTTGCTTGCTCAGGAAGACCTAGGGCAATTTGAGGAAGCCCATCATTGGAATATGCAAGCCAAGTTCTATAATGAAAAATTCCCACTAGTATATGAAAGTGACAACATAGGAGACTCTCTATATGAAAAACATGGTGCTACTCTGAAGCACAAGTGTGGTAAAGGATAGTAGCATTGCCCCTTCTCTCTTTTCTCTCATTTTTTTTTGTTTTTTTTGTTTTTTTGGTGGGCTTCTTTGGCCTCTTTTTTTATTTGGGCTTCTTTGGCCTCTTTTATTTTTCATAAAGTCCGGAGACTCATCCCAACTTGTGAGGGAATCATAACTTCCGTCATCCTTTCCTCACATGGGACAATGCTCTAATAATGATGATCATCACACTTTTATTTACTTACAACTCGATACTAGAGCAAACTATGAGTCAATATGAATGCCTCCGGCGGTGTACCGGGATGTGCAATGATCTAGCATAGCAATGACATCAAAAAACGGACAAGCCATGAAAACATCATGCTTGCTATCTTACGATCATGCAAAGCAATATGACAATGATGGTGCGTGTCATAATAAACGGAATGGTGGAAGTTGCATGGCAATATATCTCGGAATGGCTATGGAAATTCCATAATAGGTAGGTATTGTGACGCCCCCAATTTCGACCATACGCTAAACATACACACAATGCGTACGACCAAGATTAGGGACTCACTGATTGATATCACAACACAACACTAGACACAAATTAAAGTCATACAGCTTCATATTACAAACCAGGGGCCTCGAGGGCTCGAATACAAAGCTCAACAAGCATGAGTCAGCGGAAGCAAATAATATATGAGTACAGACATAAGTTAGACAAGTTTTGCCTTAAGAAGGCTAGCACAAACATAAGCAGCGGATCGAAAGAGGCGAGGCCTCCTGCCTGGGAACCTCCTAACTACTCCTGAGCGTCGGCACTCTCCAAGTAGTAGTAGGCTCCATCGGTGGTGTAGTAGTCGTCTCCGGCGTACTCCATCTCCTGGGCTCCATCGTCTGAACGCAGAATCGTATCGAGGGGGAAAGAGAAGGCAAAGCAGCAATGAGTACTCATCCAAAGTACTCGCAAGACTGACATCAGAACTATGCTAAGTATGCATCAGTATCAAGGGGAGGGGTTATATGTGGACTGACTGCAGAAAGCAAGAATGAGGGGGAAGGGCCTAATCCTATCGAAGACTAGCATCTTCAACATCTTGCAGCATTAGAAGAGAGTAGACTGTATCTCATATATAGTCATATTATTGTAACAATTTTATTAAGTAACCACGCCCAGAGATTCTTCCTCGACTCCCTGCGAGGAAGCAATCTCAGAGCCAACATTCATTTCAATTTAAAGTCACAATTATAGTTGTATAAGGTCAAGGTACAACTCCAAGTCGTCCTGTTACCGTGGACACGGCTATTCGAATAGATAATTCATCCCTGCAGGGGTGCACCGAATTTCCAACACGCCTGATCACCTCCGGCCGGACACACTTTCCTGGGTCATGCCCGGCCTCAGGTAGCAGCACGTCGTCGCCCCACCTAGGCTCAACAGAGAGGCCAGCCCTCCGGTCTAAATCCTAAGCGCGCAGGGGTCATGGGCCAATCGCCCCACTCCTGCACGATGCGAAGGTGGCCGAGGTTAATCCTAGCACCCCTTATTAACAAGCGCAGTGCCGTTGCGGACCACTCGGGCGCGCGCCGCTCCATTGCTGACGTCCGAAGAGCTTCGGCTGATACAACGACGCTGAGTACCCATAACTTCTCCCACGCGATGGTTTGGTGCGTAAAAAGACCAACGACCCAACTCAGATCAAATACCTAACCCATTAGCATTTTATTAATGTGGGGCAAGCGCGACCCATAAAGTGCGGTCCCGTCACACCGACTCGAGGATGTGTGGCAAGGGCCTCTCCTGCCCGTCCACGCCTCAACATAACTCTTTGGATGCCTTACCGGCGCATCCCACCACATCTCACACACGGGTACCCTTGGGGCCGACCCGTCTCAAGACTGTCGGGAACTCAGGTCCACCTCAACCAGGGTGGTACCGCCTGTCCCTCCAGTCCCGTCTTTCACGTGTAAATAATGTCAAGTTAAAGTAACAGTGTGTATAAAACATCAAGACAGAACCTGAGGAATCACCCTCAAGGGGCCCCGCTCGATGAAACCTTCAAGGTGGACTTAGAGGAATCACCCTCGAGGGTCCCACACTTGAGGAGTTGCACGACAGAGTCATCGTCGGGAGTGGTGAAGGAGGAATCACCCTCGATAACCACGACCGACTAGCTGCACTACAGAGCTAGCATCATGAGTACTTCACAAGGTGTCACCCTCGGTACTCGATAGTAGCTCTGCAGAGTCGTACAACTAATGGGTGTGCGGTGATGTGAGGGGCCTGGCTTGTCGGTCGGTTGACCGAGTCGTCGGGTCTTCGAGTCGTCGAGTCATCGACGAAGAAGCAGGGGCACTGGGACTAAGGGGTCACTGGGGGTTCACTGATCAACCTATACTAAGCAGTTGATATTGTTGCAGGTATAGTAGCAGTTTATCAAAAGCAGGCTATGCATCAGAAATAAGAGGGACAGGAATGGGCGATATCGAAATGCTCAAGGGGGGTTGCTTGCCTTGCTGCTCTGCGGCAAAGGCCTGATCGTCAACGGCGTAGTCGTACCCGGCAGCACCGTCAGTCTCGGGGTCTACCAGAGACAAGAGGGGGGAAGAAACAATAAATAAAATGCACAGGTGCAACACGATGCATGACATGGCAATATGCAGAGCTAGGCATGCACTAACGCAGTATTACACGTCGCAGATGGAGCGGGAGAATATCTGACGATATTTCCCGGGTCTCTGGCTACTACCGGACAGATGATCCTAATGCTAAATGTCCATGTTCATCATGCTAGGAGGATGTGACAGATGAACGGACAGCATATTCAGATTCGTGGGATTTTTCTGATCAACTTTCATGTATAAAACTTTTTCATCCGAGTTACGGATTATTTATTATTAAATTTTAAAGTTTTATTAATATTCTGAAATTAACAGATTTAAATTAAATTGAAAAATCCTTTATGACGTCATCATGACATCAGTATGATGTCAGCAGTCAACAGTGGGGCTGACTGGTCAAACTGACCAGTGGGCCCCACCTGTCATTGACTCAGCACTAATTCAGAGTTTAAACCTAATTTCAACTAAACTAACAGAGGGGGACCCACCTGTCAGTGTCTAACCTAATCAACAATTTAACTAAACTAACTAATTAATTAGTAGGTAATTAACAGGGGGGTGGCCCACATGTCAGACCAGTTGACCAGGTCAGCTGGTCAACAGTGGCCCATGGGCCCACCTGTCATAGGCCCATGGGGGGGCCCAGGGGTGGTGGCCCACGTGAAGCCACGTCAGCCCAGCCGCCGGAGCACCCCCGGCGCGCTCTCGCACGGCGGTAGAGCGCCGGCGCAGCTCGGGATTGAGCCACAGGGCTCCACTTTGGGCGCGGCCGGCCGCGTTCGACAGCCACGAGCGCCGCACGTCGACTGGAGGTGGCGGAGGGGGCAAATGAGGCCGGGAGGCGTGCCGGCATTCGACGCCATTCGAATGAGCCAACAACACAGCGACGAACGGAGCGAAAATGAGGCCAACAAGGCGACCGAGGCGGCCGGACGGTGTGTTGCCGCGGCGGTCGGAGCACGGCAACGCAGCGAGGTGGCTACGGCGAGCTAGCGAGCAAGAGAAGGGGCAGGGAAGGGAGGAGAAGCTCACAGTGAGGTGTAGCCGAGCAAAGCGTGCGCGAGGATGGCTTGACGGCGACGAATTCAACGGCGAGGTCGCGGCGGTGAACCGAGGAGGAAGAAGGGGCAGCCGCGGCGATGGAGGGATCCTCGGCACGAGCTTGAGGACAAGGACGAAGTGGAGCTCGACGTCGAGCCGTCCAGTCAGCTCGGCGAGACGGAATGAAGCCGATGGCCGCGGGAATCACGGCCAAGTGGCCATGGCCACCCCTGCGAGATGGGGAAGGAGGAGGCGCAGCGCGAGAGAAGCAGGAGAGGGTGGGAGAGTGGTGATCAGGGGTTCAGGGGGGCAGGTGAGGTGCCCGGGTGGCGGCTTTATCCTCCCAGGCGACGGGGTTGGACGGCGACGGCCGGCGGCGCCCTGTAGCGACCGCTCTGGTCGCTACAGGAGGGAGAAGGGGGGTGCGGGCTGTGGTGGGCTGGTGTGTGGGGTGGCTGGCTGGGCCAGTTGGCCCAGCAGCCAGGGGAGTTTCTTTTTATTTTTCATTTTTAGTTTTTGTTTTATCCTTTGCTGTTTTAACTTGCTTACATTTTATTTAGGCAATGTAAAACGAAGAACCCACATATGAAAATACCAGCAGCATTTTACCTACTGGCACAAAAAGTCTTTCCTAAAAATAAAATAGTTTGGTATTTTTAATAATTACTAAAGTCATTAAAATAATTGTTTTGTTGCTATTTCAAAAAAAAGTTTGGGCACTTTAAACATTTCATTTAAACTTGGATCTTGCATGACAAATATCCAGAGAATAGTTGCCACATGTTGAACATTTTAGTTCACATGTTTGTGAGTTTGAATTTGAATCGGTTTCGAACCAACGCGAGTTTATGAACAGTAACCGAGGTGACGTGGCATCATTAGCAGAGGTTCACTATAGCTTAATATCCGGGCGTCACAATTCTCCTCCACTACAAGAAATCTCGTCCCGAGATTTAAGCGGTGGAGCAAGGGGGGGAAAGTTCTGGTTGCGAAATTCTAACGGGTCTTCCCGGTCTTGGTTGCCCTCATCGAAGAGGTTGATTCCTTACATTGATGTCTTCATTTCTCTGCTTCAGGTCATCATGATGTAGTCGTCATTCTTTTCTTCGGGATCTTCATCGTCCTACGAACGTGATAAGGGGGAAAACTTTGGAAGAACGCATCTTCACAAGGTTGGGCATCTGACGGTGATCTCAATGGGAATTACACGAAGTACTACACGAGTTGTATTACAGGGAATTCATTGAGAGCAATATGCGATGGTACCAAAAGTTTCAAACGGGTAGGGAATCATTCGATGCCTAGTCAGAAGCTGAAACGGGGGCTTGAGCAACGAGAATAGTTATTGCATTTGATACCAGGATGAAACATGGTAGAAATTAGCTCACGAATTACGCACGATGCAAAGTGCAAAAGATATATTAGAATCAGGGTTGTATAGGAGAGTCAGGTTTCGATCCCGTGGACCTATGGGTTATGGGCCCACCATGTGGGTTGAAAGTAGGAAGGGCGATGACATCTTGCACAGCCAGGATAGCAATGCATGTCAGAGGATAGTTTGTCAGCTATGTCGGCAACAATGTCGGTACCAAGGGCGGGGAACGAAGAGAACCATTTTCCCGCTCGTTGAAACGAGGCGGACCAATAGGAAAAGTTCTCGTCCACCGGAGGTTACCGGAATGCTAACAACAATAGTAACAAGGTCTTGCTGACAGGGGTGTACACCGAGGTGCTTTCATAAGCAGGGAATCATTACTGCTTAGATCATATAGATCAAGAAGGTTAAACAGAACAATGGAAAGGACAATGTGATCAATAGTTTAATCAGAACAATGGAAAGGAAAATTGTGATTATTCACAAGTATTAGGAGTATATCCTTCCCAGGAACAAGCAGAACATGGTACACAGGGTAGGAGAGCAAGTACCTTACCATTTAGACAAAGAGGAATAATCATGACGTTACCCATACAACTGTGTTTGGATAACTGACCAAGAAACATTTTGCATTTATGCTTCCAATTTTCTTGTTGATGATCGGGGTATCATAGTCAAGCTTCGAGGTAGCAATGATATGGTGTTTCAAGCAAGGGCCAGATTTTGGATACAGAAATGATCCATCAGGAGCAACATATAAACTAAGTCTTACAATTTCCTCCTGGAAGAACGGCTAACCTTGCAAAAAGAAAGAATCTATAATAATAGGTCCTCCAGCCAGGTGTGCTAGGCATGACATCACCTTACAGGGTCGTCAAAGTACCAATATTATAACTCCTGGAATTATGTCCCAACCATCATATCTGACCGAGATTCAGATCTGATTGGTGTCAAGATACCTCGGACTCAGGATGTCCGAGAAGAAAAGTGCGACACAAATCGACGAGATGACATTGTAAGATTCTCGGGAAATGAACTATAGGAGCGGGCCCCGAAACAAGAGTTCATCATTAAACCAAGGAGAGGATGAGGAGGTAGCTGATGGACTCAGCGACAATTCATCGAGAAGTCCAAACGGATGGATTTCCACAATTATGTGAACAAGGAGATGACATTTGCCAATTCAAATGATATAATGTTGTATGTTCGAGGAAAACATACATCATTAATCATTGGTTGAAGGGTGCGTCCGAAATATGACCTTAGGCAGCAAGATCAATGTTAGAGTGACGACTCAATAACCAATAGCATAGGGACGAACTGTCGATTGTTAACTTCAAAGCAACAGAGTTGCTAGAAGTACAGAATCCAAGCAGCATCGTTTGCATATTGGTATCCCGGTTAGAATGAACACGGGGACCAAGAAAGAATGGTGATGGTGAGAAGTATCACTATACCAAGAATTTCCAAGAGGTGGAGCAATCCTCACAACATCCTTGACATAAAAGGCAGTAATACTTTAAGGCAGAACACAATACAAGCTGGGTAGCAGGTTGCATCCATAATATGGACAAGTTCGCGAGGAAAGGAAGTCAAGGAAGTTGTCGATGATAACAAAAATCATCGAGGGCAAGGAGGTTATTCTCATCATGAACTCAGTTGACGTCTTAGAAGAATTCAAAATGTGGACAATGATCACGACACCTTTTGTCGAGAGTTTTCAAGAGAATGCAATCGAACAGCGACGGCGTCAAGCAGGGGGGTGACAACGTGGAAGGTTATAGGAACAATAGATAAGATGCAAGCTCAATATCGGAGTTGCTTTTCCCGACAACAAAATGATGCTGAAAACTCGACGTAAGCTTTGCTCATGGTCTGAAGAACTTGTGCACCAGAGAAGGACGAGGTAGCACAATCAAAGATAGCAAGATAAGGATGTAGCCGATAGTCTAAGAATGACCAGATCGAGTTTAAATTTCCCAGTAACAATTACTAGGAGTAATGAATTTTAGAGCGGATTCGATCTACTAAACGGTGTTCTCGCTTGACAGAAACCCAAAACCCGTAGAGTGACTAAGACAAGGAAGGTATTACTTCATTAAAGTTTAAAAGATGTATTGCAATGGCTTGATATACTCGAGATACCAGGGGGTAATACTCGAAGGTAGAACATGATAGAAGTTGAACTGGGTCGTTGACCTGCGATAACAGACACCTTAACCTTGTCAAAATTTGACGAGACGCTGGAATGAATTTCTTTCAGATATATTGTATAAGGACAGCATGGTCGGGAACATAACTGCAAAGGGTGAAATTAAGGATACTGAAAGAATCATACAAATGGATAACCATTTTGCAAGAAGCTTCCGAGACGGTCTACATCGTTTCCATGGGCATGAACACAAAGCTCAAGGTCGACTCCCACTTCTCCAATGCATATCATTTCATTTACTTCTCGCTTTTGATAAAGTAGCAGTGTTGAAATTTTATCTGGCAAAACACCAGCAGAGTATGACTCGTGAGAACTTTAGAGTTCATACGGTTTAGGGAAAGCATAGGTTCAACCCATCAGGGCATCTTAGGAACCTATACCACAAGCTTCAAGAGTAGATAACTCAAGCTCGAAAGTAGAGCATGGTTGGTCAAAACAGAGGATACAATTTACCAAAGGCATTATGTATCGGGGGAAGAACTCACAAGGTGATTGAAAATGAAGGACACCGTCGGATAACAATCCAATAATGGATCGGGTGATCCACAATAGAGCTGATGTGAGCATCGGTACTCAATCAGAGGAATAAAGAATGCAGAGGCATCGGATTCAAGAAACACCCGAATAGTCTGATGCTTAAATTACAAAGGGATTATGATTTCCAAAACGAAGGATCAGAAGCAGACGCTCTGATCAAGGATGGATAAGTTGAAAAGACTTAGTTGGACAATCAATAAAGGTTTGAATTGTCGAGAACCAGTCATGTCCGGAATGACGTCTGAGCCGGAAAGAAAATTTAAAAAGGATATCCTGATGATCGTGTGCATACGCACATATCGAATCATTAGGCTCAGGATGGCAAAGACAAGTGATGTCAACGAAGACTACTAGACATATGGAATTAACCATAAGGCAAGCAGGCAAGAATTTCAAAAAGCAACAGGCTGCAGAGGATTATCGAAAGATCGAAAAGCATCTTAAAGGATTTGGTGAGACACATGAACAATTACGAAGAACGGATCCTCGATAAATGAGAGGAATTAACCGTAAGGGTTTTCATGCGGAGTAGAACTGCAAGGCAGTAAACTCAAAGGATTTTCAGGACAACGGAGAGTATTTTGTTGCATCTTGTAATAACAAGAACAACGAGAAAATATTGTATGAATGACAAGTGCAAGTAGTCATCCATAGGGACTTATCGGTGGTAGGGAATTGCAAAGGCGATGAGCACAATGGTCCCGGGAAACATCAAAGGGTATGTTCAGAACCTTCGGATGAAGCAGGCAATCTTCTGTAAGGAGGGCTCTCCGGGAGAAATTAGTTACGAGATCCTAGAGTTAGAGTTAATAAAATCTTTAACCCGAAAGAGAAGAGAGATCAGAACCCAGAGTATAGACGAGGAATAAAAGATCCTAATACCACCCGATTGAGATGTGGGCCCGTAAGCCACACAACTATGTTAGTAAAAGTTTTTCAATGACTAGACTCAACTTCGGCCAAGGAGTTGGAAAGGGGGCTACCTACAGGCAGTCGGCTCTGATACCAACTTGTGACGCCCCCAATTTCGACCGTACGCTAAACATACACACAATGCGTATGACCAAGATTAGGGACTCACTGATTGATATCACAACACAACACTAGACACAAATTAAAGTCATACAGCTTCATATTACAAGCCAGGGGCCTCGAGGGCTCGAATACAAAGCTCGACAAGCACGAGTCAGCGGAAGCAAATAATATCTGAGTACAGACATAAGTTAGACAAGTTTTGCCTTAAGAAGGCTAGCACAAACATAAGCAGCGGATCGAAAGAGGCGAGGCCTCCTGCCTGGGAACCTCCTAACTACTCCTGAGCGTCGGCACTCTCCAAGTAGTAGTAGGCTCCATCGGTGGTGTAGTAGTCATCTCCGGCGTACTCCATCTCCTGGGCTCCATCGTCTGAACGCAGAATCGTATCGAAGGGGAAAGAGAAGGCAAAGCAGCGATGAGTACTCATCCAAAGTACTCGCAAGACTGACATCAGAACTATGCTAAGTATGCATCAGTATCAAGGGGAGGGGTTATATCTGGATTGACTGCAGAAAGCAAGAATGAGGGGGAAGGGCCTAATCCTATCGAAGACTAGCATCTTCAACATCTTGCCGCATTGGAAGAGAGTAGACTGTATCTCATATATAGTCATATTATTGTAACAATTTTATTAAGTAACCATGCCCAGAGATTCTTCCTCGACTCCCTGCGAGGAAGCAATCTCGGAGCCAACATTCATTTCAATTTAAAGTCACAATTATAGTTGTATATGGTCAAGGTACAACTCCAAGTCGTCCTGTTACCGTGGACATGGCTATTCGAATAGATAATTCATCCCTGCAGGGGTGCACCGCATTTCCAACACGCCTGATCACCTCCGGCCGGACACACTTTCCTAGGTCATGCCCGGCCTCGGGATAGCAGCACGTCGTCGCCCCACCTAGGCTCAACAGAGAGGCCAGCCCGCCGGTCTAAATCCTAAGCGCGCAGGGGTCATGGGCCAATCGCCCCACTCCTGCACGATGCAAAGGCGGCCGAGGTCAGTCCTAGCACCCCTTATTAACAAGCGCAGTGCCGTTGCGCACCACTTGGGCGCGCGCCGCTCCATTGCTGACGTCCGAAGAGCTTCGGCTGATACAACGACGCTGAGTACCCATAACTTCTCCCACATGATGATTTGGTGCGTAAAAAGGCCAACGACCCAACTCAGATCAAATACCCAACCCATTTGCATTTTATTAATGCGGGGCAAGCGCGACCCATAAAGTGCGGTCCCGTCACCCCGACTCGAGGATGTGAGGCAAGGGCCTCTCCTGCCCGTCCATGCCTCAACATAACTCTTTGGATGCTTTACCGGCGCATCCCACCACATCTCACACACGGGTACCCTTGGGGCCGACCCGTCTCAAGACTGTCGGGAACTTAGGTCCACCTCAACCAGGGTGGTACCGCCTGTCCCTCCAGTCCCGTGTTTCATGTGTAAAGAATGTCAAGTTAAAGTAACAGTGTGTATAAAACATCAAGACGGAACCTGAGGAATCACCCTCAAGGGGCCCCGCTCGATGAAACCGTCAAGGTGGACTTAGAGGAATCACCCTCGAGGGTCCCACACTTGAGGGGTTGCACGACAGAGTCATCGTCGGGAGTGGTGAAGGAGGAATCACCCTCGATAACCACGACCGACTAGCTGCACTACAGAGCTAGCATCATGAGTACTTCACGAGGTGTCACCCTCGGTACTCGTTAGTAGCTCTGCAGAGTCGTACAACTAATGGGTGTGCGGTGATGTGAGGGGCCTGGCTTGTCGGTCGGTTGACCGAGTCTTCGGGTCTTCGAGTCGTCGAGTCGTCGACGAAGAAGCAGGGGCACTGGGACTAAGGGGTCACTGGGGGTTCACTGATCAACCTATACTAAGCAGTTGATATTGTTTCAGGTATAGTAGCAGTTTATCAAAAGCAGGCTATGCATCAGAAATAGGAGCTAGCTAATACAGTAGCAAAATCTAATGCAAGAATAAGAGGGAAAGGAATGGGCGATATCGGAATGCTCAAGGGGGGTTGCTTGCCTTGCTGCTCTACGGCAAAGGCCTGATCGTCAACGACGTAGTTGTACCCAGCAGCACCGTCAGTCTCGGGGTCTACCGAAGAGAAGAGGGGGGAAGAAACAATAAATATAAAGCACAGATGCAACACGATACATGACATGGCAATATGCAGAGCTAGGCATGCACTAACGCAGTATTACACGTCGCAGATGGAGCGGGAGAATATCTGACGATATTTCCCGGGTCTCTGGCTACTACCGGACAGATGATCCTAATGCTAAATGTCCATGTTCATCATGCTAGGAGCATGTGACAGATGAACGGATAGCGTATTCGGATTCATGGGATTTTTCTGATCAACTTTCATGTATAAACCTTTTTCATCCGAGTTGCGGATTATTTATTATTAAATTTTAAAATTTTATTAATATTCTGAAATTAACAGATTTAAATTAAATCGAAAAAGCCTTTATGACGTCATCGTGACATCAGTATGACGTCAACTGTCAACAGTGGGGCTGACTGGTCAAACTGACCAGTGGGCCCCACCTGTCATTGACTCAGAACGAATTCAGAGTTTAAACCTAATTTAAACTAAACTAATAGAGGGGGACCCACCTGTCAGTGTCTAACCTAATCAACAATTTAACTAAACTAACTTATTAATTAGTAGCTAATTAACAGGGGGTGGCCCACACGTCAGACCAGTTGACTAGGTCAACTGGTCAACAGTGGCCCACGGGCCAACCTGTCATACGCCCATGGGGGGGCCAGGGGTGGTGGCCCATGTGAGGCCACGTCAGCCCAGCCGCCGGAGCACCCCCGGCGCGCTCTCGCATGGCGGCAGAGCGCCGGCGCAGCTCGGGATCGAGCCACAGGGCTCCACTTTGCGCGCGGCCGACGGCGTTCGACAGCCACGAGCGCCGCACGTCGACTGGAGGTGGCGGAGGGGGCAAATGAGGCCGGGAGGCGTGCCGGCGACGAGCCGTGGCGGAGACGAGCTCCGGTGAGTGACGAGGATGGGGATGCAGGGGTTTTTAGCGCGCGCATTTGACGCCATTCGAACGAGCCGACAACGCAGCAACGAACGGAGCGAAAATGAGGCCAACAAGGCGACCAAGGCGGCCGGACGGTGTGTTGCCGCGGCGGCCGGGTGCACGGCAATGCAGCGAGGCGGCTATGGAGAGCTAGCGAGCAAGAGAAGGGGCAGGGAAGGGAGGAGAGGCTCACTGCGAGGTGTAGCTGAGCAAAGTGTGCGCGAGGATGGCTTGACGGCGACGAATTCAACGGCGAGGTCGCGGCGGTGAACCGAGGAGGAAGAAGGGGCAGCCGCGGCGATGGAGGGCTCCTCGGCACGAGCTTGAGGACGGGAACGAAGTGGAGCTCGACGTCGAGCCGTCCAGTCAGCTCGGTGAGGCGGAATGAGGCCGATGGCCGCGGGAATCACGGCCAAGTGGCCATGGCCGCACCGGCGAGATGGGGAAGGAGGGGGCGCAGTGCGAGAGAAGCAGGAGAGGGTGGGAGAGTGGCGACCTAGGGTTCGGGGGGGCAGGTGAGGTGCCCCGGTGGCGGCCTTATCCTCCCAGGCGACAGGGTTGGACGACGACGGCCGGCGGCGCCCTGTAGCGACCGCTCTGGTCGCTACAGGAGGGAAAAGGGGCGTGCGGGCTGTGGTGGGCTGGTGCGTGGGGTGGCTGGCTGGGCCAGTTGGCCCAGCAGCCAGGGGAGTTTCTGTTTATTTTTCATTTTTAGTTTTTATTTTATCCTTTGCTCTTTTAACTTGCTTACATTTTATTTAGGCAATGTAAAACGAAGAGAGCACATATGAAAATACCAGCAGCATTTTACCTACTGCCACAAAAAGTCATTCCTAAAAATAAAATAGTTTGGTATTTTTAATAATTACTAAAGTCGTTAAAATAATTATTTTGTTGCTATTTCAAAAAAAAGTTTGGGCACTTTAAACATATCATTTAAACTTGGATCTTGCATGACAAATATCCAGAGAATAGTTGCCACATGTTGAACATTTTAGTTCACATGTTTGTGAGTTTGAATTTTGCAATTATAATTTGAATTTGAATTTGAATCGGTTTCAAACCAACGCGAGTTTATCAACAGTAACCGAGGTGACGTGGCATCATTAGCAGAGGTTCACTGTAGCTTAATTATCCGGGCATCACAGATATGGTGGCTGTTTTGAGGAAGGATATATGGTGGGTGTAATGCACCGGCGAAAGTTGCGCGGTATTAGAGAGGCTAGCAATGGTGGAAGGATGAGAGTGCGTATAATCCATGGACTCAACATTAGTCATAAAGAACTCACATACTTATTGCAAAAATCTATTAGCTATCGAAACAAAGTATTAGATGCATGCCCCTAGGGGAGAGGTTGGTAGGAGTTAACCATCGCGCGCTCCCGACCTCCACACAAAGGATGACAATCAATAAATAAATCATGCTCCGACTTCTTCACATAACGGTTCACCATACGTGCATGCTACAGGAATCACAAACTTTAACACAAATATTTCTACCAATCCACAATTACTCACTAGCATGTCTCTAGTATCACCATCTTTATATCGCAAAACTATTGCAAGGAATCAAACATATCATATTCGGTGATCTACAAGTTTTATGTAGGATTTTATGACTAACCATGTGAATGACCAACTCCTGTTAACTCTCTAAATAGATATAAGTGAAGCATGAGAGTTTAATTCTTTCTACAAAAGATATGCGCACGCTCTAACAAATATAAGTGAAGCAAAAGAGCATTCTACAAATGGCGGTTTTCTATGTGAAGAGAAACAGGCAATCCAAACTTCAAATGATATAAGTGAAGCACATGAAGCATTCTATAAAGCCATACTCAAAAGATATAAGTGAGGTGCAAAGAGCCTTCTATAAATAAATCAAGGACTTTCTCATACCAGCATGGTGCATTATTAAAAGAAAAATAAAAAGCACACGACGCTCCAAGATTTACGCATATCATGTGATGAATAAAAATATAGCTCCAAGTAAAATTACCGATGGTTGTTAGAAGAAAGAGGGGATGCCTTCCAGGGCATCCCCAAGCTTAGTTTCTTGGGAGTCCTTGAATATTACCTTGGGGTGCCTCGGGCATCCCCAAGCTTAGTCTCTTTCCACTCATTATTCCTTCATCCATCGTGATCTCACCCAAAACTTGAAAACTTCAATCACACAAAACTTAACAAAACCCTCGTGAGCTCCGTTAGTAATAATAAAGCAAATTACAACTTTAAGTACTATTGCCAACCAATTCATATTTTTTTTTTGCATTGTAGCCACTGTAATATAACTTTTCCATGGCTTATACCACCGATACAATCGATAGTTTCATCAAAACGACCAAAACAATGCATCAAAAACAGAATCTGTCAAAAACAGGACAGTCTGTAGTAATCTGAACATTCACCATACTTCTGTAACTCTAAAAATTCTAAAAAATTAGGAAAAAATAAATAATTTTCCTATCAGTACTGTGTAAAAATTTCAGAAACTTTTGACATTCCAGTAAAAAATGTAAATTCACGCACTACAGCCAAAGTTTCTGTTTTTGCACTGCACACACCAAACAAGCAATCTAATCATCCTAAAGGCAAATCTTGGCACATTATTTTTATAATACAATGTATTTATACAAGGGGATAATTATTTTTGTTGAAAATTTTCTGTAATTAAGATTCACAAGGTTTCCATGGGCATGAACAAAGTTCATGGCTAGCTCCCACTTTCACAATGCTCGTCCCTCTCACTTTCAGTTTTCTTTTTGAATTTTTTTTAGGTTCCCCTCTTTACTTTTTTTGTTTTTTAAACTATATAAAAGGACACAACAAAATAAAATGACTCTCTAAAACTTCCGGGTTATCTCCCTGGCAGCACTTTCTTTAAAGCCATTATGCTAGGCATAAAGTGCTCAAGTAATTGATCCACCCGGATCCCAAGGTATATCAAACCCAATTTTAATTAACAATGATTTGTAATTTAGTAGTGAGCACAAATTAACATATATCATGCAAAAACGAAGTCTAACTCTCTTCCTATGCATTGGCATATCATAAAAGAACAATTCATGCACATCAAGTAAAGGCCAACACATAGCATAAGCAGTTTCTTGCAAGTTTATCGTATTGGAAACATAGAGAGGTGGAGATGTAGTTCCTCTCTCATAATAATTGCAAGTAGGAGCAGTAAGCACATGCATATTATACTCATCAAAATCATCATGTGTAATGGTAAAACGCAACCCATCAATATAATCCTTAAGAAGTGCAAACTTCTCCAATATAGTGTAGTTGGGAGAATTCAAAAAGATAATAGGACTATCATGTGTGGGTGCAATAGCAACAATTTCATGTTTAACATAAGGAACTATAGCAAGTTCATCTCCATAAGCATCATTCATATTGGCATCGTGGCCACAAGCATAGCAAGCATCAATTTCATCAAAAAGGGATATTTCAAATGAAACCAAGGGATCATAGCAATCAACATAGCATTCATCCTTCGGTAAGCATGAAGGGAAATTAAACAATGTATGAGTTGACGAGTTACTCTCATTAGAAGGTGGGCATGGGTAGCTAATCCGCTCTTCCTCCTTTTGTTCTTCGCTCTCCTCCTCATCTTTTTCATCCAATGAGCTCACAGTGTCATCAATTTCTTCTTCCATAGATTCCTGCAAAATATTAGTCTCTTCCAAGGCAGCATACATTCTCTCAATAAATTCAATAATATCAGCATTGCAATCATAATTCTCATAGCAATATTTAAGTATGGCAAAAATTTCAGATTCGTAAGGAACATCATCATCATACTTTTCAAGCAAAGAAGCAATTTCATAAGCACCTTTAAAAACAACAAATTCTTCTATTCGTTCCACATCATAGTAATCATAAATAACTTTAGCATAAGAAGCTAAGGTTTCATTATGATTAAATTTGCATTAAAAGGGAAGGTGTCGAGCTTCTATATTAGAGCAACAAGTAAAGTCACATCTCGAGCATGCATCCCAAGCAAACCATTCCAGTATTCTAATTTGATCCCATAAGTGTTTCCCTTTTTGAGATAAGCGATAATCCCTAAAGTATTCACGTTGATCCAACGTGTATCCCATTATCAAGTTGAATGGGGTTTTCTCAGGATTATCAAAGTAGTGCATAATATTTTCCACATAACGAGCATCGAGGGTTTTCGGAGGTTCCCCATCTCCATGAGTAGCAAGTACACCTATTTTTTTTGGTATTTCGTGTTCCATATCTATAACTAAAGATAGAGAACAACTTAGAACAGCAAATAAAATCTACTTAGTGATAAAGCAAACAAGCACACACGAGAATATTCACCCCACGCTATTGCTCCCCGGCAACGGCGCCAGAAAAAGGTCTTGATAACCCACAAGTATAGGGGATCAGTTGTAGCCTCTTTCGATAAGTAAGAGTGCCGAACCCAACAAGGAGCTAAAGGTAGAACAAATATTCCCTCAAGTTCTATCGACCACCGATACAACTCTACGCACGCTTAACGTTCGCTTTACCTAGAACAAGTATGAAACTAGAAGTACTTTGTAGGTGTAACGGGAAAGGTTTGCAAGATAATAAAGAGCACGTAAATAAAAACTAGGGGCTGTTTAGAAGAAGAAACAACTAAGTTAGTCTTAGTAGAGAGCTTTTTGTCACAAGAAAGTTATTTGTCCCTAGGCAATCGATAACTAGACCGGTAATCATTATTGCAATTTTATATGAGGGAGAGGCATAAGATAACATACTTTCTCTACTTGGATCATATGCACTTATGATTGGAACTCTAGCAAGCATCCGCAACTACTAAAGATCATTAAGGTAAAACCCAACCATAGCATTAAGTATCAAGTCCTCTTTACTCCCATATGCAACAACCCACCTACTCAGGTTTATGCTTCCGTCACTCACGCCACCCACCATAAGCGAATCATAAACATATTGCAAACCCTACAGCGGGGATCCCTCACGCTTGCGCGACACGGAGAGCACCATAGGACAACACCAATAATAAAACATGCAACTCAAACCAATCATGATCATCAATCAACATATAGGACAAAACGGATCTACTCAAACATCATAGGATAGCCATACATCATTGGGAAATAATATATAGCATTGAGCACCATGTTTAAGTAGAGATTACAGCGGGGAGAAGGGGTGTTACACTTCTGCATAGAGGGCGAGAGAGTTGGTGATGACGGCGGCGAAGTTGTTGGTGTAGATCGCCGTCACGATGATGGCCCTGGCGGCATTCCGGTGCCACCAGGAGAGAGGGGGAGAGAGCCCCCCTCCTTCTTCTTCTTCCTTGACCTCACCCCTAGATGGGAGGAGAGTTTCCCCTCTGGTCCTTGGCTTCCATGGCGGTGGAGGGGCGAGAGCCCCTCCGAGATTGGATCTCTCTCTCTGTTTCCTTCTGTTTCTGCGTTCCCAGATTCTGGCCTTTCACCGTTTCTCATATTCCCGGAGATCCGTAACTCCGATTGGGCTGAAATTTTAACACGATTTTGATCCGGATATTAGCTTTCTTGCAGAGAAAGAAGGGCACAAACCACCTTATGGGGTGGCCACAAGCCAGCTTGGCGCGCCGTACCCCCTAGGGCGTGCCCCTATGGCTTGTGGGCCCCTCGGGCACTGCCTTCTGTTGATTCCACTTCCCAAAATTCACATATGTTCCAAAAAAAATCTCCGTAAGTTTTTATCCCATTTGGACTTTGTTTGATATGGATTTTCTGCGAAACAAAAAACATGCAACAAACAGGAACTGGCACTGGGCACTGGATCAATATGTTAGTCCCAAAAATAGTATAAAAAGTTGCCAAAAGTATATGAAAGTTGTAGAATATTGGCATGAAACAATCATAAATTATAGATACGACGGAGACGTATCAGCCCCCGGCCGCTGGCTCCCGGCGCTTTGCCCGGGTGCACAGTGGGCCGGGGCCTTCCTGATATGGGGCGCGCACGTGTGCATCGATCTTTCACGAATTGGAGGTGGATTTGTGAATGAACACGAAGAACACGAGGGGGAAATCACAAGAGAAACACTCAAAACAAGTCCAATCACACATCCACTATGCTCACATCCACACAAGATCCACAAGGGTACCAGAACAACAAGGGGAAAGAGGATACATGGTAGAGTTCATCCCAAATCCCATGGGGAGATGTGGCCTTGAATCCACTAGGGATCTTCCCACGAAAGGGGGCCTTGACATCCACTAGGGGTCTTCTCTCATAGAGGCATCTACTCCATGGGAGAGGTAGTGGAAGGAGCAAAGGCTCATCTATCTATGAGGTAAACCAATGCTAACCCTAGAATGGAGGTGGGGGTGGAGTATATATAGTCTTGGCCACGAAGGGGTAAGTGAGGGAGAGATACAAGGCCAAAGGCCGCGGCTGCACACAGGCGGTGCCGGACGTCTGGAGGTTATCGGACGTCCGACAGCTCACGTAGCACCGGACGTCCGGAGGGCATCGGTCGTCCGAAGCTCGGTCGTTCGTAGGCTTCGGAAATCCGAGAGTTTCGATGCGGTCGAGGTGGCGTCGGATTTTCAAAGGGCGTCGGTCGTCCGGGCACTGGAGGTGTCGGACGTCTGGGTGGTGTCGGTCGTCCGGTCGCTGTGGAGTTCTTCTGGTCTTCTGGCTTGGGCGTGGCTCCAGGCATCGGACGTCCGAAGTGTGTCGGACGTTGTCGGATTTCGGGCTCCGCAAAACCCAAAAAGGTTCGAACTCAGGGGCGTGTGCGAAGATCCCCAGCAGCCTCAACCTCTAGCTCACAGCTCGATAGCCTAGCCCAACGAACCTGCACACTCCCGGGAAGAAGATCAGCACACGAGGATTTACCCAGGTCCGGGCCGCTGCGAAGCGTAAAACCCTACTCCTGCCTTTTGGTGGATTGCCTCACGAGGAGGCTTGTGGATGAACTAGGATAGTGGTCAGTCACCTCGCGAGGGTGCTCGGGTGGTGTTTTGTCGGTCCCCCCACTCTATGGAACAGCCTAGCCTCTATTTATAGTGGCCCGGGTCCTCTTCCCTTATCGCTATGGCGGGAAGGGATCCCACAACGGCCAAATTCGAAGGGGGACAAGGAGTACATCTTATCCTGACGAAAGTTGGTCTTCGCCTGCAAAGTAGCCAGTGAAGATGTAGAGGTGGGCTCGGCGATGATCTCCGTCCTGCTGGGCTCGTGGTCTTGGTCTCGTTGCGCCGGAATGGAAACCTTTGGGGGGTGCTTTGGGAACCTGCATACGCCTTTGCCTCCTTTGCACCAAAGAGGAAACTGTCTCCTCTGCGTGCGCTGGTGCCCGCCTGGCTTGGCTTGCGTCACCACCAGCCTCCCGAGGCTGATCGTTGCATAGGGATCTCCGCCCCTCGGGAGGCGACCTGGGGAGGCCTCTTCCCTCTGAGGTTCTTGGCGCCGTACCCCTCGCGAGCGTGGGGTCTCACGAGGGCCTTGTCTTGAGTGAGGCCGCGCTGGGCCTATTGGAAATATGCCCTAGAGGCAATAATAATTTAGTTATTATCATATTTCCTTGTTCATGATAATCGTTTATTATCCTTGCTATAATTGTATTGATTGGAAACTCAAATACATGTGTGGGTACATAGACAACACTGTGTCCTTAGTATGCCTCTAATAGACTAGCTCGTTGATCAAAGATGGTCAAGGTTTCCTAGCCATAAACATGAGATGTCATTTGATAACGGGGTCACATCATTAGGAGAATGATGTGATGCACAAGACCCAAACTATAAACATAGCATATGATCGTGTCAGTTTATTGCTATAGTTTTCTGCATGTCAAGTATCTATTCCTATGACCATGAGATCATGCAACTCATTGACACCGGAGGAATACCTTGTGTGTATCAAATGTCACAACGTAACTGGGTGACTATAAAGATGCTCTACAGGTATCTCCGAGGGTGTCTGTTGAGTGGGCATGGATCAAGACTGGGATTTGTTACTCCGTGTGACGGAGAGGTATCTCAGGGCCCACTCGGTAATACAACATCACAATAAGCCTTGCAAGCAATGTGACTAAGTGCTAGCCACAGGATCTTGTATTACAGAACGAGTAAAGAGACTTGCCGGTAACGAGATTGAACTAGGTATAGAGATACTGACGATCGAATCTCGGGGAAGTAACATACCGAAGAACAAAGGGAACAGCGTACGGGATTAACTGAATCCTTGACATAGAGGTTCAACCGATAAAGATCTTCGTAGAATATGTAGGAACCAATATGGGCATCCAGGTCCCGCTATTGGTTATTGACCGTAGAGGTGTCTTGGTCATGTCTACATAGTTCTCGAACACGTAGGATCTGCACACTTAAGGTTCGGTGACGTTTCGGTATAGTAGAGTTATGTATGGTGGTGACCGAAGGCTGTTCGGAGTCCCGGATGAGATCCTGGACGTCACGAGGAGCTCCGGAATGGTCCGGAGGTAAAGATTGATATATAGGAAGTCCTGTTTTGGTCACCGGAAAAGTTTCGGGTATTTCGGTAGTGTACCAGGAGTGCCGGGAGGGGTACCGGGGACCATCGGGAGGGGTGTCTCGACCCAAAGGATCTCATGGGCTGTGGGAGGAGTCAAACCAGCCCCTAGTGGGCTGTCCTAACCCCCCACTAAGGCCCATGTGGCTTTGGGTGGAAAAAATCCAAAGGAGGAAAGGTGGAAAGGGTTTCCAAGTGGAGTGAAGGAGTCCTACTCCTAATAGGATTGGAGTAGGACTCCTCCACCTCCAATTTCGGCCAAACCTTGAGGGTTTGAGGCTGCCTCCTCCCCTCCCTCCCTCCTATATATACTAGAGGATTTAGAGGGAAGAGCTAACCCTAATTGCCACGTGCTCCCTCTACTTCATCTAGATCGGTTTCTCCTCTAGTCTAGTTTCAGCGGTGCTTAGGCGAAGCCCTGCTGGAATTGTTCCACCACCATAGCCGCCGCGCCGTCGCACCGCCGGAGAACTCTTCTACCTCTCCTCTCCCTCTTGCTGGATCAAGAAGGCGGAGATCGTCATCGAGCTGTACGTGTGCTAAACGCGGAGGTGCCGTCCGTTCGGCGCTACATCGGAAGGACCGTGATCAGGATCGCGAGAGGATTCGTGATTTGATCGCGGGACGGATCGTGATGGGATCGCGGGACGGATCGAGATTGGATCGCGAGATGGATCGTGATGGGATCATGGGACACTCGGCGATTTGGATCGCGAAGACGTTCGACTACATCAACTGCGTTTCTTAACGCTTCCGCTTAGCGTTCTACAAGGGTATGTAGATCAACTCTCCCTCTCGTAGATGCTCATCACCATGGATAGATCTTGCGTGTGCGTAGGAAGTTTTTTGTTTCCCATGCAACGTTCCCCAACAGTGGCATCATTAGCTAGGTCTATGTGTAGATGAGATCTCGAGTAGAACACAAAGGAGTTTGTGGGCGTTGATATTCAGATTGCTTCCTCCGTTGGTCTTTTCTTGATTCGGCGGTATTGTGGGATGAAGCGGCCCGGACCAACATTACTCATACGCTTACGAGAGACTGGTTCCATCAACTGACATGTAACTTCGTTGCATAAAGATGGCGGGCGGGTGTCTGTTTCTCCCACTTTAGTCGGATCGGATTTGACAAAGGCGGTCCTTGAGAAGGTTGAATAGCAATTTTTGTATCACCGTTGTGGTTTTTGTGTAGGTAAGAATTGTTCTTGCTAGATACCCGTAGCAGCCACGTAAAACTTGCAACAACTATTAGAGGACGTCTAACTTGTTTTTGCAGGGTATGTTGTGATGTGATATGGCCAATTACATGACGAGATATATGTGATGTATGAGATGATCATGTATTGTATAGAATATCACGACTTGCATGTCGATGAGTACGGCAACCGGCAGGAGCCATAGGGTTGTCTTTAATTATTTTCGCCGTTTTGCTTTACTTTATCGCTATGAGTTAGCAATAGTCGTGGAAGCAACAGTCGGCGCGATAACCTCATGGCGACACATTGATGGAGATCAAGATGATGGAGATCATGGTGTCATGCCGGTGACGATGGAGATCATGCCGGTGCTTTGGAGATGGAGATCAAAAGCACAAGTTCATGGACATATCATGTCACTTATGATTTGCATGTGATGTTAATCCTTTTATGCATCTTATTTTGCTTAGGACGACGGTAGCATTATAAGGTGATCCCTCACTAAAATTTCAAGATAAAATTGTGTTCTCCCCGAGTGTGCACCGTTGCGAAAGTTCGTCGTTTTGAGACACCACGTGATGATGGGGTGTGATAGACTCTACGTTCACATACAATGGGTGCAAGCCAGTGTTGCACGTGCGGAACACTCGGGTTAAACTTGACGAGCCTAGCATGTACAGACATGGCCTCGGAACACAAGAGACCAAAAGGTCGAACATGAGTCATATAGTAGATATGATCAACATGAAGATGTTCACCATTGAAACCACCTCAACTCACGTGATGATCGGACTTGAGTTGGTGGATTTGGATCATGTGTCACTCGAATGACCGGAGGGATGTCAATTTGAGTGGGAGTTTTTAAGTAATATGATTAACTAAACTCATTATCATGAACATAGTCAAAATGTCTTTGCAAATTATGTTGTAGATTACTAGCTCGCGCTGTAGCTCCCTTGAATTTTTATATGTTCCTAGAGAAATAGAGTTGAAAGATGATGGTAGCCATAATGCGGTCTGGGTCCGTGATCTGAGGATTGTCCTCATTGCTGCACAGAAGGCTTATGTCCTTAATGCACCGCTCGGTGCGCCACCCCCTCAAGTGTCGTCTGTAGATGTTGTGAACATCTGACACGCACATTCTGATGACTACTTGATAGTTCAGTGCGTCATGCATTACGGCTTAGAATTGAGGCTCCAAAATGTTTTGAACGTCACGGAACATATGAGATGTTCTAAGAGCTGAAATTGGGATCTCAGGCTCGTGCCCGTGTTGAGAGGTATGAGACCTCCAACAAGATTCTTTGCCTGCAAGATGAAGGAGAATAACTCAATCGGTGAGCATGTGCTCAGATTGTCTGGGTGCTACAATCGCTTGAATCGAGTGGGAGTTGATCTTCCAGATAAGATAGTGATTGATATAGTTCTCCAAGTCACTGTCACTAAGCTACTAGAGCCTCGTGATGAACTATAAAATGCCAGGGATAGAAATAATGATCCCTGAGCTATTCGCGATGTTTGACACCGTGAAGGTAGAAATCAAGAAGGAGCATCAAGTGTTGATGGTTAGTGAAACCACTAGTTTCGAGAAGTGCAAGGGCTAGGAGGGAAACTTCATGGATGGCAAGTCAGTTGCTGCTCCAGTGAAGAAACCCAAGGTTGAACCCAAACCCGAGACTAAGTGCTTCTATTATGAGGAGAACGGTCGCTGAAGCGGAACAACCCTAGATACTTGGTAGATAAGAAGGCTGGCAACGTCGATAGAAGTATATTTGATATACGTGTGTACCTTGCTAGTACTCCTAGTAGCACCTGGGTATTGGATACCGGTTTGGTTGCTAAATGTTAATAACTCGAAATAAAAGCTACGGAATAAACGAAGGCTAGATAAGGGTGAGGTGACGATGAGTGTTGGAAGTGTTTCCAAGGTTGATGTGATCACCATCGCACGCTCTCTCTACCTTCGGGATTAGTGATGAACCTAAATAAATGTTATTTGGTGTTTGCGTTGAGCATGAACGTGATTAGATCATGTTTATTGCAATACGGTTATTCATTCAAGTTAGAGAATAATGGTTATTCTGTTTACATGAATAATACCTTCAATGGTCATGCACCCAATGAGAATGGTTTATTGAATTTTGATCGTAGTGATACACATGTTCATAATATTGATGCCAAAAGATACAAAGTTAATAATGATAGTGCCACATACTTGTGGCACTGCCGCTAAATGTCATATTGGTGTAAAACGCATGAAGAAACTCAATGCTGATGGATCCTTGGACTCTTTCGATTTCGAATCAGTTGAGACATGCGGACCATGCCTCATGGGCAAGATGACTAAGACCCCGTTTTCCGGTATGATTGAGCGGGCAAGTGACTTATTGGAAATGATACATGTTGATGTATTTGCTCCAATGAGTGTTGTAGCGTGCGGTGGATATCATTATTTTCCTACCTTCACTGATGATTTGAGTATATATGGGGATATTTACTTAATGAAACACAAGTCTGAAACATTTGAAAAGTTCAAACAAATTCAGAGTGAAGTTTGAGATCATCGTGACAAGAAGATAAAATATCTACGATATGATCGTAGAGGTAAATATCTGAGTTACGAGTTTGGTATACAACTTAAGACAATGTGGAAGTTGTTTCACAACTCACGCCACCTGGAACACCATAGTGTGATGGTGTGTCCGAACGTCATAGTCGTGCTCTATTGGATATGGTGCGTACTATGATGTCTCTTATCGATTTTCCACTATCGTTTTGGGGTTATGCATTAGAGACAAGTACATTCACTTTAAAAAGGGGCACCATCTAAGTCCGTTGAGATGACACCGTATGAATTTTGGTTTGGCAGAAACCTAAGCTGTCATTTCTTAATGTTTGGGGCTGCGACGCTTATGTGGAAAAGGTTTTCAACCTGATGAGCTCGAACCCAAAGCGGACAAATGCATCTTCATAGAATACCCTAACGTAACAGTTGGGTAAACCTTCTATCTCAGATCCAAGCACAAAGTGTTTGTTGCTAAAACGGGTGCTTTCTCGAGAAAGAGTTACTCTCGAAAGAATTGAGTGGGAGGAAGATAGAACTTGATGAGCTTGTTGAACCTTTGTTTCAACCAGAGAGTAGCGCAGCGCATAAAGTTGTTTCTGTGGAGCCTACATTAGTTGAAGAAGAAGTTAATGATGATGATCATAAAGCTTCGGATCAAGTTACTATCGAACCTCGTAGGTCTACAAGGACGCGTACTGCTCCTGAGTGGTACAACAACCCTGTCTTAGAGGTCATGTTGTTGGACAACGATGAACCTACGAGCTATGGAGAAGCGATGATGGGCCCGGATTCCGAGAAATGGTTACAGGCCATGCAATCCGAGATGGGATCCATGTATGAAAACAAAGTATGGGCTTTGGAAGTATTACCTGAAGGGCAAAAGGCCATTCAGAACAAATGGATCTTTGAAAGGAAGACGGACGCGGACGGTAATGTCACCGTCTATAAAGCTTGACTGGTGGCAAAGGGTTTTTCACAAGTTCAAGGAGTTGACTACGGTGAGACTTTCTCACCCGTAGCGATGCTAAAGTCTGTTGGAATTATGTTAGCAGTTGCTGCATTTTTCGATTATGAAATCTGGCAGATGGATGTCAAAACAGAGTTTCCTTAACGGTTTCCGTGAGGAAAGGTTGTATGTGATACAACCGGAAGCTTTTGTCAATCCTAAGGATGCTAAAATGTATGCAAACTCCAGCGATCCTTCTATGGACTGGAGCAAGCATCTCGGAGTTGGAATATACTCTTTGATGAGGTGATCAAAGTTTTTGAGTCTATACAAAGTTTATGAGAAACTTGTATTTACAATAAAGTGAGTGGGAGCACTATAGAATTTCTGATAAGTATATGTGGATGACATATTGTTGATCGGAAATGATGTAGAATTTCTGGAAAGCATAAAGGGTTGTTTGAAAAGGAGTTTTTCAAAGGAAAACCTGGAAAGAAGCTACTTAAATGTTGGGCATCAGGATCTATAGAGATAGATCAAGACGTCTAATAAGACTTTCAATGAGTACATACCTTGACAAGATTTTGAAAGAGTTCAAAATGGATCAGTCAAAGAAAGAGTTCTTGCCTGATTTGTAAGGTGTGGAGTTGAGTGAGACTCAAAGCTCGACCACGGCAGAAGAAAGAGAAAGGACGAAGGTCGTCCCCTATGCCTTAGCCATAGGCTCTATATAGTATGCCATGCTGTGTACCGCACCTGTGTGTGCCTTGCCACGAGTTTGTCAAGGGGTACAAGAGTGATCCAGGAGTGGATCACTGGAGAGCGGTCAAAGTTATCCTTAGTAACTAAAGGACTAAGGAAATATTTCTCGATTATGGAGGTGATAAAGAGTTCGTCGTAAAGGGTTACGTCGATGCAAGCTTTAACACCAATCTGGATGACTCTGAGTAGCAATCCGGATACGTATTGTGGAGCAGCCATTTGGAATAGCTCCAAGTGGAGCGTGGTAGCATCTGCAGTACGACATATAGATTTGCAAAGAACACACGGATCTAATTGTTGTAGACCATTGACTAAAGACCTCTCTCACATGTAAAGCATGATCGAACCCCAGAACTCATTGGGTGTTAGATTCATAACAATGTTAATCACATGGTGATGTGAACTAGATTATTGACTCTAGTGCAAGTGGGAGACTGTTGGAAATATGCCCTAGAGGCAATAATAATTTAGTTATTATCATATTTCCTTGTTCATGATAATCGTTTATTATCCATGCTATAATTGTATTGATTGGAAACTCAAATACATGTGTGGGTACATAGAAAACACTGTGTCCCTAGTATGCCTCTAATAGACTAGCTCGTTGATCAAAGATGGTCAAGGTTTCCTAGCGATAGACATGAGATGTCATTTGATAACGGGATCACATCATTAGGAGAATGATGTGATGGACAAGACCCAAACTATAAACATAGCATATGATCGTGTCAGTTTATTGCTATAGTTTTCTGCATGTCAAGTATCTGTTCCTATGACCATGAGATCATGCAACTCATTGACACCGGAGGAATACCTTGTGTGTATCAAACGTCACAACGTAACTGGGTGACTATAAAGATGCTCTACAGGTATCTCCGAGGGTGTATGTTGAGTGGGAATGGATCAAGACTGGGATTTGTTACTCCGTGTAACGGAGACGTATCTCAGGGCCCACTCGGTAATACAACATCACAATAATCCTTGCAAGCAATGTGACTAAGTGTTAGCCACGGGATCTTGTATTACAGAACGAGTAAATAGACTTGCTAGTAACGAGATTGAACTAGGTATAGAGATACTGACGATCGAATCTCGGGCAAGTAACATACCGAAGAACAAAGGGAACAGCGTACGGGATTAACTGAATCCTTGACATAGAGGTTCAACCGATAAAGATCTTCATAGAATATGTAGGAACTAATATGGGCATCCAGGTCCCGCTATTGGTTATTGACCGTAGAGGTGTCTTGGTCATGTCTACATAGTTCTCGAACCCGTAGGGTCTGCACACTTAAGGTTCGGTGACGTTTCGGTATAGTAGAGTTATGTATGGTGGTGACGGAAGGTTGTTCGGAGTCCCGGATGAGATCCTGGACGTCACGAGGAGCTCCGGAATGGTCCGGAGGTAAAGATTGATATATAGGAAGTCCTGTTTTGGTCACCGAAAAAGTTTCGGGTATTTCGGTAGTGTACCGGGAGTGCCGGGAGGGGTACCGGGGACCATCGGGAGGGGTGTCTCGACCCAAAGGACCTCATGGTCTGTGCGAGGAGTCAAACCAGCCCCTAGTGGGCTGGCCTAACCCCCCCACTAAGGCCCATGTGGCTTTGGTTGGAAAAAATCCAAAGGAGGAAAGGTGGAAAGGGTTTCCAAGTGGAGAGGAGGAATCCTACTCCTAATAGGATTGGAGTAGGACTCCTCCACATCCAATTTCGGCAAAACCTTGAGGGTTTGAGGCTGCCTCCTCCCCTCCCTCCCTCCTATATATACTAGAGGATTTAGAGGGAAGAGCTAACCCTAATTGCCACGTGCTCCCTCTACTTCATCTAGATCGGTTTCTCCTCTAGTCTAGTTTCAGCGGTGCTTAGGCGAAGCCCTACCGGAATTGTTCCACCACCATAGCCGCCGCGCCGTCGCGCCGCCGGAGAACTCTTCTACCTCTCTCCTCCCTCTGGCTGGATCAAGAAGGCAGAGATCGTCATCGAGCTGTACGTGTGCTGAACGCGGAGGTTCCGTCCGTTCGGCGCTAGATCGGAAGGACCGTGATCAGGATCGTGAGACGATTCGTGATTTGTTCGCGGGACGGATCGTGATGGGATCGCGGGACGGATCGAGATTGGATCGCGAGATGGATCGTGATGGGATCGCGGGACACTCGGCGATTTGGATCGCGAAGACGTTCGACTAAATCAACCACGTTTCTTAACGCTTCCGCTTAGCGATCTACAAGGGTATGTAGATCCACTCTCCCTCTCGTAGATGCTCATCACCATGGATAGATCTTGCGTGTGCGTAGGAATTTTTTTGTTTCCCATGCAACGTTCCCCAACAGGGCATGCTTGGCTGTCAAAGTGGGCCACAGGCTGGCAGGTCTGGGTACCCCCGTTCCCAGAACGCCGACAGCAGCCCCCGGGCCCAAGGCGCGCTTGGGTTGGCTTCGGGGCGAAGCCGAAGTAGCCGGCCTGAGCGCCGCGGGCCCCAATCGCCTGTGGGCCCATCCTGATGCGTGGCACAGAATGAGACGAGGATGCCTCCGCTCCCCGAAGACGTCGGGAACCGCCCCGAGTCAGGCTGACGCGAAGCCTGCGCGCCGCGCAGGCCATCATTGCCCTTCCTTAAATGCGGCTGTCTCCTTGTGTCTTCCCGCTCCTCGGTCCACGCGGATGTGACCCGACGAGGGCAGATGAAACGACGTGAAGCAGGGTTGCACGCCAACTGAGCCTGGCGTGTGGCGCCCGAGGAGCGCACGGCGCCTCCACTCCCCACGACGCCCCATGGGCAGCGGTTGCGCCGATAAACCCGCCCCGCCCGGGGGGTCATGCCATCCTGTCATGCCTTCTTGCTTCCCATCCTTCCAAAGATATCCTTCTCATCTTGCTCTCTCCCCTTACCTTCCATGGCTTCTGGAGGGAGTGCAGCAGGTGCGGGGAAGCGCACTGGGTCTTCGGCTCTACCGCCGGCCTCTGGAGGCAGCGGCAGGAGGCCTTCGAGGCCGGCCCAAGCGCGCCGGCGCTGGGCCATCATCGAAGAGTAAGTGTTCCGTCACCCCCCTTCTCTTGCAACCATGACCGACACGCGGGACCTGATTGTTTCCTCCTCCCGGGGCGCCAGCGCCTAAGAGGCGCAGGCTCGATGAGCTCCAGGAGGAAGCGGACGCGTTGAGGGCCCAGCTCGCGGGCGCCAAGGCCGCCCTGCAGGCCGCGCTCAGGGGCGAGGAGGAGGCCAAGGCGGAGCTGGCATACCTCCAGGCCCAGATCAAGGGGGCAGCTGATGCCGTGCAGGCCGCCCAGGACGAGGCGGCGCACGCAAAGATGGTGGAGGCGCAGGCTACCTCAACTTCTTAGGCAAGGTGGTGGAGGCGCTAGAGACCGGCGTCTCCCGGGTGGACGAGGACAACATGTCTAGCGTGCGCGACCTCCTAGACATTGTGCTGACACGCGTCTTCTCCAACCTACGCCGCCACGTCCCGGAGCTTGATCTCCCCCGCATCATGGAGCCGGTGCATGAGGAGCTCCAAAGGCCCCTCAGGGATGAGGTGCGCCCACACGTGGAGTGCCTGGTGGAACGGTTTGTCCAAGAGCCTTCCTCCGACAAGGGCGACGACTCCAGCGCCGAGCAGGGCGGGGGTCTGGATGGTGACAGCGGCTCCTCCGCCTAGGCTTCCCCTGTTTTCTTCCTCTGGTTCCTTACATCAAGAAGCACTTTGCCCCTGAGGGCGTTAAACTTTTGTGTTTTACCTTAGTCTTCCTCCTTCTTCTTTTAAACCGTCGGTTGCTTGTTTTGTGTGACGCGCCCTCGTCTCTTCCGCGGAGTTTTGTGTCATCGTTGGTGCGGCACCGCGCACTCCCTCGCACCTTCGCTCGTACCGCTGCTCCGCACCCGACGCTCTTCGTGAGGTTCGCTCAGGTGTCGCATTGTGCCCAGTGATGACGGCCCGTCGGGGCCTCATGGGGTGGACCCTCCTGAGGTGGAGCGTGCCGCCCCAAGACCGGGGTTTTAGCGACGACGCCTAGAGAGGCCGGATTCCTTCCTTCGTGCAGCCCTTCCCAGTACCTGGAGCCACAAGAGGCCTGATGGGGGCACGTAATAAACCGTAGCGCCTGCATTCTCACGTTAGCGTTCCTGTCTCATACCCAGCACTCAGGCTATCATCGGATCAAAAAGTTTCTTCTCTTTACGGTCGGGGTACTTAGCTTGGCGGGCCGTGGCGAGCTCGTGCGTTGTGAGGTGCAGCTGGGGCGTCTAGGGAGCTCGAGGATCCCGCCAGGGAGGGCTTCTTCCTTGCGGGAGGAATGGTTTGGGAGCCTTTTCGGCACTCTACATCGGCGGGGCCCAATCCCGCTCATACCTCAACCGCCGTTTGGGCGTCCGGATCACAAGGATGAGACCAAGGGGCGAGGAGCTACGCGATCAGTGAGGCTCCTGAGGCGCGTTGCTCAAGAGTCCCCCTTGACGCTCAAGCGGCGCTCTACGTCGGCGGGGCCCAATCTCGCGCATACCTCGACCGCCGTTGGGGCATCCAAATCACCAGGACGAGACCAAGGGGCATGGGGCTATGTGACCAGTGAGGCTCCTGAGGCGCGTTGCTCAGGAGTCCCCCTTGACGCTCGAGCGGCTCCCATACCTTTTTGCCGGTTCTTGCCCCGGGAGGTGCCTGAGCCTCCCGAGGCTCCATGTTGCCGCGCCGGGCCATAGCCGAAGCCCCCGAGCGAGGGTCGACCGCTAAAAGACGGATGCTTCCGAGGCAACAGGCCCTTGCCGGCTTGCCCAGAGGCGCCATGCGAGGACCAAGGTGCTAGGGCCTTGGCAAGGTGTGCACACCGTGCCCATGCCGCCCCTGCTCGCAGTGTGCGTGGGGGGGAGACCGACATGTGTCGATTCAGAAAACGAGACTTCAAGACCAGAAAAAGGAATCGCAAAGAGAGTAAATTCCCACCCCTTTTTTCAAATAGAGTTACGAAATTTTCGAGTTTCATTTCAAGAAGTGGCAATTCGAACACAAAAAGGAACAAGCAACAGCCGCGTCCGGCACCTAGGCTAGTCTTCGTCTTCATCTTCCCCCAGCGTGGAGCATAGGGCTTCCACTAGGCGTGGGCATAGTCATTGGAGGACAGTGTTGTCCGCTAGCGCGGAGCATGGGGCTTCCACTTGGGCGTGGGATGGAACCCCTCCATGTCCTCGGGGGGCTCCGGGCATATATAGCCCACTCATTATTACATGAGAGTGTCACGGGCGAAGATAGCTGGGCAAGCCCCCAGGCGCACGGCCTAGGTGCTCCCAACTCAGTCAAGAGCCATCCCGCAGATTTCTGCGCGGATGCGCACCCCTACAGCCCAAACCTGAGTGCATTGTTCCCCGCATAGCCACGGCATTGCACTCCCGCGGCCCAAACATGAGCATAATGCACCCAGCGCAGCCATAGGAGTGTTGTGTCGGTGAAGCCGCCTCGTGAGGCGTCGGAGCACCGGCCAGACCACGACCCAAGGACCTCGCGAGGCCCTGCCTCCTGAGGGCCGCATCGGCGCCCCCGTTGCCGCGTGTGGCCCGCGCTGCTCGTATCCTGCCGATCCCCCTAGGCGGTAGCCCCTGTGGCCCAGAGGGTTCGGCTGCGTGCTGCTTGCTCGCGAGGGCTGCGGCTGTGCCGTGCCCCCACGCATCCCGGGACGCCCCCTCGCTTGCACCAACCTGGCCCGGTGCCCCCTCAGTGGAAGCCACCTGGCCCGGCTTGGAGAGGACCCCGGGACATCTCCCTACTCCGGGAGGATGCTGGCACCCACGGGGGGCGCGTGATCCACGACGCCATCCACAGGTACGACACAGCTCGGAACATAGGCCTCTGTGTAAAGGCCTTGGCTTCCTCCTGAACCGTCTCCGCGCGCCCCATGGGCAGCCTCCCTGGGCGGCAGGGCGACTCCGCCCTGGACGCACGGCCCACAGACCCTCCTGCGACGAGCCTCCGCCCGAAGCTGCTTACATATACCATCGCCGCGAGGTTGGTCGCGCGTGTCTTGACGTGGGTTGCCTCCCTGCTTATCCACCGCACCTCCGTTATGGTTACCTGCTTGCGCGGAAGTCTGAGCCGCATGGTCCCTGCGCCGGTTGGCGCGCTCGCGCTGGGACGACCCAGGCTATTGATGATCCGCCGGGGTATGAGTGCGCGCATTGAGGTGCGCGCGGAGCGTCCCGTCACCTTCTTCGAAGGCACCACCGGCAGGGCTGGACGGCGCCCCAAAGCTGGTCACCGGGATCCGGAGGTGAAGGAGCACAGCGTGCGGCGGGCCTTGCCCGGGCTCGCCCGAGCATGGGGCGGGCACGCCGTCTGCTGTTGAGGTAAGCGGTACGGCGAGCGAGCCCCCAGCACCCAGCATCGGGGGTCGAGAAGAGTGGTGTGGAACCCAGGCCCTCCACGCGATGGTGACCAACTTGGCGATGTGGTCGGCCCCGGCGTAGAAGCCCCCGTGCGTCGGGCAATGGCGAAGCAGCTCACTCGCCATCAGCAGCGCGTCATGCGCGTTGAAGTCTCCCACGTGGGTACAGGGTGATGTCGGTCCCGTGGGCGCCGCACGCCTGGCCGGCACGAGCAGCGACGGCAGTGTAGACGACGCTGGTGGCCTGGTAACGACCGCCCAGCACCGAGCTGCCAGGGCGTGCGTCTTGGGTAGTAGCGGCAAGGTTGGTGAAGGTGGATCCGCCGGGGCCGAAGGAAGCTTGTCGGGCATCGGCCATCGAAACGATGGAGCGGAGAAGAAGCGAAGCATGTAGAAGACTCTGACACGCCCCCTACCAGGCATGCCAAATGTCGGATTTTGGGCTCCGCAAAACCCAAAAAGGTTCGAACTCAGGGGCGTGTGCGAAGATCCCCAATAGCCTCAACCTCTAGCTCACAGCTCGATAGCCTAGCCCAACGAACCCGCACACTCCCGGGAAGAAGATCAGCACACGAGGATTTACCCAGGTTCGGGCCGCTGCAAAGCGTAAAACCCTACTCCTGCCTTTTGGTGGATTGCCTCACAAGGAGGTTGGTGGATGAACTAGTACAGTGGTCAGTCACTTCGCGAGGGTGCTCGGGTGGTGTTTTGTCCGTCCCCCCACTCTATGGAGCAGCCAAGCCTCTATTTATAGCGGCCCGGGTCCTCTTCCCTTATCGCTATGGAGGGAAGGGATCCCACAATGGCCAAATTCGAAGGGGGACAAGGAGTACATCTTATCCTGACGAAAGGTGGTCTTCACCTACAAAGTAGCCGGTGGTGATGCAGAGGTGGGCTCGGCGATGACGTCCGTCCTGCTGGGCTCGTGGTCTTTGTCTCGTTGCGCCGGAATGGAAACCTTTGAGGGTGCTTTGGGAACCTACGTACGCCTTTGCCTCCTTTGCACCAAAGAGGAAACTGTCTCCTTTGCGTGCGTTGGTGACCGCTTGGCTTGGCTTGCGTCACCCCTGGCCTCCCGAGGCTGATCATTGCATAGGGATCTCCGCCACTCGGGAGGCGACCTAGGGAGGCCTCTTCCCTTTGAGGGTCTTGGCGCCGTCCCCCTCGCGAGCGCGGGGGTCTCACGAGGGCCTTGTCATGAGTGAGGCCGCGCTGGGCCGTGCTTGGCTATCGAAGTGGTCCACGCCCTGGGCCGCAGGCTGGCAGGTCTGGGTACCCCCATTCCCAGAACACCGACAGACGTCCGGAAGATGTCGGACGTCCGGCTGCTGTAAACTCCGCAGCTCCGTCTTCTTTCGTCTCTGCTTCCAAGCTTCCCTCGCGGATGGTGTGGGTGTACACTTGCGCTCGCACTCCTTATCCTCCGTGAAGTTCCGACAATGCCTATGCATGCACACGAGAAGAGTGTCAAGTAGTATACCATGCTCGAAGGGGTCGAGTGAACACGTGTAAAGGAGATGATTCACCTTTATGTATGTGAAGTAGTAGTGGTACGTGTCACTCGCCAAACGGACTCTTGTCATGGTGATGTCCGTAGGATGCTCCACATCATCCCCTCCCCCTTGGGGAAGATCCGTCCTCGGATCAAAATCCAAATCACCATGGGAAGGAAATGGCATCGCCGTGTAGGAGTGGACGGTCACCAAATGCTCATCATCATCAAACTCGAAATGGGCACTCTCCAATGTCGCACCGTCAAGTAATTCCTTCAAAAGGAGCAAACACGACAAACACTTGGAAAAACAAATGTGGTTAGCGTTCGTGCAAAACCAAGCATTCAAGTGGTGAATCACACCACAAGTGTTGTCATCATGCATAACATATGGTGTGACAAGGGATTGTGTCATGGCATGTAAGCATACAAATTGAGCACAAGCAATGCTATCATGGAAACAAGTATGCCTAGGTGAGGTAGGGATGCCAATATGTGTGACAATATAACAAGCATGTACCTCAAGGTCATAGCACGCATGTACAAAGCAATCAACAAAAGGTCTATGGTATGCATAGGAATCATTCACAACACCAAGTAATATGAAGTGTCACATGGGGCAATCCAAGGTGAAAGACAATCCAATGATGATGTGTGCATGGTGTAATGAAGATAGTGAGGCACTCAACACAATAGAAAGAGTAATTGGTCATCATGTCTGAGGCAAGCAAGTCAAGCATGTAGCAAGCAATGTGGCATGGCAAATGTGAGTAATGGACATTGTTGCAACCAGCATATAAGAAGAGCAAACAATCCGCAAGTTGAGTGCAACACACAAGGTATATGGGTCATGAAGCATGGAAAGATGGCAATCAAGAATGGAAGCAATATCTCTAAGATGTGTGCAAGTAAGTGTTCCAAGATGACCAATATATGTAATGGTACAAACAACACAAGTAGGATGAGCCACAATATCCATGCTCAAGAAGGATGTCACCTCAAAAGCATGACCTTGTGCGTCCGTCACAATGCCGATGCGCAAGCAAGTGCGATGTAGAATCGCATCGGTGTAGCATGGCTCGCTCTGAAGAGCTCGAATGGTCAACTCACGTGAAGTGGAAGTTGACATGTAGTCGAAGTATCCTACACATACACACAACAAAGGAAACAATGTATGTGCATGGTAGACAAACACATCATCCATCATGATGGTTCTCTTCTCTTTCACATAAGCATTAGGATCACAAGTACATGAATAAAAGGATGCAACAATGGCAATATTCATGGCACTAGGTATATGGTGCAAAGAAGGAAGGAAAGCATGCTTCGCATGAAATATGTCAAAAGCTCCACTAATATGAGAGAAAGCTATGGGGGCAATCTCATTAGCACGATCAAAAGTATTGTTGCACTCAATACATGGCAAAGCATCGAGCATGAGAGAGGCAACATATGGAGACATATGAAAACAAGCTATAGCAATCAGGTTCGAAGCATGGCAATGGTTGTCATCAACCGCATAAAAGGAGCACATCGGTGATGCAACACAAGCAAGCGTAGTGATCATGTCATGCAAACTAGTAGTGCGAAGATGCAATGTACTAGAGGAAATCATGGCAATCATGTCATGCGAGCAAATAATAGGCATAGGCAATGCGCATGACATATCCCAAGCAAAACAAGTAATGTGGTGATCCTCAATACAATCGTAGGCATGGGTCACAAAGCAATCATGGCAATGGCAAGTAATATCTCTACCAAGCTTGCAAATACACATACAAGTCATATAATCAAGTGTCATGTGAGATGCAAAGCATGGGTCACAAATGCATGGCAAGGGCATAGAAATGAGCATATCATGCAAAGTGAACATGGCAATATGGGCAAAGGATATATAATGGACAATAAACCATAACCATGTGAGGGCTATGTAGAGGAAATGCGCGTAGTCCTTGCGTGAGGGGAATGGTTGGAGACACATTCCTGTAGATCCCAAAGCATCGAAGCTCTCAAGAGCTCTTTTCGTCAACTCATGGGATTGTGAGGTTGACGAGTAATCATGAGTACCTACACACAACAAAGGCAAAGGGAAAATTATGTGCGCGTGGTATATGTATACATCATCCATTAGGATGTGCATGTGCTTGTGTTCGTTAGCACAAAATATCCAATGCTCAAATAAATGAGATGCATGATATAATAACATGTCATCCATCATGAAAGGTTTGTTTTTATGTATAGCATAATGGAGACTAGAAATATGTAGTGCATCATGTGAATTATCGGGATCATTGTTATTCATGATATGCGGATGGTGCACACAATAATTGGGGTCATGCAATGGATGGGATGTAACAAAATCTCCTAACATGTATGAGGAAACTAGTGGGGTCACCTCATGTGCAATAACGGAAGCAAAATATGGAGAATATGGATAACATCCAAAACAATGCATATCCAAAGCTAGGTGGTCATGGCATGTCATATGTGAGCAATTACGCAAATGATGCAAAGGGAGCATGGCAATATCATCAGAAGAAAAGCAAATGCCAATAACCATGGGTTTGTCATCTATTCCATATGTGCAAATTGGGTTTATTTTAATGGCATATGCATAGTTACTACGATGAGATTGTAAAAATGCAATATGGGTGATCTCATGCATAGCATATGACAACTCAAGCGGATTGTCAAACATGATGTGACCTATAGAATTCTCACAATGTATCCTATGCAACATGGCATCACAAGTAATAGACTCCACATGAGGATCGTCAAACTCATCATAAATGGGCAATTCATCACATGAGGAAGTCGCATAATCATGAAGCATGGGAATAGGATGATCATCATCATGCAAGCAATCAATCTCAAGATTGTCCACTAGTGGGACAAGAGCATCACCTTCACCTATGTTACCTTGTTCATTCCACTCATGTGGTGTAGGTGAGGTTGTAAAGACCAAAGCGTGGTCATCTTCATCATGATGGAACCATGTGGGTTGTGCATCATCGTCCACCATGGCCATCGTCATTCCCATTGGAAGGATGGAATCATCGAGGGTAGGCACGTCATCATGTAGGAGAACTAGCACCAAAGAAGAAGACACAATAGGAGTAGAGGTTAAGTTGTTAGAAATCATAGTGGCCTCACATGCCCTCTCAATACCTCACTCACTAAGTGTTGTGGCTCACTCACTCCCTCTAGGATTCCCTCACTCATGTGGATGGTTGAGTCACTCAATGGGTGGTGATGACTCTCAACCTCACATAGGAAATTTGGCATGCTTTCGTGTATGGGGCTAGTGGTGGTCACACTCATCCTCTCATAGGAAATGCACTCAAAGTCACATATGGTGGAGTCACTCATCTCACTAATGTGGTAGTGGCTCTCCTCACATGGTAATTGGGGCATCTCGTCATATGTGGGTGTTGGAGAGATGTAGGTGCAAACGTCTCCATGCTCAACCTCCTCGTCGTCGTCGTCGTGGATGAAGGCCGAAGATGGCACTTCATCACTCTCCTCCATGACCGAAGGGAAATTCCCATGCTCGGCCATCTTCCTTGGGATGCCTCCGAAGATGGAAGGGTCATCCATGCGTGTAGTCGGTCACCTTGGTGTTGGCGTCGAAGCTTGTCCGTGGTGGCATTCTTGGTCCTCGTGCACTTGTTTCTTGGAGGTGGCTTGCCCTTCGCGATGATGTAGATCACAAACGTGATGGTTGTCGTGGCGGTCGTCTCGAAGATGAGGACGTGGCCGACTTGTGCTTGCATCGGATGGGTGCTCCGAAGATGTGCAACTTGAGCGTCTTCGCCTTGAAGATGACGAAGGGGAAGAAGACTTGTAGTTGGCCAACACATGTCGAAGTTGCTCCATGTGTGCGTCCAACTTGCTGTTGAAGTAGTCTCTTTTCCGAGCTTCGGATTGATGTATGTTGGTGGCGAGTCGCTCGAGTTTTTGGTCGATGTAGATGTTCATGTCGATGTAGTCGTCGAAGACCGAAGATGATGTGCTTTGCCTATCCATCACAGGACTCGAGCAAAGGTGAGTGGGAAATGAGATAAACAATACCAAAATACCGTTTCCCAAAGTTGAGGATGTATCCCATTTCACTCGATGTGAAATGCAAGAATAGGGGAATTGGTACCGGACTTGTTCACTCACACCTACAATGTAAAGATTATCGAGTGGCTCGGTTAGGACAAGTGGCACAAAATTCAAGCAATTGTCAATTCAAGATATTGAAAATGTTGAGGAAGATTCACAAAATTGCAATGCAAAGCAAATAGATCAATAGCTATGGTGGCACTAGGAGCACACACACGGATAGATAAATGGGATCCGCGCAACCAAGGAATGAGCACAAAATGTGAGAGACCCAGGAAAAGCTCGTGTTGCACGGATACTAGAAGAGACAATAGCTCAATTGCTCAAATGGGCTAGATACGCACTTGTGCACCAACCTAAAAGAGGAAACGTGCCGTCTTCAATCCCAAGTATGCTATGTATGTATGATCCAAGTGTATCTACTATGCAAAATGGCTCAATGCTATTTCTATTGCTTACAAGATTTTTTGTTTCTCCTCTTTTGCTTAAAAGCTTTTTCTCTTCTTTTTTTCTCTTCTTTTTCTATGCTTGATGCTCGAACAAAGATGTTTGCACGCTAAAAGTAGCTACGCGGCATAAAAGTATCACTACGGTGCACAAGTAACGTGGCACGGCAATTCTGAACTCGCTAGTCTCAATAGGTAAGGTACACAATAGGCTCGAAGCAATCAATGCAATGCCAAGGATATAGACAATGATGTCATCGAGGTTACCGTCCTTGCTTATGGTTGGGGTGCCAAAAGGCGAAGTGGCCGAAGTCGATGTCGAGGCCGAGGCGATGATGAGTGGCGGCGTTGTCGATGTAGAACCGTCCCTAATTAGCCGAAACACCTTAGGAAATGGAAACCGCAACTCAAAATCTCAAACAAAATTGGGTTAGGGAAGCGAAAGTTTTTGGTGGAAAAGCTATGCGGAAGTTATGGTGGAGGCCTAGGCAAACTTGCCAAAATTTCAAAAATATGATGGTGTCAAATGGGTATGAATATATTTTTGTGGGAAGTAGGGTGTCAATAGATACAAAACGAGCTAAAGAACGTCAAAATCGGAGTCCGGATGAATTAGTTATGGACAAAACAAAATTCAGCCAAAGTCAGTTTCTACAGGTTACGGACGTCCGAGAGGTGTCGGACATCCGAGGGTCGGACGTCCGGACGGTCCTGAAATCCGAGATTTCGGGTCTGTTTAGGGGTTCCGGACGTCCGGAGGCTGTCGGACGTCCGAGGCTTCGGAGGGGTCCAGACGTCCGAGGGGTCTGGGTCAGCTCGAGATTTCAGATCCGGTACGCGATTTTGGGCGGACATATCGATTTTCGGGGTCAAAATTGATTGGAAAAAAAAATTAGGTGGATTTCGTGGTGGGAAAGCTAGATCCACTTGCCAAACACGAATTCCATGGATCAAAATCAACAAAATCTCACAAGAACCAACAAATCACAAATTTTTTTGGTGAGGCTATTTTTGGTGGGGATTTTCGAATTGGGACAAAAACACACAAAATTGAGGCTAGAAAACGAAGGGGAGGACTTCAAATTCGTGAGAAACGTGGCTCTTGATACCAATATGATACGGGGCACGCCCGTGTGCGTTGATCTTTCACGAATTGGAGGTGGATTTGTGAATGAACACGAAGAACACGAAGAACACGAGGGGGAAATCACAAGAGAAACACTCAAAACAAGTCCAATCACACATCCACTATGCTCACATCCACACAAGATCCACAAGGGTACAAGAACAACATGGGGAAAGAGGATACATGGTAGAGTTCATCCCAAATCCCATGGGGAGATGGGGCCTTGAATCCACTAGGGATCTTCCCACGCAAGGGGGCCTTGACATCCACTAGGGGTCTTCTCTCATAGAGGCATCTACTCCATGGGAGAGGTAGTGGAAGGAGCAAAGGCTCATCTATCTATGAGGTAAACCAATGCTAACCCTAGAATGGAGGTGGGGGTGGAGTATATATAGTCTTGGCCACGAAGGGGTAAGTGAGGGAGAGACACAAGGACAAAGACCGCGGCTGCGCACAGGCGGTGCCGGACGTCCGGAGGTGGTCGAACGTCCGACGGCTCACGAAGGACCGGACGTCCGACGGCTCACGAAGGACCGGACGTCCGGAGGGCGTCGGTCATCCAAAGCTCGGTCGTCCGGAGGCTTCGAAAATCCGAGAGTTTCGATGTGGTCGAGGTGGCGTCGGATTTCCGAAGGGCATCGGTCGTCCGGGCGCTGGAGGTGTCGGAAGTCCGGGTGGCGTCGGTCGTCCAGCCGCTGTGGAGTTCTTATGGTCTTCTGGCTTGGGCGTGGCTCCAGGCGTCAGACGTTCGAAGTGTGTCGGACGTCCGAAGTGTGTCGGGCGTCCGGAAGATGTCGGAAGTCCGGCTGCTGTAGACTCCGCAGCTCCGTTTACTTTCGTCTCTGCTTCCAAACTTCCCTCGCGGATGGTGTGGGTGTACACTTGCGCTCGCACTCCTCGTCCTCCATGAAGTTCCGACAATGCCTATGCATGCACACGAGAAGAGTGTCAAGTAGTATACCATCCTCGAAGGGGTCGAGTGAACACATGTAAAGGAGATGATTCACCTTTATGTATGTGAAGTAGTAGTGGTACGTGTCACTCGCCAAACGGACTCTTGTCATGGTGATGTCCGTAGGATGCTCCGCATCACTTCCCCTCAAGCCGCTCGGACGTCCGGCCGGTCGTCCCCGAAGAAGCACACGACCGCAGCCCCTCAGGGCGTCCTCCACACCCCTCCGAGCGGCGGCACCACGCTGGGGGTCGGCGAGGAGCATCCCGCTCGCCCCCTGGACGCGGCCAAGTCCGCGTCGAAAGGAAGCGGGGGCATTCTGACCAGCGCCGAGGTGGAGAAGAAGAGGAAGTGGGTCGCGCGCAAGGAGTAATTAGCCTTCTTCGTTTCTGCTTGATCTTGAACTGCGTACGTGCTCACGGCCCTCCTCCTCTCATTGGTCAGGGTCGAAGTCGTGGCGAAGAGGAAGAAGGGGAGCGCTGAGTCGAAGGAGCCCCTGTCCTGGGGGCGCCATTGGCTTTATGCCGCAATGGAAGCGTGCCGCGCCAGCCCAGCGCGCCGCATGGAGGACCGGCCGCCGGGGACGCGGAGGCTCCCGTGGTGGCGTCTCCTGCCGCAGCCGTGCTGGCCCCGACGCTGATGGAGGGGGCAGCTCCTCACCCCCTCCTGATGGAGTCCGCTCCCGTGGTCGCAGAGATGCAGCCTCGGGTGGAGCCAGCCCCCACGGGCCAGCTGGCCGTGGGGTCGCCCATGCTCGCCGTGATGGTGGAGAAACTAGAGCCCCCGACTCCCCAAGTTAGCCATGGTGCCGGGCCCTCGGTCACGACGCCCGCCGATGCGCCGGTGCTGCCTCCTGGTCCAGCTCTCGCGCTTGCGCGCTGCGGTCCTCTGATCAGGCCTGGCGCCTTGGATGAGGCCTACACCATGCTTGGCAGGCTCCGGGCCGACCTTAAGGAGGCTGAAAGGTGCCTCGCGAGGGAGCGCCTGGGGCTCGTTTCTGGGTGGTCGCAGGCCGGGTCGACCACCCAGATGGCCTGGAGCCGAACCGAGGCCGCCATCGCGAAGAGCGAGGAGGAGGCCGCCGAGGCCAAGGCAGCTCGAGACGCGGCACCGGACGAGGCCGAGTCTGCCAGGGTGCGCTGCGGTGAGGCGGAGGCCCATCTGAAGGTCTTTCAGGATGAGCAAGCCACACTCGCGTAACAACTACGTGAGCAGGGGGAGGCCCTCAAGGTCCGCAAGGCGGAGCTCACAGATCGCGACTCTGTGCTGTCCCGAGCGGCTGCCGACCAAGCCAAGGAAAGCGAGCGCCTGGCCAAGCTGAAGGAGGAGATGGAAGGAGCCCAGGCGTCTCACGCACGGTGCGTCTCTGAGACGACGGCCCGGCTGGAGGCCAAGGTGAAGGCCCTCGCCGATGCTGAGGAGAAAGCGGCCGCGGAGCACGACACCTTCCTCTCCCTTGAACTCGAGCTTCGCAAGTCACTGCGCTCCATCTACAGGGGAGGATTCTGGGAGCCTTTGGTGGCCCCCGAAGCCGGCTACGCGGGGCTCTCCTTCAACCTTGCTGAGGTGCTCGAAGGCGCTTCCACCAGGGTGGACACCATTTTGGAGGACGAGTGCCGCGATCTCCTTGCCACAGCCGTGACGCGGGTCTTCAGCCAGCTCTAACTCCGTGAGCCCGGCTTTAACTTCGATGCGGTGCTCGTCCCGGTTGCTCCCGCGTCCCGTGCCGCTGCGGAAGCGGACGTGAAGGGCCCGGTAGACGCGTTGGTGCAGAAGTTCAGCTGCATCGCCACCGCCAAGCCCCCGGTGGTGGAAGCAAGCGGTGGTGACGACGGCAGCAGCGATGTCGATGATGAGGTCGCCACGGCCGGGGCAGTTGGCAACATTGGCCATGGCGGTGGTGGCCCTTCCTCCTAAGTCTTATCCTGCAACATTTCACTGTGCCTCGTGGAGGCGTGAGACATTGAATTCGTAAAACATTCAGTGCCTGTAATAATTGCTTGAATTTTCCTTGAATTTCGTGATTCCCTTTGGTGCCTTGTTTCCTTCCCATTTGCTTTTGTGCTCTACGTCAGTGGGGCCCAATCCCGCACATACCTTGACCGCCGTTGGAGTGTCCGGATCGCCAGGACGAGGCCAAGGGGCGAGGGGCTACGTGACCAGTGAGACCCCTGAGTCGGGATTCTCAGGGGTCCCCCTTGACGCGCAAGCAGCACTTACGAAGGAAACACGGCGACGCCAGGGTAGACTTGGGGCGCCTTGGGGCATCTGGATCGCCAGGATGAGACCAAAGAGCGAGGGGCTACGTTACCAGTGAGGCCCCTGAGTCGCGATGCTCAGGGGTCCCCCTTGACGTGCAAGCAGTGCCCGTGAGGTTAATTCGTACCTTTCCTCGCTAGCTTTTACCTGGGAGGGACGCGAGAAGGTCAGGTGCTAGAACCTGGTGAGGTGGCTCACGCCAGGCATGTCAGGGGAACGCTGCATGACGGGGCTGTGCGAAGAGCCGGGAGGCCATCCTGAGGTTGGTGCAACCGCTAGGGCGCCCTCAGTTGTTTATCCCCCAGCGCGGAGCATGGGGCTTCCACTGGGCATGGGCATAGCCTCTGATCGAAAGTGTCATCCGCCAGCGCGGAGCATGGGGCTTCCACTTGGGCGTGGGAATGGAGCTCTATGGTAGAGTCTCCGGGCATGTACAACCCATTAAGTTCGCACTCGTGGCCTGCACGGTTGAACTGGCAGGTGTATCTGGGCACCCGTGAGCCAGCGCGGGACTCACGAGGCCCTACCTCAAAGGCGGGTTGCGCCTAAATTTTTATAGCGCGAGGCGCGCTTGCAGGACCTGTGGGGTGTGGGTAACCTGCGCTGAATGAATCTTCGGAGGCCATCGCATGAGAAGGCCAAACACCAACGGCCCCAGGAGGTGACGTGTGCGGGGCCAGGCCGCCAGACAGAGCTCGGCCGCTGGGTTTAACGACGCTGCAGGGACGGACCCGAGCACAGATGCCGTGCCCAGTCTTCTCATGCGACAAACCCGAGGAAAGACACCCGGCGCGCGGTTCCAGTGACGGCGAAGTGCCGAACAGCGGTTATTAGAACTGGGCTGCGCGCCCTGACTCACCCACACTCGATTAGCTCATGCGAGGACAAGCACCATGGGCCTCGGCGAGGTGACGTACATGGGGCTGGCCCGCGAGACAGAGCTCAACCACTTGGATTTATCAACACTGCAGGGACGGACCCGAGCACAGACGCTGTGCGAGCCATTAATCATGAGGCGGTCGAAAGCGGGATCATAAGGGTGCGGCGACATTCATGGTGGCAAAGCACCGGGCATGCAGTTGGAATACTTAGGAAATTCATTAAATGCAGATTCAGTCTGGTGCATGCGCAAAACGGTACAGCTACGGGGACGGGCCCTAGCATCTTGAGGATGGTGCAGCCCAAGGGGCACCCTCAATTGATCGAACCAAAACTCACCTGGCGCCGGCGCCGCTGAAGCGTCGGGGTAGTCGTTGAGGCTGGGTCATCACGAGCTTGAGTGCTCCAGAGGCTTGGGGGGCCCGCGAGGGTCTGGGATCTCCGGGAGGTCCTCGCGGCGTCGGGCCTTATGAGACGCGAAGGCAGTCTGCATGAGGCGTTGGTAAGTAGCACCCGCGTTCATGAGGCCAAAGGGCATGCGGACATAGCTTCAGGAGAAGCCCCCGCTATGTCCGACACGCGATGGCTAGAAGAGCTCCTGCGACGAAGCCCTGTTGAGGTCGGGGAAGATGACGCAGACGCACAGCCTACTGTCGGGGATGGCTGCCATGCCGGGTGGCGCTGTGCGGTGCTCGCCGCGCAGGGCCTGTGCCTCTTGAAGTTCCCTAATTGCGTTGGTGATGAACTCCCTTGCGCCTGGCGCCTCGCGCCTTGCTTCTTGCTTGTGGGGGCATACATGGAAGCATGCCTCCGAGTGGTGCCTGAGCACCTCTCCCATCATGCCGGTCAAGTCGGTAGCTTTCCGGGTGGAAGCCCCCGAGCCTGTCCTGAGGGAGGCGTCGGGCGTGCCTTCCTATGCGAGAGGGAGAGGCGCCCCAGCGTCGGGCGCCGAGCCTGTAGCGCCAGTGGTGGAGGAGCCGCTTCTGCTTCTTGCGAGTGTCCTCAAGAGGCTGGACGTCGCCCTCATTGTCAGAGTCTTCGGCCGCCGCGACCTGGTAGGCGCGTTCGAGGGAACAGACGGCATCCTTCTCGTCGCAGGCGACCGTGATGACGCCGCTGCACCCTAGCATCTTGAGGACGTTGTAGCCATGGTGGACTACCGCCATGAACTTGGCAAGGGAGGGGTACCCGAGGATGGCGTTATGCGGGAGGCCGATGTGAGCAACGTCGAAGTCGATGAGCTCGGTGCGGTAATTGTCGCGCCTTCCTAAGGTGACTGGGAGGTGCACCTGCCCCAACGGTGTGGTAGTGCTGTCAGTCACTCCTGAGAAGGGCTTCGTCGGCATGAGCTGGTTGTACGGCACCTGGAGCGTCTCGAAGGTCTCGACAGAGAGAACATTGAGCCCAGCACCACCGCCGATGAGGGTCTTGGTGACGAGGACGTTGCTGATGACGGGTGAGCAGAACAGGTAGCGCGCCCGTGGTGGCTGAGCACTTGAGTTGGCACTTGGAATCAAAGGTGATGGTCCACTTTGACCACTTGAGGGGACGCGTGGCCTCAAGCTTCGGGAGGGCGGCGTTCACCTCGCGGGAGAACTGCTTGAAGATGCAATGTGAGGCTGGGGCTTGAGCCCCGCCCAGGATGCAGGCGACCGCACGGGGCTCCTTGAAGCCCCCAGCCCCATCGTCCTACCGGTCGTCTTCGTTCCTCCTTGGTGGCGGTTGCAGCGGGGGGAGGCCGGCCCTGTCCCAGGGATGGGCCTCCTGAGGCTCGTCGTGCCAGGGGCCGTCACGAGGCTCACCACGCCAGCGGTCATCGCGAGGCTGGTCGCGCCAGTCCTGTCGTGAGTCGCGGTTGTCCCGACGGCCTCCGCTGCGGCCTCCTCCATGGCCGTAGCCACAGCCACCGCACTCGGGGCGGCCATCGAGGCGCTCGTCACGGAGCTCCCTGAGCTCTTGCCAGTCCCTGGTGCTGTGGGTGTTGGTGCAGTGGAAGACGCAGAATGGACGGTTGCTCTTGAGGGGTTCCTCCTTGTCTCGTCCGCGCTTTGCCTCGGGCTCGGCGGCCAGAATGGCGGGGTTCTTGCGCTTCACTTCCTTGGACTTGGCCTTCTTGTCTTCATGGTCTGCCTCCGGATGCTCGCGGAGGGAAAGCCTGCCTGCCTCGGCCTTCGCGCAATTGTTCGCTAGGTTGAACATCTCCAGACAGAGGACATGTCGTCATGGATGGCGAGCTCCTCCCTCATCCTGAGGTCCCTGACGCCGTCGGTGAACGCCGAGATGATGCCTCATCAGACGCGTTTGGAATCTTGAGGCGGACGCTCATGAAGCATTGTATGTACTTGTGCAGGGTTTCTCCCTCCTATTGCTTCACACGCCGCAGGTCGCTCACCGCTGGGGGGCGGTCCCGGGTGCCCTGGAAGTTGGCGGTGAAGCGCTCGCGAAGTTCGTCCCAGGAGCAGATCGATTCCTTCGGGAGGTTGAGGAGCGAGGAACGTGCGCCATCCTTCAGAGCCATGAGGAACCAATTTGCCATGACCTTGTCGCCGCCGCCTGCGGCCTCGATGCTCAGCGAGTAGAGCTGGAGGAACTCTGCTGGGTCGGCGGTGCCCTCATAGCGCGGAGGGAGGTCCGGCTTGAACTTGCTGGGCCAGACGACGCGGCGCAGCTCTGAGGTGAAGGCGTGGCAGGCAGCTTCGCTCTCAGGCATGGCGTGGACAGGAGGAGCCTGGCCTTGACGTTCGTTCGCAGCAAGCTCGAGCGGAGCACGGTCTTGATGCTGGCGCTGTTGCGGACGGAGCGCACGCGCGTCACCTTGCGGCTGCGGCACCACCTGGCAGCTCACCTCGTCTCGAGCGTGCGCTGGTGCCACGCGTGGCTGGTCGCGGGGACGCGCTTCGTGCCTGGGCTCGAGGTCGGCGCTTTGCAGGGACGGAGGAGGAGGAGGAGCGCCATGGGCCATGTCGCCCGCCTGGAAGGGCTGGGGACGAAGCGAGTGGGAGGGCGCCGGAGCTTTGCCGGCGACATCGACGAGCTCGACGATGCGGCCGAGCCACTCTTCGTAGCGGTCGTTGGTGGGGCGGTAGCGCAGCAGCTCGCGCGCCATGAGCAGCGCACTCGGTGTGTTCGCCGGTCCACGGCGGGAGTGGGAGGATGACGCCATGACCGAGACGGGGACGGAGTGGCAGTGTACCCGTCGCGCTGCATCGAGGGTGGCAGCGACGAGTCCTGCTGCTCTTGAGCAGCCGGGCCCGTGGTGGCGTTGGCGGCCGGAGAGATGGAACGGCGTGGGGCGCTGCGGCCTTCGGGCGCCGTCTGGGCGACGCGAGCGGCCCGACGCTCAACACGAACTCGGCGGGCGTCAACCATGGGAGCGATGGAGTTGGGACGGGGTGAAACCGGAGGAAGATTTCGACACGCCCCTACCTGGCGCACCAAATGTCGGAATCGGGACTCCGGAAAACCCAACAAGGTTCGAACACTGGGGCATGTGCGACGATCTCAACCGGCTCAACGCCCCAACTTGTCACCCTACGGCCTAGCCGCGTCGAGTACGTTCTTGTGAGGAAGAAGATGGACACAGAGATTTACCAAGGTTCGGGCCACCTTGCGGTGTAAAACCCTACTCCTGCTTTGTGGTGGATTGGCCTCTCGAGGAGGCTGTGGATGAACTAGTACAGTGGTTGGGTGGCCTCACGAGGGCTCTTGGTGGTGATGAACCTGACTCGGTTCAATCTCCTCCCCTCTACGATGGGAGCTCGTCCCTATTTATAGGGGCCACGGTCCTCTTCCCGCGTCGCACCGGCGGGAAGGGATCCCAAAACGGCCGAATTTGAAAGGGGACAGGTACTACACCCTATCCTGACTAAAGGTGGTCTTCGCCTGCAAAGCCTCTGGGTGTGACGCGGCGATGGGCTCGACGATGACATCCGTCCTGCCGAGCTCGTGGTCTTGGTCCTCTTGCACCGGGAAGGAAACCTTTGGGGGGTTCCTTAGGAACCCGCGTACATCTTTGTCTTCTTTGCACCAAAGAGGAAACTGTCCTCCCTCTGCGCCCGCCTGTCTTGGTCGTCAGAACCCACGTCACCCCGGCCTCACGAGGCTGGGTACTTGCATAGGAATCTCCGCTCCTCGGGAGGTGTCCTGAAGGGGTGCCGCTCCTCCGGAGGCCTTGGCGTTGTCCTCCTCGCGAGGCGGGGGCTCTCGCGGGGGCCTTCACTTGGGTGCTGGTTGCAGGGCCGTACCGGGCCTTCGTGGTGGGCCACACGCTGGGCCGCAGGCATGCAGGTCTGGGTATCCCCGTTCCCAGAACACCGACATGCATCAACTAGGCGTACCAACGAGCTATGGAGGTGCTAATCGATAGATGTGAATGCAAGGAGTAGGGATTGCCATGCAAATGATGCACTAGAGCTATAAGTGTATGGAAAGACATAGGAGACTCTCTATATGAAGAACATGGTGCCACTTTGAGGCACAAGTGTGGTAATGGATAGTAGCAAAGTCCCTTCTCTCTTTTTCTCTCATTTTTTTCATGGTGGTCTTTTCTCCTTTTTTTTCTTTTTGCCTCCCCCATTCATATTTTTATATGGTGGGCTCATTTGGCCTCCCCTATTTTTAGTGTATTTTTCATCTAGTGTCTCATCCCGACTTGTGGGGGAATCATAGTCTCCATCATTCTTTCCTCACTAGGACAATGCTCTAATAAGGATGATCATCACACTTTTATTTACTTACAACTCAATATGAAGAACTGATAGGAAGATATGACTCTATATGAATGCCTCTCGCACTATACCAGGATGTGCAATAATCTAGTGTGACATGTATCAAAAATATGATGAACGGTGGCTTTGCCACAAATACTATGTTAGCTCTATATGGTCACGCAAAGCAATATGATGATGAACGAACTAGTCATCTTAATTGACGATGGAATTTGCATGGCAATATATCTCGGAATGGCTATGGAAATGCCATAATAGGTAGGTATGGTGGATGTCTTGAGGAAGATATAACGAGGCTTATGTGCAACAGAGCGTATCATGTCATGGGGTTTGGATGCACCGGCGAAAGTTGCACCGATCCTCGAGGTGAGAATGGGCTATGCACTGTAGCAAAGTGGCTAGCAATTATGAGAAGGTGAGGATGCGTATGTCCATGGTGTCACATTAGTCATAAATAACTCATATACTTATTGTAAATTTTTATTAGTTTGATCACAAATCAAAATACTCCTCACATGCCCCAAGGGAGGAGGTAGGTAGGAGTTAACCATCGCGCGCCCCCGACTCGAAACAACACTAGGATTTAACCGAGGAATAAAAATGCTCACACATCATCACCATGCCTCTTTAATTTTTAGATGAATAACAAGTTAACACCTCATACTCTCGACACTTCTACGAATCAACAGTTGTGGACTCACACCTTTTTCTTATTACCACATCAATGTCATTAACACAAAATTTCTCTATATGTGCTACATGATGGTTTTGATTATCATTCATTTAATACCTATTATTTTTGGACTAGTCTTATGACCCATAAAATTACCATCACTATTTATTCAGCTCTCAAACAAATATAAGCGAACAACAAGAACATTGTATTTCTATAAAATCTACACGCCACCGTGCTCAAAAAGATATAAGTGAAGTACTAGCGCAACTGCCAAGCTCAAAAGATATAAGTGAAGCACATAGAGTATTCTAGCAAATTATGATGAAGGTGTGTCTCTCTCAAATAGGTGTGTCCAATAAATAATAATTGTGACATACTGAAAGTAAAAGCAAACGAAATCAAACGACGCTCCAAGCAAAACACAAATCATGTGATGAATAAACATATAGCTCCAAGTGACATACTGATGGATTAAGACAAAGAGGGGATGCCTTCCGGGGCATCCCCAAGCTTAGACGCTTGAGTATTCTTTTAAATATTACCTTGGGGTACCTTGGTCATCCCCAAGCTTAGGCTCTTGCTACTCCTTATTCCTTTGTCCATCAAGATAGCACCCAGAACTTGAAAACCTCAATTACACAAAACTCAACAAAACTTCGTGAGATCCGTTAGTATAAGAAACATATTGCATACTTTAAGTACTGTTATAAATTGATTCAAATTTCATAAATGCATAATAGGTACTGTATTCTAACTTCTCCATGGATTATACCCCCCAATATAATCCATAGCATAATTAAAACAAGCAACTATGCAAGCAAAAACAGAATAGTCTAAAGAAATTTGTAGAGAGCCTATACTTCTGTAATATTAAAAATTCTGAAAAATTAGTAAAACCACTAAATTTTTTATAGCAACACCGTGTAAAAATTTCAGATCATTATCACGCTCCAGTAATTATTGCAAATTCCTGTACTGGAGTCAAAATTGTATGTTTTGTTTCAGCATCGTTTCTACTCATCTTGTGAGTTATCCCAAAGTCTTTACTTGGCACAAACACTAATTAAAACATAAAAATATCATCATTAAAGAGGCAATAATCATGTTATCACAAAATAACAGAAAGTAAAAACAAAAATTAAGATACATATTGGGTTGCCTCCCAACAAGCGCTATTGTTTTATGCCCCTAGCTTGGCATAATGCATAGTTTCAAGTGTTGTCATCTTTGAAACTCCACCCATAAGAGCTATCATGATTGATTCATAAGGTGGTTTAATTATCCTCCTAGGGAAGTGATCCATCCCCTTCTTTAATGGGAATTGGAACCTTATGTTTCCCTCTTTCATGTCAATAATTGCACCTATAGTTCGTAAGAATGGTCTTCCAAGTATTATGGGAGAAGAAGGATTGCAATCAATATCATGCACAATGAAATATAAAGGCACATAATTTTTGTTTTCAATAATAAGAACATCATTAATTCTATCTAAAGGTTTCTTGATGGTAGAATTCGCAAGATGCAAGTTTAGGGAGCAATCTTCAATATTAGTGAGACCAAGCACATCACATAAAGTTTTTGGTATGGTTGAAACACTAGCACCAAGGTCACACAAAGCATTGCATTCATATTTATTTATCTTTATTTTGATATTAGGTTCCCACTTATCATGCAATTTTCTAGGAATAGAAACTTCAAGTTCAAGCTTCTCATCATAAGCTTTTATCATAGCTTCTACTATATGTTCGGTAAAAGCTTTGTTTTGTTCATAACATTGGGTGAGCTAATATTGGATTGCAGCCAGGAAATACATTCTACTAAAGATAATTTATCATAATTAAAGTCCTTGTAATCCAAGGTAGTGGGCACATCACTAGTTAGAGTTTTAACCTCTCCAACCCCACTTTTTCCAGTTTTAGCATTAGAATCATCACCCTCCAAGAAAACAGGACGCTCCTCAATTAGAGTTGACTCATCTCCATTCCCTTTATAATGTATATTCAGAGAAGTAAAAAAAATATTCAATAGGAGAAACACCAATCATTTTAAGATCTTCATCATGATTCCGGTAAAAATCGGGTGGAAGAGCTTTTTCTAAGAATTCTTGCTTAGCTCTCAACTTAACGGTCCTCTCCTTACTTTCATTAATAGATAAATGGATAGATTTAATAGTCTCATTAAAATCATGCTTGGGTGGCAAAGCTTTACTTTTAAGAGTTTCCACATCAAGAGCAATTCTATCAACGTTTTTAGCCAAAGCATCAATCACATGCAAATTTTCTTCTACCGTAGCATTGAAAACCTTTTGAGAATTAATAAATTCTTTAATAATATTTTCAAAATCAGAAGGTATCCTATCAGAATTTCCATAAGAATTACCATAAGAATTTCCATAGTTGTTCGAGGAATTACAGGGATACGGTCTAGCATTGAAATTTCCTCTATAAGCATTGTTATTGAAATTATTTCGCGAGATGAAGTTCACATCATTAGCATAATTATTTTGCTCAATCAAAGTAGACAAAGGCATATCATTGGGATCAACATTAGTATTTTTGCTAGCAACCATATTCATAGGAGCATCCACTTTTTCACTCAAAGTAGCTATTTCTTCGACAGAATTTACCTTCTTACCAGTTGGAGCTCTTTCGGTATGCCATTGAGAATAATTTGTCATAATGTTGTCCAGAAGTTTTTTGGCCTCTCCTCAGGTCACATCCATAAAGGTACCACCTGCGACAGAATCTAGAAGATTTCTAGACACAAAGTTTAGTCTAGCATAGAAATTTTGGATAATCATCCACAAGTTTAAGCCATGAGTTGGACAATTTCTTATCATCAATTTCATTCTCTCGCAAGCTTGTGAAACATGCTCTTGATGTTGATATTTAGAATTCATTATTTGATTTCTAAGGGAGATGATCTTAGCAGGAGTGTCGGTGCACTAAGAATGGGGTACCCAGTGCCCCTGACTTATGCACAGGTAGTAGTAGCACTACCCCGCCAACACCAACACAAGGCAAAGAAGCCGCTCTCCGTGAGATCAAGAAGCGCGTCATGGAGATAAAAGTCAACATCCAAGACCAAGACCCCGGCAGGGGCAGCCTATCGTGGCAGCCAACATCGGCAAGCTCAATACAAACAGCCCAGGAGGGGCCCAAAGCATGCCAGCCACGTCACCGGTGCCTGCCGGGGACCGAGACGCGCGCATCTTCAGGAAGACCCGGCAAGCCATCTCCCGTCAGGCCCGAGCCGATCGGCCACTGCTCCACCACATCACGACTCCAGTCACTTGTCGATGCGGTGTCGAGCCCTCAGGCGGCTAAGTGGCTATCGCCAAGGGCGTGGCGACGCACCGAAAGACAGATTATGCCCAGTTGACACCCGTCCAGAGGCGTGTCAAGACACTAAGCAACAACCAGCTAAGCGGTGGTAAGAGCTTGCCGGGGATGCACCGCCGCACGCCACCTAGGCTAGCAATCATAATATTTTGTCCTAAATGCCAGAGTTAGGTATGTTAGCTCTGTTAGCTATCTAATCGCTAGATAATGACTGTTTTGCCATTGTGGTTGCCCCTTGCCCTATAAAAGGAGGCCCAAGGCAACCTAGCTCAAGATTGGGACTTTTGGACAATTGTACTCGCGTAGCAGCTCCCCCGAAGGCAACCCTTGCCAGGTTAGAGCGCTGCGCGTGCTCCTTGTTCCCTGAGATCAATCCACGAAAGCAGGAGTAGGGTTTTACGCTTCTCAGCGGCTCGAACCTAGGTAAAAACACCAGCGTATCATCGTCGTGCTGCCCCATGGTCTCTGCTCTTTGTGCAACGTGACCTCCCCCTGCCGAACCACAAAGGGGCCTCTGGTCCCATAGGTGATCGTGTGCATCCGTGTCCCGACATCTTTGGCATGCCAGGTAGGGGGGCGTGCTTCATTTGCGCGAACCTGTGGCCGTGGACAACGCGTTGATCTTCATCACCGTCTTCTTCATCCATGGCTCCCAAGAAGAAGACCGGCGCGACCACACATCCTTCCACTTCGAAGGCACCCTCGCACGCAGCCGCGGACGCCATTAGTGCCACGGCGGCGACGAATGAGGCAGGCTTCATGGGCGACGCGACTGGCGCAGGCGGCACCACCGTCGTGTCCCCCGCGGCCAGAGCTGGAGCGAGGAACACCGAAGAAGAGCGATAGCAACAACATCTTGGCGAGCCCGCCCCTAGTGCCACGGGAGAGGAGAACAATCCGTATCCACTTCCACGCCGCACTGGTAGCCGTGGCTGCAGCAGCGGTACCCATTCTGGAGGCGGTCGTGGCCCTCCAGCAGCGCCTGTTGTGGGCACGGCTGCTGGACCCGCACCTCGCCCGGAGCAAGCCGGGGCGCCGAGCGGGACCGTAGACCCGCATGCTCGACCTCCTCCACGTCAGACAGCCTCGGCGACCGGTGTGCAGCGCCAAGGACGCGGCGACGCTCGTCTTGGATCCACCAGGAGTCGAGCGACGTCGCGATCTGCCTCCTTAACCATGCCGACCACAGCAGCAGAAGCTATGGCGCGGGCCCAACTACTGCGGAACTTCTCGCCGACGGCTGACAAGATGGACGAGTGGAGAGCCACTATCCAGAGTTTGATCGGTTTCGTCGAATCCTGCAAGTCGCAGCATGCGGAGCCGTCAGGATACCCGCGGACGGCGACGGCGGCCCGGGCTGATGGTCGCGTCGAGGGGGTTGCGCCAACAGTGCAATCACCTCCGCAACAACAGGCCCAGAGGCAACCACGACAAGCTCTGCATGCAGACGAGCCGGACGAGGCATCTATGGTCTCGTCTGGCTCGCACGATCACCGGGACCAGCGGCGTGTCCTGAATGACCGGCGGAGAGAAGACGCCCGCATCACCAACAAGCGGCGCCGGGAAGCACACTGCCAATCCGACAAGCGTAACGGCCCAGATGCCGGTGACCCCGCGCCCAGTGTTGGCGGGTACCTGCCTTATGAGGTTGGGTGCCCTGCCTTCACTCGTGAGCTGCGACAGGTCCGCTGGCCATCGTCCCGAGCCTTCAAACCTGAGTTGATGGAGAAATACGACGGGAAGCTAAACCCGGTAGAATTCCTGGGCATCTACACGATTGCCGTTCAAGCCGCCAAAGGAAGAGATGAGGAGGTGCTCACCAACTATTTCCCTTTGGCACTCAAGCCAAATGTGAGATTGTGGCCGATGCACCTGCTAGAAAACTCTATCTCATCATGGGCTGATCTGTGCAACGAGTTTGTCGGCGCCTTTACGGGCGGCCACCAGGAGCCATGACAGCCCAGCGACCTGCAAGTCCTTCCGTATAAGGAAGGAGAGACCATGCGGAAATACATCCAGAGATTCAGTCGAGTACACCGCAATATCCCGAAGAAACACCCCGCAGCCGTGATTGCCGTGTTCCATTCGAACATGCGTAATAGGAGGATGCGGGCCAAGATGAATGTAAAGCCCCCCAAGATCGTCAATGAGCTATACACATTGGCGGACAAGTGTGCTCGTGCTTAGGAAGGAAGGCGACTCCCCGGAGAGGAGGCTAGCATCGAAGTCGACTCAAATGACGACGACGATGCCCCCGACTCAAAAGAGAGAGGCCGAAGACGTAACAAGAAGCACAAAGGGAATGTAGTGTTGGCTGTGGAGAGCTCTGGTAATCTCGCTGCCGGCAAGAAGGCCAAGGTCAAGACCCCCAGCAAGGGAGCTGTCGCGTGCACTGATTGCTGGGAGGCCGCAGCAGTAGAGAAAACCGGAAAGTCCGACGGGCCGTACTGCAAAATCCACCACAGCAAGGGCCATGATCTTCAAGAATGCCGCCAAGTTGAGCAGCTTGCTGAGAAGTAGAAGGCTAAATACGAGAAGCGCGACAAGGAGATGGGCCAAGATGGAGCTGCCGGGAAGGGCCGTGGTAGTAGAGGAGGCCGTCGCAGCAAGGCCCCGCAGCAGAAGGAGAAACCTGCTAGAGGCCGTGAGAGGAAAGAAGAAGATGATATGAGTGATGATGGGGATGATGAAGGATCCAGTGATCAAGAGTTCCAAAAGGCAACTGAAGCCATGTGTGTTGACGGGGGTGCATCCTTGCATTCCTCTCACCGCCAGCTCAACCAGTGTGCGCGTGAGATCAATGATGTGGAGCCAGCTGCAGATTCCAGAAGGCCACTCAAATGGTCCTGCGCGCCTATCATCTTTGATGAAGAGGATCATCCTGATCGCACCACTGCGGTCGGATGTTTGCCGTTGTTGGTCTCCACAACAATCCGCAACCTCAAAGTAACCAAGATGTTAGTAGACGGCGGGGCAGGGTTGAACTTGATTTCCCCTAAAGTGGTTGAAAGGCTGCAGATCCCTAACGGAGAGCTCAAGGCCATGGGTACGTTCCAAGGAGTCAACCCCGACAGGAGCCGATCCAAGGGAAAGATCACTTTGCCTGTGACATTTGGCGGGGAGTTGAACTACCGGACCGAGAAGGTGGTGTTTGATGTGGTTGTGCTCCCCCTGCCTTACAACGGAATTCTGGGTCGCCCAGCTCTGGCTAAGTTCATGACAGCATCCCACTATGCTTACAACACTTTGAAGATGCCAGGGCCCCTAGGAATCATTTCCATCCCATCTGATAAAAAGGATGCAGTCATATGTGTGGACAAGATGTATCGAGATGCGGTAGCAATGGAAGTTGTAGGAGCACCAGCTCCCGCCAAAGAATCAAAGAAAGAGAAGAAGCCTAGCAGAGACGCCGGCAAGGACTCCGGGAAGCGTGCCTCTTCGGAGTGCGCTGCACCAGTTGATGACCTGCCGGAGAGTTCCACTAGCAAGAGATCGAAGGTCACCTTTCCTGCAACAAAGAAGATCTGTCACACCCTATGTTTTGCCTCTTCTGTCTAAGTTAACATAGCTCAAAAATTAGGGCCAATTAAATTTTTTTGAGTGCCTATGAATGCTTGACTTATGTGCAAATTGCTTGTTTGTTTGATTGCTTGTTGGTGCTCTATATTCATAAAACTCCCTCCTACTCTCAAAACTCTTTTTCTTGATCTAAACTCTTGTCCAATGATCATACCATGTGTATAGTACCTAAAACTATTTTATCAAATATTATTTTGGCCAAAAAGCATTTATTCAATTTAGGTTTTCAAAACCCCCTGAATTGAGGTTTGTACTACAAGTCCTCAAATTGGGTGGATTGTTTTGCCCCAAAGGATTTATTTGGAACCTACTATATATATGACTTCCCAAAACCACCAAATATTATTTTTAAAGATTATTTTACTATTTTATTTAAAGGATTTTTCTTAAGGCCAGAAATGGTCTTTTGTAGGGAAAAATTATTTTTATGCTTTCAAAATATTTGAGAAAATTTAGGAAAAGTCAGTGGACATATATTGTCCATATATAAGAGTTTAAACACATGTTCATGTTCAACATATTGGACAAAACCCTTCAAAACCATTTCTGCCTATTTCAAGCATTTGAAATATTTCTATAAGAAATATTCTCAAATAAATCCAATAAAATTCTAGCATGTCACATATGACATATGTGATCATCTTGACAAGTTTCATCTCAATCCCAATTGTTTTGGTTCACCAAAATATTCCAAAACCATTCATGTCCAGATCCAAATTTGAACAACTCTACATTGCCAAATGTCTTCTATTATGCTCAAACTTTGTAGAGATGTTCTAATTCTCTAATAAAGCATCCACACCAAGTGTTGCATCAAGGAAAACAGATTAACTTGTCCAAATACCCCCAAACCCCTTCCTGCTGATTTCAAGAATTGGGAATGTTTGCATTGTCAAGTTTCCCTATTTGGTCCCAAACTTTTTGGGAATGCTATAATTCACAAATTATGCCACCACATTAAGTGGTGCATCCAGGAGAAGAGTTTTGCTTAGCTAGATCTAAGCAACTCCATTTCTGCCCATTTCTAGGATTTATAGAGTTTGCATTAGCAAATTTCATCAAATGAGCCCAAAATTGGTGATCAACCTCAAATCCATCTATCATTTAATACTGTTTAGTTTCATGCCAAGTAGATCATCTTATCTAGCTCAAACACCCATCAAACACCTTCTGCAATAACTCTGTGGTCCATGATTGGAGAACCATATGAGTTCTTCTTGAGTCTAGCTTTCTACCACAGTCCCTAATTGACATCTTCTACCTCCAATAAAGACCTAATGCCATGGCTCAATCATTCAGGGGGTAAAAACCCATGATTCCTCCCTGGACAACCAAGACAGCAACTTCCTCCCCTCCAATTTCTTTACACCCTCCTTTTTCCTTAGCTCCTAAGTGACCCAGGGTATCACCAGAAGGCCCAGGGGCTACTGGACATACTTGGTCACGCCCAGGATACCAATGGCATGTCCTGGCATGCCAAAAGGGTGCTCCAGAGCATGCTACAGTGCTTTGGCGCACTGTAGCTGCCCTCATCCCGAAGCCCTCGATGACCTCGTGCTTCCCCCACTCGCCGGCAGCATCCCCTCGGCGTCCGCAACATGCTAGAGCACCGAGCCCCACCTCCATCTCTCCCCTGGGCTCGCCCTCGCACGCTCTCTGCCGCCATATGGCCGAACCAATGACCGAGCCCACACGCTTGCCCTCCTCAGACCCTGTTGTTGGGAAACGTTGCATGGGAAAAAAATTTTCCTACGCACACACAAGATCTATCCATGGTGATGAGCATCTACGAGAGGGAGAGTGAATCTACATAACCTTGTAGATCACTAAGCGGAAGCGTTAAGAAACGCGGTTGATGTAGTCGAACGTCTCCGCGATCCAAATCGCAAGTCGTCCCTCGATCCGATCATGAACTAGTGCCAAACGGACGGCACCTCCGCATTCAACACACGTACGGCTTGATGACGCCTTCACATCCTCGATCCAGCGAGCGATGATGAAGTAGTAGATGAGTTCCGGCAGCACGACGGCGTGGTGATGGTGGTGAGTAACAATCTCTGCAGGGCTTTGCCAAGCACTACGGAGATTATGACGGGAGGAACTAGAGGGTTAGGGTTGCCGGCACACGGCTTGGGAAATCTTGATCTGTCCCGTGTGCTAGCCCTGCCCCTCTATTTATATGTTGAGCCCTGGGGTCTAAACTTGGAGAGAAAACCTCCACAAGGTCGGTTTTGCCCGCACAAGGTCGGTTTGGCCCGCACGGAAAGAGTCCAACTCGGATTCCAGCAGTATCGCGTACAAGCGGTAGTACCGCTCACGAGCGGTAGTACCGCTTGAGCGGTAGTACCGCTTCACACAAGCGGTAGTACCGCTTGAGCGGTAGTACTGCCTTACCAGCGGTAGTACCGCTTAAGGCAGCAGCAAAACTTCCTTTTGCACTTTCCAATACCTCGTGGGCTTTACCCCTTTGGCTCATATAAAGTGTTGCTGCGCCCGAGCACTTCGGTAAACATCCGGAACCCCTTACGGTGAATTCCGAACCCTTCCGGAGATCAAAACACTATTATCACATATATCAATCTTTACCTCCGGACTCTTCCGGAGATCCTCGTCATGTCCGGGATCTTATCCGGGACTCCGAACAACCTTCGATCACCAACAAAATAACTCAACTATACTAATCGTCACCAAACGTTCAGTGTGTAGACCCTGCGGGTTCGAGAACTATGTAGACATGACCAAGACACCTCTACGATCAATAACCAATAGCGGGACCTGGATGCCCATATTGGCTCCTACATATTCTACGAAGATCTTTATCGGTCGAACCTCCATGTCAAGGATTAAGTTAATCCCATATGATGTTCCCTTTGTTCTTCGGTATGTTACTTGCCCGAGATTCGATCGTCGGTATCTCTATACCTAGTTCAATCTCGTTACCGGCAAGTCTCTTTACTCGTTCCGTAATACAAAATCCCGTGGCTAACTCTTTAGTCACTTTGCTTGCAAGGCTCATTGTGATGTTGTATTACCGAGTGGGCCCTGAGATACCTCTCCGTCACACGGAGTAACAAATCCCAGTCTTGATCCATGCCAACCCAACAGACACCCTCGGAGATACCTATAGAGCATCTTTATAGTCACCCACTTACGTTGCGACGTTTGATACACACAAGGTATTCCTCCGATGTCAGGGAGTTGCATGATCTCATGGTCATAGGAACAGATACTTGACATGCAGAAAACAATAGCAATAAACTGACACGATCATATGCTACGTTTATAGTTTGGGTCTTGTCCATCACATCATTCTCCTAATGATGTGACCCCGTTATCAAATGACATCATATGTCCATGGCTAGGAAACCTTCACCATCTTTTGATCAACGAGCTAGTTAACTAGAGGCTTACTAGGGACACAGTGTTGTCTATGTACCCACACATGTATTTGAGTTTCCAATCAATACAATTATAGCATGGATAATAAACGATTATCATGAACAAGGAAATATAATAATAACTAATTTATTATTGCCTCTAGGGCATATTTCCAACACCTGTCGGCCGCGCGTGCCGTGTAGGAATCTTCCCCTGGACCTCTTCCGTCCCTCCCCAACGCCAGAGTGAGGCCAAGGGCAGCTGTGAGCAAGCGCTCACCCCGCCCGAAGCGCACCCAAGGCGCACCCAAGCCCCTCTGGTCGCCCCGCCTTAAAGCTCATTCCCGAGCCTCCCTATCGCCCCCTTCGCTCTCCCTCACTCCCTTGAACCCACCGGACCAGCCCATGGCTTCTCCCATGCCCTGCGTCCACCCCCTTGGCCGAAGTCCTTCCGCCGGCCGCGGCTCAAAATTGGCGCCCACCGGACGCTCCCTCTCCCTCTAGACCTGACCAGAGCAAGTCAGCGTCGCAAAACCCCTCTCCCTCATCCCCTTGCCTCCTATCCTCGACCGGCCATCCTGACCGGGCTTGCCATCGCCGCCATCTGCCCGTCGCTGTTTCCGTCGCTCCCGAGGGCCTCAGCGTCCGCACGGTGCAGGGATGGACGCGCCGTGGCTCCCTGTGCCCGAGGGTGGCCTGGGCCACGCCGGAGGTGGCCGGTGCTGCTGGTACGAGCGCCGGCGCCGCCCTGTTCTACCTCCTCTGCCTCTCCCTGGTCGAGCAGGAGGTGGGGGAAGGTCCCGACAGGCGGGCCCCGCCTGTCAGCGACCGGCCGGCCGGGCCCCCGGTTTAAGAAGAAGCGGGCTTCCCCGTTGCCGTCTTCCCGTGCGAGATGCGCACTCCAGTGAATGCACCTTCGGCGTAAGCGCTGCACGTGGACAGCTGTGCTACTGGGCCGGCCCAGTAGCTATTGCTCGCCCGATGCACTATTTTGGCCTTTTTGGGTAAATCACTTTTCCTTTGTCCTTTTTCTTTTTCAGAGGCATTCAAAAATCCATATTAAATTCATTTCAACTCCTAATTTAATAATTCAAATTCCTATAATCTCCTAATAATCCTAGCTATCATTTGGCACAACTTCCATAATATTTCATCACAAGTTTCTACCCTGTTCAAATTCAAATTTAAACTATCCATAGCCACATTGTAAAATATCTATTGTATTAATGCTAGCTACAAATAAGGTGATTCCAATTTTCATGTGCCTCTTCTATGATGCCCTACTTAGTGGACATTTTTCCAATGCATTGTTTCTGTTAGATCAAGTAAATGGCCCTTTTTCCATTTATTTCATCTTAAGAAATTCATAGGAGAATCGTCACAACTACAAACACAGTGAAACCAATTCCTAAAACCTTCTCAAATCATTGCCTATTTGTTGGGTCCATCCACTCATTTTTATAAGAATAATTTCTGTGGACTTCTTGTAGGATCATCATTTCCTTCATTTCCACCATTCAAGACTCCCCCTTGACCCACATCCAATAAAACCTCCTTGGTTATTTTTCTCATGACCAGAGGTGTCCAAGAAAACTAAAAACTCTTATTTATAGAGCACTTTTAATTCTTTGCTTGTTGTGTTGCTTATTGCGGTTGTTTCCGGCGATAGTTGACGAAGTAGACGAAGTGCACGGAGTGGACGAGAAGCGTGTGAAGACCTCAAAGACTTGGATAAGCCAGGCAAGCAGCCCTTTGACCATGATAAGAAACTTTTCATGCATGTCATATAGCACTTGTTGTTCCGATGAATTGATCATGTTGATGAGGTACCCCCCCCCTTCGGTGGGATGCCTCCGATACTTTACCATTGATACTTGCATCGTGCATGACCCTACCATTCTTATGAGGGTTGTGCGGGTGGGAGTAGTTAGGTTGCTATTAGTTGCTACGCAAGTGGGAAGGGAATATGCATGGTGATGGAAACGAATATGATTTCAAAGACTTTTCGAAAACCCCGTCGGGTGCCACTAATGCCCAAGGGAGATGATGTTGAGTTAGGTAACCACTTGAGAAAGAAGTGGTGTACTGGTGCAAGTGAGTGTGTGTGTTGATACGTCTCCATCGTATCTACTTTTCCAAACTCCTTTGCCCTTGTTTTGGACTCTAATTTGCATGATTTGAAGGAAACTAACCCGGACTGACGCTGTTTTCGGCAGAATTGCCTTGGTGTTATTTTTGTGCAGAAATAAAAGTTCTTGGATTGACTTGAAAATTTACGGAGAACATTTTTGGAATTAATAAAAAATATTGGCGAAAGAATCAACCGGAGAGGAGCCACAACCTGGTCACAAGCCAGGGGGCGCGCCCCCTGTCTTGTGGGCCCCCTGAAGCTCCGCCGACCTCAATTCCAACCCTATATATTCCTATTCGTGGAGAAAAAAATCAGAGAGAAGAGTTCATCACGTTTCACGATACGGAGCCGCCGCCACCTCCTGTTCTTCCTCGGGAGGGCAGATCTGGAGTCTGTTTTAGGCTCCGGAGAGGGGAAATCGACGCCGTCGTCATCACCAACCATCCTTCATCACCAATTTCATGATGCTCTCCACCGTTCCTGAGTAATTCCATTGTTGGCTTGCTGGACGGTGATGGGTTGGATGAGATTTACCATGTAATCGAGTTAGGTTGGTTAGGGTTTGATCCCTAGTATCCACTATGTTCTGAGATTGATGTTGCTATGACTTTGCTATGCTTAATGCTTGTCACTAGGGCCCGAGTGCCATGATTTCAGATCTGAACCTATTATGTTTTCATGAATATATATGTGTTCTTGATCCTATCTTGCAAGTTGTAGACACCTATTACGAGTTATGATCCGCTTCCCCTAGGGTGACAATAACTGGGATTCTTTCCGGTGATTACCGTAGTTTGAGGAGTTCATGTATTCACTAAGTGCTAATGCTTTGGTCCGGTTCTCTATTAAAACGAGGCCTTAATATCCCTTAGTTTCCATTAGGACCCTGCTGCCACGGGAGGGTAGGACAAAAGATGTCATGCAAGTTCTTTTCCATAAGCACGTATGACTATATATGGAATACATGCCTACATTATATTGATGAATTGGAGCTAGTTCTGTGTCACTCTATGTTATGACCGTTGCATGATGAATGCCATCTGACATAATTATCCATCACTGATCCATTGCCTACGAGCTTTTCACATATTGATCTTTGCTAAGTTACTTCTCCGTTGCTACTGTTACGATTGCTACAAAACTGCTACTGTCACGTTTGCCACCGTTACCGTTACTTCCATACTATTTTGCTACTGAATACTTTGCTGAAGATATTAAGTCTTTCAGGTGTGGTTGAATTGACAACTCAGCTGCTAATACTCGAGAATGTTCTTTCGCTCCCCTTGTGTCGAATCAATAAATTTGGGTTGAATACTCTACCCTCGAAAACTGTTACGATCCCCTATACTTGTGGGTTATCAAGACCCTTTACTGGCGCCGTTGCCGGGGAGCATAGCTCTATTCTTTGAGTCACTTGGGATTTATATCTGTTGATCACTCTAAAGAATTTGAAAGACTCAAAAACCAAGATCTATCCCTCAACTACGAGGAGAGGTAAGGAACTGCCATCTAGCTCTGCACTTGATTCACCTTCTGTTATGAGTAAATTTGCGACACCACAACCTGCTACTGATTCTGATATGTCGCAAGTAATTGATGATGCTACTTCTTCTATGCATGATGCTTATGATGATACTTTGCTTGATACTACTGTGCCACTGGGTGAATTTCTTAATGAACAAATTGCTAGTGTCAATGCTGAAACTGATGATATTATTGAAACTGAACACTATGAGACACCTGCTAGACCTAGCTTTCCTAGATATGAATTGCCTAATATACCTAAGGGTTATGTTATGGAAGGAGAAGTATCTAGGGACTTTCTTGCTTGTAAGGATAGAGATGATCTTAAGAAACTACTATGCAAGTGGAAGGAAAAATCTTTGAATGCTAGAATGCAATATGATCCTAAGTTTGCTACTTCACCTAGCTTTGTTACTGATAAGGATTATGAATTCTCTGTCGATCCTGAGTTAATTACTTTGGTTGAATCTGATCATTTTCATGGTTATGAATCTGAAACTGTTGTGGCACATCTTACTAAATTGAATGATATAGCCACCCTATTTACTCATGAGGAAAAAATTCGCTACTACTATATTCTTAAGTTGTTTCCTTTCTCATTAAAGGGTGATGCTAAGATATGGTTTAATTCTCTTGCTCCTGGTTGTGTGCGTAGTCCCCAGGATATGATATATTACTTCTCTGAAAAATATTTTCCTGCCCATAAGAAGCAAGCTGCCTTGCAGGAAATATTTAACTTTGCGCAAATTGAAGAAGAGAGTCTCCCACAAGCTTGGGGGAGGCTTCTCCAATTACTTAATGCTTTGCCTGATCATCCTCTCAAGAAAAAAGAAATACTTGATATCTTTTATAATGGACTAATCGATGCTTCTAGGGACCACCTAGATAGTTGTGCTAGTTGTGTTTTCAGGGAACGAACTGTTGAACAAGCTGAACTACTATTGAATAATATATTGAGCAATGATAATGATTCGACTATTCCCGAACCACCTCCGAAGCCAACTCCGAAGAAAAGAGGTATTCTATTTCTCAGTCCTGAAGATATGCAAGAGGCAAAGAAATCTATGAAAGAAAAAGGTATTAAAGCTGAAGATGTTAAGAATCTACCTCCTATTGAAGAAATTCATGGTCTTGATAACCCGACACATGTAGTAGAGGTAAATTATCTCCGTAGATTTGATGAAGGTGATATTCCTTATAATAAGTCTGCTAGCCAATGCTTGGATGAGTTTGATAACTTTGTTGTTAAGCAAGAAAATTTCAATGCTTATGTTGCTAGACAATTGAAGCATAATGCTTACATGCTTGATCGCTTGGGTGATTATATGAGTAGAACTATCAATGATCTTAAGCTTATTAGTAAACATGCTTCCATGGTAACTACTCAAGTAGAACAAGTACTTAAGGCACAAAATGATTTGCTCAATGAGATGAATGGTAAGAACAATGATCATTCTGTTAGAGTTGTGACTAGAGGTGGTAAAATGACTCAGGAACCTTTGTATCCTGAGGGCCATCCTAAGAGAATTGAGCAAGATTCTTAGAGAATTAATGCTGATGCACCTAGTCATTCTAGGAATAGAAGGAAAAAGAATGATGATAGGATTTTGCATGCTGCTCGTGAACCTGCTGTAGATACACCCGAGAATCCAAATGATATTTCTATTTCTGATACTGAGACACAATCTGGTAATGAACATGAGCCTAGTGATAATATTAATGATGATGTTCAGGTTGATGCTCAACCTAGTAATGATAATGATGTGGAGATTGAACCTGCTGTTGATCTTGATAACCCACAACCTAAGAATAAGAGATATGATAAAAGAGACTTTGTTGCTAGGAAGCATGGTAAAGAAAGAGAACCATGGGTTCAAAAACCCATGCCTTTTCCTACTAAACCATCCAAGAAAAAGGATGATGAGGATTTTGAGCGCTTTGTTGAAATGCTTAGACCTGTGTTTTTGCGTATGCGCTTGACTGATATTCTGAAAATGTCTCCTTATGCTAAGTATATGAAAGATATTGTGACAAATAAAAGAAAGATACCGGAAGCTGAGATTTCCACCATGCTTGCTAATTATACTTTTAAGGGTGGAGTACCAAAGAAACTAGGAGATCCCGGAGTACCCACTATACCATGCTCTATTAAAGGAAATTATGTTAAAACTGCTTTATGTGATTTGGGAGCCGGTGTTAGTGTTATGCCTTTCTCTTTATATCGTAGACTTGATTTGAATAAGTTGACACCTACTGAAATCTCTTTGCAAATGGCTAATAAATCAACTGCTTTACCCATCGGCATTTGCGAGGATGTGCCTGTTGTGGTTGCAAACGTTACTATCCTAACGGACTTTGTTATTCTTGATATTCCCGAGGACGACAGTATGTCGATCATCCTTGGTAGACCCTTTTTGAATACTGTAGGGGCTGTTATTGATTGCAACAAGGGCAATGTCACTTTTCATGTTAATGGTAATGAGCATACGGTACACTTTCCGAAGAAACAACCTCAAGTTCATAGTATCAACTCCATTGGAAAAAATTATTATTATTGGAGATTTTGAATTCCCTCTCCCTACTGTCAAAAAGAAATATGATATACTTATTGTTGGGGACATGCATATCCCCATTGAGGTAACCTAGTGTTCTTCGAAAGTTTTCCGGTTCCGTGTTATTCGAAAAAACTTTGTCAATAAGACTTGATCAACCTTATTGATGGATTCTTTTTGATGAGCATGAGATGGATGAATTTAGGAGGCACAACCTTCTGTACCCAACTTTTACTTTCTATTATTTAGATTAAATAAAGATAAAATGCTATTATTTTCTTGTTTTCTGATTTATCCGTGCAATAAAAAATGACCTGAAAATAAAAGTTCTCCAAATGCCTTGAAAATGTAGTATGATTTTTTTTGTAATATTTAAGAATTTTTGGTACTGAGAACCCATCAGGGGGCTGCACCAGTGGGCCACAAGCCTGCAGGGCGCGCCCACCCCCCTGGGCGCGCCCCCCTGGCTTGTGGGTCCCACGTAGGCCCCCCTCACTTATTCCAGCACCCATCCACTTCGTCTTCCTCCAGAAAAAATCCCACCATTGCTCAAACCCGTGTTCTAGCTCATCTTGCTGCCATTTTCAATCTCCTTGTGCAAAGCTCCATTTGCAAAACTATTTTGGGGGATTGTTCTTCGGTATGTGACTCCTCCAATGGTCCAATTAGTTTTTGTACTAGTGCTTTATATATTGCAAATTTTTGCTGCTGTGGTGACCTTGTTCTTGAGCTTGCATGTCAAATTTGTATGGTTCCAAGTAGTTTTGATGCATGATATAGCCTCTAGGCACTTGTCTAAGTAGTTGCTATAAGTTTTGTTGAGTTTTATTCGCCTTTATTTTGAGTCACTAAAAATTTCAGAAATTTTTCAGAGAAGAAATGAGGAGATTATTAAGAGGATCTTCAAGCCGGGGTTCTAAAGAAAATGAAAATGAGAAGCCCAAATACAATATTCCCCGCACCGCGGACGTTCGGCCGTGTGAATGGCCAAGTGATGCATTCTTGAAGGCGGCCGGAATTTATAATGATTTCTATTATTTGGTGGAGAATGCGGGCATCACCGACTTCCTCAACGATAAGTGTGACCAATACCTCTTGCTCACTAATACTTTTGTGCAAAACTTTCACTTTCATTATAGGGAAGACCCTCCTACGGTAGAATTTCACTTATATGATGTGCCAAAGAGAATGAAACTTTACGATTTTTGCAATGTTTGCAAAATACCTTTTGAGGGCAGCATCAGTGAACCATGTCCTAGAGACATGGAGGATTTTATTGCCGCGATCACTGTGGGGGAAGAGAGAGGGGTGTCAAAGGCAAGAGCAGCTAGTTTACATTTTCCTGTTATACGCTATTATTCATTATTTGCGGGGAGATGTTTAGTTGGTCGTGGGGAGAGTGGAGGCCTTAGCGCTCCTGACCTCGCCATTCTGCACCATGCTTTACTTGCTGATAGAACTTTTAGTTTGGGCGCTATGGTGGCCCAACGGTTGAACCTAAACCGTTCGAAGGGCCCCATATTCGGAGGTATCTATGCATCTCGTATAGCCAAACACTTTGAGATACCCATTAGGCTTGACAAGGAAGAGGAGATGTTGCTACCTACAAGATATTTAGACTATGACAGTATGGTAGCGCACGATTTTATTAGGAAGGACAATGATAAGAGGCTGCTTTACAACTTAGTATTTAGTCAGGGTACTTGTGAAATTATTACTCTACCTGCTTCTTCTTTGTTCGATATTCATTCAGGCCGGTACACTATTATGCCCGAGGACATCTACAGATATTGGGGTCTGTCGCAGCCCCCAGCACCTGAGCCGGCACCAGCCCTTGATCCGTATCAGGATCCAGTTTTTCAGTGGGAGCCACAAGAGCTCGCCAACCAGTGGAACCCTCAGGACCATCCGGAGTATCCCGGAGATGGTTATTTCCAGCCATGGCACTAGACCAACTTAGGCCAAAAGCCTAAGCTTGGGGGAGTACGTATTTCTCACCGACATTACATTCATGTTCGCACACTTATTCCAGTTGTCGGTGTTCATACTTTTTCATTGTACCATCCATGGTAGTTTATTTCTTTTTCTCGTTGTCTTCTTGTGTGTTTAATTAATCTTGAGAAAATCCAAAAAAATTAGTTCTAACTTTACCTCCTAGTTTGCTTAGTTGTAGTATTATAAGAAAACCCAAAAAGATTTCTCGTTCTTCTTTTGCTTGTTGGGAGCTTTCCCGTGTAAATAGTTTTTCTCGTTCTTGTTTTGAAATTTCTTTTCTTTGGGTCGTACGGAGAAGACCACAATGAAAATGTTGAGTGGCTCTCATATGCATTATTGTTTATCTATCAGAGAGCCCATATTACCTTGTCTTCTCCTTTGAGTTATTTGTTTGCAGATTCCAACTTAGTCCAATGCACGTGCACTCTTATTATTATTCACATCGTTCGGTCATGCAAGTGAAAGGCAATAATGACGATATATGATGAAGTGATTGAGATGGAGAAAAGCTGGTATGAACTTGACCTATTTTGTTTTTGTAAATATGATTAGCTCATCGTTCTGAATTCAGCCTATTATGGATGAAACATGTTTGCAATGACAATTAGAGATTATAGTTGCTCATGCCATGCTTAATTAGCTAGGAGTTTATAATGGTTTGTCTTGAGTGCCAACATGCATTTTAAAATTGTTGTGATGTAGTATGATAGGATGGTAACCTCCTCTGAATGATTCAAGTGGCTTGACTTGGCACATGTTCACGCATGTAGTTGAAACAAAACCAAAATAGCCTCCACGATATTTATGTTCATGGTGATTTATATCCTACTCATGCTTGCATTCAATGTTGGTTAATCTCAAGGCATGTTTATGACTGTGTCGCTCTCTAGTTGGTCACTTCCCAGTCTCTTGCTAGCCTTCACTTGTACTAAGCAGGAATACTGCTTGTGCATCCACTTCCTTAAACCCAAAGTTGTTCCATATGAGTCCACCATACCTACCTATATGCGGTATTTACCTGCCGTTCCAAGTAAATTTGCATGTGCCAAACTCTAAACCTTCAAATAATATTCTGTTTTGTATGCCCGAATCGCTCATGTAGTGACTGGGGGCTGTCAGTATCTTCCATACTAGGTGGGTTATTCTCACGAGAAAGTGGCTGGTATTCGGGATGCCTTGTTCCATGCTCAAAAATCAAATCAAAATATAATGAAACAAAACTCCCCCAGGATTGTTGTTTGTATGGACGGTACCTGTGGATTCGGCCCGCCGTGGAGTGTGTTTGATTGGTGGAGGGGGAGTAAAAACTTTACCATTTTGTTTGGGAACCGCCTATAATGTATCTAGCATGGAAGAAGGTGAAATCTCTTGGTTGTTATGATGACAATGAAAGCATACCGCTCAAAAATTATTATTCATCTCTGTTTTAAAAAGCTCGAGCTCTGGCACCTCTGCAAATTAATGCTTCCCTCTGCGAAGGGCCTATCTATTTTACTTTGCTGTTGAGTCATCCTCCTCTTATAAAAAGCACCAGTTAGAGAGCACCACCGTCATGTGTATGCTTTGCTATTAATTGATATTGAGTATGATTGTGACTGGATCTCTTTTACCATGAATTACAATGTCTAGTCAGTCCTTGTTCTTCGGAGGTGCTCTGCATTTATGTTATGTGGTCTCAGAAAGGGCTAGCGAGATACCATTATATCATATTGTATCATGATTGTTTTGATAAAATTGTTGTCATCCGAGATTCATTATTATAGCTGACTAGTTGATTAGGCCATTGATATGAGTAAATGTGAGACCTAAATTTTATTGTGAATGTCGTTAATCTATAATCTTTGCTGAAAACCTGAACATCAGTTAGACATATTTACAACACCAAGATCAAACAGAGTTTGTAAAAGTTTTTCTTTGTCACTTTTAGTTTGTCAACTGAATTGCTTGAGGACAAGCCATGGGTTAAGCTTGGGGGAGTTGATACGTCTCCGTCGTATCTACTTTTCCAAACTCTTTTGCCCTTGTTTTGGACTCTAATTTGCACGATTTGAATGAAACTAACCCGGACTGACGCTGTTTTCAACAGAATTGCCTTGGTGTTATTTTTGTGCAGAAATAAAGTTCTCGGATTGACCTGAAAATTTACGGAGAACATTTTTGGAATTAATAAAAAATATTGGAGAAAGAATCAACCGGAGAGGGGCCACCACCTGGTCACAAGCCAGGGGGGCGCCCCCCCCTAGGGCGCGCCCCCTGTCTTATGGGCCCCCTGAAGCTCCGCCGACCTCAATTCCAACACTATATATTCCTATTCGTGGAGAAAAAAATCAGAGAGAAGAGTTCATCATGTTTCACGATACGGAGCCGCCGCCACCTCCTGTTCTTCCTCGGGAGGGCAGATCTGGAGTCTGTTTTGCGCTCCGGAGAGCGGAAATCGACGCCGTCGTCATCACCAACCATCCTTCATCACCAATTTCATGATGCTCTCCACCGTTCGTGAGTAATTCCATCGTAGGCTTGCTGGACGGTGATGGGTTGGATGAGATTTACCATGTAATTGAGTTAGTTTGGTTAGGGTTTGATCCCTAGTGTCCACTATGTTCTGAGATTGATGTTGCTATGACTTTGCTATGCTTAATGCTTGTCACTAGGGCCCGAGTGCCATGATTTCAGATCTGAACCTATTATTTTTTCATGAATATATATGTGTTCTTGATCCTATCTTGCAAGTTGTAGACACCTATTACGAGTTATGATCCACATCCCCCAGGGTGACAATAACTGGGATTCTTTCCGGTGATTACCGTAGTTTGAGGACTTCATGTATTCACTAAGTGCTAATGCTTTGGTCCGGTTCTCTATTAAAAGGAGGCCTTAATATCCCTTAGTTTCCCTTAGGACCCCGCTGCCACGGGAGGGTAGGACAAAAGATGTCATGCAAGTTCTTTTCCATAAGCACGTATGACTATATATGGAATACATGCCTACATTATATTGATGAATTGGAGCTAGTTCTGTGTCACTCTATGTTATGACCGTTGCATGATGAATGCCATCCAACATAATTATCAATCACTGATCCATTGCCTACGAGCTTTTCACATATTGATCTTTGCTAAGTTACTTCTCCGTTGCTACTGTTACGATTGCTACAAAACTGCTACTGTCACGTTTGCCACCGTTACCGTTACTTCCATACTATTTTGCTACTGAATACTTTGCTGCAGATATTAAGTCTTTCAGGTGTGGTTGAATTGACAAATCAGATGCTAATAGTCGAGAATATTCTTTGGCTCCCCTTGTGTCGAATCAATAAATTTGGGTTGAATACTCTACCCTCAAAAACTGTTGCGATCCCCTATACTTGTGGGTTATCATGTCTGTTTTCGAAAACGGATTAGATTTAAGATTTGTTGACCATCCCAACCTTACATGTACAACCACGATACCCCTTATGGGACGGGGCTTTGTTGATTACCTTGGTGGTTACTAGCATAGAGCCCGCATTACTAGTGGCGGGAGTGACGAGGTCACTCTCGATACGGGGTCGTGCCTGGTAGGGCGACCATGCGCTGTCTTTACAGGCACCGGGCACACTATTGCGTGCCCTCATGGATGATACGTGTGATGTACATCATGAGGGATGGCACCAACGAGTGGAATCTTTGTTAGTATCGCTAGGGGAAAGGCATTGTTCGGGTGCTTACCTCAGGTATGTAATATACCGCGAGTCGTGGATGACACGGAAGTTCCCCGAGTCTTGTGGGTAAAGTGTGCAACCTCTGCAGAGTGTAAAACTATTCGAATAGCCGTGTCCACGGTCAAGGACAGTTGGGTGGTGCCGCTTAAACTACGTCCAGATGTTTTCACAAAAACTTGGTGTGTGTGTGTGACAAAGAGATACTTCAGCTAAGTCGGAAGACTTGATGAAATGATTGAACATGTGATGTTCAACCCCTTTCTTATGATGATATCTATAACTTGTTCATATGGATATCTGCCAACTGTTGATGCATGCTTACATAAGTTAGTTGATCATGTCAGTGCACTCAAAATTAGCTTTCTGCAAAATTACCTACTTAGTGCTATATCATGCTCTGTTGTACCTTGTTCCAAACATGGGTTGCTTGTGAGTACATTCAAAGTACTCATTGGCTTGCCACTGGTTATTTTATTGGCCAGGCATGAAAGACCAGGTGATGATGAAGATTAACTTGGTGACGAGCATGCGAGCTAGGACGCTTCCCAGTCAGAATACATGTAGGGTTAAGGCAGATGGCAATGGGTTCACGCTATCGTTGAAGATTTTCCGCTGCAATCATATGAAGACTTGGCCATAAGGGCCATATTTGAGTAAAACGTACGTAATGGATGTAAGACTCTCGTTATTCAGTTTCTGTGTGTTCAGTGAGCATTGATCTCTGGGATCACTGTGCACGTACATTCGGTGATCACGACTTATGAGTCGGGGTCCCCACAAGATCCCGGGAGGGAAGGATGGCGCTGACGGTACATTTACCATCAACGCCACCTTTACTGACAAATCGGAAAGCACGCTCGTTGCCTTCCTGTGGGCGAATGTCGATGTGTTTGCCTGGCTACCATCTGACATCCCCCGTGTTCCCATGGAGGTAATTGAGCACCACCTTGCTGTCTGCCCCCATGCCAGGCCCGTCAAGCAGAAAGATAGGAAGCAAGCCTTGGAGCGGCAGCAGTTCATTGTCAAGGAGATCAAGAAACTTGAAAGCGGTTGGTTTGGTCAGAGGAGTGTTGCATCCGACATAGTTAGCCAACCCGGTAGTGGTGCGCAAGGCAAATGGGAAATGGAGGCTTTGCATTGATTTCACTGACTTCAACAAAGCATGCCCGAAGGACCCTTTTCCCTTGTTGCGCATCGACCAGATTTTTGATTCCACTTCCGGGTGTGACTTGCTTTCCTTCTTGGACGCATACTCCGGGTACCACCAGATATTCATGGGCAAGGAATATAAAGAAAAGACCGCATTCATAAGTCCGTGTGGCACGTACTGCTTTGTACATATGCCTTTAGGGTTAAAAAGCACTGGTTCCATCTTTGCAAGGGCCGTGCAGATTGGATTTGAACCTCAGTTGCACAAGAATGTGGAAGTTTACATGGATGACATAGTAGTCAAGACCAAGGATGAAGCAACTCTCATACAAGACTTGGAAGAGACCTTTGTCAACTTACGCAAAATCAACTTGAAGCTCAACCCTGAGAAGTGCGTGTTCGGTGTCCCTTCCGGCAAGCTTCTCGGGTTCTTTGTGTCTTAGCAAGGAATAGAAGCCAATCCCGACAAGATCAAAGCAATCGAGCAGATATAGGCACCTAAGTCTGTCAAAGATGCAAGGCGCCTGGCCGGATGCGTTGCCGCGTTGAGCAGGTTGATCTCCAAATCCGCTGAGCGTGCCCTGCCGTTTTTCAAGATTCTGAAAAAGGCCGGCCCGATGAAGTGGACCCCGGAAGCAGAAGCAGCGCTGCAGGACCTAAAAGCTTACCTTTCCTCCACACCCACTTTGGTCGCGCCTAAACCGCAAGAACCGTTGCTTCTATACTTGGCGGCAACGAATCAAGTGGTTAGTGCAGCACTGGTGGCGCAGCGAGAAGTGGATGAAGGAGCAGCTGCTTCAACTGCTGTCATTGGAGGCCGAACCACGGCAAGGCCAGATACGAGCCACGAGGAACTTGAGCCGGCAGGCGAAGGCAGTTCCAAGGAAGTGGCGAAGAAGAAGGTGGTGCAGCGGCCAGTGTACTTTGTCAGTTCCTTGTTACAAGGGGCTAGCTCAAGGTACTCTGGAGTACAAAAGCTAATCTTCGGCCTTCTCATGGCCTCGAGGAAGCTGCGTCACTACTTCCAATCCCACGAGATCACCGTTGTCACTCGCTTCCCGTTGCAGCGCATATTAAGGAACCCCAAAGCCACTGGCAGGATTGTTGACTGGGCGCTAGAGCTGTCAAGTTTCGATTTGAAGTATGAGAGCACTTCCACAATCCAGAGTAGGGCGCTGGCGGAATTCATTGCAGAATGGACACCCACGCCAAATGAAGAGGTTCCAGAGACAGTCCTCCCCGGCAAGGAAGCACCTAAAGAATGGATCATGTACTTTGACGGTGCTTTCTCACTCCAGGGCATCGGAGCAGGCGTGCTCCTCATCGCCCCCACCGGAGAGCACCTCAAGTATGTAGTCCAAATGCACTTTCCCCGGGAGGAGGCCACCAACAACACTGTTGAATATGAGGGGATTCTTGCCGGGCTCAGGATCGCGGTGGAATTGGGAATTAAAAAGTTTATCATCTGAGGAGATTCTCAACTCGTGGTGAGACAAGTCAACAAAGACTATCAGAGTCAGTTGATGGAAGCATACGTGGAGGAAGTGAGGAAACTGGAGGAGCACTTTGATGGATTACAAACAGAACACGTGCCGCGTGCGAAAAATAGCATCGCTGATCATCTGTCAAAGTGCACTGCGCAAAAGCTCCCTGTGGAACCAGGAACCTTTGTTCTCCACCTCACTCAGCCATCAGTATCCCCGTCAGCGATGACCAGGAAAAGAAGAAAGCTAAACTCTGGCAAGCATTTCCCGGCGGAGCTTCCCGAAGCCGCTGGTAGAGAAGCTGCCGGGGACAATCTCATTTCGCGTGGTGAGCAGCTCCCTCCTGCGGAACCCCGGGTTCTTGCAGTCGATACAAGCGCTCCCATGGATGAGGAGATGCCTTTAGTCCTAGTTGTCGAGCCCCAGGCTCCAGCTTGGGCACATCACATAGTCCGTTTCCTTCAAATAGGAGAACTTCCCGAAGAACAAGAAGAGGCCGAAAAAGTAGCCCGTCAGTCAAGTATGTACCAGTTTGTCGATGACACTCTGTTCAGAAAAAGACCCAACGGTGTGAAATTAAGGCGCATTTGCCGGGAAGATGGACCGAAGCTGTTGGCAGAGATTCACGGAGGCGTGTGTGGGTCTCACATTGGATCAAGAGCCCTTGTCGGGAAAGCTTTCCGATAGGGTTTCTATTGGCCCACTGTCCTCCAAGATGCAACTGAGCTAGTCACCAAGTGTGAAGCCTGTCAGTTCCACTCAAAGAACATCCACCAACCGACGCAAGCTCTCCAGACGATCCCTTTATCCTGGCCATTCTCGGTCTGTGGGCTCGATATTTTGGGCCCCTTTCCCCGCGCTGTCGGGGGACTTTGAATTCTTGTTCGTACCAATCGACAAGTTTACAAAGTGGCCTGAGGTGGAACCAGTGAGGAAGGTGTCCACGCAGTCAGCTGTCAAGTTCATGAAAGGACTGGTGTGTCGTTTTGGAGTGCCCAATAGGGTGATCACCGACAATGGCACCCAGTTCAGGACCCACACCTTTATGCAGTACATCCAAAGCCTTGGAAGCAAGGTCTCCTTCGCCTCTGTTGCCCATCCAAGGAGCAACGGGCAAGTCGAGAGGATGAAAGCTGAAGTGTTTTGTGTTGGGGAACGTTGCATGGGAAACAAAAAATTTCCTACGCACACACAAGATCTATCCATGGTGATGAGCATCTACGAGAGGGAGAGTGAATCTACATACCCTTGTAGATCGCTAAGCGGAAGCGTTAAGAAACGCGGTTGATGTAGTCGAACGTCTCCGCGATCCAAATCGCAAGTCGTCCCTCGATCCGATCGCGAACTAGTGCCGAACGGACGGCACCTCCACGTTCAACACACGTACGGCTTGATGACGCCTTCCCCTCCTCGATCCAGCGAGCGATGGCGAAGTAGTAGATGAGTTCCGGCAGCACGACGGCGTGGTGATGGTGGTGAGGAACAATCTCTGCAGGGCTTCGCCAAGCACTACGGAGATTATGACGGGAGAACTAGAGGGTTAGGGTTGCCGACACACGGCTTGAGAAATCTTAATGTATCCCGTGTGCTAGCCCTTCCCCTCTATTTATATGTTGAGCCTTGGGGTCTAAACTTGGAGTAAAAGCCTCCTCCAGGTCGGTTTTTCCCGCACAAGGTCGGTTTGGCCTGCAGGGAAAGAGTCCAACTCGGATTCCAGTAGTATCGCACGCAAGCGGTAGTACTGCTCACGAGCGGTAGTACCGCTTGAGCGGTAGTACCGCTTCACAGCGGTAGTACCGCTTACGCGGTAGTACTGCCTTACCAACGGTAGTACCGCTTAAGGCAGCAGCAAAAATTCCTTTTGCACTTTCCAATACCTCGTGGGCTTTACCCCTTTGGCCTATATAAAGTGTTGCTGCACCCGAACACTTCGGTAAACATCCGGAACCTCTTCCGGTGAATTCCGGAATCCTTCCAGAGATCAAAACACCATTATCACATATATTAATCTTTACCTCCGGACTCTTCTGGAGACCCTCGTCATGTCCGGGATCTTATCCGGGACTCCGAACAACCTTCGGTCACCAACACAATAACTCAACTATACTAATCGTCACCAAACGTTAAGTGTGTAGACCCTGCGGGTTCGAGAACTATGTAGACATGACCGAGACACCTCTACGATCAATAACAAATAGCGGGACCTGGATGCCCATATTGGCTCCTACATATTCTACGAAGATCTTTATCGGTCGAACCTCTATGTCAAGGATTCAGTTAATCCCGTATGCTGTTCCCTTTGTTCTTCGGTATGTTACTTGCCCGAGATTCGATCGTCGGCATCTCTATATCGAGTTCAATCTCGTTACTGGCAAGTCTCTTTACTCGTTCCGTAATACAAGATCTCGTGGCTAACACTTTAGTCACATTGCTTGCAAGGCTCATTGTGATGTTGTATTACCGAGTTGGCCCTGAGATACCTCTCCGTCACACGGAGTAACAAATCCCAGTCTTGATCCATGCCAACCCAACAGACACCCTCGGAGATACCTGTAGAGCACCTTTATAGTCACCCAGTTACGTTGCGACGTTTGATACACACAAGGTACTCCTCCGATGTCAGGGAGTTGCATGATCTCATGGTCATAGGAACAGATACTTTGACATGCAGAAAACAATAGCACTAAATTGACACGATCATATGCTATGTTCGTAGTTTGGGTCTTGTCCATCAGATCATTCTCCTAATGATGTGATCCCGTTATCAAATGACATCTCATGTCCATGGCTAGGAAACCTTCACCATCTTTTGATCAACGAGCTAGTCAACTAGAGGCTTACTAGGGACACAGTGTTGTCTATGTACCCACACATGTATTTGAGTTTCCAATCAATATAATTATAGCATGGATAATAAACGATTATCATGAACAAGGAAATATAATAATAACCAATTTATTATTGCCTCTAGGGCATATTTACAACAGTCTCCCACTTGCACTAGAGTCAATAATCTAGTTCACATCACTATGTGATTTACATTGTAATGAATCGAACACCCATGCAGTTCTGGTGTTGTTCATGTTTAGCCCTTGGAAGAGGTTTAGTCATCGGATCTGCAACATTCAGATCCATGTGTACTTTGCAAATATTAATGTCGTCCTCCTTGATGTAATCACGGATGGAATTGAAACGTCGCTTTATGTGTCTGGTCCTCTTGTGAAATCTTGGTTCCTTGGCTAGAGCAATGGCACCAGTATTATCACAAAACAGAGTCATTGGGTTAAGCGCACTAGGCACTACTCCAAGATCTGTCATGAACTCCTTCATCCAGACACCTTCCTTCGCTGCCTCCGAGGCAGCGATGTACTCCGCTTCGCATCTAGAATCAGCTACCACGCTTTGCTTGGAACTGCACCAGCTAACCGCACCCCATTAAGAATAAATACGTATCCGGTTTGTGACTTAGAGTCATCCGGATCAGTGTCAAAGCTTGCATCGATGTAACCCTTTACGACGAGCTCTTGATCACCTCCATAAACGAGAAACATGTCCTTAGTCCTTTTCAGGTACTTCAGGATATTCTTGACCGCCATCCAGTGTTCCATTCCTGGATCACTTTGAAACCTTCCGACCATACTTGTGCACAGCATTGCATACATGATAGAGCCTATGGCTGAAGCATAGGGGATGACACTCATCTTTTCTCTATCTTCTGCAGTCACTGGGCATTGAGTCTTACTCAACTTCACACCTTGCAATACAGGCAAGAACCCCTTCTTGGACTGATCCATTTTGAACTTCTTCAAAACTTTGTCAAGGTATGTTCTTTGTGAAAGTCCTATTAAGCGTCTCGATCTATCTCTATAAATCTTGATGCCTAATATGAAAGCAGCTTCTCCTAGGTCCTTCATTGAAAAACTCTTGTTCAAATATCTCTTCACCCTTTCCAACATTTCTATATTGTTTCCAATCAGTAATATGTCATCCACATATAATATTATAAACTCTATAGAGCTCCCACTCACTTTCTTGTAAATACAAGCTTCTCCGTAAACTTGTATAAACTCGAACGCTTTGATCACCTCATCAAAGCGAAGATTACAACTCCGAGATGCTTGCACCAGTCCATAAATGGATCGCTGGAGTTTGCAAACTTTGTCAGCATTCTCTGGATCGACAAAACCTTCTGGTTGCATCATATACAACTCTTCCTTAAGGAAACCGTTAAGGAACGCTGTTTTGACATCCATCCGCCAAATTTCATAATCGAAAAAGGCAGCTATTGCTAACATGATTCTGACGGACTTAAGCATCGCTACGGGTGAGAAGGTCTCATCGTAGTCAACCCCTTGAACTTGCGAAAAACCCTTTGCCACAAGTCGAGCTTTATAGACGGTGACATTACCGTCCGCGTCCGTCTTCCTATTAAAGATCCATTTGTTCTGAATGGCCTTACGCCCTTCAGGTAATACTTCCAAAGTCCATACTTTGTTTTCATACATGGATCCCATCTCGGATTTCATGGCCTCTAACCACTTCTCGGAATCCGGGCCCATCATCGCTTCTCCATAGCTCGTAGGTTCATCGTTGTCCAACAACATGACCTCTAAGACAGGGTTGCCGTACCACTCAGGAGCAGTACGCGTCCTTGTCGACCTATGAGGTTCGATAGCAACTTGATCCAAAGCTTCATGATCATCATCATTAACTTCCTCTTCAGCTGATGTAGGCTCTACAGAAACATCTTTCTGCGCTGCGCTATTTTCAGGTTGACGTAAAGGTTCAACAACCTCATCAAGTTCTATCTTCCTCCCACTCAATTCTTTCGAGAGAAACTCTTTCTCATGAAACGTTCCGTTTTTAGCGACAAACACTTTGCCTTCGGATCTAAGGTAGAAGGTATACCCAACTGTCTCTTTTGGGTATCCTATGAAGACGCATTTCTCCCCTTTGGGTTCCAGCTTTTCAGGCTGAAGCTTTTTGACATAAGCATCACATCCCCAAACTTTAAGAAACGACAGCTTCGGCTTCTTGCCAAACCAAAGTTCATATGGCGTCGTCTCAACGGATTTCGATGGTGCCCTATTTAAAGCGAATGTAGCTGTCTCTAATGCATAACCCCAAAACGATAGTGGCAAATCGGCAAGAGACATCATAGATCGCACCATATCCAATAAGGCTCGATTACGACGTTCGGACACACCATTACGCTGTGGTGTTCCAGGCGGTGTCAATTGTGAAACAATTCCACACTGTCTTAAGTGACTGCCAAACTCATAACTCAGATATTCTCCTACTCGATCAGATCGTAGGAATTTAATCTTCTTGTTACGATGATTCTCAACTTCACTCTGAAATTGTTTGAAATTTTCAAATGTTTCAGACTTGTGTTTCATTAAGTAAATATACCCATATCTACTTAAGTCATCAGTGAAGGTGAGAAAGTAACGATAACCACCACGCGCCTCAATACTCATCGGACCGCACACATCAGTATGTATGATTTCCAATAAGTCACTTGCCCGTTCCATTGTTCCAGAGAATGGCGTTTTAGTCCTCTTGCCCATGAGGCATGGCTCACATGTGTCAAGTGATTCAAAATCAAGTGACTCCAAAAGTCCATCAGCATGGAGCTTCCTCATGCGTTTTACGCCAATATGACCTAAACGGCAGTGCCACAAGAAAGTGGTATTATCATTATCAATTCTACATCTTTTGGCATCAATGTTATGAACATGTGTATCATTACTATCGAGATTCAATAAGAATAAACCCCTCACATTGGGTGCATGACCATAAAAGATATTACTGATATAAATAGAACAACCATTATTCTCTGATTTAAATGAGTAACCGTCTCGCAATAAACAAGATCCAGATATAATGTTCATGCTTAACGCAGGCACTAAATAACAATTATTCAGGTTCATCACTAATCCCGATGGTAATCGAAGAGCGAGCATGCCGACGGCGATCACATCAACCTTGGAACCATTTCCCACGCGCATCGTCACTTCGTCCTTTGCCAGCCTCCGTCTATTCCGCAGTTCCTGTTTTGAGTTGCAAATATGAGCAACCGCACCGGTATCAAATACCCAGGCACTACAACGAGAGTTGGTAAGGTACACATCAATAACATGTATATCATATATACCTTGTTTTTTGTTGGCCGCCTTCTTGTCAGCCAAATACTTGGGGCAGTTCCGCTTCCAGTGTCCAGTTCCCTTGCAATGAAAGCACACAGTTTCTGGTTTGGGTCCAGCCTTGGGTTTCTTCACGAGAGGAGCAACTGCTTTGCCACTCTTCTTGGAGTTACCCTTCTTACCCTTGCCATTTTTCTTGAAACTAGTGGTTTTATTGACCATCAACACTTGATGCTCCTTCTGAATTTCAGACTCAGCGGCTTTCAGCATCGCAAACAGCTCGGCGACTGACTTGTTCATCCCGTGCATGTTATAGTTCAACACGAAGCTCTTGTAGCTAGGTGGCAATGATTGAAGAACTCTGTCAGTGATAGCCTCTGGCGGAAGGGGCATCCCCAATTCAGCCAGACGGGTGGAGTACCCAGACATTCTGAGTACGTGATCACTGATAGACCCGTTCTCCTCCATCTTGCAAGCATAGAACTTATCGGAGATCTCATATCTCTCGATCCGGGCATTCTTCTGAAAGATAAACTTCAACTCCTGGAACATCTCATATGCTCCATGACGTTCAAAACGTCTTTGAAGTCCCGGTTCTAAGCCATACAATATTGCACATTGAACTATTGAGTAATCTTCAGAACGAGCCTGCCAGGCGTTCACAACGTCTAGAGACTCAACTGGAGCGGGTGGATCACCAAGCGGTGCATCAAGGACATAAGCCTTCTGGGAAGCCGTAAGGATAATCCTTAGATTACGGGCCCAGTCCACAAAGTTACTTCCATCATCTTTCAACTTAGCTTTCTCTACGAACGCATTAAAATTCAGGGGTGCTACTGCGCGAGCCATGATCTACAACATAAATATAGCAAAGACAACTTAGACTATTGTTCTAGATAATGAGTTTAGTTAATCATATTACTTAAAAACTCCCACTCAAATTGACATCCCTCCGGTCATTCGAGTGTAACATGATCCAAATCCACCAACTCAAGTCGGATCATCACGTGAGTTGAGGTGGTTTCAATGGTGAACATCTTCATGTTGATCATATCTACTATATGACTCATGTTCGACCTTTCGGTCTCTTGTGTTCCGAGGCCATGTCTGTACATGCTAGGCTCGTCAAGTTTAACCCGAGTGTTCCGCACGTGCAACACTGGCTTGCACCCGCTGTATGTGAACGTAGAGTCTATCACACCCGATCATCACGTGGTGTCTCGAAACGACGAACTTTCGCAACGGTGCACACTCGGGGAGAACACAATTTTATCTTGAAATTTAAGTGAGGGATCACCTTATAATGCTACCATCGTCCTAAGCAAAATAAGATGCATAAAAGGATTAACATCACATGCAAATCATAAGTGACATGATATGGCCATGAACTCCATCTCCAAAGCACCGGCATGATCTCCATCGTCACCGGCATGACACCATGATCTCCATCATCTTGATCTCCATCAACGTATCGCCATGGGGTTGTCGCGCCGACTGCTGCTTCTACGACTATAGCTAACTCATAGCGATAAAGTAAAGCAAAAACGGCAAAAATAATTAAAGACAACTCTATGGCTCCTGCCAGTTGCCGTACTCATCGACATGCAAGTCGTGATATTCTATACAACACATGATCATCTCATACATCACATATATCTCATCATGTAATTGGCCATATCACATCACAACATACCCTGCAAAAACAAGTTAGACGTCCTCTAATTGTTGTTGCAAGTTTTACGTGGCTGCTACGGGTTTGCAAGAACCGTTCTTACCTACGCAAAACCAAAACGTGGTGTAGTGATTGCTTTTTGATCTTCTAAAAGAACCCTCTTCATTGAAATCGATTCAACTAAAGTGAGAGAGACAGACACCCGCTAGCCATCTTTATGCAACAAAGTTACATGTCAGTTGAAGGAACCGGTCTCTCGTAAGCGTACGAGTAATGTTGGTCCGGGCCGCTTCATCTCACAATACCGCCGAATCAAGTATCAACTAGTAACGGCAAGCAATATGTATACACCCACGCCCACAACTCGTTTGTGTTCTACTCGAGATCTCATCTAGGCATAGACCTAGCTCAGATGCCACTGTTGGGGAACGTTGCATGGGAAACAAAATTTTTCCTACGCACACACAAGATCTATCAATGGTGATGAGCATCTACGAGAGGGAGAGTGAATCTACATACCCTTGTAGATCGCTAAGCGGAAGCGTTAAGAAACGCGGTTGATGTAGTCGAACGTCTCCGCGATCCAAATCGCAAGTCGTCCCTCGATACGATCGCGAACTAGTGCCGAACGGACGGCACCTCCGCGTTCAACACACGTACGGCTTGATGATGCCTTCCCCTCCTCGATCTAGCGAGCGATGGTGAAGTAGTAGATGAGTTCCGGCAGCACGACGGCGTGGTGATGGTGGTGAGGAACAATCTATGCAGGGCTTCGCCAAGCACTACAGAGATTATGACGGGAGAACTAGAGGGTTAGGGTTGCCGACACACGGCTTGAGAAATCTTAATGTATCCCGTGTGCTAGCCCTTCCCCTCTAATTATATGTTGACCCTTGGGGTCTAAACTTGGAGTAAAAGCCTCCTCCAGGTCGGTTTTGCCCGCACAAGGTCAGTTTGGCCCGCAGGGAAAGAGTCCAACTCGGATTCCAGCAGTATCGCGCACAAGCGGTAGTACCGCTCACGAGCGGTAGTACCGCTTCACAGCGGTAGTACCGCTTACGCGGTAGTACTGCCTTACCAACGGTAGTACCGCTTAAGGCAGCAGCAAACCTTCCTTTTGCACTTTCCAATACCTCGTGGGCTTTACCCCTTTGGCCTATATAAAGTGTTGCTGCACCCGAACACTTCGGTAAACATCCGGAACCTCTTCCGGTGAATTCCGGAACCCTTCCGGAGATCAAAACACCATTATCACATATATTAATCTTTACCTCCAGACTCTTCCGGAGACCCTCGTCATGTCCGGGATCTTATCCGGGACTCCGAACAACCATCGGTCACCAACACAATAACTCAACTATACTAATCGTCACCAAACGTTAAGTGTGTAGACCCTGCGGGTTCGAGATCTATGTAGACATGACCGAGACACCTCTACGATCAATAACCAATAGCGGGACCTGGATGCCCATATTGGCTCCTACATATTCTACGAAGATCTTTATCGGTCGAACCTCTATGTCAAGGATTCAGCTAATCCCGTATGCTGTTCCCTTTGTTCTTCGGTATGTTACTTGCCCGAGATTCGATCGTCGGCATCTCTATACCTAGTTCAATCTCGTTACTGGCAAGTCTCTTTACTCGTTCCGTAATACAAGATCTCGTGGCTAACACTTTAGTCACATTGCTTGCAAGGCTCATTGTGATGTTCTATTACCGAGTGGGCCCTGAGATACCTCTCCGTCACACGGAGTAACAAATCCCAGTCTTGATCCATGCCAACCCAACAGACACCCTCGGAGATACCTGTAGAGCACCTTTATAGTCACCCAATTACGTTGCGACATTTGATACACACAAGGTACTCCTCCGATGTTAGGGAGTTGCATGATCTCATGGTCATAGGAACAGATACTTTGACATGCAGAAAACAATAGCATTAAACTAACACGATCATATGCTATGTTCGTAGTTTGGGTCTTGTCCATCACATCATTCTCCTAATGATGTGATCTCGTTATCAAATGACATCTCATGTCCATGGCTAGGAAACCTTCACCATCTTTTGATCAACGAGCTAGTCAACTAGAGGCTTACTAGGGACACAGTGTTGTCTATGTACCCACACATGTATTTGAGTTTCCAATCAATACAATTATAGCATGGATAATAAACGATTATCATGAACAAGGAAATATAATAATAACAAATTTATTATTGCCTCTAGGGCATATTTCCAACATTGTGTGGACTCAAGACAAGAACTTTCGATAGACTACGGAGATGCGACAAGCGTTGGATAGATGAGCTGCCGGTGGTTCTTTGGTCCCTCAGAACGACACCAATCGAGTTACCGGCTAGACAGCCTTCTCCCTGGTATACGGGGCGGAGGCAGTTCTCCCCACGGAACTCATATACGGGTCACCTCGAGTACTTGCCTACGATGAAGTAGAGCAGAAGTAGCTACGGTATGACGACGCTTTGCTCCTCGAGGAAGATCATCTCTGGGCTGCTGTGCGTGCTGCACGCTACCAGCAAGCCTTGCGCCGCTACCATAGCCATAGGGTCCACGCCCGAAGCTTTGAGGAAGGCGACCTTGTCCTTAGGCACGTTCTGTCCGCCAAGGGTACCAACAAGTTGACGCCAAAGTGGGAAGGCCCTTACCGGGTAGAATGAGTCACCAGACCTGGCGCAGTCCGTCTGGAGACCGAAGATGGCATCAAAGTGCTTAACTCATGGAACATTGAGCATCTTCGTAAGTTCTACCCGTAAGGCACGGTTGCCGGGCTCAGTCCCCGGCAGCCACCTTTTGTATAAGCCTTGCCGTAGTTGCATGTAACCCTTTGTACAAAGCCAGACGTAGACCCTGTGCACGCAGAAAACAAAGCTAGGCATTGCATCATATCATCAAATTGCATGTTTACTATGAAATTTTCTTATGTTGCAATGTTATCGCTTTTAAGTTTTTAGAGATCTATTAGAGTGCTTAATGATCCTGTAATCCTTGTCATTGTGTCCTCTCCCCAGAGGACAAAGACCTATTGCCTTGCATGTTTTACCGCCAGGAAAACACAGAAGAAGGGCAAGGGAACAAGGAAACTGGCTCGACGTACTCGAGAGAGGGATACTACCTGAAAAAGATAAGACTAATCGCATATCCCATGTCCGGTGCAATTTTACTTCCTTTAAGGAAACACATCCTTATTCCTTATTGACTGCATGCCACAAAGTTCATCCCATAACGGAAACCCTTGTCGGGACGAGCTGCCTCTCAGCTCCTGTTGATCACCAGCTCTGGGGGGCCGTGACGATACCGACAAGGAGCCTTGCCGGGGAACGATACCAGCCTAGTGCCGGGGGCTCGCTACACCTTTGGCGCTCGCGGTTAGTGCTGACCCGGCAAGTATTTCCATGCGGCAAGAACAAACATACTGGCATAGTACAAATAAGAAGGAAGAAAAGGATAGTACTTGAGGAAGAAAAATAGCACTCATTCATTCATTTTTAATACAAATTGGATAAGAATTACATTATGACTAGCTAAAACTTGGCAAGCGCATACATCTTTTGACTTATAAAAAGAGAAGTGCCCCATAATGCCTTTCTTGTCCCTCTCCTCCTAGGAATTAGGTGAAGAAGAAATAGAGGGCAAAAGGAGCGCCTGACTGGGATTCGGTGTTTCCCCGCCAGGACCAGAGGGACGCGTCCGAGGAGCGGAAGGCCTCTGCCTCTAGGCAGGCCAGGCGAAGCTAACGAAGCGGACAAAGCCGACAATGGAAAAGAAGGCGGAGGGAAGGTGCAGATGGTGGCGCTGCCGGAGCCTAGCTAGTGATGATGGTGCTGCCGGCGAGCACGACGCGTTGGAGCCATCACCCACGCTCCCGAAGCGTCGTGGGTCGCCAAGCGCCATCGTCTTCCTCATCACCACCGCTCAAGGGAACGCCTCTGCCATCGTCCAGACTCCCGACGCAGCAACCGAGGAACCTCATAGAGACCATGGTCGTCCCCGACGGCTCGGTGCAGAGAAGCCTCCCCGCCCTTAAGTTGTGCGTGCAGGCAAAAAGCTCCCACCCGTGTGCAGGATACACAGCACCATCGGTGGAGAACCCTGCCGCAACCCGTGAAGAACCGCTGTCGCAATCACTCACGCGCAGCCGATGGCCATACGGACGATCTTTCGCCGTCACCTTGAAGAAGAAGCACAGAACTCGCAGTCGACCACGGCGCTACGCTTTCACCATGGGATATAACGCAGCGCTGACCGCGCGGGGTTCTGCCGAGACTGAAACAGCGGGCGACGCAGCGGCAAGTACACCACCGCAGCTGCCCCTGGTACGGCCGCCACACCGCCCGCTCCCCCATCCGAGGCTCCTCCCACAGGCTCTCATTCCAGAACCATCGACTAAGGCCGGGGGCTGGGCTCGGATATGAGAAGAAGACCCTGTGGTGGCAAGAGCGTCCAACCGACCCTTCCCCTTGGCCATCAGGAGGGAAGGAACGGTAAGATGAACCAAAAGAGAAGGACAAGCAATGTGGGCTTGGGATTAAGGAGGAGAGAGAGATGGATGAGCATAGCCACCGTGACCCCCTAATTTATAGGGGAGTGCACGGGGGCTGCCTCTCCTCCGCTCTAGAGTGGCCGCCCATCTCCACCAATCTCACTACCCACGATCACGGGCGAACAGGTAACCGCCTTGATGCTCCAATCCCTGGTGCCGCGGTTTCTACCACTCCCACGCCTGTGGGCCATGTGCATCCACCGCAAACTCCCCGCAATGCATGCGACGCGCGTGGTGGAAATGGCCTGAGGTAGCAAGTAAGTGCTGACTTAAAGGTCGGCAGTTACTCCCTCACATTGCGCGCCTGTGTATAAATTTTGGGCCTGACCAAACGGCGCTGTGCGAGAGTGTTTGGCCCAGACCCGGCGGCTCCTGTCGGTGCACTAGGAATGGGGTACCCAGTACCCCTGGCTTATGCACAGGCAGTAGTAGCACTACCCCGCCAACACCAACACAAGGCAAACAAGCTGCTCTCCGTGAGATCAAGAAGCGCGTCAAGGAGATAAAAGTCAACATCCAAGACCAAGGCCCCGGCAGGGGCAGCCTACCCTGGCTGCCAATGCCGGCAAGCTCAATACAAACAGCCCAGGAGGGGCCCAAAGCACGCCAGCCAAGTCCCTGGTGCCTGCTGGGGACTGAGACGCGTGCATCTTCAGGAAGACCCGGCAAGCCATCTCCCGGCAGGCGCGAGCCGATCGGCCACCGCTCCATCGCATCATGATTCCAGTCACTTGTCGATGCGGTGTCGAGCCCTCAGGCGGCTAAGTGGCTCTCGCCAAGCACGTGGTGATGCACCGGAAGATAGATTATGCCCGTTGACATCCGTCCAGAGGTGTGTCAAGACAGTAAGCAACAGCCAGCTAGGCGGTGGTAAGAGCTTGCCGGGGATGCACCCCCGCACGCCACCTAGGCTAGAAATCATGGTATTTTGTCCTAAATGCCAGAGTTAGGTATGATAGCTCTCTTAGCTATATAATCGCTAGATAATGACTGTTTTGCCACTGTGGTTGCCCCTTGCCCTATAAAAGGAGGCCCAAGGCAACCTAGCTCAAGATTGGGACTTTTGGACACTTGTACTCGCGTAGCAGCTCCCCTGAAGGCAACCCTTGCCGGGTTAGAGCGCTGCGCGTGCTCCGTGTTCCCTGAGATCAATCCACCAAAGCAGGAGTAGGGTTTTACGCTTCTCAGCGGCCCGAACCTGGGTAAAAACACCAGTGTATCATCATCGTGCTGCCCCATGGTCTCTGCTCTTTGTGCAACGTGACCTCCCCCTGCCGAACCACAAAGGGGCCTCTAGTCCCATAGGTGATCGTGTGCATTCGTGACCCAACAAGGAGGAAAATACTTGGCAATAAAAGCATCTTTACACTTGTCCCACGTTCCAATACTATTACGAGGTAAAGATGAAAACCAAGCTTTAGCTTTATCTCTGAGTGAAAAAGGAAATAATTTTAATTTCACAATATCATTATCCATATCCTTTTTATTTTGCATATCACATAATTCAACAAAGGTATTATGATGTGATGCGGGATCCTCATTAGGACTTCCCGAAAATTGATCTTTCATGACAAGATTCAGCAATGCAGCATTAATATCAAATGCCTCCGCACTAGTGGCGGGTGGTATAGGAGTACTAATAAAATCATTATTATTAGTATTTGAGAAATCACACAACTTAGTAGTATCTTGAGACATGGTGACCTAACAAGCAAAGTAACAAGCAAGACAAGTAAACTAGCAAGCAAAGCAAACAAGGAAGTAAACTAGTAAGTAGCAAAGATAAATATTTTTGTATTTTTGGTTTTTATGAGACAAACTAAATATAACAGCAAATAAAAAGAAGAACAAGTGAATGAAAATTTGTGCGAAGTTACTTGATAGTTGGTGATGGTATTCCCCGGCAACGGCGCCAAATATCCTTCTTGATACATGTGATCTGCGTTGGGTTTTCCGTGAAGAGGAACGGGTTATCGCAGCACAATATGGGTAAGTATTTACCTCAGTTATGAAACCAAGGTTTACCAAACCAATAGGAATACCAATCCTCAACCGTTTTCAGCGGCTGCACACAAAAAGAACAAACAACTTGCACCCAACGCCGGCAAGAGGGTTGTCAATCCCCTTGATCTCGTTATTTGCAAGCAAGCGAGTTGTGTAGATAATTGTAGATAATTGTAAATTGCAAAATAAAATAAAAGAAAATAAATAACAGCAAGGTAATGATAGCGTTTGTTAATATATAAGTGAATAGACCCTCGGGCCGTAGAGTTCTCTAGTGTCATCTCTCATAGAAATAGCATACGGTGGGTAAAAAAAATTACTGTTCGACAATTGATAGAAATGCGAATAGTTATGCAATTTTCACAGCAATGATCATGTGTATATAGGCATCACGTCCATAAGAAAATAGGCCGACTCCTGCCTGCACCTACCACTATTACTCCACTTCAAGAGCGCTTCTATGCTTGCCTCTCTACGTATTAAGTTCATGACAAACAGAATAATGCTTGGAGAACGAAGACATAATGTAGACAAAGTAAACTCAATCAATATGAAGAGACCCCATCGTATTATCCTTAGTAGCAACAGCACAAAGATGCATCTTGTCCCCTTCTGTCACTGGGATATAGAAACTCGCCAGGTTGAACCTACTACAACGCACCACTCCCACCGAAGAAATATCAACCTAGTTGGCCAAACTATCTCAATAGATCGGAGAGCATTACGAAGCTATAATGATCATGCAAATAAGAATCTTAGTATTCAAGTTTGACTCAAATACTTTTCATGAATAATCTGAACATAAACTCACAATTCATCGGATCCCAACAAACACACCATACAAAGGGATTACATCGGATAGATCAAGGCAAAGATGCGATGAACATTGTATTGAAGATCAAGAGAGAGAGAGATTGCCATCTAGGTACTACCTACTGACCCGTAGGTCCATGGTGAACTACTCACACATCATGGTGAGGCTAGCAAGGTTGATGAAGAGGCCCTCCATGATAAATCTCCCCTCCGACAAGGTGCCAGAACGGAGGTGTAGATGGCCTCCCGTCGGAACAGAGAATTGCGGCAGCGTAAAAAGTGTTTCGGGAGCGCTTCTAGGGGTTTTGGAAAATATGTGAATTTATAGGCCAGAGAGGTACGTCGGGAGGCAGCCGAGGGGGGCACAAGCCATCAGGGCGCGCCCCCTAGTGGCACGCCCTATTGGCTTGTGGCCCCCTCATGGCTCTCCTGTTGGAACACGCGATACGCTATGCTAGCGCCAAATAATTTTTTTCTACCGCGCACCCAAGAACTTGCTGCTAGAAATAGATCACGGGATCGGGTTTACCACTAGACACGTAGTCACTGCAGCGTAAGTTGGTGACGCGTGTAGTCGATCAGTCGATTCGTCTCCTTCTCTTGTAGCCGATCTCCCACGAGAAGTGATCTCCCACAAACAGCTCCTCGCGGATCCCTCGAACAGTTCGTCACGGATCCCTCGAACGGTTCGTCCAAGAACCATAGATATGATGCCTCCAAGGTATCCACACGTACAGGGGCAGCGTCGGGCGGCAGACTGCTATGTCCGATCGAACGGCATGGTGGCGTGGGGAGTGGCGGTGGCTGTTGACGGGAGGAAAAAGATCAACCCTGAAAGGTGCGCCCACTCCCCTTTATATAGACCTCCGAGGTGGGCTCAACACTTGAGGCCCACGACGAGTCTAGTCCCATTTTCCATTCGGATCCAATCTGAATAGGCTGCAATCCCTTAAGTGTGTGACCCTATAGGTTCACGTACACATGGACACGACCCGAGTCGATAGTCAGTAGCGGCTCTTAGCAGACATCCCAACTCCCATGTGTGCGCAAAGTCGTTAGACGAACCTCGACAATGTGTCATATACAACATTCCTTTTGCCTCAGGATATGGGTTGTAGAGCTCAAGGCGAGTACTTGTCAACCTTGTGGTAGCTCGACATCTCTTCTCGAAACCGTGATGCAGATTCTGAACTGGGTTAACATATAACCCATGTCGCATGGCCATGCTTTCTGAATCTGATCACATGAGAGGGCCCAGAGAATATCTCTCCTCACGGAGGGCCAAATCCCATCTTAGTTAACCATGTCTCGCGGCATGTCTCACGACTCACCCGAAAGCTACCTTTATAACTACCCAGTTACGGAGTAGCGTTTGATAGACCCTAAGTAAGTCGATCCTCATCCCGAGAACATGCGATGACCTCAGGTCTAAGACATGGCATCTACATTGTACTTGAGACTAACAGATGATATTATCTCGCTGTGTCTCAAAGTGGGTCTGTCCGGCTGGGTGATCTCAATCCCCGAGTCCATACTATCAATTTAGCATCTCTGTGCACATGACTTTTGAAATGTAGTCATCAACTGAATCGTATACTAGTAAAGGATATGTGTCCGCATAACCTTAACAACTAGGGACTATTAGAACAATCATCATACTCCCTCCGTTCCAAAATAAGTGTCGTTGGTCTAGTACAAAATTTGTACTAACTTAGTACTGATTTTGCGACACTTATTTTGGGACGGAGGGAGTACTATATATAGTCTCATAAATAGGTCACATACTTATTGATACATATCACTGATGATGTTCAAGGACAATACAAAATCCTCATGAATACATAGGAAACGAAATCATCACATGATTGTCTCTAGGGCATATCTCCAACAGTCTCCCACTTGCACTAGAGTCAATCAGCTAGGCGTTGTATGCCCATGGACCTCATGTGCATCTCGTGCTTCGACTGCGGGAGAGGCTTCGTTAATGGATCAGCAACATTTGCATCAGTGTGTATCTTGCATATGTTTACATCGCCTCTCTCGACAATGTCGCGAAGGAGGTTAAAACGCCTGAGTATGTGTTGGGTTTTATGATGGTTCCGTGGTTCCCTTGACTTGTGCAATAGCACCACTATTATCACAATAGAGGTCCAACAGATTGGACGAGTCTTGAACCACTCCAAGATTAGAAATAAAATTCTTCACCCAAACACCTTCTTTTGTAGCTTCAGAAGCCGCAATGTACTTAGCCTTCGTTCTAGAATCAGCTACCGTATCTTGCTTGGCACTCCTCCAGCTCACTGCTCCTCCGTTCAGAATGAACACAGACCCAGATTGTGATCGACTATCATCCCTATCGGTTTGGAAACTAGCATCAGTGTAACTCTTTACAATGAGCTCATCGTCACCTCCATAAACCAACAACATATCCTTTGTCCTTCTCAAGTATTTAAGGATATTCTTTACCGTTGTCTAGTGACTCTCACCTGGATCAGCCTGGTACCTGCCCACAACGCTTAGAGCAAAGCTAACATCGGGACGAGTACATACCATAGCATACATGATGGACCCGACAGCCGAAGCATACGGAATCCCACCCATGTGTCTTCGCTCATCAGGAGTCGAGGGACTCTGAGTCTTGCAAAGACTAATGCCATGTGACATGGACAAGAACCCTTTCTTGGCATCTTGCATGTTGAACCACTTCAACACCTTGTCTATATACGTACTTTGTCTTAATCCAATAAGCCTTCTTGATCTATCTCTATAGATATTGATTCCCAAAATATAAGCTGCTTCTCCCAAGTCTTTCATCGAAAAACTATTTTTCAATGAGTCCTTGACAAATTCAAGCATTTGAACATCATTTCCAATCAACAATATGTCATCCACATACAGGATCAGAAATGCAACTGGGCTCCCACTGACCTTCTTGAATACACAATGATCATAGTCGTTCTTGATGAAGCCAAACTCTTTGACCGCTTCATTAAAATGAATGTTCCAATTCTGAGATGCTTGCCTCAATCCATAAATGGATCTCTGAAGCTTGCATACCATGCCAGCATTCTTTGGATCGACAAAACCATCGGGTTGTGTCATATACACGTCCTCATTTAAATTTCCATTAAGGAAAGCCGTTTTGACATCCATCTGCCATATCTCGTAGTCGAAATATGCAGCTATAGCAAGAATGATCCGAATTGATTTAGGCATCGCTACCGGTGAATAAGTCTCATGGTAGTCAACTCCTTGAACTTGTCGATAACCTTTAGCAACAAGTCGAGCCTTATGGACTGTAACATTTCCATCCATATCAGTTTTCTTCTTAAAGATCCATTTGCACTCAATGGCTCGAACGCCATTAGGCGGATCAACCAAGTTCCAAACCTCATTGTCATCCATGGACTTTAATTCGGATCTCATGGCCTCAAGCCATAACTCGGAATCAGGGCTCACCATCGCTTTTGCATACGTGGTCGGTTCATCTTCTCCAAGAACAACACATTGCAGTCGTGCATATTGCGCAACCATTCCGACCTACGTGGAACCAGCGCCGATTCCACTACGGGTTCCCTAACTAACTCCGGCGTGATTGAATCACCTGTCGGAACGTCCCCGTGTGGCTCTCGAATTTCTTCGAGTCGGACCGACCTCCCACTAGCCTTCCGATTGAGAAAATCTTTCTCAAGGAAAACTCCATGTCGAGCGACAAACACTTTGCCCTCTTCACGGTTGTAGAAGTAATATCCCAATGTTTCCCTAGGATATCCCACGAATATGCACTTGTCCGACTTGGGTGTGAGCTTGTGTGACTGGAGTCGCTTGACATATGCTTCACAACCCCAAATCTTTAGAAAAAACAAGCTATGACTCTTTGCAGTCCATATCAAATACGGTGTCTTATCTACGAACTTTGATGGTACCCTGTTTAGTGTGAAAGCTGCGGTTTCTAGAGCGTATCCCCAAAATGACAAGAGTAAATCCGACTGACTTATCATCGATCGGACCATGTCTAACAGAGTCTGATTCCTCCGTTTCGACACACCATTTCTCTGTGGCATACCTGGAGTAGTAAGTTCTGGAACTATTCCATGGTTCTTCAGATGATCATCAAACTCCTGGCTCATATACTCACCGCCACGATCAGATCGTAGAAGCTTGATTGTCTTTCCGAGTTGATTTTCCACTTCATTTTGAAACTCCTTGAACTTTTCAAAAGTTTCCGACTTGTGCCTCATCAACTAGACATATCCATATCTACTAAAGTCGTCGGTAAAAGTTACGAAGTATTGGAAACCACCTCTAGCTATCGTGCTCATTGGTCCACATACATCACTATGTATAAGTTCCAATAGCTCAGACGCCCTCTCACAACTCTTTGCAAAAGGAGTCTTAGTCATCTTGCCGAGTAGGCAGGACTCACATGTCTCAAATGATTCAAAATCAAATGAAGTCAGAATTCCATCATCATGGAACTTCTTCATGCGCTTTTGACTAATGTGTCCTAGTCAACAATGCTAGATGTAAGTCGGATTTATCTCGTTAGGCTTATGCCTCTTGACATTTATGTTATAGACCCATTCACCTTCAAGATCTAATATAAATAGCCCATTCACAACAGGCGCAAAGCCATAAAACATTTTATTCAAGTAAATAGAACAACCATTGTCCTTAATACTGAATTCATCGCCTTGCCTCATCAAACGTGAGGCCGAAATAATGTTTCGAATTAATGCAGGAACATAATAACAATTATCAAGTTCCATTACAAATCCTGAAGGTAAATTAAGTTGCATGGTGCCGACGGCTAATGCAGCAACTCTTGCTTTATTCCTGACGCGTATGTCAACTTCTCCTCTTGCAACATTCCTAGTCCTTCTTAGCCCCTGCATCGAGTTGCATATGTGAACAACCGATCCGATATCATATACCCAAGAGCTACTAGAAATATCAGCAAGAAAAAATGTCTATAACATATACAACAAGTGTAGCTTAAGAAGAAGTCACACTTCCAGTCTTCTTGCCTATATGGGCAAGCCACTTGCTGCAGTTCCTCTTCTAGTGACCGGTTTCCTTACAGTGAAAGCAAACGGTCCCCGTGTTTGGTCCAGACTTGGGCGTGGCGGCGACAGTAGGAGTTGCCTCCTTGCCCTTTGCCTTAGTTTTTTTCTTGGACCAGCTCTTCTTGAACTTTGCCGTGTTTTGCACCATCAACACTTGATGCGTGCCTTTCTTGATATCCTGCTCTCCCACTTTTAGCATCCCACGCAATTCAGTGAGCTTCTTTTCCATGCCATGCATATGGAAGTTCGAGATGAACGCCCCATAGCTAGTCGGAAGAGAAGCCAGAATTGTATCCGTGGACAATTGATCCCCAAGTGGGAAGCCTAACCGATCCAAAGCTTGCATGCATCCGATCATCCTGATCACATGCGGGCTCAGTGGATCACCCGCTTTCAGCTTACAATCCATCAGGGATCGCCAGACGTTGAACCTTTCGGTCCTTGCCTGAATCTGAAACATGCTCTTGAGGTTCTCGATCATATCGAAAGCCTCAATGTTTTCTAAATGCTGCTGCAGATCGGGCTCCATAGAAGCCAGCATGAGACGGCTGATCTCGTTTGACTCATCAACGAGTTTCTGGTGGGCTTTCCTGGCCGTGGCATTAGCATTCTCGGCAGGTTCCTCTGGAAGGGGTTCCTCTAGAACATGTTCCTTTTTATCATGCCTGAGAACAATTCTCAGATTTCTACACCAGGTGGTAAAGTTTGTTCCATTTAGTTTATCCTTTTCTATGATTGATTTCAAAGAAAAACTGGGTTGAGCAGGTGGTGCCATTGATCTAGAACAGAAATATGCAAAACACTAAGACATGTATTCACAAAGAGTAATTCAAATTAAACATTTTAATAAGAACATTACTCCCACTAAAATCAACATCCCTCCGTTGATTCATAGCGATTCAAGATCCAAGATCCACATGTCAACTAGTGAGCTTTTGCATCACCGCTAGAAGACTAGATCACTCGGTAAGCAACACTTCTTAATCGTATCTCTATACGACTCTTGTTTGTTGGGGACATCTCATGCCACGCCAACTCTTATGCCTTGAGGCCCAAAACTGTTTTGATAGCCACGACAAGTTAACCAATGCTTCTCTCATAGGTTTCCGACACAAACACACCACATTAAGGAGAATTAGCAGCACCCTAATTTTATAGGCCTACCACTAAAAATACTTAACATGTGATGGTGCAGCAATTGGGGAGGCAATTTTACTTGACATTCTTTGAGGGATCACCCTACTTAAAACATCTATCATGGAAAAGAAGGGCGCATAAAAGGGACAAACTTTCACATGAAGTATATATATGTGTGATATGGTATAGCCCATTTCATCAACGCTTGGTGATCTCCATCTCCACGTGCGCTGCATGCCCATGGCGATCTCCATCTCCATGCATGGTTGCCCTTGTGGTGATCTCCATCTCCACACATGGTGTCAACCGCCAAGTGTTACATAAGATACTATGCTATTACAAACTAATAGCTATGAGAGTAAATTACATTACAAGGCATCTTATGTTGACACGCAGTTCATTAATACAATAATGGGACAACCATATGGCTCCAGCCGGTTGCCGCACTCATGACACGCAGGTCATGATTTATTAATTTACAAGCAACATTCATGGGATATACCAAATCAACAGCATTCCCTGCAAAAACAAGTCGGATGTTCTACCGCCGAAAATAAAACTGTGTGAAACTCTATTTTCCAAGAGGATTTTGACCATGAAAATATCACCGAAAATGACAAAGCGGTTGAACATAAAATGCATCCTTTTGTGCTGTTCAGTTTGACAGGTCGTGGAGCGAAAACGGAGTTCGTATGCAAAAGTTATGCCCGTTTTACTGTGACTCCTCCAACAGATTTCAGCACTGCGGAAATCACATTTCCACGGTGTCGATCTTTGCTCCGGTTTGATTAATCTCATTGATCTTCACGTGTTGCATCTGGATTTACGTTCCACTGTCTACCCCGATGTCCGAAACCGACCGGTAGGGGTACTTCGTGTGAGATGCACGGCCGATCTCATCGACCAGGACCTGAACCAATCTACATATCTCATATGCAAATCACCGAATCTATCACCACACAGTGGAGGCTCTGATACCACTGTTGGAACACGCGGTACGCTATGCTAGCGCCAAATAATAATTTTCTTCCGCGCACCCAAGAACATGCTGCAGGAAATAGATCACGGGAACGGGTTTACCACTAGCCGCGCAGTCACCGCAACGGAAGTTGGTGATGCGTGTAGTCGATCAGCCGATTCGTCTCCTCCTCCTGTAGCCGATCTCCCACGAGCAGTGATCTCCCACGAACAGCTCCTCGCGGATCCCTCGAACGGTTCGTTATGGATCCATCGAACGGTTCAACGAAGCACCGCAGATGCGATGCCTCCACGGTATCCACACGTACGGGGGCAGCGTCGGGCGGCGGACTGCTAGGTCCGATTGCACGACATGGTGGCGTGGGGAGTGGCGGTGGCTGTTGACGGGAGGAAAAAGATTAACCCTGAAAGGTGTGCCCACTCGCCTTTATATAGACCTCCGAGGTGGGCTCAACACTTGAGGTCCACGACGAGTCTAGTCCCATTTTCCATTCGGATCCAATCCGAATGGGCTGCAATCCCTTAAGTGTGCAACCCTATAGGTTCACGTACACATGGACACGACCCGAGTCGATAGACGGTAGCGGCTCCTAGCAGAACGTGCCAACTCCCATGTGTGCGCAAAGTCGTTAGACGAACCTTGACAATGTGTCATATACAACATTCCTTTTGCCTCATGATATGGGTTGTAGAGCTCAAGGTGAGTACTTGTGACCCTTGTGGTAGCTCGACATCTCTTCTCGAAACCGTGATGCAGATTCCCGAACTGGGTTAACATTTAACCCATGTCCCATGGCCATGCTTTCTGAATCTGATCACATGAGAGGGCCCAGAGAATATCTCTCCTCGCGGAGGGGCAAATCCCATGTTGGTTAACCATGTCTCGCGGCATGTCTGACGACTCACCCGAAAGCTACCTTTATAACTACCGAGTTACGGAGTAGCGTTTGATAGACCCTAAGTAAGTCGATCCTCATCCCGAGAACATGCGATGACCTCAGGTCTAAGACATGGCATATACATTGTACTTGAAACTAACAGATGGCATTATCTCGCTGTGTCTCAAAGTGGGTCTGTCCGACTCGGTGATCTCAATCCTCGAGTCCATACTATCAGTTTAGTATCTCTATGCACATGACTTGTGAAACGTAGTCATCAACTGAATCGTATACTAGTAAAGGATATGTGTCCGCATAACCTTAACAACTAGGGACTATTAGAACAATCATCATACTATATATAGTCTCACAAATAAGTCACATACGTATTGATACATATCACTGATGATGTTCAAGGACAATACAAAATCCTCATGAATACATAGGAAACGAAATCATCACATGATTTTCTCTAGGGCATATCTCCAACATCTCCTAGCCACCTCCCGAAGCTTACAGGTCATCTTATGGTCCATAAAAAATCATCAAAAAGTTTCTTGGCAATTGGACTTTGTTTGGTACTGTAAACATGAAAAGTCAAAAACATGCAGAAAACAACAACTAGCACTGGGCACAGGGTCAATAGGTTAGTGCTTAAAAATATTATAAATTTGTAAACAAATGCCCAAAAAGTATCCTAGAATGATAACATATCAACATGGAACAATCAAAAATTATAGATACATTGGAGACGTATCAAGTTCCAATCAGGTGGTTGAACAATAGCTGCAGAAATTAAAGCTTTCTTAAGTATTGCATGGGCCTCTACCCAATCATCATCAACAACAAATGGAATATCTTTTTGAAGGAGATTAGTTAATGGCCTAGAAGTGTTTGAGAAATCTTTAATAAATCTTCTATAGAAACTAGCATGACAAAGGAACTTCTTATACCTTTTACATCTCTACGATATGGCACTTTCTCAATTGCATCATTTTAGCTTTGTCTACCTCAATACCTCGTTCGGAGATTTTATGCCCAAGTACTATGCCTTCATTTACCATAAAGTGGCACTTCTCCCAATTCAAGACGAGATTAGTTTCTTCGCATCTCTGCAAAACTCGATCAAGGTTGCTTAAGCAATCATCAAAAGAAGTCCCGTAAACGGAAAAATCATCCATGAATACCTCAACAATCTTTTCACAAAAATCAGAGAATATAGCAGTCATACATCTTGGAAAGGTAGGAGGTACATTAGATAAACCAAAAGGCATACATCTATAAGCATAAGTTCCAAACGAACAAGTAAAAGTAGTTTTCTCTTGATCTTCCTTTGACAGAGGTATTTGAGAAAAGCCAGAATATCCATCAAGGAAACAAAAGTGTGTATGCTTTGATAACCTTTCTAACATTTGATCAATAAAAGGTAAGGGGTAATGATCTTTTCTAGTAGTTTTGTTTAATTTCCTGAAATCAATTACCATCCTATAACCAGTTACAATTCCTTGTGGGATAAGTTCATTTTTATCATTAGGAACAACGGTTATACCTCCTTTCTTATGAACACAATGAACATGGCTTACCCATATATTATTAGCTATGGGATAAATTATACCTACCTCCAGAAGCTTTAATATTTCACTTCCTTCATTTTAGGATTCAAACGGCGTTGATGATCAACGATAGGTTTAGCATCCAGTTGCATATTAATCATGTGCTGACATAAAGTGGGACTAATGCCCTTAAGATCATCGAGAGTGTATCCAATAGAAGCTCGGTGCTTCTTCAAAGTTTTGAGTGATCTCTTTTCTTCACGCTCTGAAAGGTTAGCACTAATAATAACATGATATATCTTCTTTTCATCAAGATAAGCATATTTTAATGTATCAGTTAATTTCTTTAATTAAAACACGGGATCTACTTTAGGTGGGGGTGGATCTCCTAGAATGTCAACAGGAAAATTGTGTTTAAGGATAGGTGCTCACCTAAAGAATATCTCATCTATTTCATTCATATGCATATCATTTTCATGGTCTAGCAAATATTGTTCTAACGGATCTGTACACAATACAAGCAAGACCAATAATTTCATCTTTAGTACATAATTCTTTTTCATGTGGTTGTTTACCAAACATACAGAAGTTAAATTCATGAGACACATCACCAAAACTCGCTCTAACCTTTTCTTTAACACAATCAATTTCAGCATTAACAGTATTCAAGAAAGGTCTACCAAATATAATGGGACAAAAATTATCTTGTAGCGAACCAAGTACTAAGAAATCGGTAGGATATTTGATCTTTTAACAGAAGACTTCAACATCTCAAACAATCCCAAGTGATGAAATAGCATATCTATTCGCAAGTTTAATAGTGACATCAATGCCTTCAATCTCAGAAGGTGTTATATCATTCATAATTTCTTGATATAAGGTAAAAGGAATATGACTCACACTAGCACCCATATCACATAAGCCATGATAGCAATGATCTACAATCTTAACAGAAATAACAGGCATGCCAACAACTGGTTTATTTTTATCTAACACATCATGTTCGTTTCTAGCAAGTTTTGCAATTCTAGCAACCTCATCGCAGAAATAAATATCCTGCCCATCAATATTATCAACCAAGATATCTTTAACCATGGCACTATTAGGTTCTACATGCATTTATTCAAAAGGTTTGGGTGTCCTAACATTGCTTGTATTAACCATAGTTGTAGCTTTAGCATGTTTCTTAATCCTAACAGGAAAAGGTGGTTTCTCAATGTAAGCATTGGACACAACTAGATCAACATTATAAATAATTGTTTCATCTTTAGAAATAAAAGGTTCCTCTAACAATTCATCAATGGGTGGATGATATTTAAACCACTTCTCCTTGGGGAGAGCAGCATGAGCAGTGAAATATTCACAAAAGGAAGCTACTATCTCAGTGTCAAGTCCATATTTAGTGCTAAACTTATGAAAAGTGTCGATTTCCATAAAAGATTTAACACAATCAAACTCAAGCTTTATAGCCGACTCTTTACCTTTGTCGAGTTCCCAATCTTTAGAGTTGCATTTAATTCTTTCCAGAAGATCCCATTTGAATTTGATAGTTTTCTTCATGAAGGAACCAATGGAAGAAGAATCGAGCATCAATTGATCATTATAAGAAATCCAGGCATAAAAGTTTTGCAAAATTATTTCTCTCGAGAGCACATGACAGGGGCATGTGTGCATCATAGACTTAAGCCTCCCCCGAGATTGAGAGATACTTTCTTCTTGCGAAATTCCAGCTTCAATCGATTCCAGTCCCATGTTCCAGCATCATCCAATAGCCTGTACCAAATCAATGTCTTTCCCTTGAAAGATAAAGGGAATACCTTCTTATTAACTCCATCTTTGGATAAACCTACAAGCTTAAATAATCCACAAATCTCATCTACATATATGAAACACAAATCAAGATGAGATGTTCCATCTCCTGCATAAGGATTAGCTAGCAGTTTCTCTAACATATCGAAAGGGATTTCATAATAAATATTATCAGTAGGTTCAGTAGGTTGAGGAGCAAATTTTCCACTTCCATTCAAGGTGAAGATACCGCAAACATGCCCCTCAAAGGATTATCTTCCTTAGTAACAAGCAACCATAAATTTTAGCACGTACAGTGATAGATAGTTTTGTAGAAAGATTATTTATAACAAGTAACAATAGTAGAAAGTGTGCAGCAAGGTGGCCCAATCCTTTTTATAGCAAAGGACAAGCCTGGAAGTTCTCTTATATGAAGTAAAGCACTCTAGGACACATGGGAATTTCAGTTTGTCATGTTCATCATATTGAGTTGATTCACATTTGTTACTTTGATAATTATATATGTGGGTGGACCGGTGCTTGGGTTCTCTTCTTACTTTAACAAGCAACCCACTTATGATTACCCTCTGAGATAAGCATCCGAAAATACGAAACAAGAAGTAAAATAAATCTAACCATATCATGAAAAAATATGGATCCAAATAAGCCCCTTACGAAATAAGGCATAAACTAGGGTTTAAGCTTCTGTCACTCTAGCAACCCATCATCTACTTATTACTCCACAATGCCTTCCCTTAGGCCCAAGTATGGTGAAGTGTCGTGTAGTCGACGTTCACGTGATACCACTAAAAGAAGCAACAACATACATATCATCAAAATATCGAACGAATACCAAGTTCACATGATTACTTATAACTAGACTTCTCCCATGTCCTCGAGAACAAAAGTAACTACTCACAAATCATCACCATGTTCAATATTAGAGGTATAATGAATATGATTAAGGATCCTACACTAGTGTAGAAAAGCGTAGCTATGGCATGATAAAAATGGCCTCGCTAGCATGGACACTCAACGCCATCAATATGGCATCATTGTTAAAAAATACTGCTGGCATGGCAACCGACGCCAGCAGTATTCCATGTGTTTATGGCGTGCTACGTAGTCAACGCCACCACTATTATCATTCACCTACCGATGTGTTCTGTGCAGTCCATGCCAAAAACGTTTTGTACAGCCAAAAAAATCCCCACCATACAACATTTAGAAGCACATAACAAAGAGAACAACAGTAGAACAATACCAGTTAATAAAACATATATATACTAGTCAATATATAGCACGATGTACATACTTAATAAACGTCATCAATCAATCTCCACAAACACAAGCGAACTAAGTCTTATTAATATATAGCTAGTTTATTGTTGGCCCAGCCACACACATACTTTCAAATGAGGTCGATGATGATCATCATCCCTAAGTCAACGCGTCGGGTGTTCCTGATAGTCACTAGGATGGCCTGTCCAAACCGGAGATCCTTGCCAGCAAGGAAGTCGTTCCACCCGGCCGCGCTTAAGATAGTGCGACCATCCGTGTCCACTGAGTAGGCACAGGTGGTGACGGCGCCCCTTATGGTAAGGCGTAGTCTAGCAATGCCAACTTCATCCAGTTGGACGCCACAAGTCATACATAATCTCTTTGGTAATTTCGGGAAACACACACACACACATATCATTGGATTTGATCATCATCACATACTACACTAAAGCATGCAAGTTCTTACTATAAGCATCAGATTAAACACTAGCTAAGCATCTAATCGGGTTCACACACACACACACACACACACACATATATAATATCATTGGACTCAATCATCACATACTACACTAAAGCATGCAAGTTCTTACATATATATAAGTATCAGATTTAACACTAGCTAAGCATATAATCGATTTCACACACACGTACACACACACACACACACACATATATATATATATATGACAAATATCATTGAATTCAATCATCACATACTACACAAAAGCATGCAAGTTCTTGCATATATATAAGCATCAGATTTAACATTAGGTAAGCATATCATCAGATACACACACACACACACACACACACACACACACACACACACACACACACACACACACACACATATATATATATATATATATATATATATATATATATGATATCATCACATGTATATACTACACTAAAAGCATATCGATCATCACATACTACACTAAAGCAAGACGGATAACATACCATGCGATGGCGGATAAGATTCGTCCTTGTTAGACGGGTCATGAATGGCATCCCGACGTAGGCATCACGTGGCAGAAGTTTTTGCCAGAGGTTGACCGTTTCATCCTCATTCAGCCTTATTCTTTGGGCATACATGGCTTTATCAAGTGGGTCCTCATCATCTTCGTCTGTGTTGAGATAGATAAGAACAAGCCTGGGTCTTTCTCTTCTGAAGGAGAAGCTAATTAGTTCACCCCCGGTGAGACGCATGTGGGCGATGAAACGATCCCATCCATCTCCTCCAATCTGTGACATATTTTGTCCCTTTTCAACCTCCATCGTGTAGGGCCCCCCACGAGCGTCGAAGATCACATTGTCTTCAGTCAGCTTGTTGAATTCTAATCTCACATTGCACGATACAATCTGTGTAAGAAAAAACAAAGAAAAAACACACATTGCATTAATAAATATACCTACAAAAACAAAAGAAGTAACTGTAAAAAAATCATATTTGTTACTATTGCAGAAAGAAAATACGACTGGAAGTAGATGCCGAACAGCGTGCCAGTTGCAAGGACATGGTGGTGGTGGTGGTGGCGTCATTCTACACAAAACACATTTAACACTAAGTATAATCAGATTCTATAATAATAAATTAATTTCTACTAGTAGCATTCTACACTAATAGGATTATATACTAATAAATTAATTTCTACTAGTAGCATTCTACACTAATCGGATTCTATACTAATAAAGTATTCTCTACTAGTAGCATTCTACACTAATCGAATTCTACACTGATCGGATTCTACACAATAGAATTCACACTAATAGGATTCTACACTAATAGATATCTACACGAATCGAATTCTACACAAAAACATATATATACACATTTTTTGGGCTGGGATCCGCCACGGGATGGAAGGAGAAGCTCGGGGAGGCGAAGAAGATGCGCGAGGGGAGTGGTAGATCTCACCTGCTGAACCGGAGGTGGCGGCGGTCGCGCTGGTCTGACAGCGATGCGCGGCGGTGTCGGGAGGTGGTGGCGGCGGCAGCGGGCAAGAGAGAGGGGCCAGAGGGAGAGGAAGGTGAATAGAGGCGAGTGGATGTGACTTAAGGGTTTTTGACTGGATATGGGAGGTCAGTTCAAATGGACTAGTGTTGGCATGGGCCTAATGGGCCACGCCACCACAATCTGTACCAAAAAAGTAAAAAAATATGCAATTACCTGTGGCATCAGATAAAACTGCAATGCCGACACTAAGTCAGTATCACTCTCATACCAATTTGTACAAAGCTAGCGCTATCTGGAAACTATAGTGTTTGCGTCGTTTAGAAACGGCGCGCCACCAACATAAGTTGTGGCTAGCCGTTTCTACACTAGTGTGAACATATTATATTCCACCAAGTAAACAAATTAGCATCTAATGTCTACTACGCAACTTTATTCTTGTAGACTCTGTTGGGCCTCCAAGCGCAGAGTTTTGTAGGATAGTAACAATTTTCCCTCAAGTGGATGACCTAAGGTTTATCAATCCGTGTGAGGTGTAGGATGAAGATGGTCTCTCTCAAACAACCCTGCAATCAAATACAAGAAATCTCTTGTGTCCCCAACACACCCAATACAATGGTAAATTGTATAGGTGCACTAGTTCGGTGAAGAGATGGTGATACAGGTGCAATATGGATGGCAGATATAGGTTTTTGTAATCTGAAAATATAAAAACCACAAGGTAACAAATAGTAAAAAGTGAGCAAAACGTTGCATAAATGCTTGGAAATAAGGCCTAGGGTCCATACTTTCACTAGTGCAATCTCCCAACAATGCTAACATAGTTGAATCATATGATCATCCCTCAACGTGCAACAAAGAATCACTCCAAAGTTCCTATCTAGCAGAGAAGAATAAGATGAAATTGGTGTAGGTAGTAGAACCACCTCAAAGTTATTCTTTCCGATCAATCTATTGGGCTATTCCTATAAGTGTCACAAACAGCCCTAGAGTTCGTGGTAAAATAACACCAATGCATGATACATATCAATCAACCCAATGTCACCTACATACTCCAATGTCACCTCAAGTATCCGTGGGTAAATTATACGACATGCATCAAACAATTTCAGATCTATCATATTCAATCCAACACAAAGAACTTCAAGGAGCACCCCAATATTTCTATCGGAGAAAGTAGTATGAAAACGTGCAATCAACCCGTATGCATAGATCCCCTAGGTCACCGGAATACGCAAGTGGATGCCTCAACATATATCAAGTGAATCAATAGAATACCCCAATGTCACTACGGGTATCCCACACACGACGTACATGAAGTGTTCTCAAACCATAATATTCAATCCAACATAACGAGATCTCAAAGGGAAAGATTCAATTCATCACAACAAGGTAGCAAGGGAATAACATCATATGATCCAACTATATTAGCAAATCCCGTGATACATCAAGATCGTGCCATGTAAAGAACACGAGACAGAGAGATTGAACACGTAGCTACTGGTACATACCCTCAGCCCCGAGGGTGAACTACTCCCTCCTCGTCATGGCCTCCACCGGGATGATGAAGATGGCCACCGGTGATGGTTTCTCCTCTCCGACAACGTACTGGAACGCCTCCAGATTGGTTTTTCATTGATACAAAGAGTTGTGGCAGCGGAACAGATAGTCTCTCTTTATTTGTGGGGTTTCTGGGATTTATAGGATTTTTCAGTGTTGGAATCACGCGCAACGGAGCGACATGGGCCCCATAAGCCATCAGGGCGCGGCTAGGGGGAGGGGTCGCGCCCTATTGGCTTGTGGCCCATAGGTGGCTCCCCTCCGGTGGTTCTTCGCTCCAATATTGCTTATTTCCTCCAGAAAAAATCATCAAAAAGTTTTGGGCGATTCCGAGAACTTTCATTTTCTACACAAAAACAACACCACGGTAGTTCTGCTGAAAACAACGTCAATCCGGGTTAGTTCTAAATAAATCATATAAAAGTATTGTAAACCTAGGCAAACATGGCATGAATACTTCATAAATTATCAACACATTGGTGACGTATTAGCATCAACTACAAGATGTAATCAACACTACTAGCAACCCCCAGGTACCAATCTGAGGTTTGAGACAAAGATTGAGTACAAGAGATGAACTAGGGTTTGTGATGAGATGGTGCTGGTGAAGATGTTGATGAAGATTGGTCCTCCCACGAAGGGGGAAGAGTTGGTGACGAAGATGGCTTCGATTTCCCCCTCCCGAAGGGAACTTTCCCCCGCAGAATCCCTCTGCCGGAGAGCAAAAGGGCTCCTGCCCAGGGTTCCGCTTGGAGACGGCGACACTTCAGCCCGAAAGTATCCTCCTTATTTTTTCTAGGTCAAAACACCTCATATAGCGGAAGAGGGGCACAGGAGGCTCCCTGTGGGCCTCCTAAGGCAACAGGAGTGGGCGCGCCCTGTTGCCATGGGAGTAATAGGTGGCCCCCCTCCGGTAGTACTTCGCTCCAATAATTCTTACATATTCCTTAAAGAATCCTCATGAAGTTTCAGGTGATTTGGAGTCCTGAAAATTTCTAGCTTTTTCCATGGCTTTCAGGTCCAGAATGCCAATTTTTGGGAATTTCCCTCTTTGTGTAGATCTTGCAAATTAAGAGAGAAAAGGCATTAGAATTGTACCATAAAGTGGAATAATGACCAAAAACAATATAAATATTAATAGGAAATCACGCTGCAAAATGGACGTATAACCTGCCGCTTGCGGAGGAGCCGTTCAGCCTCCTCCAGCGCGGTTGCGGCGGGGAGGCAACGCAGGCCCCTCAATACGGGCGTAGCGGTAGTGCGGTGGCGATGTTGGTTCCTCCATCATGCACATCCGATTTGGACGCCGCAGTTATGCGGTGGGATGATACATCTCCAATGTATCGATAATTTATGAAGTATTCATGCCATATTTACCCATGTTTATAATACTTTTATATGGTTTTGATGCACTTTATATGATTTAATTAGAACTAACCCGGACTAACGCTGTTTTCAACAGAATTACCATGGTGTTGTTTTTTGTGCAGAAAATAAAAGTTCTCGGAATCACCCGAAACTTTTTGACGATTTTTTTCTAGAGAAAGTAAGAAATACCGGAGCAAAGAACCACCGGAGTGGGGCACCTATTGCTGCCAAGCCAACAGGGCGTGCCCACCCCCCTCTGAGCGCCTTAATGGCTTGGGACCACCCCGTGGCTCTGGTCCGTGTGATTGCAATGCTGAAAAATTCTATAAATCCCAAAACCCCTAGAAGTTAACCTAGAAATTACGCTCCGCCGCCTTAAGCCTCTGTACCAAAGAAACTCATCCAGAGCCCTATTTCGGCACCCTGCCGGAGGGGGCAATCATCACCGGAGGCCATCTTCATCATCCCGACGGTCTCCATGTCGAAGAGGAAGTAGCTCACCCTCGGGGCAGAGGGTATGTACCAGTAGCTATGTGTTTGATCTCTCTCTCTCTCTCTCTCTCTCTCTCTCGTGTTCTTGATATATCATGATCTTGATGCGTCACGGGCTTTGTTAATTGGATCATATGGATTTTGTCCCTTGCTATCTTGTTGTGATGAATTGATTCTTTTCCTTTGAGATTTTGTTATGTCGGATTGAACATTGGATTTGAGATCACTTGATGTATGTCTTGCATGTGGATACCCCTGGTGACAATGGCGTGTTGTATTACACTTGATATATGTTTTGGTACTCAACTTGCGGATTCCCGTGGTGACAATGGACTGATCTATGCATATGCATTGATACACTTTCTTGTCCTACTTTCTCCGATAGAAATCTTGGGGTACTATTTGAAGTTCTTTATGTTGGATTGAATATGATGAACCTAAAATTGTTTGATGCATGTCAAATAATTAACCCACGGATACTTGTGGTGACATTGGAGTATCTAGGTGACATTAGGGTTGATTGATGCGTATCATATGGTGTTATTTATTACGAAATCTAGGGTTGTTTGTGACACCTATAGGAATAGCTCAATAGATTGATCTGAAAGGATAACTTTGAGGTGGTTCTACTACCTACAACAATTTCATCTTATGTTCTGTGCTACTTATGAACTTTGGAGTGATTCGTTGTTGCACGTTGAGGGAGGATCATATGATTCTATTATGTTAACATTGTTGAGAGATTGCACTAGTCAAAGTATGAACCCTAAGCCTTATTTCCAAGCATTGCAATACCATTTATGCTCACTTTTACTACTTGTTACCTTGCTATTTTTATTTTTCTAGATTACAAAAACCTATATCTACTATCCATATTGCACTTGTATCACCATATCTTCGCCGAACTAGTGCACATATACAATTTACCATTGTATTGGGTATGTTGGGGACACATGATATTTCTTCTATTTGATTGCGGGGTTTTTCGAGAGAGACCATCTTCATCCTACACCTCATACGGCTTGATAAACCTTAGGCCATCCACTTAAGGGAAAATTGCTACTATCCTATAAAACTCTGCGCTTGGAGGCCGAACATAGTCTACAAGAATAAAGTTGTGTAGTAGACATCATGGGGACGCGAGCTCCTCCTTGATGATGGGGCCTCCAATCTGACGCCGCCATGGACGCGGTTGCGCGAAGGGGGACGTGAGCTCCTCCTTCACCCGTTGGAGTGGGGACACCGGCTCACGCTTCACGTGGTAGCCTGGAAGGGACAAAGGATCCTCCTTGACCGCAAGCGATGTTGATGGTGGTACCGGGCCCATTTGATGGAGCGAGCCCTCCATCATTATTTCCATTTGATGAGCGAATTCCCCGACCATTAGAGCGGCCTTCGAGAGCAGGCGTAGCTGCTACGGCGGCCACTGCTCTTGGGGGGGGGGGGGGGTTGGTCCTCCTCCTTGCCGGAGGAGATAACGATTGATACGTCCATTTTTCATCATGATTTCTTATTGATATTTATATTGTTATTGATCATTATTCCACTTTATGATACAAATCTGATGCCTTTTCTCTCTTAATTTGCAAGATCTACACAAAGAGGGGAATTGTCAGAAACTAGAATTCTGGACCTGAAAGCCATGGAAAAAGATGGAAAATTTCTGGACTCGAAATGACCTGAAACTTTACGAGGAATTTTTATGGATTATATAAGAATTTACATAGAAAATAGGTATTAGAGGGGGGCACCTGTTGGTGCCAAGCCAACAGGGCGCGCCCTGTTGGCTTGGTAGGCCCACAGGCGGCCTCCGCCCCCCTCTTCTGCTATATGATGGGGTTTGACCTAGAAAAAATTAATAAGATACTTTCGGGACGAAGCGCCGCCGTCTCGAGGCGGAAACCTGGGCAGAGGCCCTTCTGCTCTCCGGCAGAGCAGTTCTGTCGGGGAAACTTCCCTCCGGAAGGGGGAAATCGAAGCCATCGCCATCACCAATGCTTTCTCCTTCATGGGAGGACCAATCTTCATCAACATCTTCATTAGCACCATATCATATCAAACCCTAGTTCATCTCTTGTATGCAATCTTTGTCTCAAAACCTCAGATTGGTACATGGGGGCTACTAGTAGTGTTGATTACATCTTGTAGTTGATGCTTGTTGGTTTACTTGATGGAAGATAATTGATAACCCACAAGTGTAGGGGATCGTTTGTAGCCTTTTTCGATAAGTAAGAGTATCGAACCCAAGGAGGAGGTAAAGGTAGAATTAATTCTCAAGTTATATCGACAACCAATACAACTCTGCGTGCAACAATGTTCCTTTACCTAGTACAAGAAATAAAGTACTTTGTTGGAGCAAAAGTATAAGTTTGCAAGGATGAAACTAGAAGTACTTAGCGAGAATAAGACTGCGGACACTTTGCATGATAATAAAAGTTTTAGTAGAAAGCTTTTGAAACACAAGAGAAAGATTGTTCATAGGCAATTGAATATGACATGATAGATACTTATCATATGCAATGAGGGAGAGGCATACACTAACATACTTTCCGTACTTGGATCACATGCACTTATGATTAGAACTCTAGCAAGCATCTGCAACTACTAAAGATCATTAAGGTAAACCCAACCATAGCATTAACACATCAAGTCCTCTTTACTCCCATACGCAATAACCCCCTTACTTGGGTGTAAGCTTCTGTCACTCTAGCCACCCACTATAAGAGAATCATGAACATATTGCAACACCCTCCGGCAGGAATGCCTCACGTGTGCGTGGCACGGAAGGCACCTTTGGACATCACCATATTAACATACAACTCATATCAATCACACCATACCACAATTAACTCGTAGGACCAGAGAAATCAAATCAAACATCATAGGATAGCCACACATCACTAGATAATAATATATAGATTTAAGCACCGTGTTTAAGTAGAGATTACATTGGGGAAAAGGGGTTTTACACCGCTGCATATAGGGGGAGTGAGTTGGTGGTGACGGCAGCAAAGTTTTTAGTGTATATCGCCGTCACGGGGGTTGCCCAGGCGACGCTCCGGCACCACCGGGATAGAGGGGGGGAGAGCCCCCTCCTTCTTCTTCTTCTTCATTGGTATACCCCATAGATGGGAGGAAAGTTCTCCCTCTGGTCCATGGCCTCCATGGCTCCCGGAGGGCAGGAGCCTCTCCGAGATTGGATCCCTCTCTTTGGTTCTCTTCTATTTTCATGACTGTTTTCTGACCCTTCACTATTTCTTAAATATCCGAAGATTCGTAACTCCAATTGGGCTGAAATTTTGAGGGGATGTTCATAAGGAAATTATATTTCTTGCGGCGACAGAAGGGCCGCAACTGACTTACGGGGTGGCCCCAAGCTATCAAGGCGCAATCACCCCCTGGTCGCACCCTGTTGGCTTGGGAGCACCTCGGGCACCGTGTTGCTTTGATTCTTCTTCCCAAAATTCACATATATTCCAAAAAAATCTCTGTAAATTTTTATCGCGTTTGGCCTTCATTGTATTTTGTGCAAAACATGGAAAAACAAGAGGAACTAGCACTGGGCACTCGATCAGTAAGTTAGTCTCAAAAATATTGTATAATGTTGCCAAAAGTATATGAAAGTTCTAGAGTATTGGCATGAAACAATAAAAAATTATAGATCCAATAGAGACGTATCAGCATCCCCAAGCTTAATTCCTGCTTGTCCTCGAGTAGGTAAATGATGAAAAGATAATTTTTGATGTGGAATGCTACCTATCATGATCTTAAACAAATGTCTAATCATGGAATGAATATTTAGACACAAGTCTTCAAGGCAATAGTCTATTATTTGGCATAAAGACATCCATACTCAGGTTTATTAGAAAACAATCATGTCTTTTCAAAACAACAATGCTAAAGAACGCTATCCCTACAATATCATATAGCCTGTCATGATTAGTCTTTGTAGCATAAAGTATAAATCATGAGCACGCCAGTGTCAAACCAAGCAATTGGATCGTACTTTCTCTAAGAAAATGACAAATCATGAGACTCTCTATATGAAAATCATGGTGCTTTTTCTAAGCACAAGTGTGGAAAAAGAGGTAGTAGCACCGTCCCTTCTCTCTTTTCTTTCATTTTTTCTTTTTTTTCTTTTTTTCCCTTTTTCCTTTTTTCCTTTTCCTTTTCTTTTTCTTTCTTTCTCTTCTATTTTCTCTTTTTTTCTTCGTTCAGAGTCTCATCCCGACTTGTGGGAGAATCATTGTCTCCATCATCCTTTTCTCACTGAGACAATGCTCTAATAATGATAAACATCACACTTCTATCTACTTACAACTCGACATGAAAAACTACTAAACAAGATGACTCTATATGAATGCCTCTGATAGTGTACCAGGACGTGCAATTATCTAGCGTAATGTGTAAAGAATGATGAACGGTGGTTTTGACACAAATACTATGTCAACTACATGATCATGCAAAGAATTATGACAATGAACACACAAGTCATATGATGTAACGGTGGAAGTTTCATGGCAATATATCTCGGAATGGTTATGGAAATGCCAGGATAGTTAGGTATGGTGGCTGTTTTAAGGAAGATATAAGGAGGCTTATGAGCAACAGAGCGTATCTTGTCGCAGGGTTTCGATGCATCAGCGAAGTTTGCACCGATCTCGAGGTGAGAATGGGCAATGCACGATATCAAAGAGGCTAACAAATATGTGGAAAGGTGAGTGTGCGTACATCTATGGATTCACATTAGTAATAAAGAACTCATATACTTATTGCAAAGCTTTTTTAGCTCTCTCAAAGCAAAGTACTACTCGCATGCCCCTAGGGAGGAGGTTGGTAGAAGTTAACGCAGGCCCCCAATTATAACAACACGATGGATTTCAATCAAGGATAAATTATGCTCCAACTTCATCGCATAACTAGAGACTATACGTGCATGGTTCGGGAATCACAAACCTTAACACCGATATTCCTACTAATCCAAAATCATCCACTAGTGCCCCCACATATTACTATCTTAATGTCTCAAAACTATTGCACGGAATCAAACATATCATATTTAGTGATCTACAAGTTTTATGTAGGATTTTATGACTAACCATGTGAATGACCAATTCCTGTTAACTCTCTAAATAGGTATAAGTGAAGTATGAGAATTTAATTATTTCTACAAAAGACCATACTCTAATAAATATAAGTGAATCAAGAGAGCATTCTACAAATAACGGTTTTCTATATGTAGAGAAACAGGCATCCAACTTCAAATGATATAAGTGAAGCACATGAAGCATTCTATAAAGACATACTCAAAAAATATAAGTGAAGTGCAAAGAGCATTATATAAATCAATCATGGGCTTTCCCATACCATCAAGGTGCATTGCTAAAAGAAAAATAAAAGGCACACGAGGCTCCAAGAATTTACGCATATCATGTGAACAAAACAAAAACCGAGACGTACCGATAATTGTTGAACAAGAAAGATAGAATGCCTTCCGGGGCATCCACAAGCTTAGATGCTTGAGTCTCCTTGAATATTTACCCGGGGTGCCTTAGTAATCCCCAAGATTGAATTCTTGTCTCTCCTTATTCTTCTCAGATCGACACCTCCCCGATCTTCGAACACTTCATGTACACAAAACATGATAGAACTTTTATTAGAATGGTTAGTACATATAACATCAAATCTCATCATTTCCTTCCATAACATTATTGTATAATTATAATACAACATTAACTACTACATGTTATCAAAATTCTATGGCTCCCAAGTCAATGGGGCTCAACAAGAATTCAAACATAAGCAGACAAAGCAACTATAAGACTGATCTGTGGAAAACAGGACGGTCTGTAAAGATGCAGATGAAACATATACTTATGTAACTCAGAAAATTCTGAAACATTAGGACAACGCAAACAATTTGTATAACAGTACCTTGTAAAAATTTCAGAATTTTTTGATGTTCCAGTAAAATACGAAAAAAAAACACTACAGCCGAAGTTTCTGTTTTTGCACAACACATATCAACCAAGCTATTTAAACATCCTAAAGGTAAATCTTGGCACATTATTTTTATAATACAATGAATTTGTAAAAGGGGATAATTATTTTTGTTGAAAAGTTTCTGTAATCAAGATTCACAAAGTTTCCATGGGCATGAACAAAGTTCAAGGCTAGCCCCCACTTCAACGTCGCTCATCCTTCTCACTTTCACTTTTCTTTTTGAAAAATTGTTAGGTTCCCCAATTTATTTTTTTAGTTTTAGTTATTTTAAAATCACACAACAGAATAGAATGACTCTCTAAAACTATCGGATTTCGGGCTCCGCAAAACCCAAAGAGGTTTGAAATCAGGGGCGTGTGCGAAGATCCCCATTAGCTTCGGTCCCAGGCTCACAGCTCCAAAGACTAGCCCAATCGAAACTCACTCAATCGCAGGGAAGAAGACTAACACGCAGATTTACCTAGGTCCGGGCCGCTGCGAAGCGTAAAACCCTACTCCTACCTTTTGGTGGATTGCCTCATGAGGGGGTTTGTGAATGAACTGGTACAATGGTGAGCAACCTCGCGAGGGCGCTCGGGTGGTTTCTGGATCTGTCCCCCTCTACGGAGCGGCCTCATCTCTATTTCTAATGGCCCGGGTCCTCTTCCCTTATCGCACTGGCGGGAAGGGATCCCACAACGGCCAAATTTAAAAGGGGACAGGAGGTACATCTTATCCTGACGAAAGGTGGTCTTCCCCCTGAAAGTAGATGGCGGTGACGCGGAGGTGGGCTCGGCGGCGACATTCGTCCTGCAGAGCCCGTTGGCCTGGTCTTTTCACACCAGAATGGAAACCTTTGGTGGGACGCCTCGGGAACCCGCATACGCCCTTGCCTCCCTTGCACCAAAGAGGAAACTATCTCCTCTGCGCGCTGGTGCCCGCCTGGCCTGGTTTGCGTCACCCCCGACCTTGCCAGGCCGGGCACTGCATAGAGATCTCTGCCCCTCGGGAGGCAACCTGGGGTGGCCTCCTGCCTCCAGGGGTCTTGGCGTCGTCCTCCTCGTGAGGGTGAGACTCTCGCGAGGGCCTTGTCTTGAGTGAAGCCACGCCGGGCCTTACCGGGTGTCAAAGTGGGCCATGCCCTGGGCCGCAGGCAGGCAAGTCTAGGTACCCCCATTCCTAGGACGCCGACAATAACCCCCGGGCCCAAGGCGCGCTCGAGTTGGCTTCGGGTCGAAGCCAAAGAAGACGGTTCAAAGGGCCGCGAGCCCCAATCGCCTGCGGGCCAGGCCTGGCGAGTGGTGCGCAGTTGGACGCGGACGTCTCCGCTCCCATGTTTCCTCGGTAACTGCCCGAACCGACAAAAGCCTGACGCCCGGTGTCGAGCCCTTATTGCTTTCCTTCCCTGTGCTCTTGCTCCTTCGCCGAGATCCCTATCCTCTGCGAAAACTCCTCCAGATCTCAGCGCTGCACCTTCCTCCCCCTTGCTCCCTTGTTCTCAAGGACCTCTCGATGGCGCCCGCCAGCAAGTCGAAGCCCGAAGCTCAAGGCTCAGCCTTCACTTCCACCTCGCCGGCGCTCTCGGAGTCCACCATATCCAAGGACGGGGACCTCGCCCCGGTGCTTCCATCGACGGTGGACGGCACCAATGAATGGGGGCGGACCTTGATATGGTGCTGCTCAGCGGAGCAGCACAGCCTGGGCAAGTCAGTCTATCATTTGTTCCTCCACTGCATCTTCTCCGGGCTCGTTCCGCCCTTCTCTGGGTTCTTCACCGCCATCCTCGAGCACTATGGGATCCAGGCCCTTCATCTCCAACCCAATTCCATCCTGCTCTTGTCCGTCTTCGCCTTTTACTGTGAGGCCTTCGTAGGCGTGAAGCCTTCAGTATCCCTCTTCCGCCATTTCTTCAGCTTGCGGCTCCACGACGGCGCTCAGCGGTCAGCATGCGTCTCCTTCGTCACGGTCTAGAGCGGGAACGTACTCTTGAAGGCCGGGAAGAAGGAGGAGAACTTCAGGCACCGCTGGGTCTTCGTGGATGTCCAGGGCCTCAAGTCCCGCCTGGAGCTCCCGATGGGGCTACCGGAAAAGACTCCTGTGTGGGGCTCCGCGAAGCTCACCGACCCCCGGGCCAAGCCCATCCTGGAGCAGACCTCCCGAGACATCAGCGCCAGGAAGTTGACCGGGGGAATGATAGTGAAGGAGTTTCTGGCGCAACGCCTGGCGCCGCTCCAGGCTCACTCGAAGCCCATGTGGGACTACCAGGGTGGTGGGGATGGCATCAGGATCCGATCCGCTCGGCTGACCAACGGGGAGTTGAACAGGGCCGTGGCGACCCTGCTCAACGGCGACCCCGGGGACGTCCCCGACGCCTACGCCCCGCTGTATTGCCACGACGACAAGGCCGATTTGGTCGCCGCCATGGCCACCTTCGACAAACTGGGGCTCTCTCTAGCCGAGTGCCCAGGCTCTCCGGTGCCGGTGTCCTCCGACAACACCGCGGGTGATGAAGACTCCGAGGAGACCGCGGATGACGATCTGGAAGAGGTATCACCTCTGTCGTGGAGCGCGCTCCTCCATGGCTTCGGAGATGACGACGATGCTGTCGAACCCCTGGCCGCAAGTCCTTCGTGATTCGCCAGGGTCCTCAGGGGGCCAGGACCCACTCCTCGGGCTGCGTGGACCGCCGGCCGGGCGACCTCGAGGAAGTGCGAGGCTGGGCCTCCCCCGAAGTGCCCCCCTCGTGCCAGTAAAGTGACTGAGGCGCCTACCTCGTCCCTACCTGAGCCGCAACCTGTAGGCAAGGTGGCCGCGGACGGGGTGGGTGTGGCTTCCCCGGCCGCGACTCTTGCGGGCGACGCCTCTGCTTCCCCGACAGCGACCCTTGCGGGCGACGCCTCTGCTTCCCTGCACGGTGACGCCTCCCGAAGAAGGGAGAGGGCATTCCTGCCTTCACCGAGGTGGAGAAGAAGAGGAAGTGGGTTGACGTCGAAGAGTGAGTAACCCTGCTTGGTTTTTGGCTGCCCGCAGGTGGCTCGCGTGCTCACGGACCCTTCTTAGCTAGGTAACTAGGAGCGCCGCCGCGCTGAAGGTGAAGAAGTGGAAGGCGGGCGTCAAGCCGAAGGTGCCCTCCGATGAGATGCCTGTTCCTGGCGCCCTGCCGACGCCTGATGAGGGGCTGGACATCGTGGGTGAGGAGGCTCATGGGGCAACTCTCCTTGTCACGGCCGTGGAGCCCCCGAGGCCTCCGCATGAGGCTGGTGGGGCGACACTCCTTGTCGCGGCCGCGGAGCCCCCACGCCCGTTGGAGAGGCTGCTTCTGCCCCTGGGGATGCATCGGTGCTGCTACCGGAGAGGCCAGCCCCCGAGGGCCGACTGGCCGAGGGACCATCCGTCCTTGCCTTGTCTGAGGTAGTGTTGCCGCCTCCGGTGCCCTCAGCCCGCAACACTTCTCTCCCTAGGGGCGGCGCCTGGTGCTGCGCAGATGCCACCTCCGGGCCAGACCCTGGCGCCTCCGAGTTGTCTCCTTCTGGTCGAGTCAGGCACCCTGTAGGGGGCCTACGCCGCTCCGGATTAGGTCCGGGGCGATCTCCGGAGCACGGACGGTCGCCTCGTGAAGGAGCGCTTGGGGATCCTTTCTGGGTGGCTCCAGGCCGACGCCGCCGCCATGCCAGTTTGGAGCCAAGCCGAGGCCACCGCTGCTGAGGGCAGGAAGGAAGCCGCGTCAGCCAAGGCGGCTTGCGGCGCGGCGCTGGCCGATGCAGCGTCTAACGCGAAGCGCCACGATGAAGCGGAGGCCAGCCTGAAGGTTCTTCAGGAGGAGAGAGCTGTGCTCGTGGAGCAGCTCCACCAGCGGGAGGAAGACCTCAAGGCCTGCGTGGCCAAGCTTTCCGACCGCGACTCCGCGTTATCCCAGGCAGCGGCCGACCAAGCCACGGAGCGCGAGCGTGTGGACAAGCTGAAGGAGGAAGTAGCGTCGAAGAAGGCTCAGCTGGATGCCAGGGAGAAAGACCTTGCTGCGGCTGAGGAGAGGAGGGCTGCGGAGCGTGATGCCCTCCCCTCCGTCGAGCTCAAGCTCCGTCGGGCGCTGCACTCCATCTGCCGGGGGGGATTCGCGGAACCCCTGGTAGCTGCTGAGAGCGGCTTCGCGGCGCTCTCTTCCAAGCTCGCCGAGGTGCTCGAGGATGCCGTTGCCAGGGTGGAGACCGTCTTGCAGAGTGAGTGCCGCGACCTCTTCCTCGCGGCCATGACGCGCGTCTTCAGCCGCCTCTACCTTTGCGAGCCGGGTTTCGACTTCGGCGCCGTGATCCGCCCAGTTGATCCTGGGGTTCGTGCGGCCACGGCGATGGCCGTGGAGGGCGTCGTGGAGGCGTTGATGAAGAAGTTCGCCTGCGTTGCCGTTCCCTCGCCTCCTGCAACGGCGAAGGTCAATGACGATGATAACGGCAGCGATGTCGACGACGAGCTCCCCGCGGTCGGGGCGTGCAGCAGTGTCAGCTCCTCCTCCTAGGTCCTTTCCTGTAACATTTATCGTGCCTCGCGGAGGCGTTAGACTTGTTTGCATTTTTGGAGACATTCAATGCTTGTAATGACTGTTTAAATTATGTGGTTTCCTTTCTCGCCTAGCTTCCTTCGTGTTTCTGTAGTGCTCTGCGTCGGCAGGGCCCGATCCCGCGCATACCTCAACCGCCATTGGGGCGTCCGGATCACCAGGACGAGACCAAGGGGTGAGGTGCTACGTGACCAGTGAGGCTCCTGAGTCGCGATGCTCAGGAGTCCCCCTTGACGTAGGAGCAGCCCTCATGAAGGGAACATGGCGACGACGGGGTTGATTTGGAGATTTGGAGCGCCTTGAGCTCTGTGTTGGCAGGTCCCGGTCCCACGCATACCTCAACTGCCGTTGGGGCGTCCGGATCACCAGGACGAGACCAAGGGGTGAGGGGCTACGTGACCAGTGAGGCTCCTGGGTTGCGATGCTCAGGAGTCCCCCTTGACGTACGAGCATCTCCCATACCTTTCCTCGCCAGCTTTCACCTAGGAGGGACGCGGGAAGACCAGGTATTAGGGACCTGGGGAGGTGGCGTGCGCCAGGCCCGACCTGAGCGTAGCCTCCGTGCAGCCCCCTCGCACGGGCATCCCAGGGGAACGCTGCGAGACGGGGCCACGAGGGGCCGTCCTGAGGTTGGTTGCAGCCGCTAGGGCGCCCTCAGTTGTTTATCCACCAGCGCGGAGCATGGGGCTTCCACGTTACGTGGGCATAGCCGCTGAGCGACAGTGTCGTCCGCCAGCGCGGAGCATGGGGATTCCACTTGGACGTGGGATGGGGGGCTCGGCTCTTGAGCCCCCGGGCGTGTACAGCCCATTAAGTTCGTATGCGTGGCCTGCACGGTAGAACTGGAGGTGTATTTGGGCACCCTACCTCAAAGGCGGGTTGCGCCTGAATCTTCTGGTAGGAGGCGCCATTGCAAGTCCTGTATATTTTGGAGAAACCTGCGCCGAATGATTTTCTGAGGGCCATCGCATGAGAAGGCCAAACACCAAGGACCCCTTGAGGTGACATGAGCGGGGCCGGCCCGCTAGACAGAGCTCAGCCATTGGATTTATCGACGCTGTAGGGACGGACCCGAGGACAGACGCCGTGCCTAGTCTTCTCATGCGACAAACCCGAGGAGAAAACAACCGGCGCGCGGCTCCCGTGGTGGCCAAACGCCGACTATGGTTACAGGAACCGTGTCGCGTGCCCTGACTCACCCACTCCCGATTAGCTCATGCGAGGACGTAGCACCAAGGGCCATGGGAGGTGACGTGGACAGGGCTGGCCCATGAGACAGAGCTCGATCACTTGGATTTGTCAACGATGCAGGGATGGACCCAAGAATAGACGTCGTGCCAGCCCTTAATCACGAGGCGGTCGAAGGCAGGATTGTTAGGGCGCGGCGACATTCATGGTGGCGAAGCACCGAGCATGCAGGTTGGAAAACTTAGGAAATTTATCAAATGCATAAGAGGTTCTGATACATGCGCAAACGACGTGGCTGCGGGGACGAGCCCCAACCGCCTGAGGATAATGCAGCCCGATGGGCGGCCTCAATCTGAACAAACCAAAAAGTTAGCTGGTAAGAACCAAAAAGTCACCTGGCAGCGGTACCGCTGAAGCGTCGAGTTAGTCATTGGAGCCTGGCCTTCATGAGCCCGACGCCTCCGGAGGCTCGAGATCCTCGCTTGGGCCTGGCACCTCCTCTAGGACCGCGCGACGCCAGACCTCGTGGGGCGCGAGCATGGCCTGGGCGAGGCGCTGGAATGTGGCACCCGCATTCGCCAGACCGAAGGGCATGTGGATGTAGCTGCACGGATAGAACCCACTACGGCCGACGCGCGACGGCCAGAAGAGGTCCTGGGACGCGGCCCTGTTGATGCCCAGTACGTCGACGCAGACGCGCGGCATGCCGCCCGAGCCGAGGACGGTGGTTGCGCTAGGTGATGCGAGGCGACACCCGCCACGCATGGCCACGCCTCCTGAAGCTCCTCGATTGCATTGGCGATGAATTCCCGCGAGCCTGGCGCCTTGCGCCGTGCTCCTTGCTTGAGTGGGCATGCGTTGAAGTATGCCTCCATGTTGTGCCCGAGCACCTCCCTCGTCTCACTGGTCTGGTCGGAAGCCTTCCAGATGGAAGCCCCCGAGCCCGACCCGAGGGAGGCGACGAACGCGCCTTCCTATGCGAGGGGGGAAGGGGCCTTGGCTCCGGGCGCGGAGCCTGAGGCGCCATCCTTGGAGAGGAGCTGCTTCTTCTTCCTGGGGACATCCTCAGGAGGCAGGATGCCACCTTCGTCATCAGAGTTTTCCGCCGCTGCGGCTCGGTAGGCGCGCTCGAGGGAGCAAACGGCGTCCTTCTCATTGCAGGTGACAGTGATGACGCCACCACTCCCCGACATCTTGAGGACGTTGTAGCTATGGTGTGTCACCGCCATGAACTTGGCGAGGGCAGGGTACCCGAGGATCGCGTTGTACGGGAGGTGGATGTGAGCGACGTTGAAGTCGATGAGCTCGGTGTGCTAGTTCCTACGACCGCCGAAGGTGACCGGCAGGCGCACTTGCCCGATGGGGACGGTGGAGCCATCAGCGACCCCTGAGAAGGGCTTGGTTAGCATGAGCTGGTCATAGGGCACTTGGAGCGTCTCAAACGTCTCGATGGAGAGGACATTGAGCCCAGCGCCACCGTCGATAAGGGTCTTCGTGACGAGGACGTTGCTGATGGTCGGCGTGCATAGCCTGGGGAGCGCACCTGCCATGGCCGAGCACCTGCGTTGATCCTTGGAGTCGAAGGTGATGGCGCACTGTGACCACTTGAGGGGACGCACAGCCTCGAGCTTTGGGAGAGCTGCCTTCACTTCCCGCGAGAACTGCTTGAAGATCCGGTTCGACGCAGGGGCCTGAGCGCCGCCCAGGATGCAAGCGATTGCCCTGGCTTCCTGGAAGCCCCCATACTCGTCGTTTTGCCTGTCTTCTTCCTTCCTCCTGGGTGGCGGCGGCAGCGGTGGGAGGCCGGCCTCACTAGGGCGAGCCTAATGAGGCTGGTCACGGCGGGTCCCCTCACGAGGCTCATCGCGCCTGCGATCCTCCCGAGGCTGGTCGCGCCACTCCTGATGCGGGTCACGACTGTCCCAGCGGCCTCCACCGCGGCCTCCACCACAACAATAGCCACGGTCGCTGTGCCTAGGACGACGACCAAAATGCTCATCGTGGAGCGACCTGAGCTCTTGGCAGTCGTTGGTGTTGTGGCTATTGGAGCAATGGAAAATGCAGAAGGGCCGTCCACCCCTGGGAGGCTCCTCATCTGGACAGTGCTGCGCCTCAGGTTCCGCCGCCAGCACCGCGAGGGCCTTGCGCTTCGTTTCCTTGGCCTTGGTCTTCTTTTCTTCGGGGTCCGCCTCCGAAAGCTCGAGGAGGGAGAGGCGGCCCTCCTCGGCCTTCGCGCACTTGTTCGCCAGTTTGAACATTTCCAGAGCAGAGCACAGGTTGTCGTGGATGGCGAGCTCCTCCCTCATCCTGAGGTCCCTGATGCCGTCGGTGAACACCGAGATGATGGCCTCATCCGACGCCCTCGGGATCTTGAGGCGAACAGTCGTGAAACGCTGTATGAACTTGTGCAAGGTCTCACCCGGTTGTTGCTTCACGCGACGCAGGTCAGTTACAGTGAGGGTGCAGTCTCGAGTGCCTTGGAAGTTGGCGACGAAGCGCTCGCGAAGTTCGTCCCAGGAGGTGATCGACCCCTCCGGGACGTTAAGGAGCTAGGAGAGCGCACCACCCTTGAGGGCCATGGGAAACCAGTTCGCCATGACCTTGTCGTCTCCACCAGCCGCCTCAATGCTCAGTGAGTAGAGCTGTAGGAACTCCGCAGGGTCGAGGGTGTCGTCGTAGCGAGGAGGCAGGTCCGGCATGAACTTGCCGGGCCAGGCAACCCGCCGCACCTCCGGGGCGATGGCGCGGCACCCCACCGCACCCATAGGTGCCGCATGCGCTGGAGGGGCTCGGTCTTGGTGCTCCTGTGCCACAGCCTCCAGAGGCACGCGGTCGTGATGCTGGCGCAATGGTGCGGGGAGCGCGCGCGCATCAGCGCGGGCCCATGGCACCACCTGGCAGCTTACTTCATCCCTCGCCCATGCCAGTGGCCCGCGCGGCTGGTCGCGCGGGTGTGCTTCACTCCTGGGCTCGGGGTCGGCGTCCTGCTGGGGAGGAGGAGGTGGTGCACCATGGGCCACGACGCCCGCCAGAGAGGGCGAAGGACGGAGTGAGTAGGAGAGCGCCGGGGCGTCGCCGGCGGTGCTGACGAGCTCCGCGATGCGCCGGAGCCAGTTGTCGTAGCGGTTGGGGCAGGGCGGTAGCACAGCAGCTCGCGCGCCATGAGCAGTGCGGCCGGCCCGTGCGCCGGCCCGGGGTGAGCATGGGAGGAAGACCCAGTAGCTGGAACGATGGACGGGGTGGCAGTGCGGCCATCGCGCCGTGCGGTGACCGGCTGCGACGAGTCCTGCTGCTCGTGGGCATCTAGGCCCGTGCCGGCGGTGGCCGCAGGAGAGGCGGATCGACGTGCGGCGGTGCGTCCCACTGGCGCTGTCTGGGCGACACGAGCAGCCTGGCGCTCGGCGTGGGCTCGGCGAGCGTCAGCCATCGGAGCTGTGAGGCAGAGAGGAAGCGAAGCTTGAGGAAATACTTCGAAACGCCCCTACCCGGCGCGCCAAATGTCGGATTTAGAGCTCCGCAAAACCCAAAGAGGTTCGAACTCAGGGGCGTGTGCGAAGATCCCCACTAGCTTCGGTCCCAGGCTCACAGCTCCAAAGCCTAACCCAATCGAAACTCACTCGATCGCGGAGAAGAAGACTAACACGCATATTTACCCAGGTTCGGGCCGCTGCGAAGCTTAAAATCCTACTCCTGCCTTTTGGTGGATTGCCTCACGAGGGGGTCTGTGGATGAACTGGTACAATGGTGAGCAACCTCGCGTGGGCCCTCGGGTGGTTTCCGGATCTGTCCCCCTCTACGGAGCGGCCTCGTCCCTATTTATAATGGCCCGGGTCCTCTTCCCTTATCACACTAGCGGGAAGGGATCCGATAACAACCAAATTCGAAAGGGGACATGAGGTACATCTTATCCTGACGAAAGGTGGTCTTTTCTTGCAAAGTAGCTGGCAGTGACGCGGAGGTGGGCTCGGCCGTGACATCCGTCCTGCCGAGCCCGTTGGCCTAGTCTTGTTACACCAGAATGGAAACCTTTGGTGGGACGCATCGGGAACCCGTGTACGCCCTTGCCTCCTTTTCACCAAATAGGAAATTGTCTCCTCTGCGCGCGCAGGTGCCCACGTGGCCTGGTTTGCGTCACCCCCGACCTCGCCAGGCCGGGCACTGCATAGAGATCTCCGCCCCTTGGGAGGCAACCTGGGGTGGCCTCCTCCCTCCAGGGGTCTTGGTGTTGTCCTCTTCGTGAGGATGATATTCTCGTGAGGGCCTTGTCTTGAGTGAAGCCGCGCCGGGCCGTACCGGCTGTCAAAGTGGGCCACGCCCTGGGCCGCAGGCAGGCAAGTCTAGGTACCCCCGTTCCTAGGACGCCGACAAAAACTTTCGGGTTGTCTCCCTGGTAGCGTTATCTTTAAAGCCATTAAGCTAGGCATATATTGCTCAAGTAATTGATCCACCTAGATCCAAAGGTATATCAAAGCAAATTTTAATTAACAATGATTTGCAATTAATTAGTGAGCACAAAGGGATATATCATGTGACAATGAAGTCTAGCTCTCTTCCTATGCATTGGCCAATACATAGCATAAGTAGTTTCTTGCAATTTTATCGTATTGGAAACATAGAGAGGTGAAGATTTGGTTCCTCTCTCAAAATAATTGCAAGTAGGAGCAGCAAGCACATGCATATTATATTCATAAAAATCCTTAATAAGTGAAAACTTCTCCAATATGGTGTAGTTGGGAGAATTCAAAAATATAATGTGACTATCATGTGTGGGTGAAATAACAACAATTTCATTATTAACATAAGGAACTATGGCAAGTTCATCTCCATAAGCATAATTCATATTGGCATCATGGCCACAAGCATAACAATCATCAAATTCATCAAAAAGGGATATTTCCAATGAATCCCAGGAATCATAGCAATAGCATTCATCCTCCGGTAAGCATGAAGGGAAATTAAACAATGTATGACTTGAAGAGTTACTCTCATTAGAAGGTGGGCATGGGTGATCAATCCGCTCTTCCTCCTTTTTTCTTCGCTCTCCTCCTCATCTTTTTGATCTAATGAGCTCACAGTTTCAGCAATTTCTTCTTCCATAAATTCCTGCAAAATATTAGTCTCTTCCAAGACAGCACACATTCTCTCAATAAATTCTTTAACATAAGCATTAGAAGCATAGTTTTCATAGCAATATTTAAGTATGGCAAAATTTTCAGATTTGTGAAGAATAGCATCATACTTTTCAATCAAACAAGCAATTTCATATGTACCCTTAAAAGCAACAAATTCTTCAGTTTGTTCAATACCATAATAACTATAGACATCCTTGGCATAAGAAAGTATTTCATTATCATTAAACACACATTGGAAGGGAAGGTGTTTTTTAGTGTCTTGAGAATAACAATTAAAATCATGTATTTCACATAAATTCCATGCATACAAATTCAAACAATTAATTTGATTCCCTAAGAGTTTCCGTTTTTGCGATAAGCGGTGTCGGATTCGGGGCTCCACAGACCCAAGAAGGTTCGAACACTGGGGCGCACTCGCTCTCCGGCCCTACTCTACCTCGCAACCTCACGACGGCTCTCCGGTGGTTTTAGCTAGGAAGACGAATAGGGACACACAGAGTTTACCCAAGTTCGGGCCACCTTGCGGTGTAAAACCCTACTCCTGCTTGGTGGATTGCTTGAGGAGGAGGAGGAATACAAGGCTTGTTCTTGCCCCACGAAAAGTGTGTCCCTCTGCGAGGGCTGGTTCTCCCCTTATATTGGCCCCAATCTTCTTCCCCCGAAAATATCAGGTGGGAAGGGTTGCCACAATGGCCAGTTTGAAAGGGGACAAGGTTGCAGCTTATCCTGACAAAAGGTGGTCTTCGCCTGCTAAAGTTCCCCGTCGTGACATGCTCGTGGGCTCGGGGGTGACATTTGTCCCACCAAGCCCTTGGTCTTGATCTCCTTGCACGGGACGGCAACCTTTGGGGGATGCTTTTGGGGCCCGCGAGCTGGCGCCTCTCCTCTATCACCAAAGTGGGGATCGTCGCCGTCCGCGCCTGTTGGCGCTGCTGCTCGCACCGTTTGGCGCAGCGTGCGTCACCCATGTGTGGGTGCGGAGTGGCGGGGCCCGGCCTGGCTAGCTCTAGGCGGACCGCCTCCTGAGGGTGCCGTGGTCTGCTTCACGAGGAGACTGCACGAAGTGCCTGATGGCGATGCCGCCTTGTGCCTCACGAGTCGACGGCCCTCATGAGAACCGGTTCCATGAGGCTTGCCGGTGGGGCCACTCCGCGTTCAAGACGATCCGCGTACCCTGGACCGCAGGCAGACGGGCCTGGGCACCCCCAGTCCTAGAGGCCCGACAGTAGCCCCCGGGGCCGCGACGGGCTTAGTCTCTCTGGTTGGGGGAAACGAGCGCGACGTGGGCCCCAACCGCCTATGGGCCAAGCCCGATGCGTGGCGCGCGGGGAGTCGTGGGATGCCTCCACTCCCCTCAACGCCTCGATATCCGCCCCACACCGGCGTAAAGCCTGCGAACAGCACCCGACTATCATTACTCTTCCCCATCTTGCACCTGCTACCTACGCCTTCTCGTCTACAACTCGTCGAGCGACCATACTTCCCATCTCGCCACGCTGCCATGGCGCCTCCCCGTAAGAGGAACGGGGTGACAGGGCGACGGGAGAGAAGCCCACACCGGAGCCCGCCCTGGGTAGGTCCACGGTGCTCAATCGCGAGGGGCTGTATAATATCCTACCGATGATTGCGGCCACCTTCAACGAGTGGGGGCCGACCAAGATCTCACCGACTTCGCTAACTCTGGCTGAGCTGGGGGCCGCCTCTGTTCCCCTTCATCTCCCCGCGCTCATCTCCGGCTTGCTTCCCCCATTCTCGGACTTCTTCGATGCCGAGCTTTCGCACTACCAGATCCGCGCACTGCACCTCGACCCGAAGGCCATTCTTCTTCTCTCGTCCTTTGCCTTCCTGTGCGAGGCCTTCCTGGTCGTTTTCCCTTTAGTGGCGTTGCTCCGACACTTCTTATCCCTCCAACTGTCCGCACCCAACCAATGCTCCGGGTACGTGACGCTCCAGGCCGTGAGCGAGACGGCGGCCGAATGCATTGATATGGAGATCAATGCCGACGCGGGCGGCTTGAGGCGGCAGTGGGTATATGTGGATGCCGGCCGGCACAGCCCCCTGCGGTTGGTTCTGTCGTCCCCAGCGGTACCGATCCCGCAATGGGGGTACGGAAGGGTTGATGACCCAAGGTTGCCGCTGATGATGAAGAGGCTAGCCTCCTTGAGGGCTGTCGGAGTGACCGCAACGCTGGTCATGGGGGAATTCCTCCAGCAAAGGATTACCCCCTTCAGCGCCATTCCCGCCCGATGTGGGCCTTCTCCGGCCCAAGGGATCCCATGCAGCTTCACCCGGACCGCCTGTCACCCCAAGTGTTGGACAGGATGCTCCTGCTCTTGATCGGAGAAGAAGCCGGTGGTCTCCCTCGGGAGGGGCACCCCCTGTATAGGTATAGGAACCGGGAGGACTTCGTCCGTTCCATGCCCCTCTTTGATCAATGGGGGGTTCTTCAGGAGCACGGCGCGGGACCCGGGTGCGATCCCATCCCGGTGGTCCTCGAGCCTCGACTTCCGGCGGGCCTGGAGGCCTTGGCCGAGGCAACGGTTAGTGGCGAGCGCCCACCCCTGAAGATCCGCTGCCAACTCTTCCCGATGCCTGAGGACGCCGGTGGTGCCGCTCTGCCCGGGGGCAGCACCGGCGTGCTAACGAGAGTGTTGAGGAAGAGGAAATGGGCCGCCAGAGATGAGTAAGCGCCATGCCTTGGCTTCGCTTGCTTCGACACTTCGGGCGTACCTGACCCCTTGCCTCTTGTAGGTTCCCGGCGAGGGAGAAGGTCAAGGATCCCCCGTGGCCGGCGGCCGGCTTCCTGTCGCCGGCCGTGTCCGGGGGGGGGGGGCACGAGGCACATGCCCCATCAGAGCCTGGGGAACATGCCTAGGCGCGAAGTGGTTCCTCCTTCACTGCTCGGGGGCATAGGGCATGCGGTGCCGGCTCTCCCCGCACCTTGCAGGGGGAGCCCACCTCATGGAGACGTGGCGCCGGTCCGTCCGGAGGCGCCTCCCGCGGGCAATTCTCCGGCCTTCGGGACGCCCAGCCCCACAGCTCGGGCAGAGCCGGCTGGGGCCGACACATCTGCCGGAACTGCCGCCCAGCCAGGCACGGAATGCGGCCTTGATGGGGTATCTACCCGAAGGGGGATCCCAAGCACACGGCGCACGTCGCCATGCCTGGGCGGGGCTGAGCGTGCATCGTCCAGCTCCTAGTCTCCCACGGGCGGCGTGACCTCTGGAGCGTCGGTGAGGAACGAGGACGCAGCTCCTAGCCCGGACTGGGTCCTGGCTCTCGTGAACTCCCGGACCTACGTCCGGCGCGATCTCCTGCAGAGCGCGGCTAGCCTGCTGGGGAAACTTGGTGCGGAGCTTCGAGGTGCCGATGAGCGCTTTGCTGAGGAGCGGCTGCATTTGGCTCGTGGGTGGCACCAGCTCGATGTCGCCATCAAGCTAGGTCGTCGTCAGCACGAGGCATCATGCTTAGAGGCCGAAAGGTCCGTCGCAGAGGCGAGGGAAGCGCGTGACCGTGCCCTCCATAGGGCCGAGGAGGCGGACGGACGTCGCGAGGCAGCTGAGGCCCGGGAGCGAGAACTTCAGGCCTCGAACGCCACCCTGGCACGGCTGCTTCAGGAATAGGGGAGCGCTCTTCCTTCGTGCGACGAGGGGTCGGCGGCCGGAGCGGAAGAGGCGCATGAGCTCGCCCTGCGCGAGGCGGACCTTCGGGCCTTCGAACAACAACTCGCCCTAATATCATCAGAGCAGAGTCTGGAGCGCGAGGGGCTGGAGGCGCTTGACCGCGACGTTGCCACCGCTCTGGCTACCCGCCAACAACGCGTGGAGGAGGTTCAAGGGGAGGCCGAGGCAAGGGTCGACCAAGTTTGCAAGGACTATCACAATAAACTTAAGCAGCAAGAGAACCGGCTCAAGATCAGGCGCGCGGAGCTGCTACGCGAGGCTGAAGGTCTTAGGAAGAAACTTACCTGGACAGAGGCGCAGTGGGAGGCCACACTCAAGGCCCAGGCTACTGCCGTGGCCGAGCTGGCGTCGCTTCAGGAACAGGTGGAAGGCGTTGCGTCTCTTGTGGAGCGGGCAGCGGAGGAGGCGAACCAGGCACGGGGTCGGTAGCACCAGCGCTCGAAGATGTTCCAGGACCTCTAGCGACGGGCTCGCCGGGCTCTGGGTACCATATGCGTGGGAGACGTCCCCAGCCCCCTTGTGCCCGACGACACCGGCTATCTTGATTTATTCACCAAGGTCGTGGAGCGACTCGAGGTGGGCTCCTCACAGGTGGGCAAACTTGTTGAAGGAGAGTGCCGCGATCTTCTGTCGAGGGAACTGACGCGCATCTTCAGTCACCTCCTTCGCGCCAATCCAAGCTTTAACTTTGAGACCATGATGGCCTTGCTTCCTGACTCGATCCGCGGCACCCTGGGAGAGGCAGTGGAAGATTACGTGAGTGCGCTGAGCGCGCAGTTCACCCTTGGTGCCTTCGAGGGCCGGGGAGGGTCTGAGGGATGCGAAGGTAGCGACGGCGGTGCAACTGACGCGTCTCCTTAGGCCCCACCCCTTTAGTCCTTCTGCTGCCAAAGCCAGTTTGTAGCTCTGCCGGGGCGTGAAGCCGGTATTTTGTTCTGGAACTTATGCTCCTGTAACTGGCGCTCGTGCTTCATGTGGTTTTTTCTGGCGTTACCTTCATGCCTCGGGATACAGAGATGTGATGCTTGCGCGAGGTCGTCGCAAACAGCCTAGGTCTAGCTGCCCAGGCCTACCGGCCTCGGGATATGGCGCACCCTCATCGTCTTACTCATGTGTGTCGCATGAGAAAATCAGGCGCCAGAGGCCCTGGGGAGGTGGCATGCGCGTGGGGTGGGGGATCGTGGCCCGAAACCCGCGTTGGGGTTCTGGTGCCATGGGGACGGTCCTGTACGTAGGCACCGTGCCTTAGCCCCGCTCGCGCGTCGCCCAAGAGGGAGACGATGAGCGCTTGCGGTTTTGAAAAGGGAAAACCAACCAAACTCAACAGAAATCCAAAAAACCAAATTCTTTATTAAAACGGGGGAGTAAACTCGTTTACAAGCAAGAAGAGGTGCCACTGCCGTGTCCTGCACGGGTCATCCTGGGGTTAGTGTGGCCCGTTGGGCACTTTTTGGTCTTCCCCCAAGTGCGATGCTTGGGGCTTCCACTTGGGCATGGGGATGGTTGTTCCGCTAGCACGATGCATGGGGCTTCCACTAGGGCATGGGCATAGCCGCGGTTCGGCAGTAATTTCGCCAGCGCGGAGCATGGGGCTTCCACTAGGGCATGGGCGGGAGTCCCCAGAGGCCGTAGCCCGGCCGGTCGAGAGGCTCCGGGGCGTATACAACCCCACTCATTCTTACGTGAGAGTGTGACTGGTAGAATTTGCGAAGGTGTTGGATGTTCCAAGTGTTTGGCACTAGAATCCCACCCTCCGTCTCCAGGCGGACGACACCTGGCCTGGAGACATGGGCGATCTTGAACAGGCCCTCCCACATGGCAGAGAGCTTGTGGAGGCCCTCCCTGGAATGGACCCGTCGCAAGACAAGGTCCCCCAACTCGAGGGTGCGGGGGCGGATGTTGTGGCTGTGGTAGCACCGCAAGGCCTGCTGGTACCTTGCGGCATAGAGGACGGCCTTTCGGTGGGCCTCCTCAAGGAGCAAAAGGTCTGCTCCCCGTGAGTCATTCTGACGCGCCTCGTCAAACTCTAAGACCCGCGGGGACCCATGCTTAAGCTCCGAGGGAAGGACCGCCTCAGCCCCGTAGACAAGGAAGAAGGGGCTTTTGCCGGTGGGCTTAGTCCCTGCGGTGCAGATAGTCCACATCACAGACTGTAGCTCCTCCAGCCACCCCCTCCCGCAGGCCTCAAGCTTCTTCCTGAAGCTCCTTGTCTTGAGGCCCTTAAGGACCTCGGCGTTGGCGCGCTCGGCCTGACCGTTGCTGCGCGGGTGCGCCATAGACGCGTAGCATATCTGCGTACCAAGGTAAGCGCAATAAGATTTGAAAATGCCGCTCCTGAATTGAGAGCCGTTGTCAGTAATGATGCGGTTGGGGATGCCAAACCGGCATACGATGCCCTTGATGAACCTGACGGCCGAAGCAGTCGGGATGGTGCGGACGGGTTCGACCTCCGCCCAGTTGGTGTACTTGTCGATGGCGACGTAGAGGTAGTGATACCCACCGGCCGCGCGGGGAAAAGGGCCTAAAATGTCTAGCCCCCACTCCGCGAAGGGCCAAGAGAGCGGGATCGTCTGCAACCCCTATGCAGGCTTGTGGATCTGCTTGGCGTGGAATTGGCTGGCCTCGCAGGATCGGACCAAATCAGCGGCGTCGCGAAGTGTTGTTGGCTAATAAAAGCCGCTACGGAACACCTTACTAGCGAGGCTGCGCGATGAAGAGTGATGCCCGCAATCTCCCCCATGGATGAAGGCAAGCAGCTCGCGTCCTTGCTGTTTCGAGATGCAACAGAGCGAGACGTTGTTGGGTCGCCTCCGGTACAGCTCGCCATCTCGCAGGCAGTACGCGGAGGCTTGGCGAGCAATGCGCTCTGCTTCCACGTCTTCCGCGGGGAGGTCGCCGCGAAGAAGATAGGCCTTGAGCTCGCTGGTCCAATCACCCTCTTGAGGTTCCAGCACTAGAAGCAGACGATCTCCCGAGGACGGGCCGCAGTCCGGTGCCCCCGCCGGCGGCACAGGCGGCAACTCCTCTTCCGGAGGCGTGGTGCCGACGACATGCGGTGTAGCCGAAGGCCTGAGGAGTCTTTCCTCGAAAATGCCAGGGCACTGAGGCTCGCGGCGAGATGCCCGTTTGGCGATGTCGTCGGCCTCCTGATTTACACCTCGCGGGATGTGGAGCAACTCCATTCCGAGGAAGCGCTTCTCAAGCTTGCGCACCTCTTCCAAGTATGCCGCCATGTGGTCATCCTTCGGCTTGTACTTTTTGCTGGAGAAGTTGACAAGGAGCTAGGATTCGCCCTTGACGATGAGATGGTTGATCCCGAGGGTGGAGGTGGCCTTGAGGCCGGCAATGAGGCCCTCGTACTCCATGATGTTGTTGGAGACCTTCTCGTTATGCCCGAAGCACAGCTGGACCACGTAACGCAGCTTGTCACCCTCTAGCGAGGTGAGGACGGTGCCAGCCCCCGCGCCTTGCATAGAGAAAGCACCGTCGAAGCACAGGGCCCAGCTGCTGGGCGCCTCATCCCCAGGGTGGAGGGATTCACCCTTGCGAGGATCCTCCTCGCCGGAGGCGGTCCATTCTGCCTCGAAGTCCACCAGAGTTGCACCCTTGATGACCCTTGTGGTGAAAAATCCAACTCGAAGGCTTGCAGCTCGATGTAACATTTGGCAACCCTGCCCGCGGCGTTGGGGCTTTGTAGGATCTATTCCAAGGGGTACACGGAGACGACCTTGATGGGGTGCCCTTGGAAATAATGGCACAGCTTCCTAGAGGCCATGAGGAGCGCGAGGAGGAGCTTCTGCTGCATGGAGTAGCGCTCACGTGCATCCCTCAGTACCGTGCTGACATAGTATACTGGGCACTCAACGTGACGTGTGACGGAGGTGTCCACGTCATCATTGCCGGCAAGCTCGAGGGGCAGAACTAAAGAGGCTCCCGAAGGCGTGACGTCGGGGGCCTCAGGGGCTTTCGGAAGCATGGCACCATGAGCCTCCGGAGGCGGTGCGTCCTCCCGATGGAGGGAAGAGCCCCCCTGTAGTGTGCCTTTGGCTAGCGCCGTCAAGGCATGGGCGACCTCCGGCGACACTTTTGGCATGGGCTTCTTCTTGACACGGGCTGGTTCCTCCCGCTCCACCACATGGGCCGCGTTAGCCGTCTGCGGGGTGGCCGCCAGGTATAGCAGCAGGCGCCCGCGTGGGCGCGGCGCGACCATAATAGGAGGGCTTGTAAGGTATCGCTTGAGGTCCGCAAAGGCCGCGTCCGCCTCGGGAGTCCACGCGAACGGCCCTGACCTTTTCATCAGCTTGAAGAACGGTAGCACCCGCTCGCCGAACTTGGAGATGAACCGACCGAGGGAGGCTAGGAACCCTGCCAGCTTCTGCATTTCCTTGAGGGTCCGAGGAGGCTGCATCTGCTCGATGGCGTTAACTTTCTCGGGATTCGCCTCGATCCCCCGATGGGACACGAGGAAGCCAAGCAACTTGCCGGAGGGGACCCCGAAAACGCATTTGTCGGGGTTGAGCTTCAGGTTGATCTTCCGTAGGTTGGTGAAAGTTTCTTTCAAGTCTTTAACGAGCGTCTTGGCCTCGCGTGCCTTGACCACGATGTCATCGACACAGGCCTCCGCGTTCCTGCCCAGTTGGGGCCCCTGCGCGATGTGCATCAATCGCTGGAAAGTGGCCCCAGCACTCCTTAGGCCGAATGGCATGCTCATGTAGCGGAACACCCCATTTGGAGAAATGAAGGCCGTCTTCTCTTCGTCCTCCACAACCATCTTGATCTGATGGTAGCCCGAGAAGGCGTCCAAGAAGCACAAAGGTCGCAGCAGGCGGTAGAATCTACGATCTGGTCAATGCGTTGAAGCGGGAAAGGGTCTTGGGGGCAGGCCTTATTGAGGCTGGTGAAGTCGACACACATCCGCTCCTTGCCGCCCTTCTTGGGGACAATGACGGTGTTGCCAAGACACTGCGGGTGGTGCACCTCATGGACGACCCCCGCCTCTTGTAGCTTTTGCACTTCTTGAACAATAAAGTGGTGCTTTTCTGGCGCCTGACGCCGTGCTTTCCACTTGACGTGACGAGCGCCTCCTCCTGCTCAGGGGCGAGACCGGCGCCGATGGTGAAGGTGTGGCCGGAGTCGCTGCCGTCGAATGGCACTTTCTTAGTCTCAGCTTAGCTCTAAGAGAACAACACCATCTTTCTGACCAGTGCTACCTCGGGGGGCGATGCCTCGCCCTCATCTGCCGGTCGTGCGGCTGCGGCAGCCGCAGTAGCCGCGGAAGCCTTGTATGCATGTCTGAGGCAGCTGACCTTGTCCTTCTCGTCGCACTTGATGGTCAGGACACCGGCGCACCCGGGCATCTTGATGATGTTGTAACCCGGGTGGGTTGCCGCCATGAACTTGGCGAGCGCTGGGTAGCCCAAGATGGCGTTGTACGGGAGGCCGATGTGCGCCACGTCGAAGTCGATGAGCTCCGTGCTGTAGTTGTCACGCGTGCCGAAGGTGACGGGGATGCGTATCTGCCCGATGGGGTCCGCGGTCCCGCCGACTACCCCAGAGAAGGGCCTCGTGGGCTTCAGCTGTCGTAAGGCACCTGAAGCTCCTCGAAGGTCGCGACGGAGATAATGTTGAGCCCCACGCCCCCGTCGATGAGAGTCTTGGTAACCGCGACGTTGCTGATGGTGGGAGTGCACACCATGGGGAGAGTGCCCGCAGTAGCCGCAGATCACGGGTGGTCTCCCACATCGAAGGTGATGCCGCGCCTGGTCCAGCTAGGCGATGGTGTGGACCCGCGCTCCTCGCGGGTGGCCCTTGCCTTGCGGAAGGAGGGCTTGAAGTGGCGGACGTTGGTCGGTGCCTGGGCCCCGCCGAGGATGCACACCACCACGCGTCTCTCCCGGCGCGCCCCGGTGTCCCTGTCGGGCATGAGTGGGGCACCCCGGGGCTCGGCTAAGCCGACACGCCAGGGAAAGCCCGCCATGGCTCCCTCTCGCGATGCTGGAAGACGAGGCGAATGGGAGGGCACGCGGGCTCCCCAGGCCGTCGTCCCAGCTTCGGTGAAGCGGCGTCGACCGCCTCGGCCCACCGGGCCGGCCTGGGCGCTCTGGGCTACCCTGCGCCCCTCACACATACCATGAGCGCCGGCCATGGGGTTGGTGAAGCCGGAGTCAAAACGGAGCTGAAGAACGTCGGCGCACCCCAACGTGGCGCGCCAAATGTCAGATTCGGGGCTCCGCAGACCCAACAAGGTTCGAACACTGGGGTGCGCTCGCTCTCCGGCCATGCTCTACCTCGCAACCTCACGACGGCTCTCCGGTGGTTTTAGCTAGGAAGACGAATAGGGACGCACAGAGTTTACCCAGGTTCGGGCCACCTCGCGGTGTAAAACCCTACTCCTGCTTGGTGGATTGCTTGAGGAGGAGGAATATAAGGCTTGTTCTTGCCCCACGAAAAGTGTGTTCCTCTGTGGGGGCTGGTTCTCCCCTTATATTGGCCCCGGTCCTCTTCCCCCAAAAATATCAGGCGGGAAGGGTTGCCACAACGGCCATTTTGAAAGGGGACAAGGTTGCAGCTTATCCTGACAAAAGGTGGTTTTCGCCTGCTAAAGTTCCCCGTCGTGACGCGCTCGTGGGCTCGGGGGTTACATCTGTCCCACCGAGCCCTTGGTCTTGGTCTCCTTGCACCGGAACGGCAACCTTTGGGGGACGCTTTTGGGGCCCGCGAGCTGGCGCCTCTCCTCTAGCACCAAAGAGGGGATCCTCGCCTTCCGCGCCTGCTGGCGCTGCTGCTGGCACCATTTGGCACAACGTCCGTCACCCATGTGCGGGTGTAGATTGGCAGGGCCCGGCTTGGCTAGCTCCAGGTAGACCCGCCTCCCGAGGGTGCCGTGGTCCGCTTCACGGGGAGACTCCACGAAGTGCCTGGTGGTGATGCCGCCTTGTGCCTCGCGAGGCTACGGCCCTCATGACAACCGGTTCCATGAGGCCTGCCGGTGGGGCCACTCCGCTTTCAAGACGATCTGCACGCCCTGGACCACAGGCAGACGGGCCTGGGCACCCCTAGTCCCAGAGGCCCCACAAGCGGTGTCGCATAAAATAAGCATGCTCATCTAATGACTTTCCCTCACCTAAGCTAGTTGGGTTTTCAGCATGAGCATTAAGGGATCGAACATGATCCAAGTACAAAGCTTTGGCAGTACGGAACACTAGTGGTTCGTCAACATTCGGGGTAGCAAGTACAACTACTTTTTTGGTATTTTTATGCTTCCTTCCCATATCTAAAGATAGAAAAAAAGAACTGAAAATAAAATTACTTAGTGATAAAGCAAACAAGCAAACACTAGAATATCAACCCCACACTATTGCTCCCCGGCAACGACGCCAAAAAAGGGTCTTGATAACCCACAAGTGTAGCGTATCGTTCGTAGCCTTTTTTGATAAGTAAGAGTGTCGAAGCTAATGAGGAGCTAAAGTTAGAATTAATATTCTCTCAAGTTCTATCGACCACCCATACAATTCTATGCGCAAAAATGTTCACTTTACCTAGTACAAGAAATAAACTGCTTTGTAGAAGTTAAATTATAATTTTGCAAGAATAAAATTAGAAGTACTTAGCTAGAATAATACTGCGGATACTTTGCGAGATAATAAAAGTTTTAGTAGAAAGCTTTTGAAACACAGGAGAAAGATTGTCCATAGGGAATTGAATATAAGACGATAGATACTTATCATATGCAATGAGGGAGAGGCATACGCTAACATACTTTCCGTACTTGGATCACATGCACTTATGATTGGAACTCTAGCAAGCATCCGCAACTACTAAAGATCATTAAGGTAAACCCAACCATAGCACTAACGCATCAAGTCCTCTTCACTCCCATATGCAACAACCCCCTTATTCGGGTGTAAGCTTCTATCACTCTAGCCATCCACTATAAGCGAATCATGAACGTATTGCAACACCCACTGATAGGAATACCTCACGTGTGCATGGCATGGAAGGCACCTTCGGACATCACCATATTAACATACAACTCATATCAATCAAACCATACCACAATTAACCCGTAGGACAAAAGAAATCTACTCAAACATCATAGGATAGACACACATCACTGGATAATAATATATATTTAAGCACCATGTTTAAGTAGAGATTACAATGGGGAAAAGGGGTTTTACACTGCTGCATAGAAGGGGAGAGAGTTGGTGGTGACGGCGGCGAAGTTGTTGGTGTAGATCGCCATCACGGGGGTTGCTGCGGCGGCACTCCGACGACACGGGAGAGAGGGGGAGAGATCCCCCTCCTTCTTCTTCTTCCTTGGTCTCCCCCCTAGATGGAAGGAGAGTTCCCCCTCTGTTCCATGGATGCCATGGCTCCCAAAGGGCAAGAGCTTCTCCGAGATTGGATCTCTCTCTCTATGTTTCTCTTCTGCTTTCATGACTGTGTTCTAACCCCTTCACCGTTTCTTAAATATCCGTAGATCCATAACTCCGATTGGGCTGACATTTTGAGGGGATTTTTATCGGGAAATTATCTATCTAGCGGCGAAATTAGGGCCCGAACCGACTTACGGGGTGGTACCAACCCATCAGGGCGCGGCCACCTCGGGTATTGTGTTGCGTTGATTCTTCTTCCCAAAATTCACATATATTCCAAAAAAATCTCTGTAAATTTTTATCGCATTTGGACTCTGTTGCATTTTCTGCAAAACATGCAAAAACAATAGGAACTAGCACTGGATCAGTAAGTTAGTCCAAAAAATATTATATAATGTTGCCAAAAGTATATGAAAGTTGTAGAGTATTGGCATGAAACAATAAAAAATTATAGATATGACAGAGACGTATCAATAATATGTGCAGATCCTTTATCATATTCATTATACCTCTGATCTTGAACATGGTGATGATTTGTGAGTAGTTGCTTTTGTTCTCGAGGACATGGGAGAAGTTTTGTTATATGTAATCATGTAAAGTTGGTATCCGTTGGATATTTTGAAGATATGTATGTTGTTTCTTCCTTTAGTGGTGTCATGTGCATGTAGACAATAGGACACTTCACCATAATGTGCCTATGGGAAGGCATTGTGGAGTAATAAGTAGATGATGGGTTGCTAAAGTGATAGACGCTTAAACCCTAGTTTATGCGTTATTCCATGAGGGGCTGATTTGGACCCACATCTTTCATGCTATGGTTAGATTTATCTTATTTCTTCTTTCGTAGTTGCAGATGCTTGCGAGAGGGGGTAATCATTAGTAGGTTTTTTGTTCAAGTAAGAACATCACCTAAGCACCGGTCCACCCACATATCTAATTATCAATGTAACGAACGCGAATCAACTCAACATGATGAACATGACTAGACAAAAATTTCTATGTGTCCTTGAGAGCACTTTAGTTTATATAAGAGAACTTTCAGGCTTGTCCTTTGCTACAAAAAGGATTGGGCCACCTTGCTGCACACTTGCTACCATTGTTACTTGTTAATTGTTACCAATTATCTTACTACAAAACTATCTATCATTGTTACTCACAACACTTGCAGACAATACCTTGCTAAAAACTGCTTATCATTTCCTTCAGCTCCTCGTTAGGTTCGACACTCTTACTTATCGAAAAGACTACGATTGATCGCCTATACTTGTCGGTCATCAACGATCTCCTCCTTTCCGAAGGAGCCAACCTCCGTGGGTGCATAGGGGCGCAGAGAGCGCGAGTGGCGGTGCGATGAGCCGGCTGAAGAAGAGCTTTCACCTTCTCCGCCTGATGGCACAGAGAACCATGACTTCTATGTCGCCGACAAAGTTGGGGATTCTTTGGGAGGAGAAGGGGCTCCTAGATCATGAAGTGTCGATGTGCATCGCCGGCGCACGGCTTAAATAGCTACTTCAAGGCCATCAAAAGGGTCGGTCAATCCGCTTCAATGCATTGCAACCATGCTTTTAAAATAGCGCGCTATAGTTTAGCTATAGCATTTAGAAGAGGTCATGTGCTATGGATCTTTGGTCCAAACATATAACACACATTTTATATAGCACTCTATAGCATCATTATAGCATTTAGAAGAGGTCTGGCGCTAAGACCCTTAGCATGCTATTTAAAACTATGGGCGCAGCAAGCGGAATTGGTTTCTCGCGATGCGGCGTCCACATTGAAGAGGCGACGCCCTAGAGGTCGCATCCAGCAGCACCGCTCTCCAGTCCATTCAGATTGCTTAGCATCATTGCCTTCAGGTGCATGCTCTGGACCGGCATGAATGTGGCACAGGAAGCGTCTCGCGCATTATATGGAAAGCACGGGAGAGGTGAAAGCTTTTTTGGGTGGGCCAAGGTTGCCATATGTGGGTGTGGCAGCGGCCCAGATGCTCGTAAATCTCCCTAGTTTATCTCGAGCTCGCGGGAAAATTCGCGTCTGGATCGGTCGGCAGACCGATACAGGTCCGCGTTCGATGGAAAAACACCTCTGCACCATGCAGTTCGGACGGTTGCCGACGGTTTGAGAGTCAGCGTTGAAGCTGCCCTAAATACACATATGGCAAAGAACAATTTGAGCAGAGTCCTATAGGATACAACACAACGAGTGCGGCATTTTGGTGACCGGACTCCATGGAGCCCGATTTTTTTAATCAAAAAAATCAAAATTTAAACTTTTCAGTTTCAAAAGAATCTGAAAAAATATGCAAGTATATAAAGATGAAATGCATATGTGTGTAAAAATGCAGGCATACCTTGATGCAAAGTGTGCAAAAAAGTTAAATTCATGGACTTTAAAGATGAATAGTATCATTTGCTGAAAAGCCTCAGATTTGTTTTTTTACCGCCGTCATTTCAACGTATTTCATCCTAAAAATTTACACACATGTACATTATGCCTCCATGTATATGTGTATTTTTCCATAATTTTTTGAGAGGTCAAAATATGAATTTTGAAAATTGTAAATGGTGGCCTCCATGGAGCGGCCTCCAAAGCAATTTTCAAGGTATATTTTACGGTGCATTGCAATACACGAGAGCACGTGTATTATATGAGTGGTTCAACGAATGATATTAATTAGGCCTTATTAAAGCCAAATGGCATTTTCGACCTAAAAATTATTAAAGTTTAGGACGGCCCGATCAAATCGAGGGGTATCATTGTCCTAAACATTCGAAGTAAGTTAATTGCATCAACATAGCACTTAATTACTAAACGACATCGTCATTGTGTGTGGTCATTTGAATTTTTGTTAGAGCGGTTCCTCAGCTCCTCTTGAACCCTAGCCTCCGGCGAACACATCGCTGCCCTCGATCACCACCGATTAGCGTCGCGCACACTCGTTGAGCCTCTCCCTTCTCCTCCTCCTCCCCATCCCTCGCCCGTGACCCCCCTCGGGTTATGCAGCGCCAGATCTTCTGAGGAGCCGCCTAATGCCCTCCTTCCCCAATTGGAGGGCCCTTACCCGACAAGAAGCCAGATCATCGTCATCGCCGTCCATCGCTCCGGATCTTCGCAACGACCTCTCAGATGTGTGCCGTCACGATCTCTCGTCTTGTCTGGTCCCTTTTGCATAGTACCGATAGGATCAAATTTTATTAGGGTTTAGGATATGTAATGTGAGAAACTTGTGAGTAGATTTCTATTGAAAGGAAGTTTAATTTGGATTTATTTAGGACATCTTTTGGACTTAGTTTGGGTTATGTGGCATGAGAAAGTTATCAGCAGATTTGGATTCAAAGAAAGTGTAGTTTGGATTTAGTTATGACATATTTTGGATTTAGTTAGGAGATATTCTGTAATGTGAGAAAGTTCAAGCTAGATTTTGATTGAAAGGAAGTATAATTCGAACTTAGTTAGGACATATTTTGGACTTTGTTTGGGTTCTGTGGAATGAGAAAGTTGTCAGCACATTTGGATTCAAAGAAAGTGTAGTTTGGATTTGGGTTATGACATATTTTGGATTTAGTTAGGAGATATTTTGTATTGAGTTTTGAGTTATTTTGGATTTAGTTAGGAGATATTTTGAATTCATTTTGGAGTTATTTTGGATTTAGTTAGGAGATTTGATCTATGAGGGTGGATTTATCAGGGCGTGATTACTCACGGCATTTGAAGGATTAGTCACGACATTTTGGATTTAGTTAGGGCATATTTCATTTAGGTAGAGGCTTTGAAGGACTGAGATAGGTACATGAATCCGAACTGAAAAATTGTTTCAATTATTTAAGTATAGTAGTGCATAATTATTTTGTATGCTATCCATTCGTAACATTGTCTATGTGTTTTTGTTAGCAGCATAACGACATGAATGATAAAGGTAACCGGGGCAAAAACATGGGCGATTAAGGCAAGGTAACATGGACATGGGTGATAGAGGCAAGGAAGGCAAAGACATGAATGATAATTAAAATGAGGATGTAGGCATGGACAACAAAGGAATGGATGGTAAATACATGGATGATAAGGACAACAAGTATGCATGCAAGGATGGCATAGACATGGATGGTAAAGACATGGATGATGTAGGCATGCAAGGCAAAGGAATTAAAGGCATGGGTGCTACAGACGTACATATAGACCTGAATGAGTATATGTAATACATAGAGATCGTGAAGAAGACTTTCATGACTGAGGAACAGGCCTACATGTTCTACGTAGACTTGATGTCTACTACACAACTTTATCCTTGTAGACGTTGTTGGGCCTCAAGTGCAGAGTTTTGTGGGACAGCATTAAATTTCCCTCAAGTGGATGACCTAAGATTTATCAATCCGTGGGAGGTGTAGGATGAAGATGGTCTCTCTCAAACAACCCTGCAATCAAATACAAGAATTCTCTTGTGTCCCCAACACACCCAATACAATGGCAAATTGTATATGTGCACTAGTTCGGCGAAAAGATGGTGATACAAGTGTCGTATGGATAGTAGAAATAGATTTTTTATAATCTGGATAAAAAAACGGCAAGGTAACAAGTACTAAACAACGATCAAAACGTTAAATAAATGCTTGGAAATAAGTCCTAGGGTTCATACTTTCACTAGTGCAATCTCTCAACAATGCTAACATAATAGAATCATATGATCATCCCTCAATGTGCAACAAAGAATCACTCCAAACTTCATAAGTAGCAGAGAACATAAGATGCAATTGTTGTAGGCAGCGAACCACCTCAACGTTATCTTTTCAAATCAATACATTGAGCTATTCCTATAAGTGTCACAAACAGCCCTAGAGTTCGTACTAAAAGAACAACTATGATACATATCAATTAACCCTAATGTCACCTATATACTCCAATGCCACCTCAAGTATCCGTGGGTTAATTAGTCGACATGCATAAAAAAAATTCAGATTCATCATATTCAATCCAACACAAAGAACTTCAAAGAGTACCCCAAGATTTCTATCGAAGAAAGTAGGACAAAAATGTGTATCAACCCCTATGCATAGATTACCCCATTGTCACCACGGGAACTAGACGATTACCCGCGCGTTGCGGTGGGAATATGTGGTTCAGAATTTTAAACAGATGATTTATTTACAACTAGTGATGCAAAAATAGAGAACCATAGCTAACCGGTTATTAGTTGTTATATATGTCGCAATGATTACCATGGAGGTCACAACAATAGGGGATGAACATAGCATTGTTAATGTGAAATCAAAAAATGATTTGGAACGTCAGACCTTTAAAAGATCCGAATACAGTGATGCAGAAGGTAATTTAGCATTTAAGTAGTACTTATGAGGAAATAGATTAAATCACCTTAGCCTAATATGTATGAATAAACCTTCCGCTTCATCGATTCTGCTCTCTTTAGTTAACAATAACGAAAGAACAACAAATAATAGACACAAAGAGATGGACTACTGGACTGCTCCTTTAAGTATATATATCAAAATTCTCTGAGAAAAACCAATCAAGGGGAGTATATACCAATAATAACAGTGGCCTTCACATTCAATAATTTGGAAAAATCCCATTCACCTTGCTGACTGAACATTGAAACCAAAGATACAGGAGTTTAGCTTACCCATTGCAATGAAATCCCACAAGCTTCCGGCTCTAGTGATGTTGAAAGTCTTGAGACAACATAAGAGAAATGAGGTATCCTTACTGCAAAGAGCTCTCTTCTTCCTCTTCTGTCACACGTCACGCAGACCGACTCAACACGCTCCATACCAGAGCAAAGGAAGGATGGCTGAGGGGCTCCACCACAGGACAACAACAAGAGTTCTTGATGGTGCCACGACAACGCGGAATGGGGTGTGGATGGAAGCGCAGCGGGGTGAAGTGTGTACAGACAACCGGAGGTTGCTGGCCGAGCAAAGGCTATGCGTGTACCAACGATGCCCTGCACCCTGTAGGAGTATGATGATTCCTTGCTGGTGCCACGACGGCTAGGACTGGGGCTTGGAGGGCAGCACAGCCGGATGAAGTCTAGCCCATACGGGTGCCAAGGATGTGTTGTAGGCATGTGGCGGTTCTTTCTAGGTGTGGCGTGGTGGCGAAGCTTCCACCCCTATCCTGGCGTCGAGGTCACTCGCCCCGGAGCTCCGTTTCGATGGTGCACTGATTTAATTAAGTGAATGGGTGGGAAGACAGAACATGCACCGTCAGGTTCTATGTTCCTCTTCTAGTTATAAGTTGCCTCGTTTGTTAGGAAGAGGAAACGTTTGGTCGCTTCGGTGTCTAGCATGGCTGCGCATCTCCCATGATTTGATAGTTTTTCATTTCGATGATGTGGCAGATTTGTTAATTAAAGAATGTCACGTTTTTGCTAAGGGGGCACATGCATGGCGGTTATGGTGGTAAAGTGCAACATGATGGCCGATGTGGCATGTGTGACGATGTGGATGATTTGCATGTTGAGATAAATCAAGTAGTGGGGATAAATCTCTTAGGTATATAAGATCCACAAGTTGAGTACCAAAACATATATCAAGTGAATCAATAAAACACCCCATTGTCACCACGGGTATAAACATGCAAGACATACATCAAGTGATCTCAAATCCAATATTCCATCCAACATAACAAAATATAAAAGGGAAAGATTCAATTCATCACATCAAGATAGCAAGGGACAAACACCATATGATCCGACTATATCAACAAAGCCCATGATACATCAAGATCATGACATCTCAAGAACACAAGAGAGAGAGAGAGAGATCAAACATATCGCTACTAGTACATACCCTTAGCCCCGAGGGTGAACTACGCCCTCCTCATCATGGACACCGCCGGGATGATGAAGATGGCCTCCGATGATGATTGCCCCTCCTGCAGGGTGTCAAAAAAGGGCTCCAGATGAGTTTTCTTCGGTATAGAGGCTTGCGGCTGCGGAGCGGAAGTTCTAGGTTAACTTCTCGGGGTTTCTGGATTTATAGGATTTTTCAGCGTTGGAATCACGCGCAACGGAGCCACCAGGTGGTCCCAAGCCATCAGGGCGCGACCAAGGGGTGGGCTCGCTATATTTGCTTGCCACCAATAGGTAGCCCCCTCCGATGGTTTTTCCCTCTAGTATTTCTTATTTGCCCCAGAAATAATCGTCAAAAAGTTTTGGAGGATTCCGAGAACTTTTTTTTTCTGCCGAAAAAACAACACCACGGTAATTTTGCTGAAAACAACGTCAGTCCAGGTTAGTTCTAATTAAATCATATAAAGTGCATCAAAACCATATAAAAGTATTGTAAACATGGGTAAATATGGCATGAATACTTCATAAATTATCGATACGTTGGAGACGTATCAAGACTACGCAAGAAAAAAAGGTTTTGGTGTTAGAAAGGATGATCCGAAGTACAGTGGTTCAAAACAAAATGCATACCGACAGACGTACAAGTGCCGCAAACAAGGATGGCAGGACTTAAGCACTTTAATAGATCCGAAAGAAAAAGAACACCAAGTGGTCTTTCTCGATGTTGGTGTCCCGCTCTTTTTTAGGTTGAGCTACAAGATAGCAGTGGCTTGTGGTTTCTCAAGAATTTTGTGGACAAGCATAACCATCTGTTTGTCCCTCCTGACCTGACTCCCTACTTATCGGCTCATCGTAGAATAATTGACTCGCAAAAGGCGGATGTCATTGAGTATGCTCCCGGTGGACGTCGAACGCAGCAGATTATGAATGTAATGGAGAAGAACGCCAGAGGTCCCGACAAGCTTGGATTTATAGATCGGGACCTATATAACCATGTTTCAATCCAGAAGATTCGCAAGATAGATGGCAGTGATGCTTCATTTGTGCTCACCTATATGATAGCACAGAAAAAAGCAGACCCGGGATTCTTTTTCAAATACACAAAAGACAACGAAGGCCATTTGAGGAACATATTCTGGGTTGATTCACAATCTTGGATCGACTATGTTGCCTTTCGTGGCATCATGGTGTTCGATAGTACATATCGGTCTAACAAGTACATGCTTCCGTTTGTCTCATTAGTTCGTCTGAACCATCACCGCGGCACAGTTGTGTTTGGGGTCGGTCTACGAGACAGTTGGATCATACCAGTGGCTTCTTCATGTATTTTTGGAGGCAATGTCCCAGAAGCAACCCACTTCAGCAATCACCGATGGGGAAGGTTTGATGGCTACAGCAATAGCTACTGTCTGGATGGACACAAATCATCGTTTGTGCATGTGGCATATCGAGGAGAATATGGTGATGCACCTCCGGATGGAAAAGCTCGAGGAATTTAGGAAATTCATTTACCGTCGTTGGGTTGTTGATGAGTTTGACAAACAATGGGAGGCTTTTAAGGTTCGGTTCAAAGTAAAACCAACGGGGAGGGTTAACAGGATGAATGAGCTGAGACACAAGTGGGCCGCGGCGTACACAAAGGGTAGATATTTCCTTGGCATGATGACTAATCAGAGGAGTGAGTCTCTCAACCCAAGGCTTCATGTGCACCTGAACAGGAGCATGAAACTTGTTGATTTGTTGTAGCATGTTGAGCATTGTGTATAGATAATGCGTCAGAATGAAGCAGCATTAGACGCAGTAGAGGCACATACGATACCCTTCGCTAAGCTTAGTGCACACCCTTTGGAGATTGATGCCTCTTATATTTATACTCCTGTGATGTTTGCAAAGGTAAAGCGTCAGATTGTCGAAGGAACAAATTGGCAGGTCGCAGAAAGGGTGGGTTGTGATCGTTTGGTAAAGTATGGAGTTTTGTGCAAATTCCCATATGCCAAGGATGCTAGATAATTGCAAGGTAAGGATGGTAATGACTTGAATGCTAAGGTTCCTACAGAATTGGAGGGTAAGGACGGTGAGGACTTGGATGCAAAAAACTTGATGGTAATGATCCCAATGGCTTGGAAGGTAAGGATGGTTAGGACTTGGATGCAGAAAAGTTGGATGGTGAGGATCCCAATGACTTGGAAGGTAAGGATGATGAGGAGTTGCATGCAAAAAAGATGGATGCAAAAGGCACATATGCTAAGTTTGCGGATGTTAGATATCACGTGACTTCTCTGTTCAGAGGAGCAAGAATGGATGATGTAGTTCGTAAATGTAGAAAGATGGAAAGTGAGGATTACCCATGTGCACATATATTTTGCGGTCTGGATCATCTTGGTGTACGCACATTTCCAACAATTTTTATGAAGAAAAGATGGACAATGCATGCGAAGTCTGCATTCCCTTCTTCGAGGACTACAAATACTCATGTATGGTCTGAGCACATGAATAAGTATCATCAACTACTCAACATGGCTAGTGATGCTTTATTCACAGCCTCGGCTAGCAATTCACAGTCAGAACATGTGATGGAGTTCCTCCAGAGTATATTGGTTGACGCAGGAAAAACTGATTTGGAAGACCAAAAATCGTTTGTTCCTTTGCTGGCATACTTCTTTGCTGCTCGAGAATGCTGCACTGATAACGTGTAAAACCGAATCAAAATAGATCTAAAAGGGAGACCAACTACCGAAGAATCCAATAAGAGAATTAAATCTAGGCGCGAGCGGGTGAGAAAGAGAAAAAAAAAGTTAGTGCAACAAAGAAGCACAATTCATTGTTCATTTCTATACATGCTTACAGTGTAATATGTTCTTCGGGAGAGTGTTCAAATGTTTTTCTTCAATTTACATAGGAAAGATTTGGGGAAATCAAAGGGCACAAGGTGGAGGAAGAGAAAAGGGAAAGATATTGATACAGAAGAAGAGACAGATTTAGATACAGAAGAAGAGACAGATTCACATACATAAGAAGAGGAAGATTCAGATGCAGAAGAAGAGGAAGATTCAGATGCAGATGTAGAGAAAGATTCAGATGTAGAAGATGGTGGGTTGCGGAGGGGTAGGAAGAGACCATTGAAGGATGGTAGGCTGCGGAAGGGTACGAAGATACCATTGAAGGATGGTAGGTAGCGGAAGGGTAGGAAGAGACCATTGGAGGATGAAAAAGAAGACTATGCAAAACCAAACGAGTGGGCGTTTACCGATGTGATGCGCAAGAGTGCTGGAAATGTCAAAGCTGGGAGGAAGAAAATGCAAGATGACAAGAAGGTGCCTGCTAGGAATGTTTCAACAAAGGGTGCGTGAAGAAAACCAATGAAGTTAGCGCCTCTAGTTACATGTCTGCTCTACAAGTCATGTCTTTGTTAGTACCGTGTTGATGTTTCTTAACCTTTTCAGGAGAGTCTCTAGGAAGGGCGGTAAAGAAGAACAGGTCAAAGGTGTGATGAAGACAAACATGCCTGCTAAGAATGTAGCAAAGGTTGTGGGAATAAGAGCTGTGAAGTTAGCTTCTACAACTATGAAGAGAAAATAAGTGAAGTTGGTGTATTTTGTGTTCATGTCTAATGTACATGTTCAAATCTTCTTTGCTATCCTATTAACAAATGTTGATTCATGCATGAAGGAAAAAGTGAAGTCGAGAAATGATGTTTAGGTTCACAGGGTCACACAGATTTCTGGGGTGAAAAGATTGAGAACAAAATGAATTAGACAGATTTCCGTGCGGTGATCCACCTTGTTTTGGATGTATTTGACCTATTTTGATGCACTGACACTATTTGTGTGAATTCCTAGTTTGGTTGGTAGCCTCATTTTAATAAGGAATAATCGAGACGGAAGCCTAGTTATGATTTATCAACACATTGACGGATTGAAATATTCAAACCATCCAATAATGCATTTTTAGTGAAGTTGGTTTTATCTATTTATATAATTTTTTTACTGAAATTTGGTCAGAGTTTAGTCAAATTTGAGACTTGAAATACAAAATAGAAACCTCATTTCTATAAATTTGAAAATAGCATGTTGGATTTTCTCAAAAACCTATTATTATGAGCACAAAATTTCAAATTTGTATCAAAATAGAAACCTCGTTTTTCAATTAATATAAAAATGAGAAATATTTCAAAATAATCTTGATAAATATTGATTTTGAAAAATAAGCATACTGATTTCAAAATGCTGATTTAAAATTTTCATGCTGATTTAAAATTAGCATGCTCATTTGAAAACACTGATTTGAATTTTTTTGCTGATTATAAATTGAGATGTTGTTTTAAATATGTTGTTTTTAAAATGACATGCCGACTTCAAAAATAGCATGTTGTATTTAAAATATCATGCTGTTTTTAAAATAGTATCTTGATTTCAAAATGATATACTGTTTTTAAAATAGCATGATGCTTTAAAAAATAGCATGCTATTTTGAATATGCTATTTTTAAAGTAGCATGCTGTTTTTAAAATAGCATGCTATTTTAAATATGTTGTTTGTAAAAATAACATGCTATTTTTAAAAATGATGTGATGCGTAATTTAAAAATAACACGTTTTTTTAAATAAGATGCTTTTAAAATAATAAAATGATATTTTAAAAAATGTTGTTTTTAAAAATAACATGTTGTTTTTAAAAATAACATGCTTTTTAAAAAAAATAACATGATCTTTTTAAAATTAAGATGTTCTTTTTTAAAATAACATGTTGTTTAATAAAATAAAATGATGTTTTTAAAAATGTTGTTTTGAAAAATAACATGCTCTTTTTAAAAATAACATGCAGTTTTTAAATATGCTATTTTTAAAAAAACATGATGTTTTTAAGAATAGCATGCTCTTTTTAAAATAACATGTTTTGAAAATAGCATGCCGGTTTGAAAATAACAGAAACATCAGTTTTGAAATATGAAAGCTTTCACCCGCAAGTTTTTGCACTATTTTTTTTTCAATGAATTTTTTCTACAACACATACTAGCCAACACATACAAACCTCATTTTCAAAATAACTTGTACAAACCTCTATTATATTGTAACAGAGGGGAGCTTGCGGTTGATGGAACAATGAAATGAGGCCCAACGATTGATTATTATTGTCAAAGAGAATATATTCCTTTTTTGCACAATCGTACATGATACATTCTCTTCGGTAATTTGGGAATCCTTGTTATACACCATTATGCGATCTGAAAAGGAAAATAGCAGTCAGTGTGTTGTTATGACTCCCTATAAATAGGAATCCTTTGGAACCTCCCAGATCGTACTTCGCCCTTCTACATCGCCCAAACCGAGAATCCCAGGAAAGCAGGACCGAAGGACGGAGCGAACGATGAATCCTCTGGTAACTCGCCACGATCTTCCTCCCATGATCTACTGCTGCAACCCCAGCTATTTGCCTAACACGATCTTCCTCCCACGATCTCTTAATGGAAACCCACCTTTTTTTTGCCACGATCTTCCACCTACGATCTTTTACTGGAACCCTAGTTTCGGTTGATGTACTCGTGTTGTAAACAAACTAACTCTTGTGTAGAGCGCAATTTTTATGTTGGTATATATTAGATGTAGTTGTTTCTATGAATGTTTAAACGTATACCATGCTGAATCTAATCACAATATTTGCACATCCATGGAACTCAGGATGCTTCTTTGCTGCCATATGAGAAGTTCATAGATGGATTAAACATGCAACAAAGGATGTACATCAAGTTGATAGGACTGGGTGAACTTCTCAAGACACCTCACATAAAAATTAGACGTGTAGTGTTTCAGGCCATCGCTAATTCATATGATGAAGAGTAGGATGTCTTTATCATTAATGTGACACCATGTAGAATCACACTAGAAGATGTGGCGCATACAATAGGCAAGCCCTGCATGGGGAAGAAGCACGTCCCTTCAAATCTTGATGATACTATGGAGTTGTGGAAGAAACTGAAAGACCGTAATGACATCAAAATAACTTTCAAAGGATTACTAGCCAAGATTAAAGATGACATTGAGAGGGCGGCCGATGATACGTCCATTTTGCATCATGATTTCCTACTGTTATTTACTTTGTCTTGTTGAATAATAATGCTTTGGGGAGTGATTCTAATGCCTTTTCTCTCATAATATGCAAGGTTTACACAAAGAGGGAGAATACCGGTAGCTGGAATTCTGGACCCAAGAAAAGCACGTCAGAGATACCTATCCTGCACAAATCCAATGAAGCTAAAACTTTACGGAGATTATTTTTGGAATTAATAAAAAATACTGGAGCAAAAATCTACCGGAGGGGGGCCAGCTGGTGAGGAGCACCCACCAGGGCGCGCCAGGCACCCCCTGGCGCGGCCTGGTGGGTGGTGCTCACCCTGGCCCACCTCCGGAGCCCATCTTCTGGTATATATTCCCAAAAAACCAAAAAATATGAGGAGGAGGACTTTCGGTACGAAGCGCCTCCGCCTCGAGGCGGAACTTGGGCAGGAGCACTTTGGCCCTCCGGCGGAGCGATTCCTCCGGGGGAACTTCCCTCCCGGAGGGGGAAATCTAAGCTATCGTCATCACCAACACCCCTCTCATCTTTGGGAAGACAATATTCATCAACATCTTCAACATCACCGTCTCCTCTCATCTTTGTACCGGAACCTCAGATTGGTACCTGTGGGTGACTAGTAGTGTTGATTACCTTGCGTAGTTGATTACTATTTGGTTTATTTGGTGGAAGATTATATGTTCAGATCCATTATGCTATTCATTACCCCTATGATCTTGAGCATGGTTATTATTTGTGAGTAGTTACCTTTGTTCTTGAGGTCAGGGGAGAAGTCATGTTGCGAGTAATCATGTGAATTTGATATGTGTTCGATATTTTGATGATATGTATGTTGTGATTCCCTTAGTGGTGTCATGTGAACGTCGACTACATGACACTTCACCATTCATGGGCCTAAGGGAATGCATTGTGGAGTAGTTAAAAGAAGATGGGTTGCTAGAGTGACAAAAGCTTAAACCCTAGTTTATGCGCTACTTCGTAAGGGCTGATTTGAATCCACATGTTTAATGCTATGGTTAGACTTTGTCTTAATACTTTTCTCGTAGTTGCATATGCTTGCGAGGGTTTAATCATAAGTAGGTTGTTAGTTCAAGTAAGAACAGCACCTTAGCACCGGTCCACCCACATATCAAATTATCAAAGTAGCGAACACGAATCAAACCAACATGATAAAAGTGACTAGACGAAATTCCCGTGTACCCTCAAGAACACTTTGCCTATAACTAGTGATTGTTCTGGCCTGTCCTTTGCCTCCAAAGGATTGGGCTATCTTGCTGCACCTTGTTTACAGTTACCGTTACTTGCTCGTTACAAATTACCTTGCTATCAAACTATCTATTACCTACAATTTCAGTGCCTGCAGAAATTACCTTGCTGAAAACTGCTTGTCATTTCCTTCTGCTCCTCGCTGGGTTCGACACTCTTACTTATCGAAAGGACTACGATTGATCCCCTATACTTGTGGGTCATCAAGACTCTTTTCTGGTGCCGTTGCCGGGGAGTGAAGCGCTCTTGGTAAGTGGAAATCAGTTAGGAAAAACTTATACTACGTGCTGAAATTTATTGCTACTTGCTACTATGGAGAACAATCCTATGAGGGGTTTGTTCGGGGTATCTTCACCTCAACCGGAACCACAATTAGTTACCTCTCAACCTACAACACCTACTGAAAATGTTGCTTATGAAATTCCTTCGGGTATGCTAGAACACTTGCTTCCAGGAGATGGAACTGAACATCGTGATATGCATCTCTTATATGTGAACGAAATATGTGGATTATTTAAGATTGCAGGTTTACCCGGAGATGAAGTTAAGAAGAAGGTTTTCCCTTTATCTTTGGAGGGAAAAGCATTGACATGGTATAGGCTATGTGATGATCTTGGATCGTGGAACAGGAATCGTTTGCAATTGGAATTCCATCAAAAGTTTCATCCTATGCATCTAGTTCATCGTGATCAGAATTATATATATAATTTTTGGCCTCGTGAAGGAGAAAGTATCGCTCTAGCTTGGGGGAGGCTTAAGTCAATGTTATATTCATGCCCCAATCATGACATTCCGAGGGAAGTTATCATTCAGAATTTTTATGCTCGGCTTTCTCATAATGATCAATCCATGCTCGATACTTCTTGTGCTGGTTCTTATATGAAGAAGACTATTGATTTCAAGTGGGATCTCTTGGAAAGAATTAAACGCAACTCTAAAGATTGGGAACTCGACGAAGGTAATGAGTCAGGTATAAAGCTTGAATTTGATTATGTTAACTCTTTTATGAATACAGATACTTTTCACAAGTTTAGCACTAAATATGGACTTGACTCTGAGATAGTAGCCTCTTCTGCGAAGCTTTTGCTACAAACGTTGACCTCCCTAAGGAGAAGTGGTTTAAATATCATCCCCCTGTTAAAGAAGAAATTAAAGAACCGGTCATAGCTAAAGAAGAAACCATCTTTTACAATGTTGATCCAGTTGTGCCTACTGCTTATATTGAAAAGCCACCTTTCCCTGTTAGGATAAAGGAACATGCTAAGGTATCAACCGTGGTTCGTAAGAGTAATATAAAAGCCCCTAAACCTCCTGAGCAAATTAAAGTAGAACCCAGTGTTGCTATGGTTAAAGATCTCTTGGAAGAAAATATTGATGGGCATGTCATTTACCTTTGTGATGAAGCTGCTAGAATTGCTAAGCCTGATAAGAAAGATAAACATAGACCTATAGAAGGCTGGCCCGTTGTCTCAGTTAAAATAGGAGATCATTGCTACCATGGTTTATGTGATTTAGGTGCTAGTGTGAGTGCTATCCCTTTTTCCTTATACCAAGAAATTATGAATGAAACAGCACCTGCTGAAATGGAAGATATTGATGTTACTATTAAACTTGCTAATAGAGATACTATCACACCACTTGGGATTGTTAGAGATGTTGAAATCTTGTGTGGGAAAGTAAAATACCCTACTGATTTTCTAGTTCTTGGTTCCCCACAAGACGACTTTTGTCCCATTATCTTTGGTAGACCTTTCTTGAGCACCGTCAATGCTAAGATAGATTGTGAAAAACAAACTGTCGGTGTCAGTTTTGGTAATGTGTCTCATGAGTTTAATTTTTCCAAGTTTAGTAGACAACCTCGTGATAAAGTGTTACCTAGTGAAGATGAAATAATTGGTCTTGCTTCTATTGCTATGCCTCCTACTGATCCCTTAGAACAATATTTGCTCGACCATGAAAATGATATGCACATGCGTGAAAGAAATGAAATAGATCAAATTTTCTTCGAACAACAACCTCTCCTGAAACACAATTTGCCTATTGAAACCCTTGGAGGTCCTCCTCCACCTAAAGGTGATCCTGTGTTTGAATTGAAACAATTGCCTGACACTTTGAAGTATGCTTATCTTGATGAGAAAAAGATATATCCTGTTATTATTAGTGCTAACCTTTAAGAACATGAAGAAGAGAGATTATTGAAAGTTCTAAGGAAGCACCGGGCTGCTATTGGATATACTCTTGATGATCTTAAGGGCATTAGTCCCACTCTATGTCAGCACAAGATCAATATGGAACCAGATGCTAAACCCGTTGTTGATCACCAACGGCGGTTGAATCCTAAGATGAAAGAAGTGGTAAGAACTGAAATATTAAAGCTTCTGGAAGCAGGTATAATCTATCCCATAGCTGACAGTAGATGGGTAAGTCTCGTTCATTGTGTCCGAAAGAAAGGAGGTATTACCGTTGTTCCTAATGATAAGAATGAACTCATTCCACAAAGAGTTGTCACTGGCTATAGAATGGTAATTGATTTTAGAAAATTAAATAAAGCTACTAGAAAAGATCATTACCCTTTGCCTTTCATTGATCAAATGCTAGAGAGACTATCTAAGCACACACACTTTTCTTTCCTAGATGGATATTCTAGTTTCTCTCAAATACCTGTGTCACAATCTGTCGGTGTACTAAAGTATGGGTCTTTTTAGTACCCCTTACTTGTGCATGGGCAGTTGTAGCTGTACCGCGGCAAGCCTTGCTGGGGGATAGCTAGGAGTAATCACAAGACTAAGATGCCAAGAAGGCGTTCAAGTCAATGATCAGACAGAAGACCAAAGGGTTGCGGAGGCCCGGCAAGACCCTTGCCGGCAAGGGCTCGCACCCGGCAAGGCCCGGTCCCGGAAAGCCCCGGGTCCGGCAAGGATTCAGCCCCGGCAAGGCTCTGCACAGTGCAGCGCTATCGCTCCAGTGCAGCGGCCAGCCTTGTCGTTTAGGGCTTGTCCTCATGATGACGTGGCGTAATGCTGGCCACGAGATGCTTAAGCGGTGCTGATGGGATGGCTGCTTTTCCCATCCCCCGTAAAGCTTTTCCAAGCCCAAGACGCTAAGGGACACCTTGACGGACACCTCACGGTGCATTTAATGAGTTTGTCCCAGGCCGTCAGGGTTAGGTATGATAACACTGTAGCTACTTTCCACCTCATGCCTTATCTCGTACACCACTGTGGTAGCCCCTTTGACTCATATATAAGGAGGCCCGAGGTGTACAGAGAGGAGGAGATTGGACCCGTTCTGCATACGTAGCTGCTACTGTAGCTCCCGGAACTTGGCCAAGAACATCTAATGTAATACAATCAAAGCAGGAGTAGGGTTTTACGCATCCGTGCGGCCCGAACCTGGGTAAAATCCCCCGTGTGCTGTTCGTTAGATCTGCTCTTTGTGCAACCCTCTCCCCTTGCCGAACCGTAAAGGGATCTCCTTGATCCCATAGGTGTCCGTTTCCCACAACATCTTTGGCGCGCCAGGTAGGGGGTGATCGAGGTTGTGCGAACCTGATCTAGCGATCAGCGCATCAGATCTTTGATCATCTTCACCACCATGGCTCCCAAGAAGAAGGGTTTCACGGCGGTTGGTCCATCTGCATCCGTCGTGCCTGATGCTGCGCGCACAGGCGACGGGGTAGACGTGGGTGGAGGAGGCGGAGGCTCCGAGCTTCCACGGCGTTCCGGCGATCCGAGCCGGACGAGCAACAGGTCCAAGGATGGAGCTGCGCAACCCGTGGGTGGTGCAGCGACTTCCAAGGATGTAGCCGCGCCTTCCAGGACGACCACGCTGGCGCATGCACCGCGACCTTCTCAGGACGCGCATGACGTGCAGCACCGTGACGTCGGTGGATCCAAGCATCCCCATGGGAAAACCCCTGCACATCACTCTCAAGATGCGCGGGGCCAAGATCCACGCCAGCGCGCTGGTGGAAGCCGCGCACGGGTGCAGAGTCCTGATGATGCTCCTTCTAACCCTGTTAGGAGTTTGAGCACCTCACGTTCTTCGCACCTGTCGCCGCCGCCTACGCCAGCGGAGGCGTTGGCGCGAGCTCAGCTGCTCCTAGACTTCCCTCCTGCCACGGAAAAGCTAGACGAGTGGCGAGCCACTATCCAGAGCCTCCTCAGCCTGGCTGACAATGGTAGACCGCAGCAGGGTGAACCCTCACGGCTGCAGTCGTCTAGGCTGGTGCGTGGCGATGGAGAGAAGACCGGAGCTGGGACGACTACGTTGCGTTCCCCTCCGCTGCATCAAGAGCGGTCGTTAACTCGACGGACCAGCGCCCGTGAGGATGATTCCACGGCGTCATCTGATCCGCGGCTTCGCCGCGATCAACGTCACGTTCTTCGGGAACGGAAGAAGGAGGACGCTCGAATCACCATCGCACGCCGAAGGGAAGCGCGTTGCCAGTCTGACAAGCGCGCTGGGACCGCTGTTGACGAGCCCGCGTCAGGGTACCCTGGCTGCCTACCTTACGAGGTGGGTTGTCCAGCGTTTACTCGTGAGCTGCGGCAAGTCCAGTGGCCCAGCTCCCGCTCCTTCAAGCCGGAAGTACCGGAGAAGTATGACGGCAAGACCCATCCGTCCGAGTTCTTGAGCATCTACACCATCGCGGTGCGGGCTGCCGGGGTTCGTGACGATAAGGTGCTGGCCAACTACTTTCCGTTGGTGCTGAAGCCCAACGTTAGATCGTGGTTGATGCACCTGCCCGAGAATTCCATTTCTTCTTGGGCCGACCTGTGCCACCAGTTTGTTGGCGCCTTCACCGGCGGCCATCAAGCTCCTGGCCAGGAGGGTGATTTGCATATCATCCCCCAGAAAGAGGGCAAAAGTTTGCGCAAGTATATCCAAAGGTTCAGTCGCGTCCAGCACAACATTCCTGACGTTCACCCCGCCGCCGTCATCAGCGCCTTTCATCAGAATGTGCGCAATCGTAAAATGCGGGAGGAGCTGGCGATCAACAAAGTCAGAGATGTCGCCGAGCTCTACGCTTTGGCCGACAAGTGTGCACGGGCAGAGGAAGGAAGAAGACTCCCCGGCGAGAACGCTGGCGCCGAAGTCGACTCCGAGAGCGAAGACGCTCCTGCCCCGGCAAAGAAGGGAAAGCGGAAGAACAGGAAGCGCAAAGGCAAGGCCGTGCTTGCCGTTGAAGGTTCCGGCAACACCGGCACCACCAAGAAGTCCAAGACCGACGACCCCGGCAAGGAGATTGCCGGGTGTGCGGCATGTCAGGCCTTGGCGGCTGCCAACAAGCCAGAAGGATCCGGCAAGCAGTACTGCAAGATCCACCGTACCACGGGCCATGATCTCCAAGACTGCCGGCAAGTGGAGGAGCTTGTCGAGAAGCAGCGCGCCGACTACGAAAGGCGCGACAAGGAGAGAGCCCAAGATGGTGCCGGAGGGTCTGGCAGGAAACGCGGTCGAGGACGTCGCCGCGGCAAGCCCAGGCAGCAGCAAGAGAAGCCTGCCCGGGGCCGTGACAAGAAGGAAGGGGATGAAGATGAAGAGGAAGATGATGGCAAATCTAGTGAGCGAGAGTTCCAGAAGGCAACGTAGGTTATGTGTGTCGATGGAGGCGCTTCGTTGCATTTCTCTCACCGCCAACTCAAGCGGTGGGCACGTGAGATTAATGCGGCAGAACCCTCTATTGGTGCCCATAAGCCACTGAGGTGGTCCCACACGCCCATCATTTTTGATGCAGAGGACCACCCAGACCGCACAACCGCGGTCGGGTGCCTGCCGCTGTTGGTCTCACCAACAGTTTGCAACCTCAAGGTAACACAAATGTTGGTTGACGGTGGGGCCGGCCTGAACTTGATCTCACCGGACGTCATCAAGAGGCTGCAGATTCCTGACGAGGACCTTAAGGAGACAGGCTCTTTCCAAGGGGTCAATCTGGGAAGGAACCAGCCGAAAGGCAAGATCACGCTGCCGGTAACATTTGGCAGCGAGCTGAACTTTAGGACGGAGAAGGTCGTTTTCGACATCGCCAAGATTCTGTTACCTTATAATGGAATCCTTGGCCACCCAGCGCTGGCTAAGTTCATGGCGGCCTCTCACTACGCCTACAACGTCTTAAAGATGCCCGGCCCAATGAGCGTCATCACTGTCCACTCCGACAAGAAAGACGCGCTCATTTGCACCGACAAGCTTTACCGGGAAGCAGTTGCAGCGTCCGCCGCCAAGGCGCATGCTCCTGCCGCTCAAGATCCCGGCAAGAAGAAGAAGCCCGGCAAGACCTCTGGTACAAACTCCGGCAAGCGCGCCTCTCCGGAGTGCTGCGCCACCGTCGAGGATGCACCAGAGAGCTCTGCCGGCCAGACCAAGAAACCCAAGGCTACTCCGCCTGAGACCAAGAAGGTGCCCGCCAAGGAGGACGGGACAGGAGGAACTTTCACCATAAGTTCCACCCTTAATGACAAATAGGAAAGCGCGCTCGTTGCTTTCCTACGGGCGAATGTCGATGTGTTTGCATGGCAACCATCTGACATCCCCGGTGTTCCCAGGGAAGTAATTGAGCACCACCTAGCTGTCTGTCCCCACGCGCGGCCCGTCAAGCAGAAGGTGCGGAAGCAAGCTTTGGAGCGGCAAGAATTCATTGCCGAAGAGATTAAGAAGCTTGAGGCGGCAGGCCTGGTTAGAGGAGTCCTCCATCCTACATGGTTGGCCAATCCAGTTGTTGTGCGCAAGGCGAACGGTAAATGGAGGATATGTATTGACTTTACAAATATCAATAAAGCCTGTCCGAAAGATCCCTTTCCCTTGCCGCGCATCGACCAGATTGTGGATTCCACTGCCGGTTGCGATTTGCTGTCATTTCTTGACGCATACTCAGGCTACCACCAGATCTTTATGGCGAGAGAAGACGAAGAGAAGACCGCATTTATCACCCCATGTGGCACATACTGCTTCTTGCGTATGCCTTTCGGGTTGAAAAGTGCTGGGTCGACCTTTGCGAGAGCCGTCCAGATTGGTTTCGAGACCCAGCTCCATAGAAATATGGAAGCTTACATGGATGATATAGTGGTCAAAACCAAGGACAAGGCAATGCTCATTCAAGATCTGGAGGAGACTTTTGCAAATCTGCGCAGGATCAACCTGAAGCTCAATCCCGAGAAGTGCGTGTTTGGCGTTCCATCCGGCAAGCTTCTCGGGTTCTTTGTATCTCAACGTGGAATTGAAGCCAATCCCGACAAGATCAAGGCAATTGAGCAGATTGAAGCGCCAAGACGTGTCAAGGATGTGCGCCGCCTTGCCGGCTGCGTCGCTGCTCTGAGCAGGTTCATCTCCAACTCCGCTGAGCGCGCCCTGCCATTTTTCAAAATTTTGAAGAAGGCGGGTCCAATGAAATGGACTCCAGAAGCGGAGGCAGCGCTGCAGGATTTGAAGAAGTACCTCTCCTCTCCGCCAATACTAGTCGCACCTAGGCCACAAGAGCCGTTGCTGCTATATCTAGCGGCAACGAATCAAGTGGTTAGTGCTGCGCTGGTGGCAGAGAGAGAAGCAGAGGAGGATGCAGCGGCAACGGCAGGTCCGCCAAGCGACTTGCCGGGGCCAGCCCCGGCAGGATCTGGTGCCAACGAGAAAAGATCCGCGCAGTCAAGTCAAGCAGTGCAGAAGAAGAAGATGGTGCAGCGCCAAGTCTATTTCGTCAACTCCCTGTTCCAGGGGGCTAGGTCGAGATATTCTGGCGTGCAAAAACTGCTCTTCGGCCTCCTTATGGCCTCGAGGAAGCTGCGCCATTATTTCCAAGCACATGAGATTACCGTCGTCACTCGCTTTCCACTGCAACGGATTCTCCGGAACCCAGAAGCAACCGGCAGGATTGTCGAGTGGGCGTTGGAGCTGTGATGCTTTGGTCTCAAGTTTGAAAGTTCTTCAACTATCCAGAGCAGAGCCTTGGCAGAGTTCATTGCAGAATGGACCCCAACGCCAGACGACGAAGTTCAAGAATCAGCGATTCCAGGCAAGGAAACAGATCGCGAATGGATTATGTACTTTGATGGGGCTTTTTCGCTGCAAGGCGCCGGTGCCGGTGTGCTGCTTGTCGCACCCACCGGAGAGCACCTCAAGTACGTCATCCAGATGCATTTTCCCCGGGAGAGATCGACCAACAACACGGCAGAGTATGAAGGACTGCTTGCCGGTCTCAGGATCGCGGCAGACCTTGGGATCAAGAAGCTCATCGTCAGAGGTGACTCCCAGCTCGTCGTGAGGCAGGTCAACAAAGATTATCAGAGCCCATTAATGGAAGCTTACGTCGATGAAGTGAGGAAGCTGGAGAAGCGCTTTGACGGTCTTCAGACAGAGCATGTTCCTCGATCAGAGAACAGCAATGCCGACGACCTGTCGAAGCGTGTCGCACTCAAGCTACCTGTGGAACCAGGGACTTTTGTGCTCCGCTTGACTCAACCATCCGTGTCGCCATCGACAAGGCCGGATAAGAGAAGAAAGTTAAGTACCGGCGAGTACTTCCTGGCAGGGCTTCCCGAAGCCCCCGGCAAGAATCTTGCCGGGAACGACACGGTTGCCGGTGAGCAGCGGCTTCGCGCAGAACCTCAGGTTCTTGCCGCTGAAGCAAGCGCCCCTACTGCCGAACGAATACCGGTTGCCGGTGAGCAGCGGCTTCGCGCAGAACCTCAGGTTCTTGCCGCTGAAGCAAGCGCCCCTGCTGCCGAAGGAATACCAGTTGCCGGTGAACAGCTGCTCCGCCAAGAACCTCAGGTTCTTGCCGTAGAAGTAAATGCTCCCGCAGCTGAAGAGTCGCCTTTAGTCCTTGTCGTCGAGCCACAAGCTCCGGCATGGGCACAGCAAATAGTCCATTTCCTTCAGACAGGAGAACTCCCCAAAGAGCAGGAAGAAGCTGAAAAACTAGCCCGTCTGTCAAGTATGTACCAGTTCGTCGATGACGTTCTGTACAGAAAGAGACCGAACGGGGTGAAATTGAAGTGTATTCCTCGGGAGGATGGACTAGAGTTGTTGGCAGAGATTCATGGGGGCATATGTGGATCCCACATAGGCTCGAGAGCCCTTGTCGGCAAGGCATTCCGGCAAGGATTCTTCTGGCCTACTGCCCTCCAGGATGCAATGGCACTAGTAACCAAGTGTGAAGCGTGCCAGTTTCATTCGAAGCAACTTCATCAGCCAGCTCAAGCTCTCCAGACGATCCCTCTCTCCTGGCCCTTCTCGGTCTGGGGGCTCGACATACTGGGTCCCTTCCCCCGCGCTGCCGGGGGCTTCGAGTACTTGTACGTTGCCATCGACAAGTTCATGAAGTGGCCAGAAGTGGAAGCAGTGAGGAAGGTGACAGCACAGTCAGCAGTCAAGTTCTTCACGGGGATTGTGTGCCGTTTTGGTGTGCCGAACAGGATCATCACCGACAACGGTACGCAGTTCACTAGTCGCACCTTCATGCAGTACGTCCAAGACCTTGGCGGCAAGATCTGTTTTGCCTCTATTGCTCACCCGAGAAGCAATGGCCAAGCGGAAAGGGCGAACGCTGAAGTGCTGCGCGGTCTCTGGACCAGAACTTTTGACAAGTTGCGCAAGCATGGAAGACGCTGGATTGATGAGCTGCCGGCGGTTCTTTGGTCGATCAGGACGACGCCGAATCGAGCCACCGGTCAGACACCCTTCGCTCTGGTCTACGGAGCGGAAGCAGTTCTCCCCACGGAACTCATATACGGGTCACCTCGAGTGCTCGCTTATGATGAGCTCGAGCAAGAACAGCTACGGCAAGATGACGCGCTGCTCCTTGAGGAGAACCATCTTCGGGCTGCTGTGCGAGCCGCTCGCTACCAGCAAGCTTTGCGCCGCTACCATAGCCGCAAGGTTCATGCCCGGAGTCTTGAGGAAGGCGACCTTGTTCTTCGGCGTGTTCAGTCGACCAAGAATTCCAACAAGTTGACGCCGAAGTGGGAAGGCCCTTACCGGGTAGTGCGAGTCACCAGGCCTGGCGCTGTCCGCTTGGAGACCGAAGAGGGCTTGCCAGTGAGCAACTCCTGGAACATCGAGCACCTTCGCAAGTTCTACCCGTAAGGCGCAGTTGTTCGGGTTTCTTGCTGTGATAGCGATACGGCCAGCAGGCTGCTAACGACCCGAATCCAGCGCTCGCGGCAGCGTAACGCTCCGGCAAGATCCCGGCAACGCCATTCTATACAAGTGTTGCCGGTGGCATATAATCCTTTGTACAGAGCAGGCACATCCTTTGTGCATATTTAATAAGATCTGTGTGCTTTACGTTTCTTGTTGATTCCATGTCATTTGATATGCATGTGTTATCTGAGATGTGTATTGCACTCGATCCCGATAAGAGCTAACAAACCGTCAAGGTTCCATACTTTTATTTTCTCTTCTTTCTTTTTCTCAAGAGACAGAATATTCCCTTGCGCGCACGTTTGCCGGGGGGGAAGGAGAATGGTGGTATGGATACCAGACGACGTTCAAGGTTGGCGCCTTGCCAGAAGAAGAAGAATAGCGACGAAAAGTAGAGCTAAGTTGCTGAACCCCTTAAGCAGATTTTGATTTTTTTAAGGCTGTATTCCCTTGAACGATTTCGGCTTTGTATGGAAAACCTGCACGCGATGGAATCTTGTCGTGATCGGCTGCGCCCTTACTCTATTTCGAGTCCGCTCAATAGACTAGGTGGCAAGCTGCTGACAACCCGAATCCGGCGCTCGCGACGGGGTTATGCTCCGGCAAGTTCCCAGCAAAGCGTAGGGTATACGCCATACAGAAAGAAATTGAATAAAGGGAATAGCATGCCTTAATTCAAATAGAGCAAGTTATATTACATCCAATGCTTGTCGCGTTTCTGACATAAAAGAAATTTTGTCTTTTACATGTGACGCCGGCGGCAAGATGGAGAAGAGATAGGAGGCTACAGCTAATCCCAGCGGTCGCCCTCGACCCTCTTCACCTGGCTCACCCGATCGACGATGGGCGCGACAAGCTCTTCGAGAGCCTTGACGTCCGCATCCTTCGGCAAGCTTTTCGAGGCTTTGGAGAGGTCGATGCCAGGGTTCCTGTACGCCACCTTCATCAACACCTTCCGGAGGACGAGCTGGCAGAGTTTCCGGGATTCGTCGGCCAGCTTGCTTGTTTGGTTCACCTGGAGTAGCTTGAGGGCGTCGACGAGCTTCTCGAAGAACATGGTTAGCCTGGCGCTTGAGGATACGTTGTCATCGGCAGAGTATCCGAAGCCCGGCAAGCCCATGGCCTCCAGCTCCGCGCCAAGCTTCTCGGTGACATCCGCCAGCCTGGCAATCCAGAGCTTCACGCTAGAGGTGTACTCGTTGTGGGTGGCAGCGGTGTTCTGGAGCAGCTCCTGTGCGTCGTGGAGATTTTTGATAAGAGTCCTCTCGCGAACTCGGGCAGCTTCAAGAGACTCCTCCAGCGTGGATAGCTTCAGATTCAGATCTTCAATGGAGTCCTTGGCGGAGGAAAGCTGCTGGCCCTTCTCAGATGCGGCAACCTGCGTCTCCATCAGGCTGTGGAGAGCCTTGTCTCTCTCGGCCTCGAGTGCTGAGACCTTCTTGCCGTGGTCCTCGAGAGCAGCCTCCAGCTGCTTCGTCTTCTCCTCCAGCAAGTTCTTGGCGGCCTCTGCAGCTCCGGCAACGCCGAGGGCCTCTTTGAGCTTGCCGGCGTGGTCTTCAGTTAGAGCTCTGAGCGTCTTCAAGTGTTTCTGCTCAAGCTCCTGGACCAGCCGCGCGACAAGACTTTCGGGCTCTTCAACCTTGTTGCGAAGCTTGGCGGCAAGCGCTGCCTCGCGCGCGGCAAGGTCCTCTTCTTGGGCTTCAAGGCCGATGCGGCGCTGCGTCAAGAGGGCTCCTGCCGCGGCGGCTTGCTGGACGGCCTCCTCCTGCGCTTTCTCGATGTGTGATTGCTTCAGCAGGAGGGCGTTCCGCTCTTCCGCCAGCTGCTCCCGATAAACATTCAGCGCTTGGAGGGCCTCGCCATACGAAGCCTGTGTCTCCGTGACACGTTGTTGGAAGTCTCCTTCCGCTGCCTCGACGAGCGCTGCCCGGGAGTCCAGTTTCTCCTTCCGGGCACGGTAGAGCATTTGGAGCTTCTGATAGTTGTCATTCATGGCTTGGAGTAGCTGCTCCTCCTTGAGCTCGCTGGCGGCGGCGATGATGATTTCCCCGTCAAGATGTTCTCCTTCAACCAGCTCTTCGATGTTTGCCGACCCCGGCGTGCTGACAACGTTTTTGCCGGCCCTGATGTATTGGCTTGAGGAAGGGGCCTTGGACAACGAGGGTTGGTCTTCGGCAGTTGAGGGCCCCGCGGCAGTAGAAGCACCTGGCGCTCCTGCAGCGGAAGTGCCGTCAGTATGGCCACGGGTCTCCTCGCCGGCTCCCTCGGCGGGCATCTTGGCGGCCTCCTCTAGTGCGGCCTTGGCGGCCTCAGCGGCAGCGGCCTTGGCGGCCTCGACAGCAGCAGCCTCAGCGGCAGCAGCTTTGGCGGCCTCGGCGGCGGCATGCTTTGCGGCCTCCTCGGCGGTAACCTTGTCTGCTTCAGTGGCGGCATCCTTGGCAGTCTCTTCAATGACAACGTCAGTGTCCATGAGCTCTGTCAGAAGAAGATTGAAGGCTAAGGAGTTGATTAAGATGAAGCTGGGAAGGAAGTTCAAGAAGACAAAAAGAAGAAAAACCAAAGCGGCAAGTTCTTTGGGGCAAGTAACTTTACCTGCGTCAAGGAAGGGGTTGCCGGAGCCTGCACTTGCCGGCCCCTCCCCTTCATCGTGGTAGGGCTCGCTCGAAGATTCCTCCTTTGGCGGTGTGGTCGATGGAGGCGGCACGGCAGAGGCAGCTCCCGCTGTTGCCTCTTGTTGTTGCTCCACTCCTGCACGCCCGGAGATGTCAGCTGAGAAGATGCACACCCTGGCACGCGCCAGTGGGTAGTGAGTAGAAGACTCACGCTGGGGGCTGCGCCGGGGGCTGCGTCGAGGGCTGCATCGAGGGTTGCGTTCTGGGCTTGACTCCGAGCTGACGAGAACCGTTTCCGGCACGCCCGAGGTGCTTGCCGGCGGCTCGTCGCTCGTCGAGGTCTTGGCCCTCTTCGCCATCCTCTGCGCCAGAGTCTCCGTATCCCTGAGGAGGCAAGAACAGAGCAAGTTAATCAAGCAAAACTAGAAAGATAAGAATCAAAGCTGTGGCGGGACTTTTACTCTTCTTCTTCTTCCTCGGAGCTGATGGCGGAGAGGTCGAAACCGACCCCCGCCGCGGTACCTGACGGAGGAGGAGGAGTGGTCCTGGGCCGCTTAGCAGCGGCAGGTTGCGGTGCGGCCTCGCCGGCCGCCCCTTTGCCGGAAGCCTCGCTGCTCGAGGAAGGTTGGCGGGCTGGAGCACCAGTGGTGTTCTTCCGGAGGCCGCGCCTCTTCCTGTGTTGAAGAGCTGGGGGCTCTTCCTCCTCCTCTTCTTCCTCTTCGGCGGCGCCTCCGGTAGAAGAGCTCCTGGCAGCGGCTCCGCTCGGCTCCCCGGCAGCCTTATCTCGCCCGGCAAGATCTTCCCGCAGTGGGTCCTCGCCTTCGCTGGACTCAGCGCTGCCGGCTTCTTTGACAAGGTTCGCCTCTTCCGCCCTGCTGGCGATGTAGGCGAGCTCCTCCTCCGTGGTGGCGCGGACAAGGTTCTCCTCGCGGATGGCCTTCTCCGTCAAGTTGTCGAAGAACGCCAGCGCCTGCTCCACGGACGGCTCGATCCACCTCTCGTCGATGCTATGGACATTGAACACCGGCATCATGGCGATGATGGAGGTCAGCGACGAGTTGTTGCACAGTGGGACGACGCCTGCCGGCAACTCTCCCACTGCGCCGGATTTGAACAGCTGTTGGCAGAGGGCTGCGTGCCCCATGGCTGTCAGATCATTATCCAGCCCAGGCCGCACCCTCATGACGTCGGCAGCGTTCGTGTACTCCCAGGCAGGGCGCCCCTTGTTCTGTAGTGGGGCGATGCGCCGGCGAAGGAAATCTGAAGCAATCATCTCCACCTTCAACCCGGCAGCCCTGAGGCGCTATATCCTGGTGATGGCGATGGTGAGCTTGCTGTCGTCAGGGTCCGCGGCGCTCCAATCCTTGCCGCGGACCACCATCTGCTTCCGCACCTCACAGAACGGTTGGGGCTCCTTTTCCCAGACCCAGCACCACTTGCCGCGCCACTCATCCCATCTCTCGCGGTAGAGCCCCTCTGGGTACGTCTCCTTGGTTGTTGTCCTCGGAATCCAAGTGATGCTACCGGAGAGGGCATCGCCCTTTTGGATGCGGGGGTGGAAGTAGTGCCGGAAAAGTGCAGTGCTCGGGATGACCCCGACAAAATTCCCGCAAAGGTGCGCGAAGACGGACATGCAAGTCACGGCATTCGGCGTGAAATCTAGCAGCTGGAAGCCGTAGGTGAGCATGATATCTACGAAGAAATCCGAGTACGGAGGACAGAGGCCGCACCAGAAGTAATCAGCAAAGAAGGGATAATCTCCTGGCTCTGCCCTACGAGAAGCTACACTCACTCTGGTGGATGGGTGTGCCGTGGTCTCCTTCGCCCATGCGAACTGGTACCTCTTCTTCAAGGTCTCCGCATCAAGCGTCGAGGGGAAGACAGCGCGTTCCTTCCGCATCTTCGCCAACTTGCTCTCCGCGGCGGCCGCTGCCGCCGCCTTGCCCTTGCTCGGCTTGGGCGGCATGATGGCTATGGAAGTGGGCGCTGAAGGCGTCGAGAGCGCGGTGGAGGCGGGTGGAGGGAGAAAAGCTCTGCTTTGGGCGCGAGGAAGAAGACGATGGCGACGGCTCTAAGATTGAGATTGGAAAGGCGGAGGGGGTAAATGAGCAGTGCCCTCTGCGATTCCCTTTTTTATGGGGAAGGCGCGAGGCAGGCTCTTTACCGCCCGCTTTTGCAGTGGAGTTTCCGCCCACGTCTCCCACTTCGCGCGATTAATGCTTGTAGTGGAGGGGCGTGGTAAAAGAGATAATGATTGCGAGCAGTTATTCCCTGCCATGCATGCCCGTGCACTGTTTTGGGCCTAGCCCAACAGGCCTGGCACCCGTGTATGGCCTAGGCCCGGGGGCTCCTGTCGGTGTACTAAAGTATGGGTCTTTTTAGTACCCCTTACTTGTGCACAGGCAGTTGTAGCCGTACCGCGGCAAGCCTTGCCGGGGGATAGCTAGGAGTAATCACAAGACTAAGATGCCAAGAAGGCGTTCAAGTCAACGATCAGACAGAAGACCAAAGGGTTGCGGAGGCCCGGCAAGACCCTTGCCGGCAAGGCCTCGCACCCGGCAAGGCCTCGCACCCAGCAAGGCCCGGTCCCGGCAAGCCCCGGGTCCGGCAATGATTCAGCCCCGGCAAGGCTCTGCACAGTGCAGCGCTATCGCTCCAGTGCAGCGGCCAGCCTTGTTGTTTAGGGCTTGTCCTCATGATGACGTGGCGTAATGCTGGCCACGAGATGCTTAAGCGGTGCTGATGGGATGGCTGCTTTTCCCATCCCCCGTAAAGCTTTTCCAAGCCCAAGACGCTAAGGGACACCTTGACGGACACCTCACGGTGCATTTAATGAGTTTGTCCCAGGCCGTCAGGGTTAGGTATGATAACACTGTAGCTACTTTCCACCTCATGCCTTATCTCGTACACCACAGTGGTAGCCCCTTTGACTCATATATAGGAGGCCCGAGGTGTACAGAGAGGAGGAGAGTGGACCCATTCTGCATACGTAGCTGCTACTGTAGCTCCCGGAACTTGGCCAAGAACATCCACTGTAATACAATCAAAGCAGGAGTAGGGTTTTACGCATCCGTGCGGCCCGAACCTGGGTAAAATCCCCCGTGTGCTGTTCGTTAGATCTGCTCTTTGTGCAACCCTCTCCCCTTGCCGAACCGTAAAGAGATCTCCTTGATCCCATAGTTGTCCGTTTCCCACGACACAATCTGATCAAGAGAAAACCACCTTTACTTGACCTTTTGGAACTTATGCTTATAGACGTATGCCTTTTGGTTTATGCAATGCACCTGCTACCTTTCAAAGATGTATGACTGTTATATTCTCTAATTTTCATGGATGATTTTCGTTTACGGAACTTCATTTGATGATTGCTTAAGCAACCTTGATCGAGTTTTGCAGAGATGTGAACAAACTAATCTTGTCTTGAATTGGGAGAAGTGCCACTTTATGGTTAATGAAGGTATTGTCTTGGGGCATAAAATATCTGAGCGAGGTATTGAGGTGGATAAAGCTAAGGTTGATGCAATTGAGAAAATGCCATGTCCTAAAGATATTAAAGGTATTCGAAGTTTCCTTGGTCATGCTGGTTTTTATAGGAGGTTCATTAAAGACTTCTCTAAAATTTCTAGGCCTCTTACTAATATTTTGCAAAAGGATATTCCTTTTGTCTTTGACGATGATTGTGTGGAACCCTTTGAAACACTCAAGAAAGCCTTAACCTCTGCACCTATCGTTCAACCACCTGATTGGAACTTGCCTTTTGAAATTATGTGTGATGCTAGTGATTATGCTGTTGGTGCTATCCTAGGACAAAGAGCTGATAAGAAATTGAATGTTATCCATTATGCTAGTAAGACTCTAGATAGTGCCCAACGAAACTATGCCACTACTGAAAAAGAATTTTTAACAGTTGTGTTTGCTTGTGATAAATTTAGATCCTATATTGTTTACTCCAAAGTTATTGTTCACACCGATCATGCTACTATAAAATATCTTATGGAAAAGAAAGATGCTAAACCTAGACTCATTAGGTGGGTTCTTTTACTCCAAGAATTTGACTTACATATTGTTGATAGGAAAGGAGCTGAGAAACCCGTAGCTGATAACTTCTCTAGGTTAGAAAATATTCTTGATGACCCACTACCTATTGATGATAGTTTCCCTAACGAACAACTAGCTGCAATAAGTGTCTCACACAACACACCATGGTATGCTGACTATGCTAATTACATTGTTGCTAAATATATACCACCTAGTTTCACATACCAACAAAAGAAAAAATTCTTCTATGACTTGAGACATTACTTTTGGGATGACCCACATCTTTATAAAGAAGGAGTAGATGGTATTATTAGGCATTGTGCACCTGAGCATGAACAGGAACATATCCTATGGAAATGTCATTCCGAAGCTTATGGAGGACATCATGCGGGAGATAGAACTGCTCATAAGGTATTGCAATCCGGATTTTATTGGCCTACTCTTTTCAAAGATTCTCGTAAGTTTGTCTTGTCTTGTGATGAATGTCAAAGAATTGGTAATATCGGTAAGCGTCAAGAAATGCCTATGAATTATTCACTTGTTGATGAACCATTTGACGTATGGGGTTTTGATTACTTGGGGCCTTTTCCTTCCTCTAACGGGTACACTCATATTTTAGTTGCGGTTGATTATGTCACTAAGTGGGTAGAAGCTATTCCATCTAGTAGTGCTGATCACCACACAACTATTAAAATGCTTAAGGAGGTTATCTTCCTGAGGTTTGGAGTCCCTAGATATTTAATGACCGATGGTGGTTCGAACTTTATTCATGGTGCTTTCCGTAAGATGCTTCCTAAATATGATGTTAACCATAGAATTGCAACACCCTATCATCCTCAATCTAGTGGTCAAGTAGAACTTAGCAATAGAGAAACAAAACTAATATTACAAAAAACTGTCAATAGGTCTCGTAAGAATTGGTCTAAGAAATTAGATGATGCACTTTGGGCCTATAGAACAGCTTATAAAAATCATATGGGTATGTCTCCATATAAAATGGTATATTGAAAGGCTTGTCATTTGCCTATAGAACTAGAACACAAAGCATTTTGGGCACTTAAAGAACTCAATTATGATTTCAAACTTGCCGGTCAGAAGAGGCTATTTGATATTAGTTCACTAGATGAATGGAGAACCCAATCGTATGAAAATGCCAAGCTATTCAAGTAAAAGGTATAAAGATGGCATGACAAAAGAATCCAAACGCGGGAATTCAAAATAGGAGATTATGTTCTTTTATTCAACTCTTGTTTAAGATTCTTTGCAGGAAAACTTCTCTCCAAATGGGAGGGACCATATATTATTGAAGAGGTTTATCGTTCTGGAGCTATCAAGATTAATAACGCCGAAGGTACTAACCCGAAGGTGGTCAATGGCCAAAGAATTAAGCATTATATCTCAGGTACGCCTATTAACGTTGAAAGCAATGTTATCCAAACCATGACACCGGAGGAACACATAAAAGAAACCTTCCGGAACACTCCAGAATACTTAAAAATAGGAGGTACGTGATACGGTAAGTAAACGGACTCTGAAAAATCCGCAAAAATATTTTCTGTCAGTTTTCAATATTTTGAAGTTTTAGGAATAAAAAATAAACCGGAAGGTGATCGAGGTGAGCACGATACACCAGGGCACGCCCTGATGGGTGCTGCCCACCTCGGATGCCTTCCCGACTCCGTTTTCTTTCCAAATACTTGTTTCCCAAGAATAAAAATTCTCTATATATACCCCCGACTGTTTTGACGACCGCATCGCAGAAAAATCCTCAGTTCTCGTTTCTTGTTGTTTTCTCGTTAGATCTAGATTTCCATGGCTCCACCAAGCTCCTCCAAGGACAAGTTCTTTGAGAAGGTCATCAACCCGTATTTGTCGGAGGTGATGAAGTACCCTCAAGCCATTGAGATGTGTGAGGGGGTGCTCCACATCCGCGATGTTCAAGGACCTAAGAAGACCGGGAGCGTGGAGGCTAGGCTTGAAGCGGTGGAGCAGGAAATCTTCAAGTGCCAGAAGATGGTGGAGCGTGGACTTAGTACCAACCGTTCCATGATCACAGAATTCACCCGTGATCAGACGGTGGATGGCCGGTCTGTGAAGGACACCATCTCCACCCTCAATGAGCAAATTAATTTTCTGCAGAGCCAAGTTTATGATCTCCAAAACCAAGTCTTCGAATATGAAGCAAGATTTAAAGGTATGAGTTTTGCTGCCAGTTGCAGGACTCGGGGGACTCTCGCATCAACCTTTGATGGGGAGCCCCTACCCTGGAAGCTGGAGGACAAGCTTACTACATCAACACCTCCAACTTCTTCATCACCACCACCGAAGGAGACTTGAGTACATGGGCATGGGCACTCCCCTTGGCTTGAGCGAAGCTTGGGGGAGGTACCCTGGTATCGTATCACCATCACTTTTATTCACCTTTACCTATTTTGGTTCTTTCTTTAGTTTCCCTTTGCCTTAGTCGAATAAAAGTTTAGCGAGATCTATTTTTGTGTGTTAGTTTTGTGGCCTACCTATCTATGTAATTGAGTGAAAGTTATATAATAAAGTTTAGTTTGAGTTTTTTGCTTCTCTACTTTCTTGTTGCAATCAAATAAAAGAAAGTCAAATAAATGAAAAGAATTATATGCTAATCTTATGGTGAGTAATGACATCACATAAGGAAAAGTATACGTAGTAAAATTTATTGGAGATTGACAAACATAGCATTGGTCAATGATGCAATTCATGAAAGAATTAATTAGGGAAGAGAAGATTCACATGCAAATACACTATCTTGGACATCTTTTATGATTGTGAGCCCCCATCAAATATTATATGTCAAAATTGTTGATGTTGGACAAGGAATACAATGTAATGATTTATGTTCATTCATATCCGCATAGAAGTTATATTGTCATAGATCCTTCAACATGTGGTGCTTGCTCAATATCTTTGCTAGCCAAAAATTCCGCACTAAGTAGAGATACTACTTGTGCATCCAAAAACCCAAACCCAAACTCTTTCCTTGAGTGTCTACCATACCTACCTATGGATCAAGAAAGATCCTTCAAGTAAGTTGTCACGGGTGCAATAAGGCAATAAAAATTGCTTCTAAAAGTGTTTTGATCAATTAGTGTAAGAGAAAATTGAGCGTTATACGAACTTATGATGGCAAAGTAATAAAAGCGACGGACTGCATAATAAAGGTTGCTATCATAGGGGGCAATATAGCGTGACGTTCTTTTACATTAAGGGATTGGGCATACAAACCAATAAGCGCATGACAACCTCTGCTTCCCTCTACGAAGGGCCTATCTTTTACTTTTATGCACTTACTTTTATGCAAGGGTCAAAGTATTCTTCTCTATTCCTTTTTACTTTTTCCTTTGCAAGCATCATGTGGTGAGGAAAGATCTAGGCACATATATCCAGTTGGATATGGGTGGGCATGAGTTATTATTGTTGACATCACCCTTGAGGTGAATACGTTGGGAGGCAAAACTATAAGCCCCTATCTTCCTATGTGTCCGGTTGAAACTTTTTGTTCATGGGTATGCCATGAGAGTTAGCAATCATAGAAGACTAAATGATGGTTGACTATGTGGACTTGCCAAAAGGCTCCGACATGAGACCCTTCTTGAAAATATGATGAATTGTAGGTGCAAAGTTGACTGAGAAAACAGTTTGATGGTTTCCAATAAGGTTTATGCTTCATACTTCTATGTTGTGATGAATTATCACTTGTTCATGAGAAGCTTTATGATAAAAATATATTGAAATAAGTTCTTATGTTAGAGTTTGTTGCTGCTATGTTAATAAGCATGATGCTTCTATGTCCGTATTTTGTTTTTATCGACACCTCTCTCTCAAACCATGTGGACATGCTTTTCAATATCGGCTTTCGCTTGAGGACAAGCGAGGTCTAAGCTTGGGGGAGTTGATATGTCCATTTTGCATCATGATTTCCTACTGTTATTTACTTTGTTTTGTTGAATAATAATGCTTTGGGGAGTGATTCTAATGCCTTTTCTCTCATAATATGCAAGGTTTACACAAAGAGGGAGAATACCGGCAGCTGGAATTCTGGACCCAAGAAAAGCACGTCAGAGATACCTATCATGCACAACTCCAATGAAGATGAAACTTTACGGAGATTATTTTTGGAATTAATAAAAAATACTGGAGCAAAAATCTACCGGAGGGGGGCCACCTGGTGAGGAGCACCCACCAAGGCGCGCCAGGCACCCCCTGGCGCGGCCTGGTGGGTGGTACTCACCCTGGACCACCTCCGGAGCCCATCTTCTGGTATATATGCCCAAAAACCCTAAAAAGATGAGGAGGAGGACTTTTGGGACGAAGCTCCGCCGCCTCGAGGCGGAACTTGGGCAGGAGTACTTTTGCCCTCTGGCGGAGCGATTCTGCCGGGGGAACTTCCCTCCCGGAGGGGGAAATCGAAGCTATCATCATAACCAACACCCCTCTCATCTTTGGGAGGCCAATCTTCATCAACATCTTCAACAGCACCGTCTCCTCTCAAACCCTAGTTCATCTCTTGTGTTCAATCTTTGTACCGGAACCTCAGATTGGTACCTGTGGGTGACTAGTAGTGTTGATTACCTTGCGTAGTTGATTACTATATGGTTTATTTGGTGGAAGATTATATGTTCAGATCCATTATGCTATTCATTACCCCTCTGATCTTGGGCATGGTTATTATTTGTGAGTAGTTACCTTTCTTCTTGAGGTCACGGGAGAAGTCATGTTGCGAGTAATAATGTGAATTTGATATGTGTTCGATATTTTGATAATATGTATGTTGGGATTCCCTTAGTGGTGTAATGTGAACGTCGACTACATGACACTTCACCATTCATGGGCCTAAGGGAATGCATTGTGGAGTAGTTATTAGATGATGGGTTGCTAGAGTGACAGAAGCTTAAACCCTAGTTTATGCGCTACTTCGTAAGGGGCTGATTTGGATCCACATGTTTAATGCTATGGTTAGACTTTGTCTTAATACTTTTCTCGTAGTTGCGGATGCTTGCGAGGGGGTTAATCATAAGCAGGTTGTTAGTTCAAGTAATAACATCACCTTAGCACCGGTCCACCCACATATCAAATTATCAAAGTAGCGAACACGAATCAAACCAACATGATAAAAGTGACTAGACGAAATTCCCGTGTACCCTCAAGAACACTTTGCCTATTACTTGTGATTGTTCCGGTCTGTCCTTTGCCTCCAAAGGATTGGGCTATTTTGCTGCACCTTGTTTATTTTTACCGTTACTTGCTCGTTACAAATTACCTTGCTATCAAACTATCTATTACCTACAATTTCAGTGCCTGCAGAAATTACCTTGCTAAAAACCGCTTGTCATTTCCTTCTGCTCCTCGTTGGGTTTGACACTCTTACTTATCGAAAGGACTACGATTGATCCCCTATACTTCTGGGTCATCAGCCGACGTCGCTATGCTTGAAATAGATGGTAAGGTAGAGAACAACCATGAGGACGCTTTGGCGGGCAGTCATGGAACAACAAAAGACGACAACTACCTCAGACATGATCTGGTACAATATAACCATGACTTAAAACACATTTCTTTTTCTTGTTCTTATGCATGTTGATTTAATCATCTTTGCTTTCCAGGTTTTCCCACCAACGAACATGGCGAACACCCACTGGTTACTTGTGGTCGTAAACTCCAGAAGGAGAGAGATTCAGATTCTTGATTCACTTTTCGGCTACGTAGTACGCACACAAGTAAATCACGTGGTGAGATTTTAAATGTTTTTAAAACACATGATTTAACATCATACCTAACTATGAATCGTGAGCAACTTCTCATCCCATGGACTTGCAAATATGTGTGGTGGAAGCACATCTGAGAGCATCACTGCGAATCAATGGACCACAGAGCCATGCATGGCAAGACATTAACGTGACCCAATGGACAGTAAAGCTTGTTCCTGTGCCAAGACAAGATGACATGCCAGTCAACAATATTAGCTTTTGTTTCGGTTTTTCATAGGTAATACGTGAAATGCTGCTAGCAGAATTAAATGTTGCAAATCTTCTTGTGCAATCTAAATGCTGAAGAACATCGAAATATTTATGGGAGAAGATCCGACTCTACAATATAACCAAGTACGTAGAGTAACACCTAAATTTCTATCAATTTTTTAAATGTACGGAACGATACTAACATATCCTCCCATGGAGACCTACATCGATGATTACAGAGGAGAGCTGCCTATTATGCTTCTTAATTCACGCTACAACAATTTCAAATCCATGAAAAGGCTGAAGATGTACACCGCTAGCCTATCGGATGCAGCTGCAGTTGCAGATGATGAAGATGCAACCAGTTAGTCCAGCAGTGCTTGATTCTTAAATATGGAGTGTACACTTGGCTATAAAGCAATAGAGTAGGGTGTGGTTTGGTTTTAGTCCCGAAGAAGGTTTCCTAGCTATGTTCTTAGTCCATTGCGGATTAATCAAGTTGTAATACTTCATAGTACTGGTTCCAAATACTATTCTTCAAATAAATTTGGTTTGCATGGGAGCACCTTCAAACATATATTTGCCTTTTACAAGCAGAACTTTTTGTTTCAAGGTTAGGAAAGTTAACTGAAATTCGAATTTTATAGTTAAGTTTTGTCAGAGTCTGGACAAGATTCAAAACAGTTACGGAGTGAACGAGCAAACCTAGATGAAGTACTTAACAGAGAAACATAATTACATTATGGGTTTGTTCAAATTTTCTATCACTAATTGGAAGTGTCGTGCAAGCTATTCACTTTCAGTTTCAGATTTTTTTAGCACCAATCGAATCATCGAAATTTAGTTAGTGTTGAATTATTTTGGGTGACAGATAAATATTTCAGTGAGTGCTGAAACGAATGAAACTCAGTAAATTTCATCGAAATCTCATTGACAGGTAAAATAGCTTCACAACATAGATTAAAATACTTCACGTGTGAACATTCAGTCACAACTAGGCCATGAATTGACTTAGAACCAACAAAACACAGCATAATAAAAGAGGTCCAGTACTTTTGGCCAATTCTCCCAGAAACACAAACCTATATTATCTTGACAATCCTAGTTGTTTTTATCCTAACCAGTTTTTTGATGTGTTCATCCTAACTAGCTAGGATGGTTAAATATGGCTTCAAAATTTTGACTGAAGTTGGGAGAGATTTTTTTTGAGACAATCCCGCGAAACTTTATTGATCAATGTTCATGGGTACAAAAGATAACGAACTAGGGTTTCCTAACCAAACATGGCGGCCAACCCCTAATCTCATGACATGCTTCGATAAATTGTCAGCCTCAAAATTTGAGCTCCTATACTCATGCACAAAACTATAACTCTCAAAAGAAACACCATGGTCTATGATTTCATGTAGAATTGCACCATAACTTGTCGGATTCTTGTCCTTGATGTCATACACAACCACCTACCAATCGTATGCCACATAGATCCGCCAAGAAGTTGGGAGAGGTGATTCTCAAGATTCTGGGAGAATCACCCAAAAGAACTGGGCGCAAAGTACGTAATAGAGGGGGCTTGCGGGTTGATGGAACAATGAAATGAGGCCCAACGATTGACTCTTATTGTCAAAGAGAATATATTCCTTTTTGTTTGCTCAATCGTACGTGATACATTCTCCTCGGTATTTAGGGAATCCTTGGTGTACGCCGCTACGCGATCTGAAAAGGAAAATAACAGTCGGGGGTTGTTACGACTCCCTACAAATAGGAATCCTTTGACCCTCCTAGATCGTACTTCGCTCTTCTTCACCGGCCAAACCGAGAATCCCAGGAAACAAGGACCGAAGGATGGAGTGAACGATGAATCATCTAGTAACTCACCACGATCTTCCTCCCACGATCTACTGGTGCAACCCCAGCTATTTTCCTGCCATGATCTTCCTCCCACGATCTCTTGCTACAACCCCATCTTTTTTGATGCCACGATCTTCCACCTACGATCTTGTACTGCAACCCTAGTTTTGGTTTATGTAATCGTCTTGTAGAAAAATTAACGCATGCATAGAGCACAATTTTATTTTCGGTATAGATAAGAGGTAGTCCTTTCTATGACTGTTTAAACGTATACCATGATGAATCTAATCACAGTATTTGCACATTCATGGAACTCAGGATACTTCTTTGCTGCCATATGAGAAGTTCATAGAAGGATTAAACACGCGGCAAAGGATGTACATCTAGTTGATAGGACTGGGTGAACTTCTCAAGACACCTCACATCAAAATTAGACATGTACTGTGCCAGGCCATCCCTAATTCATATGATGAAGAGCAGGATGCCTTTATCATTAATGGGAGACCATGTAGAATCACACTAGAAGATGTGGCGCATATAAAAGACATGCCCTATATGGGGAAGAAGCACGTCCCTTCAAATCTTGACGATACTATGGAGTTGTGGAAGAAACTGAAAGACCGTAATGACACCAAAATAACTTTCAAAGGATTGCTAGCCAAAATGAAAGGCGACAACACACCTAATTATGTTAGGCCATTTGTGTACACGATACGTCTCCAACGTATCTATAATTTTTTATTGTTCCATGCAATTATATTATCTGTTTTGGATGTTTTATATGCATTAATATGCTATTTTATATTATTTTTGGGACAAACCTATTAATCTAGAGCCTAGTGCCAGTTTCTGTTTTTTCCTTGTTTTTGAGTATTGCAGATAAGGAATATTAAACGGAGTCCAAACGGAATAAAATCTTCGGAATGAATTTTCTTGGACCAGAAGAAACCCAGCAAACTTGGAGATGAAGGCAGGAGACCTGCCGTGGCGTCACAAGCCACCAGGGCGCGCCCTAGGGGGGGGGGGCGCCCCCCTGGCTTGTGGCCCCACGGCAGCCCTCCTAACCCTATTCTTCGGCCTATAAATTCCCAAATATTCCCTGGATACCAAAAAGAGCCACGAAAATACTTTTCCACCACCAGAAGCCTCTGTTCCCGTGAGATCCAATCTTGGAGCCTTTTCCGGTAATCTGCCGGAGGGGGATTCGATCACGGAGGGCATCTACATCAACTCCATTGCCCCTCCGATGATGCGTGAGTAGTTTACCACCGACCTTCTGGTCCATAGCTAGTAGCTAGATGGCTTCTTCTCTCTCTTTGTTCTTCAATACCATGTTCTTCATGATCTTCATGGAGATCTATCCGGTGTAGTACTCTTTTGCGGTGTGTTTGTCGAGATCCGATGAATTGTGGGTTTATGTTCAGATTATCTATGAATATTAGTTGAATCTTCTCTGAATTCTTTTATGCATGATTTCATATCTTTGCAAGTCTCTTCGAGTTATTGGTTTGGTTTGGCCAACTAGATTGGTAATTCTTGCAATGGGAGAAGTGCTTTGTTTTGGGTTCAATCTTGCGGTGTCCTCACCCAGTGACAAAGTAGGGGTAGCGAGGCACGTATTTGTATTGTTGCCATCGAGGATAAAAAGATGGGGTTTTCATCATATTGCTTGAGTTTATCCCTCTACATCATGTAATCTTACCTAATCCGTTACTCTGTTCTTCATGAACTTAATACTCTAGATGCAGGCAGGAGTCGGTCGATGTGTGGAGTAAAAGTAGTAGATGCAGAATCGTTTCGGTCTACTTGACACGGACGTGATGCCTATATGCATAATCATTGCCTTGGATATCTTCATAATTATTCGCTTTTCTATTAATTGCTCGACAGTAATTTGTTCACCCACCGTATTATTTTCCTTCATGAGAGAAGCCTCTAGTGAAACCTATGGCCCCCGGGTCTATTTTCCATATTATATTTTCAGATCTATAAACCAAAAATACCAAAAATACCTCGCTGCATTCTTTTTACTTTTGTTTTACTTTTCGTTTTAGCAATCCTGTCTATCTATCTCTATCAGATCTCATCCTTGCAAGTAACCGTGAAGGGATTGACAACCCCTTTATAGCGTTGGGTGCAAGTGTTTGATTCTTTGTGTAGGTAGATCTATTGGGGACTTGCTTGTATCTCCTACTGGATTGATACCTTGGTTCTCATCAACTGAGGGAAATAATTATCTACTTTGCTGCATCACCCTTTCCTCTTCAAGGGAAAACCAACGCATGCTCAAGAAGTAGCAGTACACTATAGGCAAATATGTGTGCCCGACAACAGAGCAATATGTTGATAACAAATATCTTGGGATTGTTAGTAACGTTGAGATGATAAAGGGCACCAATCTTGGACAGCTAACACTTGACTATCTTATGGCTAGCGTCAAGAATTTTGTAAATGGTGGAGCAAATCTGGAGGGGAACCTACCACTATTGCAGGTAATTCACAGTAATACAATTGGACTCTAACATACATTACATAATCCATGACAAAGTTTCTAAATTTCTTTTGTTTTCTTGCTGACATGGTACTACGAGAAGTTCAGGGTGCACCAATTGGACTCTTGCATCTCATATGTATCAAGGTTAAGGCCGCTGATCCAGAACTGGAGTCCGGAGAAGGCACAAAAGGTTGATGAGATAATCCAGGAAAATTATCTAGGAGTTAGAGTGGTAAAGTATCAGTACTGTGTGCCTGGATTATCTACCATATATTTCGAATCATACTAACGATACTAAACTGCAATATGTTGAGGACCTGTTGTGGCCTTTCATCCCGCCACCAGATGGTACGCTAGCCAAACCGAAGACTGGCGGTCGGGTAAATGAGTTACATCTGGCACACACACACACACACACACACACACACACACACACACACATATATATATATATATATATATATATATATATTATAACATTGCAACTACTATCTAAGTTATATGATTCTAAATGTTTCAAAGTTGCAGATTAAGCTACTCGTCGGTCGTCTATTGACTGATTTGAAAGAAGTTGGATCCCTCGTGTGGGAGGCCGGTGCACAACAAGTCGATAGGATGTGCACCCTTGAAAAGAAATTCAATGAGTGTAGGATCACAAGTATGTCTAGAGGGGGGTGATTAGACTACTTGACCAATTAAAAGTTCTACCTTATCCCAATTTTTGTTGTGGGCAGATTTTAGCAATAGTAGCAAGTCAAGCACACCCTACACATGCATGTCTAAGAGTATAGCAGCGGAAAGGAACGACAAGCACATGTAATAGAGGTAAGGGTTAGAAGATCACACGCAGTTGTAGACAAGAAGATTTTTCCCGTGGTTCCGATAGGTGGCGCTATCGTACATCCACGTTTATGGGGTCTTCAATCCACGGAGGGTAACGGTCGCGAGAGTCCACGGAGGGCCCCACCCATAAGGGTCCACGAAGTAGCAACCTTGACTATTCCATAACGGCTTCCGTCCATGAAGGACTAGCCTCACTATGGGTAGATCTTTGATAACCCACAAGTATAGGGGATCGCAACAGTTTTCGAGGGTAGAGTATTCAACCCAAATTTATAGATTCTACACAAGGGGAGCCAAAGAATATTTGCGAGTATTAGTAGTTGAGTTGTCAATTCAACTACACATGGAGATTAAATATCTGCAGCAGAGTGATCAGTAGAATAGTAGAATGATAGTTTTGATAGCAGTAGTAACAGTAACAGTAACGGTAGCAGTGATAGCAATAGTTTTGTAGCAGTTGAAACAGTAGCAGCAGCAATAGTAACTTAGCAAGAACAATAAGTGGAAAACTCGTAGGCACTTGATCGGTGAACTCGTCAGATGATATTCATCATATAATAGTCATAACCTAGGGCGACACAGAACTAGCTCCGATTCATAAATGTAATGTAGGCATGTATTCCGTAAATAGTCATACGTGTTTATGGAAAAGAACTTGCATGACATCTTTTGTCCTACCCTCCCGTGGCAGTGGAAACTAAGGGATATTAAGGCCTCCTTTTAATGGAGAACCGGAACAAAGCATTAACACACGGTGAATACATGAACTCCTCAAACTAAGGTCATCACCGGAAAGTATCCCGACTTTTGTCACTCCGGGGTTTGCGGATCAGAACACGCAATAGGTGCGTATGACTAGCAAGATCGGATCAAGAACATAGATATAATGGTGATAACATAAACGGTTCAGATCTGAAATCATGGCACTCGGCCCCTAGTGACAAGCATTAAGCATGGCAAAGTCATAGCAAAATCAATCTCAGAACATAGTGGATACTAGGGATCAAGCCCTAACAGAACTAACTCAATTACATGATGAATCTCATCCAACTCCTCACCGACCAGCAAGCCTACGAAGGAATTACTCACTCCCAGTGGGTAGCATCATGGAATTGGCGATGGAGAAGGGTTGCTGATGACGAAGACCGAAGATTCCCCTCTCCGGAGCCCCAAACGGGCTCCAGATCTGGCCTCCCGATGAAGAACAGGAGGTGGCGGCGGCTCCGTATCATAAAACGCGATGAAACTTTCTCCTGTATTTTTTTCTCCAAAAACATGAATTTATATTGCCGGAATTAGGGCCAGTGGGGCCACGAGGTGGGCACAACCCACCAGGGTGCGCCTGGGGGGGCTGGCGCGCCCTGGTGTATCGTGCCCAGCCAGGGGCCCCCCTCCGGTGGTTCTTGGCTCCAGTATTTTTTATTTATTCTAAAATAAATCTTAAAAAAGTTTTGTCCAGTTTCGAGAACTTTTATTTCTGCAGAAAAACAACACCATGGCAGTTCTGCTGAAAACAGCGTCAGTTCGGGTTAGTTTCATTCGAATCATGCAAATTAGAGTCCAAAAAAGGGCAAAAGTGTGAGGAAAAGTAGATACGACGGAGATGTATCAACTCCCCCAAGCTTAACCCATTGCTTGTCCTCAAGCAATTTAGTTGACTACCTGAAAGTGATAAAGAAAAACTTTTACGAACTGTTTTGTTCTTGTTTACATATATATGCTTAAGTAGCACCCAGGTTTTCAGCAAAGATTATGACTAACCATGTCAACAATAACTCTTAGAAATTATATTAACTCATATCAATGACATAAGCAACTAGCGAGCAATAATAAGATATCTCAAGCACCAACACTTTGTCAAAACAATCATGATACAATATGACAATAGTGGTATCCCGCTAGCCATTTCTGAGACCGCAAAACATAAATGCAGAGCACCTCCAAAGTTCAAGCAGTGACTAAACATTGTAATTCATGGTAGAAAAGATCCAGTCATGCTGCACCCAACATCAACTATACACAATGCATGAGGATGACAATAGTGCTCTCAGGTCTGGCGCTTATTTGAGAAGGTGATTACTCAACATAAAAGTAAATAGATAGTCCCTTCGCAGAGGGAAGCAGGATTTGCAGAGGTGCTAGAGCTCAAAGCTTAAAACAGAGATAGATATAATTTTGGGAGATACACTCTTCCTGTCAATGTTACGACCAAGAGTTATCAATATGTTCCATGCTAAACAAATTAGCGGCCGTTCCCAAGCGGTAAAAGTAAAGCTTTACTCCCCCTACACCAACAATCACACTCCACGGCTAGTTGCATCCACGGGTACCGTCCAAACCAACAACTTTCCTGGGGGAGTTTTGTTTAATTATTTGTAATTTTTTATTTCGGGACTGGGAATCCCTATTACCGCCCCTCTCGTGTAAGGACGAGTGAATAAACACTCATCATGAGAATAACCCGCTTAACATGGAAGATAGTGACCGCCCCCTGTCGCTCCATGAGCGGTCCAGGCACACAAAACAGATGTTCATTTTAATTTTTAGAGATGGCACATGCAAATTTACTTTGGAACGGCAGGGTAATACCGCATATAGGTAGTTATAGTGGACTCATCTGGAATAACTTTGGGTTTAAGGGTTTTGATGCACAAGCAGTATTCCCGCTTAGTACAGGCGAAGGCTAGCAAATAGATTGAGAAGCGGACAGCTAGAGAGCGAAAACGGTCATGAACATGCATTACATATAATAAACATTGACTACTAGCATGAGTAGGATATGGACACCATGAACATAAATATCATGAAGCCTATGTTGGTTTTTATTCAACTACATGCGTGAACATGTGCCAAGTCAAGCCACTTGAAACATTCAGAGGAGGATACCATATCATCATACCACATCACAACCATTTTAATGCATGTTGACATCCAAGATAAATCATTTTCCACTCCTAGCTACTTAAGCATGGCATGAACAACTATAATCTCTAATGGTCATTGCAAACATGTTTGATCATAATATGCTGAATCAAGCATACTAGGTTAAACATATTTACAAAAACAAAAACAAGTTGAGTTCATACCCTCTTTTCTCTGCCATAGTCAATTCATCAAATATCATCATTATTGCCTTTCACTTGCACGATCGAAATGATAAGAAAATAATAATAGTGCAAGAGTGCCGTGGACTAAGCTGGAATCTGCAATATTTTATTCAAGAGGAGAAAACAAGGTAACTTGGGCTCTTTGTTAGATAACAATAGTGCATATGAGAGCCACTCAACATTTTCATCGTGGTCTTCTCCTTGGTACAAATCAAACAAAAAGAAAAGAATTTCAGAGAAACACACTGAAATATTTTTGGAGTTTTTTGTTAAGGAAAAAATGAGAAAAACTATTTACATGGGAGAGCTCCCAACAAGTAAAAAGAAGAAACAAGAAATGTTTTTGGGTTTTCTTTCGATACTGCAATTAAACTAAGCTAGAAAGAAAAACTGAAAAGAAGCAGGAAATGTTTTTGGGTTTTCTCAAAGTTTTTCAAACACACAAGAAGAAAGCGAGAAAACAAATTTAGCATGGATATTACAAAGAAAGAGTGTGAACACCGACAACTGGAATGAAACGTGTGAACATGAATGTAATGTCGGTGGAAATACGTACTCCCCCAAGCTTAGGCTTTTAGCTTAGCTTGGTAATCACCATCCGTAGTAGCCATCCGGTCCCAAGTTGAAGTGAGGGGGAGGCGGCACCTGAGCGTCCCACCCCTGGGGCTCCTTCTCAGCAGCTGCTAGGTTGTTCCGGTAGGTTGTAATATCATCTGGCATGATCCTGTATCCGTTCCTGGCAATAGAATCTGGTGCAGGTAACGGAATAACATCACGAGTTTCAACGCTGAACACTAGGTTGTAACGAATGTCACGGAAAGAATCAGTTGCCTCAATAAATTGGTGATCCTGCAACGCCTTGTGATCTAGATAAACTTGGGACTAGAGATAATCATGTGGGCGAATCTGAACATTAAAGTGTCTCGCTAAGCGAGTAGCATAAATACCACCATGTATCTTTCCCTTAGTCCTGTTAAGGTGTAAGCAACGTGCAATAATAGCCCCCATACTAAAGGTGTGATCATCATACAGTGCACAACGTAAAATAGCAAGGTCGGGGGCACTGAGTGCACCAACCTTCTCCCTAGCGGTTAAACACTTCGCAATGAACAAAGCAAAGTAATGCACTGAAGGAAACTGCAGACTGGTAGCAGTAGCGTTCAACACGCCTCTATCTTCACCCACTGTTAAAGTGAGGAGAAAATCCTCAAACTCCACTGGTGTGACGCCCCCAATTTCGACCGTACGCTAATCAAACACGCAATGCGTACGACCAAGATTAGGGACTCACTGATCGATATCACAACACAACACTAGACACAAATTAAAGTCTTACAGCCTCCTATTACAAGCCAGGGGCCTCGAGGGCTCGAATACAAAGCTCGACAAACACGAGTCAGCGGAAGCAAATAATATCTGAGTACAGACATAAGTTAGACAAGTTTTGCCTTAAGAAGGCTAGCACAAACATAAGCAGCGGATCGAAAGAGGCGAGGCCTCCTGCCTAGGAACCTCCTAACTACTCCTGAGCGTCGGCACTCTCCACATAGTAGTAGGCTCCAGCGGTGGTGTAGTATTCGACTCTGGCGTACTCCATCTCCTGGGCTCCATCGTCTGAACGCGGTAATCGTATCGAGGGGGAAAGAGAATGCAAAGCAGCGGTGAGTACTCATCCAAAGTACTCGCAAGACTGACATCAGAACTATGCTAAGTATGCATCAGTATCAAGGAAAGGGGTTATATCTGGGCTGACTGCAGAAAGCAAGAATAGGGGGAAGGCCTAGTCCTATCGAAGACTAGCATCTTCAGCATCTTGCAGCATTAGAAGAGAGTAGACTGGTATCTCATACATAGTCATATTATTGTAGCAATTTTATTACGTAACCAAGCCCAGAGATTCTTCCTCTACTCCCTGCGAGGAAGCAATCTCGGAGCCACATTCATTTCAATTTAAAAGTCACAATTATAGTTGTATAAGGTCAAGGTACAACTCCAAGTCGTCCTGTTACCGTGGACACGGCTATTCGAATAGATAATTCATCCCTGCAGGGGTCCACCGCATCTCCAACACGCATGATCACCTCCGGCCGGATACACTTTCCTGGGTCATGCCCGGCGTCGGCATAGCAGCACGTCGTCGCCCCACCTAGGCTCAACGAAGAGGCCAGCCCGCCGGTCTAAATCCAAAGCACACAGGGGTCGTGGGCCCACTTACCCTACGCGCTCCTGCACGATCCTAACGTGCCCGAGGTCAGCCCTAGTACACTCTAGTCCAAGATCTGCACCGTCCAGGCCACTCGGGCGCGCACCGCTCCATTGCTGACGTCCGAAGAGCTTCGGCTGATACAACGACGCTGAGTACCCATAACTTCTCCCACGTGATGGTTTGGTGTGCAATAAGGTCAACGACCAACTCAGATCAAATACCCAACCCATTAGCATTTTATTAATGCGGGGCAAGCGCGACCCATAAAGTGCGGTCGCGTCACCCCGTCTCGAGGATGTGTGGCAAGGGCCTCTCTTGCCCGTCCACGCCTCATCATCATCAAACCGTGGGTACCCCTCAGGGCCGACCCATTACTGCTACTTCTCGAGCATGCGTTGGTTTCCGTGAAGAGGAACGGATGATGCAGCAAAGTAGATAAGTATTTCCCTCAGCTGTTGAGAACCAAGGTATCAATCCAGTAAGAGATACAAGCAAGTCCCCAATAGATGTACCTACACAAAGAATCAAACACTTGCACCCAACGCTATAAAGAGGTTGTCAATCCCTTCACGGTTACTTGTAAGGATGAGATCTGATAGAGATAGATAGAATAGATTGCTTGAACGGAAAGTAAAACAAAAGTAAAAATAATGCAGCAAGGTATTTTTGGTATTTTTGGTTTTAGATCTGAAAGTATAAGATGGAAAATAGACCCCGGGGCCATAGGTTTCACTAGAGGCTTCTCTCATGATGGCAAGTATTACGGTGGGTGAATAAATTACTGTCGAGCAATTGATAGAAAAGCGAATAATTATGAAGATATCCAAGGCAATGATTATGCATATAGGCATCACGTCCGTGTCAAGTAGACCGAAACGATTCTGTATCTACTACTATTACTCCACACATCGACCGACTCCTGCCTGCATCTAGAGTATTAAGTTCATGAAGAACAGAGTAACGCATTAGGTAAGATGACATGATGTAGAGGGATAAACTCAAGCAATATGATGAAAACCCCATCTTTTTATCCTCGATGGCAACAATACAATACGTGCCTCGCTACCCCTACTATGTCACTGGGTGAGGACACCGCAAGATTGAACCCAAAACTAAGCACTTCTCCCATTGCAAGAATTACCAATCTAGTTGGCCAAACCAAACCAATAACTCGGAGAGACTTGCAAAGATATGAAATCATGCATATAAGAATTCAGAAAAGACTCAAATAATATTCATAGATAATCTAAACATAAACCCACAATACATCGGATCTCGCAAACAAACCGCAAAAGAGTATTACATCGGATAGATCTCCATGAAGAACATGGCCGAAGAATAGGGTTGGAGGAGTTGCCGTAGGGCCACAAGCCAGGGGGGCGCCCCCCCCCCTAGGGCATGCCCCTGTGGCTTATCGCCACACGGTGGCTCCCGTGCCTTGGTCTCCAAGTCCTCTGGGTTGCTTCTGGTCCAAGAAAAATTATTCCGAAGATTTTATTCCCTTTGGACTCCATTTAATATTCCTTATCTGCAATACTCAAAAACAAGGAAAAAACAGAAACTGGCACTAGGCTCTAGATTAGTAGGTTAGTCCCAAAAATAATATAAAATAGCATATTAATGCATATAAAACATCCAAAACAGATAATATAATAGCATGGAACAATCAAAAATTATAGATACGTTGGAGACGTATCAAGCATCCCCAAGCTTAATTCCTGCTCGTCCTCGAGTAGGTAAATGATAAAAACAGAATTTTTGATGTGGAATGCTACCTAACATATTTATCCATGTAATATTATTTATTGTGGCATGAATATTCAGATCCGTAAGATTCAAAATAATAGTCTAATATTGACATAAAAACAGTAATACTTCGAGCACACCAACAAGGCAATTGTGTCCTTTCGAAATAACATGGCCTTAGAAAGTTATCCCTACAAAATCATATGGTCTGGCTATGCTCCATCTTCCCCACACAAAGTATCTAAATCATGCACAACCCCGATGAACAAGTCAAGCAATTGTTTCACACTTTTGGTGTTCTCAAACCTTTTCAACTCTCACGCAATACATGAGCGTGAGCCATGGATATAGCACTATAGGTGGAATAGAATATGGTGGAGGTTGCAAGGAAAAAGGGAGAAGATAGTCTCACATCAACTAGGCGTATCAACGGGCTATGGAGATGCCCATCGATAGATATCAATGTGAGTGAGTAGGGATTGCCATGCAACAAATGCACTTAGAGCTATAAGTGTATGAAAGCTCAAAAAGAAAACTAAGTGGTCGTGCAAGATGAAACTCCACTAGTTATATGAAAGTAACAAAATAGGAGACTCTCTATCATGAAGATCATGGTGCTACTTTGAAGCACAAGTGTGGAAAAATATAGTAGCAATTGTCTCTTCTCTCTTTCTCTCATTTTTTTTTTCTTTTTCTTTTTTTTCTTTTTGGTGGGCATCTTTGGCCTCTTTTTTTTATTTGGGCTTCGCTGGCCTCTTTTGTTTTTTTGTAAAGTCCGGATACTCATTCCAACTTGTGAGGGAGTCATGGCTTCCATCATCCTTTTCTCACACGGGACAATGCTCTAATAATGAAAATCATCACACTTTTATTTACTTACAACTCAAAAAGAAAATTACAACTCGATACCTATGACAAAATATGACTCTATATGCAAGATGAAAGTGATGGTGCATGTCATGAAAAGCGGAACGGTGGAAGTTGCATGGCATTATATCTCGGAATTGCTATGGAAATGCCATAATAGGTAGCTATGGTGGCTGTTTTGAGGAACATATATGGTGGCTGTTTTGAGGAAGGTGGGTTTGATGTACCGGCGAAAGTTGCGCGGTACTAGAGAGGCTAGCAAAGGTGGAAGGGTGAGAGTGCGTATAACCCATGGACTCAACATTAGTCATAAAGAACTCACATTCTTATTGCAAAAGTCTATTAGTTATCAAAAAAAGCATTAGACGCATGCCCCTAGGGGAGAGGTTGGTAGGAGTTAACCATCGCGTGCTCCCGACCCTCACACAAAGGTTGACAATCATTAAACAAATCATGCTCCGACTTCGTTACATAACGGTTCACCATACGTGCATGCTATGGGAATCACAAACTTCAACACAAGTATCTCTTCCAATTCACAACTACTCACTAGCATGACTCTCATATTACCATCTCCATTATCTCAAAACTATATGCAAGGGATCAAACTTCTCATAGTATCCAATGCACTTAATATGAAAGTTTTTATTATATCCCTCTTGGATGCCCATTATATTAGGACTAAAATCATAACCTAAACAAATTACCATGCTGTTTTAAGAAACTCTCAAAATAATATAAGTGAGGTACGAGATTTCAATAATTTCTATAAAATATAACACCACCGTGCCCTAAAAAGATATAAGTGAAGCACTAGAGCAACATTGCCTAGCTCAAAAGATATAAGTGAAGCACATAGAGTATTCTAATAAATTCACGATTCAGCGTGTCTCTCTCAAAAAGAGTGTGTGCAGCAAGGATGATTGTGGCAAACTAAAAAGCAAAGACGCATATCATACAAGACGCTCCAAGCAAAACACATATCATGTGGTGAATAAAAATATAGCCTCAAGTAAATTTACCGATGGATTGAAGACGAAAGAGGGGATGCCTTCCGTGGCATACCCAAGCTTAGGCTTTTTGGTATCCATGAATATGGCTTGGGGGGCCTTGGGCATCCCTAAGCTTAGGCTCTTGCCACTCCTTATTCCATAGTCCATCAAATCTTTACCCAAAACTTGAAAACTTCACAACACAAAACTCAACAGAAAACTCATGCGATCCGTTAGTATAAGAAAAATAAATCACCACTTTAGGTACTGTTGTGACCTCATCCTTTATTTATATTGGTGTAATATCTACTGTATTCTAACTTCTCCATGGTTCATACCCCCCGATACAACCCATAGATTCATCAAAATAAGCAAACAACACAAAGAAAACAGAATCTGTTAAAAACAGAACAGTCTATAGCAATCTATAGACTTCGAATACTTATGTTACACCAAAAATTCTGAAAAATTAGTAAAATAAGGGAAATTTGTATATCAATCTTGTGTAAAAATTTCAGATCAAAAACACGTTCCAGTGAATTTACAAAATTTCTGGACTCAGAGCAAAAGTTTCTGTTTTTCAGCAAAATCAAATCAACAAACACCGTAGACCATCCCAAAGGTCCTACTTGGCTCAAACACTAATTTAAACAAGAAAACACAATTATTACAGAAGTAATAATGTGGAAAACACACCAAAACATAAACAAAAAACAGAAAGCAAAAATAAAATTGGGTTGCCTCCCAACAAGCGCTATTGTTTAACGCCTCTAGCTAGCAAAACACAATAGGTCTAGGTATTGTCATCTTTGGTATGCAATCCATAAGCAGCTCTCATCATAGATTCATAAGGTAATTTTATTTTCTTTCTAGGAAAGTGCTCCATGCCTTTTCTCAATGGAAATTGGAATCTAATATTTCCTTCCTTCATATCAATAATTGCACCAATCGTTCTAAGGAAAGGTCTACCAAGAATAATAGGACATGTAGGATTGCAATCTATATCAAGAACAATGAAATCTACGGGCACATAATTCCTATTTGCAACAATAAGAACATCATTAATCCTTCCCATAGGTTTCTTTATAGTGGAATCCGCAAGATGCAAATTTAAGGAACAATCATCAAATTCACGGAAACCTAGCACATCACATAAAGTTTTTGGAATCGTGGAAACGCTAGCACCCAAATCACACAAAGCATGGCACTCATAATATTTAATTTTAATCTTAATAGTAGGTTCCCACTAATCATAAAGCTTTCTAGGTATAGAAACTTCCAACTCAAGTTTTTCTTCAAAAGATTTCATCATAGCATCAACAATATGTTTAGTAAAAGCTTTGTTTTGATTATAAGCATGAGGAGAATTCAACATGGATTGCAACAAGGAAACATAATAAATCAAAGAGCAACTATAATAATTAAAGTCCTTGAAATCCAAAAGAGTGGGTTCATTGCTATTTAAAGTTTTGACCTCTTCAATCCCACTTTTATCAATCTTAGCGTTAAGATCTATAAACTCCAAATCATTGGGACGCCTTTTAAATAAAGTTGACTCATCTCCAGTCCCATCTTTATCAAGATTTACATTAGAAAACAAAGATTCAATAGGATTCACATCAATCACTTTAAGATCTTCATCAATATTATCACGAGAACACACTTTTTCAAGCCATTCACGCTTAGCACGTATTCTAGCGGTTCTTTCCTTACACTCATCAATAGAGATTCTCATAGCTTTTAAAGACTCATTAATATCATGCTTGGGTGGAATAGATCTAATTTTCAAAGAATCAATCTCAAGAGAAATTCTATCAACGTTCCTAGCCAAATCATCAATCTTGAGCAATTTTTCTTCAATCATAGCATTGAAACCCTTTTGCGAACTAATAAATTCTTTAGTATTATTCTCAAGATCAGAGGGAATCTTATTATAATTTCCATAAGAGTTGACGTAGGAATTACCATAATTATTAGAGGAATTACTAGGAAACGGCCTAGCATTGAATCTACCTCTATACGCATTATTACCAAAATTGGTCCTACCAACAAAATTCACATCCATAGATTCATTATTATTTCCAATCAAAGAAGACAAAGGCATATCATTAGGATCAATAGGAGCACTCTTACTAGCAAACAATTTCATCAATTCATCCATCTTTTCACTCAAAGTATTAATTTCTTCAATAGCATGCACCTTTTTACTAGTAGGAGATCTTTCGGTATGCCATTGAGAGTAATTAGACATAATATTATCTAGGAGTTTAGTAGCTTCTCCTAATGTGATTTCCATAAAAGTACCACCTGCGGCGGAATCTAAGAGATTCCTAGAAGCAAAATTCAATCCAGCATAGAAAATTTGTATAACCATCCATAAACTCAAACCATGCGCGGGGCAATTTCTAATCATTAGTTTCATCCTCTCCCAAGATTGTGCAACATGCTCATGATCATTATATCGTTCCTAAGGGAGATGATCTTAGCGGGCGGAAAGTACTTGGAAATAAAAGCATATTTACAGTTATTCCATGAATCAATACTATTTTTAGGCAAAGATGAAAACCAAGTTTTAGCACGATCTCGTAGTGAGAACGGAAATAGCTTCAATTTAACAATATCATTATCCACATCTTTCTTCTTTTGCATATCACACAACTAAACAAAAGTATTTAGATGGGATGCGGCATCTTCATTAGCAAGGCCGGAAAATTGTTCTTTCATAACAAGGTTTAGCAAGGCAGCATTAATTTCATAAGATTCCGCACTAGTGGCGGGAGCAATCGGAGTACTAATAAAATCATTATTATTAGTATTGGAAAAGTCACACAACTTGGTATTCTCTTGAGTCATCGTGACGAAGCAAACAAGCAAGCACACAAGGAAACGAAAAGACGAACGGAAGAAAGGCGAATAAAAAGGCAAATCTTTTTGGAAAATCGTTTTAGAAGTGGGGGAGAGGAAAACGAGAGGCAAATGGCAAATAAAGTAAATGCAAGAGATGAGTTTGTGATGGGTACTTGGTAGGCTTGATGTAGATCTCTCCGGCAACCACCTCAGAAATTGACAAGTTGATGGGAAAGTTCTTCTCTTGACTTGCTATGTATCTCCCCGGCAACGGCGCCAGAAATCCTTCTTGCTACTTCTCGAGCATGCGTTGGTTTCCGTGAAGAGGAACGGATGATGCAGCAAAGTAGATAAGTATTTCCCTCAGTTGTTGAGAACCAAGGTATCAATCCAGTAGGAGATACAAGCAAGTCCCCAATAGATGTACCTACACAAAGAATCAAACACTTGCACCCAACGCTATAAAGGGGTTGTCAATCCCTTCACGGTTACTTGTAAGGATGAGATCTGATAGAGATAGATAGAATAGATTGCTTGAACGGAAAGTAAAACAAAAGTAAAAATGATGCAGCAAGGTATTTTTGGTATTTTTGGTTTTAGATCTGAAAGTATAAGATGGAAAATAGACCCGGGGGCCATAGGTTTCACTAGAGGCTTCTCTCATGATGGCAAGTATTACGGTGGGTGAATAAATTACTGTCGAGCAATTGATAGAAAAGCGAATAATTATGAAGATATCCAAGGCAATGATTATGCATATAGGCATCACGTCCGTGTCAAGTAGACCGAAACGATTCTGCATCTACTACTATTACTCCACACATCGACCGACTCCTGCCTGCATCTAGAGTATTAAGTTCATGAAGAACAGAGTAACGCATTAGGTAAGATGACATGATGTAGAGGGATAAACTCAAGCAATATGATGAAAACCCCATCTTTTTATCCTCGATGGCAACAAGACAATACGTGCCTCGCTACCCCTACTATGTCACTGGGTGAGGACACCGCAAGATTGAACCCAAAACTAAGCACTTCTCCCATTGCAAGAATTACCAATCTAGTTGGCCAAACCAAACCAATAACTCGAAGAGACTTGCAAAGATATGAAATCATGCATATAAGAATTCAGAAAAGACTCAAATAATATTCATAGATAATCAAAACATAAACCCACAATTCATCGGATCTCGACAAACACACCGCAAAAGAGTATTACATCGGATAGATCTCCATGAAGATCATGAAGAACATGGTATTGAAGAGCAAAGAGGGAGAAGAAGCCATCTAGCTACTAGCTATGGACCCGAAGGTCTGTGGTGAACTACTCACGCATCATCGGAGGGGCAATGGAGTTGATGTAGATGCCCTCCGTGATCGAATCCCCCTCCGGCAGATTACCGGAAAAGGCTCCAAGATTGGATCTCACGGGAACAGAGGCTCCAGGCGGCGAAAAAGTGTTTTCGTGGCTCTTTTTGGTATCCAGGGAATATTTCTGAATTTATAGGCCAAAGAATAGGGTTGGAGGAGTTGTCGTGGGGCCACAAGCCAGGGGGGCGCCCCCCCTAGGGTGCGCCCCTGTGGCTTGTCGCCACACGGTAGCTCCCCTGCCTTGGTCTCCATGTCCTCTGGGTTGCTTCTGGTCCAAGAAAAATTATTCCGAAGATTTTATTCCGTTTGGACTCCATTTAATATTTCTTATCTGCAATACTCAAAAACAAGGAAAAAACAGAAACTGGCACTAGGCTCTAGTTTAATAGGTTAGTCCCAAAAATAATATAAAATAGCATATTAATGCATATAAAACATCAAAAACAGATAATATAATAGCATGGAACAATCAAAAATTATAGATACGTTGGAGACATATCAATCACCAACATGTTTCTGTAACCAGGTCATAGTAGCTGTGTGTATAAAACATCAAGACGGAACCTGAGGAATCACCCTCAAGGGGTCCCGCTCGATGAAACCGTCAAGGTGGACTTAGAGGAATCACCCTCGAGGGTACCACACTTGAGGGGTTGCACGACAGAGTCATCGTCGGGAGTGGTGAAGGAGGAATCACCCTCGATAACCATGACCGACTAGCTGCACTACAGAGCTACCATCATGAGTACTTCACGAGGTGTCACCCTCGGTACTCGATAGTAGCGCTGCAGAGTCGTACAACTAAGGGGTGTGCGGTGATGTGAGGGGCCTGGCTTGTTGGTCGGTTGACCGAGTCTTCGAGTCTTCGAGTCGTCGATGAATAAGCAGGGGCAACTGGGACTAAGGGGGGTCACAGGGGATTCATTGATCAACCTATACTAAGCAGTTGATATTATTGCAGGTATGGTAGCAGTTTATCAAAAATAGGCTATGCATCAGAAATAGGAGCTAGCTATTACAGTAGCAAAAACTAATGCAAGAATAAGAGGGAAGAATGGGCGATATCTGAATGCTCAAGGGGGGTTGCTTGCCTTGCTGCTCTGCGGCAAAAGGCTGATCGTCAACGGTGTAGTCGTACCCGGCAGCACCGTCAGTCTCGGGGTCTACCGGAGAGAAGAGGGGGGAAGAAACAATAAATATAAAGCACAGATGCAATCACAATGCATGACATGGCAATATGCAGGGCTAGGCATGCACTAACGCTGTATTATACGTTGCAGACGGATCGGAAGAATATCTGACGATATTTCCCGGGTCTCGGGCTACTACCGGACAGATGATCCTAATGCTAAATGTCCATGTTCATCATGCTAGGAGCATGTGACAGATGAACAGACGGCGTATTCAGATTCGTGGGATTTTTCTGATCAACTTTCATGTATAAATTATTTTCATCCGAGTTACGGATTATTTTATATTAATTTTTAAAGTTTTATTAATATTCATAAATTACAACAGATTATTTAAATCAGACATTATCCAGAATAGTATAGGCTGATGTCAGCATGACGTATTGCTGGCGTCAGCAGTCAACAGGGGCTGACCGGAGTCAAACCTCACAGGTGGGTTCATTGGGACCCACATATCAGCCTCTGTAACTAACTAACAGGGTTAATTTAAACTAAATAACTTAATTAGATGGTGGGCCCTTCTAGTCAGTGTCTAACTAATTAACTAATTAACTTAATTAGTATTAATAGGTTAATTAACTTTTATCTATTTACTTTAAAACATTTAAATGGGGTGGCGCCCGCATGTCAGTGGGCCACTGTGCCACGTCGGCAGTTGACCCGGTCAACTGGGACCGCGGGGCCTAGTGTTCAGCGTCACAGGGGCGGGGCCCACGGCGTCAGGTGGCAGCCACGTCGGACGCCGGCCGGAGAACACTCCGGCGAGCCTCCCGCGGCGGCTCCTCGCCGGCGAGCGTCGGGATTGCGGCACAGGCGCCCATTTGCAGCGCCGTTTGCGGCATTCGATCGGGGAGACCGAGCTGCGGCGATCTAAGGTACTAGCGTGTGGCGGTGCGGTCGGAGATGAGTGTTACGACGGCGACGGCGGACGGCGGCGCTCGGCTCCGTGGCAGGACGGCTACGGCACGGGAGATGAAGGGGGAAGGGGTCGAGGGGGAGGTGCTTGCTCACAGGGATCCGGTCGTGGAGGGCAGTAGGCTCGGGGTAGCTCCAGTGGCGGCGGAGATCGACAGAGGCAGCGGCGGCGATCGACGGAGGGGATCGGCGGAGAGAGGCGTCGCGGGGGCTCGGTGGCCTCGGGCCAGTGGTGGAGACGATGAGGACGAGCACGGCGGGGCTTTCGGGCAGCCGGACGGAGCGCGGGGGCGACGGATGCCGTGCGGGTCAGTGGGGCGAGGCCATGGCGGTGCTTGGTGCAGGGGGAGAGATGAGCAGGAGGGGAACTGGGGGGCGTTAGGGTTTGCGGAGAGAGGGAGAGCGTCGGGGGCTTGCCCTTGTAGCCGTTGGAGGGGGTTCGGATGGCCGGCGCGTGGCAATCGAGCCGCGGACGCCCGGCCATCGTCCACACCTCCTCGATGAGCAGGAGGTTAGGGACGATGGCGCCAGGTGTGCTGGGCCTCCCTGTAGTCCTTTAAGGCCCAGTTGCACAGCGCCTCTCTTCCTTTTCTCTTTTTCTTTTTCTGATTTCTTTTAATCTTTTCTGTTTTATTTATTTTCAGCTTTATTTCTCCTTAACAAAAATGTGTGAAAGGCTCCAATAAATACCTTGCAATATTCTGCATGGCCACACACAGTTTGAGGAATTTTAATTTGATTTAGAAATTTACCTAATTCAAAAAGGGCATTTAATAATTGTTTTGGCCACTCATAAAATAGTTTTGAGGCACCAAAACACTTTACAAAAAGTTGGTTATAATTTTAATATTACAAGGGGATTATTTGAAACCCATTCATGATTTTTATTTTCAGGTTTGCAAAACTTCCAAAACCACCTTTCAAATGAATTTTGAATTGGATAAGAATTTGAATTTGCATTTGATTTTAATAGTGACCATAATTGGTTTAGCAAAATGGATTAGCCTAATCCTCAGATTACTGTAGCTTGATTACAGAGATTACTGTAGCTGCAAATCCAGGGCGTCACAACTCTCCCCTACTAAAAAGAATTCTCGTCCTGAGAATTAAGAAGTAGAAGGAAAGAGCCCGGGGTATTCTGCACGAAGATGATCTTCGCGTTCCCAAGTGGCTTCATCTCTAGAATGATTTGCCCACTACACTTTGAAGAACTTGGTAACCTTCTGACGAGTCCGACATTCAGTTTCATCGGGGATGCGGACTGGTTGCTCTTTGTAAGAGAGGTCTTTATGCAGCTCAAGCATATCATGACCCACTGCTCGGATAGGATCCTTGAAGCAGCGGCAAAGCTGTGACACATGGAACACATCGTGAACCTGAAAAAGGTTTGGCGGTAGTTCCAGTTGATATGCCACCTTACCACGCCTTTCAAGAACAGTGAAAGGACCAATATATCGAGGAGCCAGCTTGCCCTTGATTCCAAAACGTTGTGTACCTCTCATTGGCGTGACTCGAAGATAAGCCTTTTCGCCAGGTTGATAGACCATATCCTTTTGATGACGGTCATACTGACTCTTCTGACGAGACTGAGCAGCCATCAGATTTGCATGAATAATGCGGACTTGATCTTCGGCATGTTGGATAATATCCGTACCGATAAGCGTACGTTCCCCAGTTTCTGACCAATTCAGAGGAGTCCGACACTTACGTCCATATAACACTTCAAAAGGAGCCATCTTCAGACTAGCTTGATAGCTATTGTTGTAGGAGAACTCAGCATACGGGAGAGATTCCTCCCATTTCTTGCCGAAAGAAATGACACAAGCTCGAAGCATGTCTTCGAGAATCTGATTGACTCTTTCAACTTGTCCCTGGGATTGAGGGTGAAAAGCGGTGCTGAATGACAAATGAGTTCCCATAGCTTCCTGGAAACTTGCCCAGAATCTTGAAGTGAATAAACTGCCACGGTCTGAACTAATCACCAATGGAATACCGTGGAGTGAAACAACTCTGGACATGTAAAGATCTGCTAGCTGACTAGCAGTAATAGTTTCCTTGATAGCCAGAAAATGTGCAACTTTGGATAGTCGGTCAATGACGACAAGAATAGCATCATTACCTTTCTGCGATCTGGGAAAACCAGTGACGAAGTCCATTTCAACATGGTCCCATTTCCATTCGGGAACCATAATAGGTTGCAGAGTTCCGGCAGGCCTTTGCTATGCTGCTTTGATACGACGGTAAACATCACATTCAGCAACATAGCGAGCAATGTCTTGCTTCATGTTAGACCACCAGAATCTTTGACGAATGTCTTGGTACATCTTGGTACTACCAGGATGAATAGACAGCGGAGTGTCATGTGCTTCCTTCATGACCTCCTGAGTCATATCATTGTTTTCCTCCTTACTCGGTACCACTAGGCGGCCTTTGAAGTACAAAGCGCCATCCTCAGCAATAGTGAAGGATGAGGGCTTTCCTTCTGCGTGATCGCGTTTAATCCTTTCGACTTCATTGTCACACTTCTGGATCCACTTGATGACATCCACTAGATCTGGTTTAGCAACCAGGGTATTAAGAGAACCCTGGGAAACAACATGGAGGTTCATTTTGTAGGACCCTTCAGGAGGGGGAGCGAGTGCACCAGGCGGAACAATATGGAGATTCAGCTTGCAAAATTCCTTTTGAAGAAGGGGGTGAACCTTGTGAACCTGAAGGTGGTCGCAGTATGACTTGCGGCTCAAAGCATCAGCCATTACATTAGCCTTGCCTGGCACATAAGAAATACCCACATTGTAGTCTGCTATGCGCTCCATCCATCTCTGTTGACGGAGGTTCAGATCTGGTTGAGTAAACAGGTACTTCAGACTTTGGTGATCGGTGTAGATCTCGCAACGATTTCCAACAAGGTATTGTGGCCACTCTTTCAGTGCATGAATTACTGCAGCAAGTTCAAGGTCATGAACTCGGTAGTTCTCTTCATGAGGACGCAATTGACGAGAAGCATAAGCAACCACTCTGCGCTCTTGCATTAGGACACAACCCATGCCTTGACGTGAAGCATCACAATAGATGACGAAGTCCTTACGAGTATCCGGAGGAGCAAGCACTGGAGCAGACGTCAGTTTGTCCTTAAGTGTCTGGAAGCTCTCCTGACATTTTTCTGTCCACTCATATTTAACACCTTTGTGAAGCAGATTGGTTAAGGGCTTTGCAATCTTGGAGAAGTTCTTAACAAATCGACGGCAATAGCTGGCGAGTCCGAGAAAACTTCTAACTTGCTTGACATTCTTCGGGGGAGTCCAGTCAAGAATAGCCTGAACTCGTTCAGGGTTGACCGCAATACCATCCTTGGAGATCACATGCCCAAGGTAGGTTACTTCGTCCATCCAGAACTCACACTTTGAATACTTTGCATAAACTTGATGTTCTCGAAGCCTCTCCAGTATAAGACGAAGATGTTCAGCATCCTCTTCTTTATTCTTGGAGTAAACCAGGATATCATCCAGATAAACCACGACGAATTTATCGAGGTAATCCATGAATATATAGTTCATCGGGCAAGAGAAGGTTGCTGGGGCATTGGTTAAGCCGAAGGACATGACGGTGTACTCGTATGAACCATAGCGAGTAACCAATGCAGTCTTGGGAATATCTTCTTCGCGAACTTGGATCTGATGGTAACCCAACCTCAAGTCGAGTTTTGAAAACACTGATGAACCAGCAAGTTGATCATACAGATCGTTGATCCGAGGAAGCGGATATTTGTTTTGAATCGTTGCTTGGTTGATGGGACGGTAATCTTGGACCAATCGATTCGTACCATCTTTCTTTTTGACAAAGAGAGAAGGTGCTCCCCAAGCAGAGGAACTTGGACGGATGAAACCCAGACGAAGCGAATTGTTAATTTCTTGCTTAAGTTCAAGGAGTTCATCTGGTGGCATCTTATACGGACGCTTGGCTATAGGGGTGGTGCCTGGCACTAAGTCGATGACAAACTCGATAGCTCTGGCAGGGGGAATCCCTGGAAGTTCTTTCAGAAAAACATCTTGGAAATCCCGGACAACTAGAATGTTTTCAATCCCTTCAAGAGGTGACGTGTTTAATGCATTCCAGGCATACAGGCGGGCCTCAACATCTAACAGCTTGGAAAGAAATGATTGAGTATAAACTCATAAGCAAAGAAGATTCTAAGAGTCGTTTAATCGCAAAGCGTACTCGATTCAGATATCAGTGTCCCATAACTCAGAACACGAGGAAACTGGAATCAGTGAAATATCATAGTTGATGAGGAGCTCATAAGAAGTTATATAGCCCCGTGATATTCATCAAGATACCAGGGATAATACTCAGAGGTAGATCAGAATAGATGTTAGACTAGCGTATTGATCTGTGTAGGACAAGCACTTTACTTGTCCAAGAACGAAAACAAAGTAGAACAACATGGTCGGAGCCACGATTGTAAAGGACAAGATCACAGATACCGGATCAAATTATACCAAGAGAAATTTATCGTTATGAGAAGCTTCTATGATAAGATCAACATTGCTTCCATGGGCAAGAGCACAAAGTTCAAGGTCGACTCCCACTTCATCAATGCATCACCTTCCATTTACACCTCGCCTTTGATGAAGTTGTAGTTTTGAAAATTTAACTGGCAAAACACCAGAGTGTGACTCGTGAAAACTGTCGGGTTCACATGAATTAAGGAAGGCATAGGTCCAACCCATCGGGGCATCTTAGGAACATATACCACAAGCTTCAAGAGTAATTAACACATGCTTGCAAACAGAGCATGGCTGACGAAAGCATAGGATACAACTTATCAGAGGGAGAAGACACAGCTTACCAATGGTATCATGTATCAAGGGAAGATCATCACAAGAATTTTGAATGTGAAGGATGCTATCGGATAATAACCCAACACTGGGTCAGGCGGTCCACAAATGACCTGATGTGAGTATCGGTACCCAATCAGAGAGAGAAAGAATGCAAGGCATCAGATCATAGAACATCCAAATAATTTGATGCTTAAATAACCAAAGGAATTAAGATTTCCAAATTGATGTATCGGAAACAGATGTTCCGATCAAATACAAGTAAGATGAAAGGACTTAGATGGGCAATCAATCCAGGTTGATTTGTCTGGAACCAACTCGTGTTTGGAAAGACGTCTGAGCCGGACGGATAATATATGATAACAACAGATGGCTACGTGCATACACACACAGGTTGAATCAATAAAATCAAATGAAAACCACAAAGGATTTACTTAATATTGCTAGACATATGGAATTAACCACCATGTAAGCAGGTGGGAAAAGTCAAGAGCAATAGGCTGCTCAGGATTTCGGAAGACCGGATAGCGTTTCGAACAATTTTGTGAAAGACAAGATCCACCGAGGAAGAACGAATCTCCGGTAAGATAATTCGATGTACCTTGTAATAACAAGAGCAACTGGATATGAAAGTATGAGCGACAATTGCATGTAGTCATCCATAGGGGTTGACGGCGGAAGGGAATCGCAAAAGCGATGTGCACAAATTCTCGAGAGAACATCGGAGAGTATCTTCAAAGTCTTCTGGTGAATCGAGCCATCGTCTGAAATGAGGGGCTCTCCGGGGGAAGTAGTTACGAGAACCTAGAGTTAGAGTTAGTAAAATCTTTAGCCCGAAAGAGAAGAGAGATCAGAACCCAGAGTATAGACAAGGAATAAAAGATCCTAATACCACCCGATTGAGATGTGGGCCCATAAGCCACACAACAATGTTAGTAAAAGTTTTTCAAGTACTAGACTCAACTTCGGCCAAGGGTCTGGAAAGGGGGCTACCTACAGGCAGTCGGCTCTGATACCAACTTGTGACGCCCCCAATTTTGACCATACGCTAATCAAACACGCAATGCGTATGACCAAGATTAGGGACTCACTGATCGATATCACAACACAACACTAGACACAAATTAAAGTCATACAGCTTCCTATTACAAGCTAGGGGCCTCGAGGGCTCGAATACAAAGCTCGACAAACACGAGTCAGCGGAAGCAAATAATATCAGAGTACAGACATAAGTTAGACAAGTTTTGCCTTAAGAAGGCTCGCACAAACATAAGCAGCGGATCGAAAGAGGCGAGGCCTCCTGCCTGGGAACCTCCTAACTACTCCTGAGCGTCAGCACTCTCCACGTAGTAGTAGGCTCCAGCGGTGGTGTAGTAGTCGACTCCGGCGTACTCCATCTCCTGGGCTCCATCATCTGAATGCGGTAATCGTATCGAGGGGGAAAGAGAATGCAAAGCAGCGGTGAGTACTCATCCAAAGTACTTGCAAGACTGACATCAGAACTATGCTAAGTATGCATCAGTATCAAGGAAAGGGGTTATATCTGGGCTGACTGCAGAAAGCAAGAATAGGGGGAAGGCCTACTCCTATCGAAGACTAGCATCTTCAACATCTTGCAGCATTAGAAGAGAGTAGACTGGTATCTCATACATAGTCATATTATTGTAGAAATTTTATTACGTAACCATGCCCAGAGATTCTTCCTCGACTCCCTGCGAGGAAGCAATCTCGGAGCCACATTCATTTCAATTTAAAAGTCACAATTATAGTTGTATAAGGTCAAGGTACAACTCCAAGTCGTCCTGTTACCGTGGACACGGCTATTCGAATAGATAATTCGTCCCTGCAGGGGTGCACTGCATCTCCAACACGCCTTATCTCGGGATAGCAGCACGTCGTCGCCCCACCTAGGCTCAACGAAGAGGCCAGCCCACCGGTCGAAATCCTAAGCACACAGGGGTCGTGGGCCCACTTGCCCTACGCGCTCCTGCATGATGCGAACGCGGCCGAGGTCAGCCCTAGTACACTCTAGTCCAAGAGCTGCACCGTCCAGGCCACTCGGGCGCGCGCCACTCCATTGCTGAGGTCCGAAGAGCTTCGGCTGATACAACGATGCTGAGTACCCATAACTTCTCCCACGTGATGGTTTGGTGCGCAATAAGGTCAACGACCAACTCAGATCAAATACCCAACCCATTAGCATTTTATTAATGCGGGGCAAGCGCGACCCATAAAGTGCGGTCCCGTCACCCCGTCTCGACGATGTGTGGCAAGGGCCTCTCTTGCCCGTCCACGCCTTATCATCATCAAACCGTGGGTACCCCTTAGGGCCAACCCATCACCAACATGTTTCTGTAACCAGGTCATAGTAACTGTGTGTATAAAACATCAAGACAGAACCTGAGGAATCACCCTCAAGGGGTCCCGCTCGATGAAACCATCAAGGTGGACTTAGAGGAATCACCCTCGAGGGTACCACACTTGAGGGGTTGCACGACAGAGTCATCGTCGGGAGTGGTGAAGGAGGAATCACCCTCGATAACCACGACCGACTAGCTGCACTACAGAGCTAGCATCATGAGTACTTCATGAGGTGTCACACTCGATACTCGATAGTAGCGCTGCAGAGTCGTACAACTACGGGGTGTGCGGTGATGTGAGGGGCCTGGTGAGGGAGTCCTGGTTTAAGGGGTCCTCGGATAGCCGACCTGTTACTTATGGGCCGGACTATATGGTCCACTTGCCGAATACTAGATGGATTGAAGACCCTGTCTCCAGGAAGGAAGCTTCGAGGATCGTGGCTTGTCCTCCATGTTTTGAGTAGTAAATAGGCATGTTTATCCCTTCGACGTGTAACCGACCATGTGTAAACCCTAGGTACCCTCGGCGTCTATATAAGCCGAAGGGTTTTAGCTTGTAGAGCAACAGAACTCATCTAGGGTTTTAGCTACTTGATCTCGAGGTAGATCAACTCTGTAATCCCCACATCATCAATATAATCAAGCAGGACGTAGGGTATTACCTCCATAGGAGGGCCCGAACCTGGGTAAAACCTTGTCCCCTTCGTCTCTTGTTACCATCGATCCAAGTCTCACAGCTCGGGACCCCCTACCCGAGATCCGCCGGTTTTGACACCGACATTGGTGCTTTCATTGAGAGTTCCACTGTGATCGCCAGACGGAATCGATGGCTCGCTTTGTCACCAACAGCGAGATCTGTGCCCGGGGAACTCTCGTCCCGGATCAGATCCTCGCGAGCGACGACACCTCGTCGCGCACTTACCCGATCGGCCACCCACGCCAGATCGGAAGCTTTCCCCCCGACCAAGGGATCAGGTTCGGAACCCTAGAGTTTGCAGCTGATTCCCGGGGAGGACTTGTACTGATGGAATCCTTGACCCCTATGGAGAAGCCCGCAGATCCTGACGCCTCGGCACCGAATACATCGGGCCTCGTCTCCGGAGATGAAGTTGCTATCTCCGGGCCGTCTGGACCACCCGGTCCGGTCATTGCGACCGGATCTGCCATGGTTGAACAGAATCCGAGACCACTCTCGCGCGACTCTGGAACTGCGACGCCGCATATCGACCCCACTCGCTTCAGTGACACGCCTCCCACCATCGCCTCGTTTCTCAACGAGTTGTTTGATCGGATGGAGACTATGCGAATGGCTGATGACTAGACCCCGGTCTATGACCGGCTCAGGCTTAAATCCGACGATGGGGAGATTCACATCCCCACGGTCACCCACCTTGTCGCCACCGTCGAGTTTCCGGCGGGGGGCTCGACCTCCCAGCTACCGGAGTTAAAAACGGTTTATACTCCAATCTCCGATCACCGAAACCTTACTTACAACCCAGACTCTGGCGTTCGCTCCGGAAATAGTCCGGTATCGGTCCCTGATCTATCACACAGTTCGGAATCCGTGATTCCGAACTCCCACCGTGGCATGGAGTCAAACCTTCTCCCACCCACCTCCCAAGTCGATGACTCGAGCATCGCATCATAACCCAAGTCTTCGGACTTACCAGACATTGTACATTTATCAGGGGAGTCGGTTCATCATTACTAGGCTAGACTGCTACTTGACCGAAGCAAAGTACGGAGCCTTAGTGATCAAGAGGTCATGGCAACCTTCAAACGTAACTGCCACGACAAAGGGATACTCAATGCCCTGGCACGGCGGCACATTAGTAACTTTACCGAGCAGTCCATTTTGGTACAGAAGCATTGTGCCATGGAAAGTGCTTGTCAAGCCGAGAGGCTATTTTCGGAGCCAACCTTTACCGAATACCCTAGAGGAGATCGGCAAAAGACGATACCTCCGAACCAGCCAGACAAACTTGAGCCAAGAAGAGGAACAGGCCCCTTTCAGGGATCAGTACTGTCCTGGATGGACTACTAGATAAACCTTGCCCTATACACTCCGTATTGCTGAACACAGCTCCGACTCACAGCCTTAGAGCTTGCTGGGTCGTCAGGCAGATCGCGAAAAGCGGTGAATCCATTCTTGGGGCACCACCGCCGAACAGGCGCTCAACAACGCCATCAGAATATAACGCCGAAGTCCTGACGATCTACGAAACGTTCCCTTCGAGGAACAGGAGGAAAAGAGCTCTTAAAGAACTCGAACAGGTATATCACGTGGCAGCAACCAGCGCATGGGCAGACATACCTATCACCTTCAGAGATGCTGACCGACCAGCCATTCTTCTCGGTCATTCACCGGCCGCACTAGTCCTGAACCCCATCATCGATGGCTTTAGGTTACACAAGGTGCTAATGGACGGCGGCAGTGGTTTAAACCTAATCTACGAGGATACTCTAGAAAAAATGCAGTTTGACCGATCTCGCATCGAGCATAGCAACACAACTTTCCGGGGAATAATCCCGGGGAAGGAGGCGCGTTGTTCAGGATGTATCACCCTGGATGTAGTGTTCGGCACACCCGACAACTACCGCTCCGAGGAACTTCTCTTCCATATCGTGCCCTTCCCCAGCGGCTACCACGCCTTATTGGGACGTGACGCCTTCACAAAATTCCAGGCTATACCACATTACGGGTATATGAAACTTAAGATGCCAGGACCAAACGGGGTGATCACAACCTCCAGTGATCCGAATATAGCCCTTCAGGCCGAAAATAAAACAGCAGCGCTTGCCCTCGAGGCTTTAGCTGAGACCTTTGCTGCGGAAGAGCTGACCGTACTCCGGTCAACAGTAGACAAGGACGATGTGATCCTCAGCAAGAGGCCCAAACCCACGTCCTTCAAACCAGCAAAGGAAATCGTTAAATTTCAAGTGCATCCGACGGACTCCAACAAGACAGCGTCCATCGGAGCTCAGCTCGACCCCGTTGTGGATGAAGCGCTGCGAGCTTTCTTACGAGAAAACTGGGATATCTTCGCCTGGCATCCTTCCGATATGCCTGGCATCCCACGGCGACTGGCAGAACATAGTCTGAACATCATCGCAGGCTTTAAGCCCGTCAAGCAGACTCTGCGCCGCTTTTCCGAGCCCAAACGACAAGCAATGGGTGAAGAATTGGCTAAATTACTAGAGGCCGGATTCATTCGGGACATTAAGCATCCCGAATGGTTGGCAAACCTGGTTATGGTACCAAAGAAAGATAAATCATGGCGGTTGTGTGTCGACTTTAAAGACCTCAACAAGGCCTGCCCTAAGGACCCTTTCCCACTACCACGCATAGACCAGATCATCGACGCGACAGCCGGAAACGACTCATTGTGTTTCTTCGATGCTTATTCCGGATACCATCAGATTAAAATGAAGGTATCCGATCAAGCAGCAACCGCATTCATCACCCCTTACGGACCATTTTGCTTCAACACAATGCCTTTCGGGCTAAAGAACGCTGGAGCTACATACCAGCGCATGATCCAGACCTGCCTCGAAAAACAGGTTGGCAAAACAGTCGAGGAGTACGTTGACGATGTGGTCATTAAAACCAAACACGTCCGCCATTTGATCGACGATTTAAGGCAAACCTTTGCCAGCCTACGCGAATACGATATTCGGCTCAACCCGGAGAAGTGTGTATTCGGAGTTCCCGCTGGTAAATTGCTCGGATTCAACATTTCCCATAGAGGAATAGAAGCGAATCCGGCCAAGATCCGTGCCTTATCAGAACTTGCAGTTCCCACAGAGCTAAAGCATGTCCGAAGGTTGGCGGGTTGCGTGGCGGCGTTAAGTCGCTTTATCTCCCGCCTCGGTGAAAAAGCTTTACCGCTGTATAAATTACTGAAACGGACCAAGAATTTTGAATGGACCGACTAAGCAAAAGCCGCGTTAGAAGAAATTAAGACACTCCTGGCAAGTAACCCCATACTCACAGCACCAGGCGCGGGTGAGCCCATGTTATTATACATATCAGACACTAACCAAGTCGTTAGCGCAGTGCTCGTCATCAAACGAGAGGATGAGGGACACAAATTCCAGATACAGAAAGCCGGTCTATTACGTGTCGGAAGTACTAACGCAGTGCAAGTCCAGATACCCGCACTACCAGAAGATAGCCTATACAGTATTTATGGCATCACGGAAACTAAGACACTACTTCCAAGAGTGTTCGGTCACGGTGGCCTCCGAAGTACCCCTGAATGATATAATCAATAACAGGGACGCCACCGGCCGCATAGCCAAATGGGCCATTGAGCTCCTTCCTTTATGATTACCTACAAACCACGCCGAGCTATTAAATCTCAGGTGTTGGCAGATTTCCTCGCCGAATGGACAGAAGCCGAGCTCCCCAGGGAATATAGTACATAGTCCCATTGGACGATGTACTTCGATGGATCCAAAACTCTGGCCGGACTGGGGGCTGGAGTTGTTCTCACATCCCCCACAGGTGACAACATTCGATACGTGTTGCAGATCATGTATGCCGACTCCAACAATGCAGCCGAATACGAAGCCCTCTTACACGGTCTTCGGATGGCAGGCTCAATGGGCAGACAATGACTGGAGGTACGGGGAGACTCCAATCTGGCCATCTCTCAAGTCAACGGTGAGTTCGATGCCAAAAATCCAAAGATGGCGGCATATAGAAACGCTGTCCTCAAGATATCCGCACGGTTCGAGGGGCTAGAATTTCACCACGTTGCCAGAGACGACAACCAAGCTGCCGATATACTGGCTCACATAGGAGCCAAACGCGACCCTGTCCCACCAAACACTTTCCTGGAACGGCTCTTTAAGCCATCCGTGGTTTGGCCGGACGATCAAAAGGGCGCCGATCTAACCAGTGCAGATGAGGTTGTTCCCCCCGTAAACGAACCAGACGATCAAATCATCGGTGGCTCCATAATGGATGAAACGCCATCGGCTCATGAGGTCATGGCAGTAATCGCGCCATGGACAGAGCCCTTCCTCACCTACCTCCTTCGCAAAGAACTCCCTGACGATCAGATGGAGGCGTGGCGCATAGTTCGGCGCTCCAAGGCCTTCAAGGTACACGAAGTTGAGTTATACAAGAAGAGCACCACCGGAATACTACAGTGGTGCATATCTGAGGAAGAAGGGCGGCAACTCTTAGCCGAAGTCCACGCAGGGATGGGCGGTCATCACGCCGCAGCAAGAGCCTTAGTAAGCAAGGCCTTCCGGGCTGGGTTCTTTTGGCCCACAGCTCGGGCGGACGCCCAGTCACTTGTCAAATATTGCGTGGGGTGTCAACTTTTTGCAAATCAGAGCCACATGCCCCCAACGGCTCTTCGGACTATTCCGATCACCTGGCCCTTCGCGGTCTGGGGGTTGGACATGGTCGGACCACTTAAAGGGGGGACCAAAAAGAATAAATACCTACTGGTCATGGTCGACAAGTTCACCAAACGTATAGAGGCAAAACCTGTCAAATCAGCCAAATCCGGACCAGTAATCGATTTTATATCCGGCGTGGTACACCGTTACGGTGTCCCGCACATCATAATAACTGACAACGGATCCAATTTCACGGCCCAAGAGGTCAAATACTGGTGCGCAAAGATGGGCATCAAGCTCGATTACGCATCGGTTTATCACCCGCAGACTAATGGACAAGTCGAACGAGCAAACGGCCTCATAATGACCGGCATTAAGCCACGTTTCGTCCGGTCTCTTCAAGAGTCCGATTGTCATTGGGTAGAGGAGCTCGACTCCGCTCTATTGGGCCTGCGCACCACCCCGAATAGATCAACGGGATACACACCGTTCTTCATGGTCTATGGGGCAGAAGCGGTCCTTCCTTGTGATATTATTCACGATGCACCAAGGGTGCGCATGTACGAGGAAAGGGAGGCCGAGTTAGATCGGCAAGACGACTTGGACGGCTTGGAAGAAGAGCGCGATATAGCTCGGGCCCGTTCTACCTTTTATCAACAGCAGGCCTGGCGTTACCAGAGCAGGGAGGTCAGGGCACAAGCATACAACATGGGCGAACTCGTCCTACGGCTCCCGGAGAAGCAGAAGCATAAACTCAAGCTCAAATGGGAAGGCCCCTTCATCATCGATGAAGTACTCACAGGAGGGGCTTACCGCCTTCGGAACCCGCAGGACAACCGCCTTGAACCAAACCCATGGAACGCAGCTCGTCTTCGGCGCTTCTACGGCTAGACTGGTGTCGTCATACTCTTTACCTTTCTTTTTTCTTTCTTTTCTTTGTTATTTCTTCTCCCTCCCACCTCGATTTTTGGCAGGTTTGAATTCTTTTTTCCTCCCCAACTCTATGTTCGGTTCAACCGATCTCGTACTAAAGATTTTCGGCCTACACCCTTAAGTGTTAAATCCGAACACAGTACCTGGGGGCTTCTTTTCCGAAGCCAATGTTTTTATATTCTAAAGCGCTTATTCACATTTATTATGTGCGCAAACTTTCCTTGTCGTTTTACGCCTTCATATGCATCAATTCGAATTAAGAATTTGCCAAGCTGGGTTGCCTCGCTCCTGTGCTTACCCTCTACGTTCCCGATAGTTCGGCTAGAGGGTAAAGGGAGCACCTCTGCGATTGCTACGACCGGGTCATCCGGACACGTACCTCAGACGGGTGAAGCCAAAAGCTAGCTATCTTCTGTAGACAATTGATCGGCTACGACGGATTCAACTAATAAAGATTATGGTCGTCATAACCATTACTCGGGCTTCACCTATAGCATTAGCCCTTAGCCAGATACTAACGGTATACGGCCCTTTTTCCTACGATTTACGTAGTACCCCTGAAGAAAGGTATCGATAGATTTACTATTTTCTTCGGAAGATGTTTCTTATGCTAATCAGTAATATAACATATCTCCCTGTGTGCTTTCTGTCTGTTCGTACCACATGACCGGATTGCCTGGTTCCCGAACATAATTCCCTCCCTGTAGGGTGATAATTTATAAGGAACACTCCCAAGCCCTTAGCATGGGAGGCTGAAGCCGATGGCCGGTTAAGACAAAGTTCACAACACAGACGGAGCAATTCTTCGATTATTGAGTACATAGATACATATGATCATACATCTGGCTGTTGATCGAGATTATCGATTATGGTGTCCAGGGAGCAATCTTCTTGTGAGAGACGGGCGGCAGGCATCACCTGGTCGTATACCAGGTGGAGCGGCACTTCTTGTCCATCTGACCCTACTGGCCCAACCTGAGCCATACGCTCGGGGTCAAGTCCGGTATAGCGGGTCTTGATCATTGCCCACTCCTCCCGTGCTCCCTCCCGACAAGCCGATGTCTTCCACAGATCGAACCTAGCTCGGGCTCCCTTGAAGCGATCGATTAGTTCGGTCATTCCCTCCGGAGGTTGCTCGGCAGGCCACAGTGCCTTCACCATGCTCTTCATGGCCTTCCGAGCCCGCTCATGAAGGGTGGATAGCTCCTTCAGCAGATTCCCCTGATAGGATCCGATTTCCTCTGCGGGTCGCCCGGACAGTAGACCTGCACATGAGTCACGGCATGCGTATCACATCTCACTCATAAGAGATACCTTCCGATGTTAGAATCACACTTACCAAACATGCCTCTCTGTAAATTCTGGTTTTCTCCTTGGGCCTGGGCCAATTAAGCCTTTAAGCTCTCAATCTGTTCGGCTTGCTGTCTGTTCTCCTCCTTCAGGCGGTTCTTCTCTTCAAGATGCCGTTGTAAAACACGATAGCCAGCTTCCTGCTGGGACTCGGCATATTGCTGAGATTCTCGGGCTACATCCAAATCTTTTTGTAATTGCCCTATTGATTCAGCTGCTACATGGTACCCTTGTGTAAGCATGGGGATATAGTAAAGTTCAGCAGAATATATATACTCACCGTGTGCCTCCCAAGTAAAGCTCTTCACTTGCTCCAATTCGGCCTTCACAGATTCGACCTGTGTTCGGCTGGCTTCCAGTTGCTTGGCCAGCTGCTCGCACTGTTGCTTAGAGGCCTGCATTACCAGCAAATTATTACAGGGATCCTTAATTCGGCCGTACCGACCAATTTAAGGCTCAGGGGCTACTAAGTCTACACGAGTGTTCGGACTTGAATAATCGATTACTTACCTGCAGGCTGGACGATATCAATTTCACAGCCTCCCCGAATCCAGCTCGGGCGGCTCCGAGGTGTGCGTCCGCCGTGCGCAGAGCACCGAACTCTTGTTCGGAAAAGGCCGGATGACGCAGGGCTTCTCGTCACCGGCGATGTTGCATAGCGCTCCCAACCTCTGATTTAGTGACAGATATAGCGTCACCAGAATCGGCTAGGACGGGATTGACGGTGGGGGCTCCAGCAGTAGGATCAGCATGGGCGGAAGGCCTGGAATCTTGAGCACCGCCGGACGTCCTGGCGACGTCCTCGGCGGGTGACAGCCGAACCCTTTGCCTGAATATTTTGACAAAAGGGTCTCTTGTCAAACCTTGTCAAATCATGGTACTAAACCAAGCGATCGAGCGAAATACCTTGGGGATGAACTCGCAGGCGCACTCGCCCCCGCGACCGGCTAATTTGCTGGATCCTTGTTGCTTTCCAATCCAGGCGCTGCCGCCACTGCCGGTGTATGTCGCGCGGATCTGCGGCGTTTGGGTGTAGTAGCCGGCGCGTTGGGGCCAGTGGAGGACACTTGTCTCTTGCGGGATGTCTTCTTCTTCTTGCTTGTCGCAGGAGAAGGGAGGGATCCAGGGTAATCGGCAATAATGGCCACCTTGGAGCCGTCAAGGCCCTCTTGGTAGAAAACCCTGTCTTCGAGTTCGATTGACAGGTCTGGGTCTTCATGATAGCCCGGATCATCATCACGGGAATAGCCCTCGGGCTGAGGGGCCGTATAGTTGATTGTCTCAATAAAGCTTCTCCATTCCTGTTTACATAAAGATAAAAGGCTTCGGTCAAGAAGGGACAAATTAAGAACCTGAATTGTGGTCACGGGATTGAAAGGCTCACCCATTCGATGGGATTATGGCTTGAGTATCCCTCCTTGGTCGATCGCTGAATGAAATCTTCTTGCTCCCCTTTGTATAGGTCGGCAAGTGCGGCGGCCAACGCTGTTTGATCGGCAGGACCCAGTCTTCGGGAGCGAGTAGTGTCGCTTGTCCCGTTGTAACACCACAAGGGGTGTATCCTCTGTTGGAGGGGTTGGACGCACCGGGAGATGGCAGCGGCCATGATGTCTATCATGGTTAGCTTATGATGGGCTAGTATCCTCACACAGGCTGCTAAGCGCTGCACCTCAACGCTGTCCTCTTGGGACAGGCTCCTCGGGCGCCAGTTGTACCTTTTCCTCAAGGGGGCATCGGAGTATTCGGGCAGACCCCTCCGAGCTGGATCGAATAAAGGGACGTCCTCGATATAAAACCATTCCGAAGTCCATAGTTCGGATTCCTTCGGTGTCCCCATGGGGTACCCTGTCCCCGCTATGTGGCATACTTCGGCTCCACCGACCTCAAAAATTGTCTTGTCTCGAGTGCGAGGAATGAGGCAAAAGTATTTTCTCCACAACTCGAAGTGTGCCTCGCACCCCAGGAACATCTCGCAAAGGGCGACGAAGCCCGAGATATGCAGAATAGACCCTGGGGTGAGGTGGTGGAGTTGGATCCCATAAAACGCCAGTAACCCTCTCAGGAACGGATGAATGGGAAACCCGAGACCTCACAGGAGGAATGGCACAAAACATACATGCTCCCCCTTACGTGGATGGGGAAAATTCTCCGCGAGGGCCTCGCCGTTGAATGATGTCAGACCGGTGCGGACGGCTGTCAGATCCGAGGAAGGAAGGTACCCTTGGGTCTCGAGGTCGCGAAGTCGAAGAAGCGACACGGAGCAGCTAGTCCAGTCCCCGGGACGGGATCCGTAAGGATCCGAGGAGGAACTGGGGGCGCTCGCCATCTTTGGTGGAGACCTTTCGCTGGAGGTTTTTCCGGTGGAAGAGAAGAAGATGTGGCTTGGACCACGGCTCAGTTTGTTTAAATGGGCGGTGCCTCATTTGTATTGGGGTAGTTTTGTAAAAAGCTACTGAACCACTTGTCTCCCCGCGGTGCGCGAAAACCAAGAAACATTATTACTGTGGACCCAGCAATCCCGCGACGTTTGGGATTTCGCCGATGATAGGATGGTTGCCGAACAAGAAGGGATGGAAGGACTCACCTCACAAGCTGAAGACGTACAAGATTGTCCGAATATAATTCGGCGTTGAAGGCTAGTCCGGGGGCTACTGAGGGAGTCCTGGTTTAAGGGGTCCTCGGATAGCCGACCTGTTACTTATGGGCCAGACTATATGGGCCACTTGCCGAATACTAGATGGATTGAATACTATATGGGCTACTGAGGGAGTCCTGGTTTAAGGGGTCCTCGGATAGCCGACCTGTTACTTAAGCTTCGAGGATCGTGGCTTGTCCTCCACGTTTTGAGTAGTAAATAGGCATGTTTATCCCTTCGACGTGTAACCGACCAGGTGTAAACCCTAGGTACCCTCGGCGTCTATATAAGCCGAAGGGTTTTAGGTTGTAGAGCAACAGAACTCATCTAGGGTTTTAGCTACTTGATATCGAGGTAGATCAACTCTGTAATCCCCACATCATCAATATAATCAAGCAGGACTTAGGGTATTACCTCCATAGGAGGGCCCGAACCTGGGTAAAACCCTGTCCCCTTCCAAGTCTCACAGCTCGGGACCCCCTACCCGAGATCCGCCGATTTTGACACCGACACCTGGCTTGTCGGTCGGTTCACCGAGTCTTCGAGTCTTCGAGTCGTCGAGTCGTCGATGAAGAAGCAGGGGCAACTGGGACTAACGGGGGTCACAGGGGATTCATTGATCAACCTATACTAAGCAGTTGATATGATTGCAGGTATGGTAGTAGTTTATCAAAAACAGGCTATGCATCAGAAATAGGAGCTAGCTAATACAGTAGCAAAAACTAATGCAAGAATAAGAGGGAAGAATGGGCGATATCGGAATGCTCAATGGGGGTTGCTTGCCTTGCTGCTCTGCGGCAAAAGGCTGATCGTCAACGGTGTAGTCATACCCGACAGCACCGTCAGTCTCGGGGTCTACCGGAGAGAAGAGGGGGGAAGAAACAATAAATATAAAGCACAGATGCAATCACAATGCATGGCATGGCAATATGCAGGGCTAGGCATGCACTAACGCTGTATTATACGTTGCAGACGGATCGGAAGAATATCTGACGATATTTCCTGGGTCTCGGGCTACTACCGGACAGATGATCATAATGCTAAATGTCCATGTTCATCATGCTAGGAGCATGTGACAGATGAACGGATGGCGTATTCGGATTCGTGGGATTTTTCTAATCAACTTTCATGTATAAATTATTTTCATCCGAATTACGGATTATTTTATATTAATTTTTAAAGTTTTATTAATATTCAGAAATTAAAACAGATTATTTAAATGAGACATTATCCAGAATAGTATAGGCTGACGTCAGCATGACGTATTGCTGGCGTCAACAGTCAACAGGGGCTGACCGGAGTCAAACCTGACAGGTGGGTCCATTGGGACCCACATGTCAGCCTCTGTAACTAACTAACAGGGTTAATTTAAACTAAATAACTTAATTAGATGGTGGGCCCTTCTAGTCAGTGTCTAACTAATTAACTAATTAACTTAATTAGTATTAACAGGTTAATTAACTTTTATCTATTTACTTTAAAACATTTAAATGGGGTGGGGCCCGCATGTGAGTGGGCCACTGTGCCACGTCGGCAGTTGACCCGGTCAACTGGGCCCGCAGGGACCAGTGTTCAGCGTCACAGGGGTGGGGCCCGTGGCGTCAGGTGGCAGCCACGTCGGGCGCCGGCCGAAGAACACTCCGGCGAGCCTCCCGCGGCGGCTCTTCGCCGGCGAGCGTTGGGATTGCGGCACAGGCGCCCATTTGCAGCGCCGTTTGCGGCATTCGATCGGGAGACCGAGCCGCGGCGATCTAAGGTACTAGCGTGTGGCGGTGCGGCCGGAGGGGAGTGTTATGACGGCGACGGCGGACGGCGGCGCTCGGCTCCACGGCGGGACGGCTACGGCACGGGAGATGAAGGGGGAAGGGGTCGAGGGGGAGGCGCTTGCTCATGGGGATCCGGTCGTGGAGGGCAGCAAGCTCGGGGTAGCTCCAGTGGCGGCGGAGATCGACGAAGGCAGCGACGGCGATCGACGGAGGGGATCGGCGGAGGGAGGCATCGCAGGGGCTCGGTGGACTCGGGCCAGTGGTGGAGATGACGAGGACGAGCACGGCGGGGCTTTCGGGCAGCCGGACGGAGCGCGGGGGCGACGGAGGCCGTGCGGGTCAGTGGGGCGAGGCCATGGCGGTGCTCGGTGGAGGGCGAGAGATGAGCAGGAGGGGAACTGGGGGGCGTTAGGGTTTGCGGAGAGAGGGAGAGCGCCGGGGGCTTGCCCTTGTAGCCGTTGGAGGGGGTTCGGATGGCCGGCGTGTGGCAATCGAGCCGCGGATGCCCGGCCATCGTCCACATCTCCCCGATGAGCAGGAGGTTAGGGACGATGGCGCCAGGTGGGCTGGGCCTCCCTGTAGTCCTTTAAGGCCCAGTTGCACAGCGCCTCTCTTCCTTTTCTCTTTTTTGTTTTTCTGATTTCTTTTAATCTTTTCTGTTTTATTTATTTTCAGCTTTATTTCTCCTTAACAAAAATGTGTGAAAGGCTCCAATAAATACCTTGCAATATTCTGCATGGCCACACACAGTTTGAGGAATTTTAATTGGATTTGGAAATTTACCTAATTCAAAAAGGGCATTTAATAATTGTTTTGGCCACTCATAAAATAGTTTTGAGGCACCAAAACACTTTACAAAAAGTTGGTTATAATTTTAATATTACTAGGGGATTATTTGAAACCCATTCATGATTTTTATTTTCAGGTTTGCAAAACTTCCAAAACCACCTTTCAAATGAATTTTGAATTGGATAAGAATTTGAATTTGCATTTGATTTTAATAGTGACCATAATTGGTTTAGCAAAATGGATTAGCCTAATCCTCAGATTACCGTAGCTTGATTACAAAGATTACTGTAGCTGCAAATCCAGGGCGTCACAACTGGTCTAGGTTCTCTCAATTCCCCATTAGAGGGGATCAAGCATATGTCGCAAAAGTCAGTTAGCGGCATTTTGTGAGTTTGTTTCTCTGAAAATGAAAACTTTGCACAAAGGAATTTGTAGGGATGTGATATTGGTCACACTTAGCTGCGAGGAACTCGGTCAGCCCAGCGTTTGCAACAAATTGAGCGAACTCTTGATGGAACCCGGCCTCCTCCATGAAGGCATCATGCGGCCATTCGCATGGCCGCACCTCCACCGTTCTCTGAGTGTGAAGGTCATTGTCCGATGATTCACTAATGATTCCTTTGGCATTTTTCTTGGAGGAAAACTTCCTAAAGAAATCCATCTTATTCCTATAATAAAAATTCTGAAAAAATTTAGCCTACAAAATTTTTGTCAACAAAACTTTGTGAAATTGATAGCAACTAATCCTAAGCATGCATAGAGGCCATATTAAGCATTCAAACTACTTAGAACTCTAAGAATTCAACATGCAATCTCATCTACAGCAGCACCAAGAGTAGCTAATTACTCTAAAAATAACCCACTAAATCAAAAACTAATTGGAGCAATGGAGGAGTCACATACCAAGTAGCAATCCCCCCAAACAGTTTCGGAAACGGAGCTTCGAGCAAAGAGATCGAAATCCGCGGGTTTCAGAGCAAGAACACGGGAATGTTGGCTATGGTGATTTTTTTTCCGGAGGTAGGGGATGATGTGGGCTAAAGGAATAAGTGAGGGGGCACGTGGGGGTCACAACCCACCAGGGCGCGCCTGGGGTTGCTGGCGTGCCCTGGTGTCTTGTGGGCACCAGGTGCACCCCCCTCTGGTATTATTTGTACCAGAAAATCAGAAATATTCAGAAAAAAATCGTATCAAATTTTCAGAACATTCGGAGAACTTTTATTTTTGGGTCATTTTTTATTGCACAGAGAAAACAGAAAACGGGATAAACATGGCATTTTATTTTATTTGACTAACTAAAACAAAAAATAAAAAGTGGGAACAGATCGTTGTGCTTAATAGATTCATTGACTTCATACCTTTAAAAAATGATCCATTAATAAGGTTGATCAAGTCTTGTTAACAACCACTTCCGATTAGCATGAAACCAAAGAACTTTCGTAAAACACTAAGTTACCTCAATGGGGATGTGCATATCCCCAACAATAAGTATATCATATTTCTTTTTGGCAGTAGGTAGAGGTAATTGAAAACTTCCAATAGTGATGGTCGGAGATTGTTCAATAACATTTATACCATTCACTTGGAATTGTTTCTTCGGAAAATGTACCGTGTGCTCATTACCATTGATATGAAAAGTGACTTTGCTTTTATTGCAATCAATAACAGGCCCTGCAGTATTCAAAAAGGGTCTACCAAGGATAATCGACATGTTGTCATCCTCGGGCATCTCAAGAATAACAAAGTCCATCAAGATAGTAACATTTGCAACAACAACGGGCACATCCTCACAGATACCGATAGGAATGGCAGTTGATTTGTCAGCCATTTGCAATGATATTTCAGTATGTGTGAGTTTATTCAAATCAATTCTTTTATAGAAGGAGACAGGCATAACACTAAAACCGGCTCCCAAATCACACAAAGCAGTTTTGACATAGTTTCTTTTAATGGAGCAAGGTATAGTTGGTATTCCAGGGTCTCCAAGTTTTTTAGGTACTCCATCATTAAAAGAGTAATTAGCAAGCATGGTGGAGATTTCAGCTTCAGGTATCTTTCTTTTATTAGTGATGATGTCTTCCATGTACTTTGCATAAGCTGCCATCTTTAAGATATCAGTTAAGCGGGTACGCAAAACGACTGGCTTAATCATTTTAGCAAAGCGCTCAAATTCTTCATCGTCCTTTTTCTTAGATGGCTTAGGTGGAAATGGCATGGGTTTCTAAACCCACGGCTTTCTTTCTTTACAATGTTTCCTAGCCACAAAGTCTCTTTTATCATAACGTTTATTTTTAGGTTGTGGATTATCAAGATCAGCAACAGGCTCTATTTCAACATCATTATCTGGTTCTATATCATTGTTAGGTTGACCATCTTCATGAACATCATCATTGTCATTTTCATTATCACTAGGTGAATGTTCATTACCAGACTGAGTTTCAGCATCGGAAATAGAGAGATCATTATTATTAGTAGGTGTTTGTATCTCAGGTTCACTAGAGGTATGCAAAGTCCTATCATTTTTCTTTTTCTTTTTCTTTATAGAAGGACTAGGTGCATCAGTACTAATTCTCTGAGAGTCTTGTTCAATTCTTTTAGGACGACCTTCAGGATAAAGAGGTTCTTGGGTCATTCTACCTCCTCTAGTTACTACTCTAGGAGAAAAAACATTCATATTATTATTCATTTCATCAAGCAATTCTTTTTGAGACTTAGCAACTTGTTCTAGCTGAGTTTGAACCATAGAGGCATGCTTTCCTACACCTCTAACATCATTACTAATTCTAAATAGCAAGTCACTCAAGCGAGCAATCATATCAGAGTTATATTTCAATTGTTACAGGAGATGTGCATTGAAATGATCTTGCTTCATAATATAGTTGTCAAACTCATATAAGCATTGACTAGGATGTTTATTATGAGGGATATCACCTTCATCAAACTTTAATAAAGAATTTACCTTTACCACCTGTGGAGGTGGTGGTGTGTTAAGGCCATGTATTTCTTCAATAGGTGGTAGATTCTTAACATCCTCAGCTTTAATACCTTCTTCCTTCATAGATTTCTTTGCCTCTTGCATATCTTCAGGACTGAGAAATAAGATAGCCCTCTTCTTCGGAGTGGGTTTAAGTGGTGGTTCAGGAAGAGTCCAATCATCATAATTCTTCAATATGTTATTCAATAATTCCTAAGATTGTTCAACAGTTTGTTCCCTGAAAACACAACCAACACAACTATCTAGGAAGTCCCTAGAAGCATCAGTTAGTCCATTATAGAAGATATCAAGTATTTCATTTTTCTTAAGAGGATGATCAGGCAAAGCATTATGCAACTGGAGAAGCCTCCCCCAAGCTTGTGAGAGACTCTCTTCTTCAATTTTCACAAAGTTAAATATTTCCTATAAGGCAGCTTGTTTCTTATGAGCAGGAAAATATTTTTCAGAGAAGTAGTAAATCATATCCTGGGGACTATGCACACAACCAGGAGTAAGAGTATTGTACCATGTCTTAGCATCACCCTTTAATGAGAATGGAAATGACTTGAGAATATAATAGTAGCGAATCTTCTCATCATGAGCAAAGAGGGTGGCTATATCATTCAACTTAGTAAGGTGTGCCACTACAGTTTCAGTTTCATAGCCATGGAAAGGATCAAATTCAACCAAAGTAATTAACTCTGGGTCGACAGAGAATTCATAATCCTTATCGGTAACAAAGATAGGTGAAGTAGCAAACTTAGGATCACATTTCATTCTAGCATTCAAAGTCTTTTCCTTATACTTGCGTAGCAATTTCTTAAGATCATTTCTATCCTTGGAAGAAAGAATTTCTCTAGCTATCTCTCCATCCAAAACATAACCTTCAGGTATCTTAGGCATTTCAAATCTAGGAGAGACAGGTCTAATAGGTGTCTCATAATCATTAATTTCAAAGTCTTTATCAGTTTCACCAATCTCATCAGTTTCTGTAATTTCATTCTCTTTAGCTCTAGCAATTTGTTCATCAAGAAATTCACATAGTGTCACATTATCATCAAGCATGGTACTAGCATCATCATAAGCATCATTCATAGCAGAGGTAGCATCATCAATAACTTGCGACATATCAAGATTACTAGCATGTGGTGGTGTTGCAAGCTTACTCATAACAGAAGGTGAATCAAGTGCAGAACTAGATGGCAGTTCCTTACCTCCCCTCGTCTTAGAGGGAAAAATCTTGGTCTTTGGATCCTTCAGATTCTTCATAGTGATCAATTGATATAAATCCCAAGTGACTCAACAAATATAGCTATGCTCCCCGGCAACAGCGCCAGAAAAAGGTCTTGATAACCCACAAGTATAGGGGATCGTAACAGTTTTCGAGGGTAGAGTATTCAACCCAAATTTATAGATTCGACACAAGGGGAGCCAAAGAATATTTGCGAGTATTAGCAGTTGAGTTGTCAATTCAAACACACCTGGAGACTAAATAGCTACAGCAGAGTGATCAGTAGCACAGTAGTATGATAGTTTAGATAGCAGTAGTAACAGTAACAATAACGGTAGCAGTGATAGCAATAGTTTTGTAGCAGTTGAAATAGTAGCAACAACAATAGTAACTTAGCAAGAACAATAAGTGGAAAACTCGTAGGCACTAGATCGGTTAACTCGTTGGATGATATTCATCATATAACAGTCATAACCTAGGGCGACACAGAACTAGCTCCAGTTCATAAATGTAATGTAGGCATGTACTCCGTAAATAGACATACATGCTTATGGAAAAGAACTTGCATGACATCTTTTGTACTACCCTCCCGTGGCAGTGGGGTCCATAAGGAAACTAAGGGATATTAAGGCCTCCTTTTAATAGAGAACCGGAACAAAACATTAACGCACGGTGAATACATGAAATCCTCAAACTACGGTCATCACCGGAAAGTATCCCGACTATTGTCACTCCGGGGTTTACGGATCAGAACCATTGATAGGTGTGTATAACTAGCAAGATCGGATCAAGAACATAGATATAATGGTGATAACATAAATGGTTCAGATCTGAAATCATGGCACTTGGGCCCTAGTGACAAGCATTAAGCATGGCAAAGGCATAGCAACATCAATCTCAGAAGATAGTGGATACTAGGGATCAAGCCCTAACAAAACTAACTTGATTACATGATGAATCTCATCCAACTCCTCACCGACCAGCAAGCCTACGAAGGAATTACTCACTTCCGGTGGGGAGCATCATGGAATTGGTGATGGAGAAGGGTTGATGATGACAAAGACCGAAGATTCCTCTCTTTGGAGCCCCAAACGGGCTCCAGATCTGGCCTCCCGATGAAGAACAGGAGGTGGCGGCGGCTCCGTATCGTAAAGCACGATGAAACTTTCTCCTGAAACTTTCTCCGAAAATACGAATTTATAATGCCGAAATTAGGGTCAGTGGGGCCACGAGGTGGGCCCAACCCACGAGGGCGCGCGTGGCGGGGCTGGCATGCCCTGGTGTATCGTGCCCAGCCAGGGGCCCCCCTCAGGTGGTTCTTGGCTCCAGTATTTTTTATTTATTCTAAAATAAATCACCAAAAAGTTTTGTCCAATTCCGAGAACTTTTCATTCTGCACAAAAACAACACCATGGTAGTTCTGCTGAAAACAGCGTCAGTCCGGGTTAGTTTCATTCAAATCATGCAAATTAGAGTCCAAAACAAGGGCAAAAGTGTGAGGAAAAGTAGATACGATGGAGACGTATCAATCTTCACGAAGTAGGCGATCTCCTTGCCCGTACAAACTTCTTGGTTCAACTCCACTACACGAAGTAGGAGGCTCCCAAGCAACACCTAACCAATCTAGGAGGCACCACCCTCCAAAAGGTAATAGGCTTGATAGTGATGATGAACTCCTTGCTCTTGTGCTTCAAGATGATAGACTCCTCAACACTTAATCACTCTCTCACAGATTTTGCTTGGTGGAAGGGATTGATTGGGTGGAAAGCAACTTGGGGAGGCTAGAAATCAAGATCCATATGGTTGGAGTGGATGATCTTGACCTCAACACAAGGGTAGGTGGTTCTCTCTCAGAAATTTGGATATGGGAAGTGGGGAACTGTTCTGAGTGCTTCTCTTTCGAGTGGGATGTGGTGGAGGGGTATATATAGGCATCTCCAAAAATCCAACCGTTACAACATTATTGGCCATCTCGGTGAAACCGAAGCAAAACTCGGTTCTACCGATATGTCAAAAATGTGCCAACTTGCGATCCTACACTTGCGATCGCAAGTACACTTGAGCAAGAAAACGATTTATTGAAAGGAATTATAGAGAAAGGGGCTACAAGAGTCTTGCGGGATGTCAGCAATTCGAGGAGACTGTACGCAAGCATGGAGAATACCGGAAGAACCAAGGCATTGGCTACTTCAACGCCAATGGAGTTGAATGGGAAGAAGGTCAATACCCCACGCCCAAGTTTGTTCCTCAAAAGGAGAAGTATGAACATACTCTTCCCAAGGGAACAAAAGCTCAAGATGACCTTCCAGCACAAGACCACAAGCTCAAGGGCAAGGAAAAGCTTCAAGAGGAGATTTATTCATTTGAAGAAGAATCCCAAGCCATAGTCAAGTGGGTTCCCAAGGCTACTACAAGCTCAACTTCTACAAGTGCTACTTCAGCTCCAAGGATCCCCAACAAGTTGATGTGGATCCCACATACGAAGAACTAGAGAGGTTCTTTGAGGGGTGACTCCGCCAAAAAAAATCATTCCCATTATCTTTGGCATGGACTATTTGCAATCAACTCCAACTTTATGCAATAGTTCAAGGAGTCACACATTCCCTCATAGGAAAGCAAGGGGACAAGGTAATTAATGAATCAATGGACATCATCATGTATGCTTTGCACTCCATGTCCATAGATATCCTTGTATTTGTCTCTTGTGCTTGGGACTAACCCATGTAGGTGAGAAGAGTAAGGAAACAATGAGGATGCTCCCAACTCAAGATGATCTTCATCAACCTTGAGCATCCACCAGTACATCACCCACATGAAGTCTTCTACGACCAACCCAAGGTTAGTTTATCCCTCTTATGGGGGGATGCCACATCAAGGGGGAGCTTTACTCTAAGACTTTAGTTAAAGCATCTCTTAAGAATGTGACAACATTAAATGCTTTATGTAAAAGCGGTAACCCCACTTGTGCTTAAACGATGAGTATGCCCTATGATCAAGTATTCTTACTTGGCTCCTAAGTCAATATACTCATATATAGATGACTCCGTCATCGCCAAATTACTAGGTAGATACTAGAGTGGTTTTGCATGTTTGCCATGATTTCATTGGACATCTTATTGTGTGAGCATGCAGGTTCGCATATCTTCTATCATTCGAGGACATCCAATTGTTGCTATTTGGACTTTGATTTTGTTTTTGCCAATTGAATGGACAAGAATGCCTAGGACCCCTCTCTAGCTATCTACGCTTTCTCGTCTCATATTCTATTCTTGCTGCATCACAAAACTTGAACAAGTACTTCTCGATCTCTCTGTGTGAGGAGCACTCGGAGTTCCGTATCGACAAGGACTGACCACCAAAAACCTGCCAAGTGCATCTCGATGGAACCAACACAAAAATCTCAGTCCCACCGATGCCTAGGGTTGATCTGGTTTTCCAATCTCGGTAACACCGATTCCATCTTCTCAACTTCACCGAGTTTCCTTGTCAGCTGACAATTGAGGAATTCGGTGGCACCGATAATTTTGAATCGGTGTCACCGACAGCGATGGGTACTTAATATGGCGGACCCGACTTTTGAAATCACTTCTTCAAACGTCCGGTTCCTCCAAGCCCTAGCTGCCGTTCGTGGACCCCTAGTCCTCGCTGTTGTCTTCCCGAGCGCCTCCACCATTGGAATTCGCCGCCGTCCACGGAATCATCACCGCCGTTGTCGCCATAGCGGACTCGTCACCAAGTTAGGATAGGAATCCGACCCCTTGTGCTCTCCTTTTTCCAACTCATGCGTATTAGGATCGTTCCATTGATAAGCCACAATTTGAGATCATTCTATCCTCAAATTTTTTCCATTAGAATAGGAAACAATGAATTTTTAGGTTTTGTTGTCCGCAATTCGAATCTCGGTGACACCGAAGCGCAAAAAATTGGTTGTATTGATTTACTTTTATTTATTTTTACTTTTAGTAATCTTTTATATCTATCTCTATCATATCTCATCCTTGCAAGTGACCGTGAAGGGATTGACAACCCCTTTATAGCGTTGGGTGCAAGTGTTTGATTGTTTGTGCAGGTGCATAGATTGGGGCCTTGCTTGTACCTCCTACTGGATTGATACCTTGGTTCTCAAAACTGAGGGAAATACTTATCTCTACTTTGCTGCATCACCCTTTCCTCTTCAAGGGAAAAACCAACGCAAGCTCAAGAAGTAGCACCTCTCATCTGAAGCATATCACCTATGCTGACAAAGGAAAAAAGCAAGGTATTGGGTCTAGGTAAGGTTGCAATCTCGAAGGACCGACACATGGATAATGTGATGCTTGTCGAATCCCTTGGATTCAACCTCATGTCTGTCTCAATGCTTTGTGATCTTGATATGGTTGTCATCTTTGGCAAATACCATTGTGTTGTCATCATGGAATCTGACAAATCCAAAGTCTTCGAAGGCTTTAGGAGAGGAGACTTGTATATTGTTGATTTCTCTACAGGTCCACAGCCAGCCACATGTCTACTTGCAAAAGCTTTAGAAGGCTGGTTATGGCATCGACGACTTGGACACGCTGGCATGAGGAACTTGCACACGCTCGCGAAGAAAAAGCACGTCATTGGTATCGAGGCTGTCAAATTCCTCAAGGATCACTTGTGTGGGGCTTGTGAGTCTGGAAAGATGACCAGATCCAAGCATCCATCCAAGACCATCATGACTACCACTCGTCCTTTTGAATTGCTTCATATGGATCTCTTTGGCCTCACTCACTATGCCACACTAACAAACACTCCATTCTTATATGGTTTTGTCATTGTTGATGATTTGTCTCGCTATACTTGGGTGCATATTATCCTGTACAAATCTGAAGTGCAGAATGTCTTCAAACGATTTTCTTCAAGGGCCTCGACGAACTTCGGCGTCAAAATCAAGCATATCAGGAGTGATAATGGGACTGAGTTCAAGAACACTGGTCTTCATGAACTTGGTATTACTCATGAGCTATCTGCCCCTTATACTCCTCAGTAGAATGGCATTGTGGAGCGCAAGAACAGAACTCTTGTTGGCTCGCACCATGCTTGATGAATACAAGACCCCTCGTCGCTTCTGGCCTGAGGCAATCGATACTGCTTACCACATCATCAACAGGGTATATCTTCACAAATTCCTCAAGAAGACTTCATATGAACTCCTCACTGACAAGAAACCCAATGTGAGTTATTTCAAAGTCTTCGGTGCAAAATGCTGGATTAGAGATCCTCACCACAATTCTAAATTTGCACCATAAGCACATGAAGGTTTTATGCTTGGTTACGGAAAGGACTCGCACACCTACAGAGTCTTCAACACCTATCACAACAAGGTTGTTGAAACTGTAGATGTGCGGTTTGATGAAACTAATGGCTCGCAAAGAGAGCACCTGCCTCCTGTGCTAGACGAAATGCCTCCTGAGGAATCCATTAGGTTCAAGGCCACTGAAGATGTGATCCCTACTGAAGAACAACTACTCTCTAAAGAAGTTGTACCCAAGGCGGAAGACATTCATGCTGATACACCTGAAGACAATGGTGCTGAAGAAAATGCGCAGCCTCAACAAAGTCTTCAACCTGCTCATCCACGACTTGCAAATGAAGTGCAGATCGAGAAAATCCTCGACGACATCAATGCACCAGGTCCTCTCACTCGCTCAAGAGCCTCTCATTTGTCTAACTTTTGTGGGCACTTTGCTTTTGTCTCTATCACAGAGCCCACCAAAGTTGATGAAGCATTCTTGGAGCCTGAGTGGATACATGCCATGCAAGAGGAATTGCATCAATTCAAGCTCAACAACGTGTGGGAACTCGTCAAACGCCCAGAACCTCGCAAGCACAATATCATAGGTACCAAGTGGATCTACCACAACAAACAAGATGAACTTGGTCAGGTAGTGAGGAAAAAGGCCCGTCTTGTGGCACAGGGCTACACACAGGTTGAGGGAATTGACTTTGATGAAACTTTTGCACCTGTTGCTAGACTTGAAGCTATTCGCATATTGCTTGCTTATGCTAACCATCACAATATCATCTCATATCAAATGGATGTGAAAAGTGCATTCCTCAATGGTAAGCTTGAGGAAGAAGTATATGTTGCTCAACCCCCAGATCCTAAGCATCCGGACAAAGTCTTCAGACTCAACAAGGCTCTCTATGGCCTCAAGCAAGCCCCTCGGGCGTGGTATGACACAATGAAGGAATTCCTCATCAAGAAAGGCTTCAAACCCGGTTCACTTGACCCAACTCTTTTCACAAAATCATATGATGATGAATTATTTGTGTGCCAAATATATGTGGACGATATTATCTTTGGATGTACTGACAAACATGACAGTGACGAATTTTCCTATATGATGGGTGAAGAATATCAAATGTCTATGATGGGAGAGCTCAAATTCTTCTTAGGGCTTCAAATTCGTCAACAACTCAATGGCATCTTCATATCTCAAGAGAAATACATCAAGGATGTCCTGAAGAAATTCGGCATGCAGGATTGCAAAGGCGTCAAGATTCCTATGCCTACATCGGCTCAACTTTGCACTGACGAAAGTGGTAAAGATTTTGATCAGAAGGTATATCGCTCCATGTTTGGTTCTTTATTGTATCTATGTGCATCTAGGCCAGATATTATGCTTAGTGTTTGCATGTGTGCCCGATTTCAAGCAAAACCGAAGGAATCACACCACAAGGCTTTGAAATATATTCTTCGATATCTAGCTCTTACTCCAACACTAGGATTATGGTACCCCAAGGGCTCAGATCTTGACCTCATTGGATATTCTGATTCTGATTATGCTGGTGATCGTGTGGACCGCAAGTCAATGTCAGGCACTTGTCATTTCCTCGGACGATCCTTAGTCTGTTGGTCCTCGAAGAAGCAGAACTGCATGTCACTATCTACTGCTGAAGCTGAGTATATTGCTGCTGGTTCTTGCTGTGCTCAATTGCTATGGATGAAGCAAACCCTCAAGGACTACGGCATCAATGTGAAGAATGTTCCCCTCTACTGCGACAATGAGAGTGCCATCAAGATTGCTCACAACCCAGTTCAGCACTCAAAGACCAAACACATCCTAACACTTATGCAAAATTGATGACTTTGATGTGCAACACACGAAGTAACGTTTTTCTTCAATCAATGAAGACTAACACTCTAAGTGTGAAGAAATTAATGAAGAATTTGATTCTCAGAACCCTACGACAATTGTACGCGGTGTCTGAAATCATCATTCTTATACGGTGGGTCATGCCACCAACCACAGTTGAAATTCTTCATGGTTGAGTTTTTCCTCATTTTGCAAATTCTTCAAATTCTCAAATTCTTCAAGTTTGCAAAATCCTCAAAAATGTTCAAATTCTTCAAACTTTTAACTTGAGTTCTTCATTGACTATATATATATATGAGCTTGTTTCAATGTCCTCAACAACATTCACTTATAGCTAATTCTTCAAGTTGATTTTCTTCTAAGTGAATGTGATTGGACCCGTTTCCCCTCTATGTTAAGCTCAACCTAGTCTGTTCACAAATTCTTGATATGTGTTCTACTTTGAAACCCGTTCAAACTCTTCACTGTGTTCTTGATAGCTAAAGAATTTGTGAACAAAACTTTAAAATAATCAATCTCAATTTTTGGCGATTGCCGCTCAAACTGTTCCGATTCCCACGACTGGATAACCCACGATCCCCCACGATCTCCACTACACAGTACGTGGGTGACACATGTCGCATGGATAGCAAGGGTTAGGGGCATACTGGTCCAAAATCTTCGGACCAGTTGGTTTTTACTGCCACTACAAATACCCCCTCCCTTCCACTTGCTCGGGTTACTCCTCACTCCCATCTCTCCCGAGCTCCAGACCTAGCACCGCCGCTAACTTCATCGTCGCCGGAAAGGAAGAGCTTCACTGCCTCGACCTCGCCGTCGTCGAACTCGCATCGGCCGCGGAAGTCTTCACCCCACTGCCGCTGTAGCTGTCTCCCTCTGCCAAGCTAGGGCATGGGAGATCTGGACTGACGAACTCCTCCACTTCACTTCTCTGTTCGTTGTGTTCATCGCATACGGTAAATAATATCTAGTTTTATTGCCATTTTTGATCCTGATGATTTTCACAAAATCCTCAAAAGGTGTTTATTTTTCAGCAATCCATCTCTTAAGCAATAAACAAATTCCTTCTCTTGATTAATTTCGCTAAGTCATGATTTTCTTCAAGATACCTCAATTGTGTGGATCTTCAAAGATGCACAACTCTAGAACCTAAGTCAAGAACACTTAGTGAAATTCTTCAAGGCATCTATGGCCAAATTCCTCAAACTTGATACTTTTGCTAAAATTTCTGAGAACACATATGACCTCTTCAAAATCTTCGCACCTATACTCTATTCACACGTACAAATGTCAGCTGATGAATCTCTAGGTTCTCATCAACTTAACTCATTTGCAGTGTTCCTTGAAGAAAAGTTGCATACTTCGTCAGAAACTTCAACAGTTCATAATCCTCAGCTGAAGAAAATGGCAGATGGGAAAAGACCTCAGAAAGGAGGTAATAAACTTGCATCCAACACTGCATTTGAGATCCCTGAGGATATCTATCCTGAGTATTGCACACCTGATGAAGAAATCTATGGGAAAGAAACCAAAGAGAAGCGCAAAATTCGCATCCAAAAGATTGAAAGGAGATGGATGAAGGAATTGAGAGAATATCGCTATGTCACTCCTAAATACATGAAGAAATTTGCACTGAAACCACCTTGCCGAAGACCTGCATTGGCAAATAACCAGGCAGCAGATCCCACTAGCCTCATGAGAGGTGAGGATTTTCCTGAAGAATGGGAAAAACATCAGAAAAAGCTTCAAACGATTCTAAGGAAGCTGTGAGGCAATTCAATGAGGACTCTGCTGCTACTGCTGCCTCTGCTAGTGCATCTGCTCCAAAGAAATCAGTGGTGAAGAAATCTTCTGCCAAATCCTCAACACCAAAGTCCTCAGCTCCAAGTTCCTCATAGCAAATACCTCACGCAAAATCATCAAGGGCTCCTGCAATGCCATCAGTAGCTGCACAATCTTCAGCAGCTGCTGCCAAGTCCTCAACACCAGTGCATCTTGCATCTTGTCAGAGGACTGCTGGTTTTTCAATTGCTTCAGGGGCATCTGCAACTTCATCCGCCCAAGCACATTCCTCAAGCAGTCCCACTTTGCTGAAAGTGAAGGCAACAGCAGGACAAGGCAAGAGGCCAAGTCCTCACAAGAAGCAAGTAGTCTTTCAAATTCCCTTGGAATCTAAGGATGATGAAGCAAGTGATGAAGAACTTGCTGTCATTGTGAGAAATAAGCAAGAAAGAGTGGCTCAAGCCAAGGGCACTTCAATTCCTCTCTTGCTGGACCCAAAGACTGTGCTCAACTTCATCGACATTTGGCACCAGGACCCAAACACTCCGATTGATGATTTGAATCTGCCTCCCGGTCCTAGCCATGTCCTCACAGGTTTCATTGGTGAGGAAAAATGGAACTATGAAAAGGCCAGAAAAGCCAAAAAGGCTCAGTACAAGAAAGAGCGCTTCATGAAGAACAATGTTCTTAATCTGACGCCTGATCAACTTGTCTCTGTCCAAAAGGACATCAAAGGCCTCAGTGACGAATTTGACCGTTACTATGCAGATTGGAAAGGCACCAAGGTTAGATTATTCAATCTGGCTGACAAAGCCATCATGGACCACAACTCAAGGGTTGCAGCCAGATCGCAATCACAAATTCTTCATGGGATTGCCATCAACTATCACGATTTTTTCATGAGGACTTTGGCCAATATTGCAATGTCACCATTCGAATTGAAGCCTTATGCTCCGTGGATCATGAAATTCATCAGATCAAGGTCTTCAATTCCCTTCAAGGCTGACTTTCAGAATCACTTTAGCTTTCTGCCTATGATTGAAGTCCTCAAGAAGACATTTTCTTTAGTTGAAGGAAAAGGCAAGGCTGTAATTGATGAAGGCACTCGTCCATTGGATGGTCAGTTTCGCAAGGCTGCATCTTACTCCACCAATGATGACTCTGCCACACAAGATTCTGCTGTAAAAGCCTCAGCTCAAAACCTTCAAGCTTGTGCCCCTCATGTGATGACTGATCGTGAGCTTCTTGTAAGTCTTCATCAGAAGGTCCATCATAATCACAAGTGGGTCAAGCGTCAGTTCAAATCAATTCTTCAGAACATGACTGTGACGCAAAACTCAGTGAGGAAGAATCATTGCTATGTGCATGAAATCCTCAACCGCACCGGGGCCATCCTCTCACATTTCAAGACTCCTCAAGAAATCAATGAGATGGAATTTTAGCAGAACTTTGACTGGGCTCATCTTCCAGAGAAGAAATTCAAGAAGGTCAAAGTCCCTCTGCATGTCACAAGTTCATATTCTTCATCGCGTGAGACTGATGAAGCTGAGGATATTGAAGATACTGCTAAAGGCCCCACCCCACCAACCGACCCTGACAACGCTGGCGCTCCTCCACCACCTTCAAGATGAAATTCTTTAGGGGCGTTAGTCCTCAATTTCGTCCCTTTTGGTCACTTGATGACAAAGGGGGAGAAATTTGAGTTAGTCTTCAAGCGGGTCTCTTTATATGGGCTGTTTTTTTGTTTAAGTTACAACTCTCGCTCTTCTGAAGTGTTTGTTGATTGAGTTGTAAACTTAAGTCCGATGGTGGTCTGATACTTTTGAAATGCTTTCCGCATGCTTATTTCCTCAAGTACCATAATGCACGCATGCTGAATTTCGTCAGACACCATTTTCCATCATGCATTTCAATTTCCTCATGATATATATAAAATGTGTGTATGGATTACAAGATATAGGGGGAGATCTCCAAGATTATATCCTGCCATGTGCATTTGCAGTCCAAAGCAAATTCCTCAAATATGCACATCTTCAGGGGGAGTTCCTCTATATCTTGCAATCAAATTCCTCAAACTCAGTACTTACACTTCATATGTTTATCCCCGTTGAAAACTTAACCTATTTGTCATCAATCACCAAAAAGGGGGAGATTGTAAGTGCATCTAGTGCCCCTTAGTGATTTTGGTGTATTGAAGACTTATAGGTTATGGGACTAATATGTTTGTGAGTGTACACAGGTCCTATAAGTCGATGAGGAGTTTGGTATATTCGAAGAATATCGACCCCTAAAAATGAATGTGTTCAGCTAAAGACTTTGGTGAAGACTTTGAAGCTGAAGAATTCGGTGTAACCTTGAAGATATTGACGAGGACTATGAATCATGAAGACTTTAGTTTTTATTGTTTCATTTCCTTCCTTGAGTCATAGGAAACACCGTACTGTTAAAGGGGGCCGAGGTAATACTAAGGACAAATTTCGATCTGATGCTCAACTCAAAAACCGCAACACAACCCAATCCTTCGAGTGAAGCCTTTGAAAATCTCTTATAGTTCAGTCAAGTTCTTCAGTGACAGAGACGATGTTCTTCTGGTCTCTGAGGAAATTGGTCTGACTGAAGAGTTAGGATTTCGCCAGTGCGAATTGCCTACAAGTGAGGAATATAATAAGCCCTGAGGAATTTGACAGTTCAAATTCCGACCGTTGTTGTGCTTTGCGCCAGCTGTCCAGATATTTTATCCACCTAACGGTCATATCATTGGGGGCATTTATTTATTATCATGTCGGGTTGCACCCTGGCTATAAATAGCCGCCCCCACAACCAATAGATGGTTGGCTGCTCCGAGGGAGAACTTGACACTTGTCATTTGAGAGCAACCCATTCCTCGAGGACTTTGAGCGAAAATCATCAGTGAGGAAAAACCCATCCTCCAAAGACTTTGAGAGAAAATCATCAGTGAGGAAAAACCCAAAACCCAAACCACCAAAACCCAAAGTGATTGAGCATCACTGAAGAAATTGTTCATGTGTGGAACCGACGCTTTTTACCTTTGAAGACTGTGTATCTTCCAGATGGTTAGGCGTCATGGTCTAGTGCATCCTGCAGTCAATTGGGGATCGCCGGGTGACCGTGGTCTAGAGCATACAACAGTCAATTGTGGATCGCCGGGTGACCAAGTTTGTGAGGGTTTGGAAGTCTACCCTGAAGACCTTCCACGAGTGTTGGGCGAGGTCTGTGTGACCTTAGCTCAAGGAGAATACGGTAAGGACTGTGTGTCCTTTGGTTTAAATACCAAGATGCTCCGAACCAGACGTACAACTGTCACAGCAGTTGGAACTGGGTCATCAAATCACTGTCTTCATCGAGCACCTGGTTCTATTTCCTCAACCCCTTCATTTCCTCGAAGTATTTGTTGATGAATCTGATCGTTAATGTTTGAAGAATTTGACTGAAGACTTTCTCAATTTCCTGATCTCAAATTCTTCAGTCACTTTATCTTCAGCCTGCTTATCTTGTTCACGCTACTTATGCTCTGTGCATGTTTCATTTCATCATGATGACTATGCTACTGCTATGTTTCGCATGCACTTGAGTACTTATTCCGCTGCGAGTATTTCGTCACTTAGCAAATTCCTCAACTAGTAATTCCTTAGTGACGAATTTGTAAAAATCGCCTATTCACTCCCCTCTAGTTGATATAATGCACTTTCAATAAGTGTACATATGCAACAATCGAACATTCATAGATCTTGTCATGATGTGGATGAGGTCGCACGAATGGGGCTGGACGTCGAGGTCGGCCGGCTTCATCCACTCCCGCAGTACCCTGCCAAAAGTGAGAACATGATCCATGTAGATGCCCAACCACCTTGCCTTCGGAGGAGATGCATGGCCAGATCAAGCTACGGCCATGGCGGAGAGGTGAGATAGAGGACGCAAATAACCACACGGGGAGTGGGAAAGAGGTAGCGACTCACCTCGTGGCTATAGGCACTCGCATAGAGGAGTGAGAGGTGGGATGGCGCCGAATCTTCGCCGGAGGCCGCCGCGGGGAGGGCAGTCAGCCTCTTCTCGTTCCTTCTCGCAGGGCAATCAACGATGAGAAAATTCGTATCGAAAGTAGCCCTGAAATTTGTACCGAGAATACCCTCAAAATATTTGGGAGGGAATACCTCATGAGTTCAAATATTGTTGTCCACCGAAAACGCCCCTCGGGCTCCGTTGTAATACATGTGACGTCATGGTATTGCATTGCATCTGGACCGCCGAATCCGCTCCGACGGACGGTCCATATCGACCAAATACACTGTAAAAGGATTCATTTTAAACATCACATCCTGCTATATACACGATATTTTCTTATAGAGACACGATAACTTGTATGGCAAAACAGTTTGTATAAGTCCTTCAGATCATCATTCTGCTTTTCTTTCAGAAACTGAACGGGGAACTCCTTCAGATCATCATTACAAGGATGGCAGGTGCCGATCAATGTGCAATGGAGGAGGTAGTGAACCTTGGCAAAAAGGTGGTGTTCGAACCAGCTATGGGCATGTCGTTGAACTCTGAACAGGAGGCAGACTAGTTTTACAATGCGTACTGATGGGAACTTGGGTTCGGAATCAAACGAGGAAATAATTATTACGTTAACAATGGTTCCAACACATGCTAATATTACCCTCCAAGTAGCTAGACGTTCATTGACCCTTTTTTGACGGGAGACGTCCATTGACCTTAATGGGGAGGTCAAGGAAACAATATATGGTTTACAACTGATGAGACGAAGGCGAAGTACCTAGTAGCGATGCAATTTTGTCCACCGCCGGAACCATGTACGGTATCGCCACACCTCCATCTCCTTTGTTGGAGTTAGAGATAGATTAGATCAATGATGGCGCGCGTTGCTGCGCCCATCAATATATCCATAGAATAATAGGAATTTAATATCTAATTGAGTTGTTAGGAAATTAAGAAAAATAAGAAACTTAACTCTCTAGATAAAAAAACAAAGCACCAATATTTGCAATTCCTTGGATAGTGCCATGAAATATAAATATGTGATTATAAGAGCATCCAATTCACATGTTTCTGTGATTATCCATAATGACAAAGTGATGACAAAAATATCTATGAAGATCTATACGGTACAAGTATTTGAGAATTTTTGGAAATAGTATTATGATAGTAGCATGGTCCATCATATATAAACTGGGAACATGCAACTGATAATGACTTGAAAAAATCAAAAAACGGTGTACAACAAGCAACTACATTTCTCAATATCCGCAGAGAGCATAGCATAGCGAAGAAATCAAACCATAAATAGGTGATGAGGCGCCCTAGGTGCAGGGCATTGCCAGGTAAGACAATGGAGAATCAAATGGTATGGTATCTCTATTTGCATCAACTATAATCATGTATAGATTGGAAGTACAATTGTATCTAGATAAGCAAGGTGGAAAATAATAGAAGAGTCACCAAGGTCAAGAGAAAATGTAGATGAGTAGAGTCGTCTCACATGCAACGTCTCCCACCTATGAGTCATGTCCGTGACTACACAAGTAGAAGCCATTCAAGTTCGAAGTTAAAAGGTACTTGGATGAAATAAGATGGCCATATGTAGCGTCACCTCAATTATCTACAATTCTTAAAATGGTCTGCAAGTATAATCTAAATATGAATCAGGAGTTCTTTTAATTACAGAATATCATAGAAATTTATCAACGGTTCATCACCCAAATTGGTCCAGACTTCGGTCATATTTGCATGTCGCATTCAATTTCAATGAAGAGCAAATTAATGGAGTACAATTCCACATTTCTACATGTGAAGTAGGCTTGCATAGTAAGTAAACTGCAGCTTGAAATAATAATTTTTGCTACCATAGCTCATAGCTGTAGCCTCTTTCAGTTAGAGAATATGTAGAAACACTGAGAAAGTGGCATGCAATTTAACAAAAAACTTCACTTTCGATAAGTGTCCCCTGTCCTCCAACACATAAGTCAAATCAAGGTTGACGCAGTTATTGAATTAAGTCACTTAAATGATTTCTGGATCATTATGTAAAGTAGTGTTGAAGCTGGTTTATTTCCTTTTACTCTGTTATTGACCGTCAGTCTTCGTACCTTTGAACCAGTATATGCTGCTCTTTGTTCTTGTATTAATGATATCTTCTGCATGGTTAATAGAAAATATTGGAGGGTTAGGATTCTATCAATGAATTGGAACTTCACAATAAATCTTGGAGTCTCTTCTCCTTTGTTCCTTTTTAGCGCATCCCTGCTCAGAAACAACAAGAGGTGAAAACATAGAGTTAAGTTTGGTTTATAATCGCAGTAGTTGTTCATTATCCCTGAAGGTTACTTAATAGAAACAAAAAAAATAGTAGTATAAATGAGTCATAGGCTTAACAACATGACAAAAGAAACCTGAAAATAAGCACCTTAACTTTGCTTTTCGTGAATGCACATATATGATATCATTTTGGAAGAACACCTTCAGCGCAAGACACTCGCAAGATAAATTACATAATAGTGATAATAGTTATTGTAACTAATTATTTACATTAACAAGGTGGACCAGTGGTGTACTGATTCAATGATCGAAAAATTCAGAAAGTTATGAAGGATGTATTTTCTTTAAAAATTACATGGTTGATGGCTGCACTGTTCCCATGATCAAAATGACAAAACAATCAACTGTGATTTCTCCTCGCTCATCCACTCTAGTTTCTTAATCTTCACTTTGTGTCTCATTTTACATCAAAGGATAACACAACTCAGGGCTCCCTTGATTCAGAGGAATTATATAGGATTTGTGTAGGATTGAAATCCTTAGGAATTTTTTCTATATTGGTCCTTTGATTCATAGGATTGGATCCCATAGGATTTTTTCCTATGGAATCTTTTGTACTAGATTTCATTGGAAATCTATCATCCACTCCAACCTCTTTTTACAATTCCTTTGTTTTTCCTATGGCATCAAACACTCTTTGCTAATCCCATAGGGTTCAAATGGACATGCCACTTCAACCCTACAGTTTTTCTATTCCTTCGTCTTCAAAATCCTGCGAATGAAAGAGGCCCTCAGTTCTATATGGGTGATGCTCTGTCGGACCTCCTTCTGTGGCTGCCAGTAACTATTGCTCTTCAGGGTCGCTCGGCTGGTGCTACTGCTTCTCGTCACATCTTATTTTCTTATGCTTGTGGACGCAGCCTAGGCCTCAGGCTGGAAGATACCAAGGCATCAACTGGCTCAACTCTGTTACAAAATCAAAAATAGCCTGAACTTCCAACATGGATGAGGTGTCAGATCTGCGAATCATCCCTACCACTACCATCCTTTTTCATTGTAAACATAAACAAGAGCACGTTGCAAAAATAAAATATATTTTTTTACAACCGATAAGGACGTGTACCAGTCAAGCAGCGACCCTCGAGTCAGTTTACCCCACTGGCAAGCAAGAAGAGGTCTGTTGGCCAACCATCACGGATTGGGAGCCGGTGGCTGTCGTGCAGGGTAGGGCTGGAGCGAGGGATGGTAGCTTATTGATGTCTACTATGCAACTTTATTCTTGTAGACTCGTGTTGGGCCTCCAAGCGCAGAGTTTTGTAGGACAGTAGCAATTTTCCCTCAAGTGGATGACCTAAGGTTTATCAATCCGTGGGAGGTGTAGGATAAAGATGGTCTCTCTCAAACAACCCTGCAATTAAATACAAGAAATCTCTTGTGTCCCCAACACACCCAATACAATGGCAAATTGTATAGGTGCACTAGTTCGGCAAAGAGATAGTGATACAAGTGCAATATGGATGGTAGATATAGGTTTTTGTAATCTGAAAATATAAAAATAGCAAGGTAGCAAGTAACAAAAGTGAGCACAAATGGTATTGCAATGCTTGAAAACAAGGCCTAGGGTCCGTACTTTCACTAGTGCAATCTCTCAACAATGCTAATATAATTGGATCACATAACCATCCCTCAATGTGCAACGAAGAATCACTCCAAAGTTCTTATCTAGCGGAGAACGTAAGAAGAAATTGTTTGTATGGTACGAAACCACCTTAAAGTTATCCTTTTCGATTGATCTATTCAAGAGTTCGTACTAAGATAACATCAAGTTATCCTTTCCGTTCGATCTATCTAAGAGTTCGTACTAGAATAACACCATATGATACGAATCAACCAACTCTAATGTCACCTAGATACTCCAATGTCACCACAAGTATCCATGAGTTAATTATATGATACGCACCAAACAATTTCAGATTCATAATACTCAATCCAACACAAAGAACTTCCAAGAGTACCCCAAGATTTCTATCGGAGAAAGTAGGACAAGAACGTGTATCAACCCCTATGCATAGATTACCCCAATGTCACCGCGGGAATCCGCAAGTTGAGTACCAAAACATATATCAAGTGAATCAATAGAACACCCCGTTGTCACCACGGGTATTCGCATGCAAGACATATATCAAGTGTTCTCAAATCCAATATTCAATCCAACATAACGATATCTCAAAGGGAAAGATTCAATTCATCACAACAAGATAGCAAGGGAATAACATCATGTGATCCGACTATATTAACAAAGCCCATGATACATCAAGATCATGACATCTCAAGAACATGAGAGAGAGAGAGAATGAAGACATAGCTACTGGTACATACCCTCAGCCCCGAGGGTGGACTACTCCCTCCTCATCATGGCCTCCACCGGGATGATGAAGATGGCCACCGAAGATGGATTCCCCTCTCCGGCAGGGTACTGGCACTTCTCCAGATTGGTTTTTCGTTGATACAGAGAGTTGCAGCGGTGGAGCGGAGAGTCTAGGGTTAATTCTGATTGTTTCTATATTTATAGGATTTTGGGGCATCGGTTTCACGCCAAGATGGGCCACGAGGAGGGCACGATACCCCAGGGCGCGCCTGGGCCCTCTGGCGCACCCTGGTGGGTTGTGCCCACCTCGTGGCTCTTCTCCAGTGGTTCTTCGCTCCAATATTGCTTATTTGGTCCAGAAAAAATCACCAAAAAGTTTCGGGCGATTCCGAGAACTTTCATTTTCTGCATAAAAACAACACCACGGTAATTCTGCTGAAAACAACGTCAGTCCGGGTTAGTTCTAAATAAATCATATAAAGTGCATCAAAATCATATAAAAGTATTGTAAACATAGGTGAATATGGCATGAGTACTTCATAAATTATCGATACGTTGGAGACGTATCAGCATCCCCAAGCTTAATTCCTATTCGTCCTCGAGTAGGTAAATGATAAAAGAAATAATTTATGAAGTGTGAATGCTAGCATAGTGCATAAGTTTGATCAATGATAATTTCAAACACTTTTCCTAGCATCATAACAGCAACTTTTTCTTGTAAAACTCATAATGATAAAGTAGCAGCCAATTCACATGTTATGGTTCAAACAATGAATTCTCTTGAAACTTAACAACCTATGTTCTGAGTCACCAAACAATTGCAATTCAACTTATTCTCAACAAAGTCTAAGTAAGAGCTCCACATACCCAATCATCATACAGTCTTCGATGATTGCTAGTACTCAAAGCATATTTTTAGAACAAATGGCATCCGTCGAACACAGATAAAGATAGGGGCTTAATGTTTCGCCTCCCAACTCATTTATCATAGAGATAATTGTCAACAATAATAAATCATGATCAAATATATTTGACTGGATATATATGTTTGGATCTTTCCCCACCACATGATGCTTGCCAACTAATAGATGTAGGTTGAAATAATAAGTTGACTCAACATGAAAAGTAAATAACATGAAAGTAAATAGATTGTCCCTTCGCAGAGGGAAGCAGGGATTTGCAAAGGTGCCAGAACTCAAAGCGAAATCAGAGATAAATATATTTTTGGGAGGTGCACCCTTCCTGTCAACGTTACGACCAAGAGTTATCAATATCTTCCATGTTAAACACATTAGCGGCGGTTCCCAAGCGGTAAAAGTAAAGTTTTACTCCCCCTCCACCAACAAACACACTCCACGGCTAGCCGAATCCACGGGTACCGTCCATACCAACAACATTCCTGGGGGAGTTTTGTTTAATTATTTGCATTTTTTTGATTTTGGGACTGGGAATCCCTATTACCGCCTGATAACCCACAATTATAGGGGATCGCAACAGTTTTTGAGGGTAGAGTATTCAACCCAAATTTATAGATTTGACACAAGGGGAGCCAAATAATACTTGGGAGTATTAGCAGTTGAGTTGTAATTTCAACCACACCTGGAGATTAAATATATGCAGCAGAGTGATCAGTAGCACAGTAATATGATACTTTGGTAGCAATAGTGATAGTAGCAGCAGCGGTAACAGTGGTAGCAATAGTTTTGTAGCTGTTGGAACAGCGGGAATAGCAGTAGTAACTTAGCAATAACAATAAGTGAAAAGCTCATAGGCACTGGATCGGTAACTCGTTGGATGATATTCATCATGTAACAGTTATAACCTAGGGCGATACAGAACTAGCTCCAGTTCATCAATGTAATGCAGGCATGTATTCCGTAAATAGTCATACGTGCTTATAGAAAAGAACTTGCATGCCAACTTTTGTCCTACCCTCCCGTGGTAGCGGGGTCCATAAGGAAACTAAGGGATATTATGGCCTCCTTTTAATAGAGAACCAGAACAAAGCATTAACACATGGTGAATACATGAACTCCTCAAACCACGGTCATCACCGCGAAGTATCCCAAATATTGTCACTATGGGGTTGACGGATCATAACACGTAATAGGTGCATATGACTAGCCAAGATCAAATCAAGAACATGGATATAGAGATGATAACATAATACGTTCAGATCTGAAATCATGGCACTTGGGCCCTAGTGACAAGCTGTAAGATCACTAGAAGAGTGTCTAGAGGGGGGTGAATAGACTACTTGCAGGAAATAAAAACCTAACCTTTTCCCAAGTTAATTGGTTGGTAGATTTTAGCAATTATAGCAAGTCTAGCACACCCTACACATGCAAGTCAACAAGTATGGTAGCGGAAAAAAAAGACATTGCACATGGAAGTAAGGAGTTGAGATAGGGAGATCAAACGCATGAGGGACACAAAGATTTTTTCCGTGGTTCCGATAGGTGATGCTATCGTACATCCACGTTTATGGAGTCTTCAACCCACGAAGAGTAACAGTGGCGAGAGTCCATGGAGGGCTCCACCCACAAGGGTCCACAAAGTAGCAACCTTGACTATTCCATAACGGCTTCCGTCCACGAAGGACTAGCCTCACTATGTGTAGATCTTCACGAAGTAGGCGATCTCCTTGCCCGTACAAACTTCTTGGTTCAACTCCACAACACGAAGTAGGAGGCTCCCCGTAGTCCATACCTTTGACTTGCGTATATCCTTGGGCTACGAGACGCGCCTTGTTGCGTACAACTTGACTGTCTTCATCTTCTTGTTCCGAAACACCCATTTGGTTCCGATGATGTTGAGCTCGTCCTTGGGCTTCTACACGAGTGTCCACACTTTGTTCCTCTCGAAGTTGTGAAGCTCTTCATGCATGGCGTTCACCCAATCCAGGTCTTCAAGAGCTTGTTCAACCTTCAAGGGTTCAATGCTAGAGATGAAAGAATAATGCTCACAAAAATTAGCTAAGCGAGTTTTAGAGCGAGTGATTCTCCCGGTTTGTATGTCACCAAAGATTTGGTTTAGAGGATGGTTCTTGGTCACTCTTGCTCGAACTTGGGGTAGCTTCGGCTTGTTGGATGGTGGAGCTTCTTCATCATCATCATCTCCTTCATCTTCGTTGTTGTTGAAGGTGTCATTTCCTTGAGGTGGTGGTGAAGGAGGTTGTGGTGGATCTTCATGATGTACTTCCTATTCTTCATCTTCTCGTGTACCACTTGTGGATGCCTCCATGTCGGGTTGAGTATCACCTTGACGTGAAGTAGGGGCTTCCACTTGAGTTGACGAAGTACTTTCCTTGACCTCCATGGGACGAATCTTGCCGATGGACAAGTCTTGGATAGCTTCCGAAGGGTCCTTATCTCCTACATCATTTGGCATTTATTCGACTTGCGAACCATTAGATTCATCAAACTTCACATCTACCGTCTCTTCAACTTTTCGAGTGAAGTTGTTGTAGACACGGTAAGTGTGAGAGTTCGATCCGTAACCGAGTAGGAATCCCTCATGAGATTTAGGAGAAAATTTAGTACGACAATGTTTATCAAGAATGTAGCACTTTGAGCCGAATACCCGAAAGTATTCAACTTGGGGTTTGTTACCGGTGAGTAGCTCGTATGCCGTTTTACCGAGAAGCTTGTCCAAGTAGAGTTGGTTTGTGGCATGACATGCTGTTTCCACGGCTTCTGCCCAAAAGTGTCTTGGTGTCTTGTATTCTTCAAGCATCGTTCTTGCCATCTCAATAAGAGTTCGGTTCTTCCTCTCAACAACTCCATTTTGTTGAGGCGTGTACATAGCGGAGAACTCATGTGAAACACCTTCTTCGTCAAGGAAGGTATCTACAAGGGTGTTCCTGAACTCCGATCCGTTATTGCTCCGAACCTTCTTGACCTTTAGTTCAAACTGATTTTGCGCTTTGCAAGCAAAGTTCTTGAAAATCTTTTGTACCTGCGACTTATCATCAAGAAAGAATACCCACGTAAATCTAGAAAATCATCAACTATGACTAGACCATAGGAATTTCCACTGAGTCTCTTGTAAGCATTGGGACCAAAAAGATCCATGTGAAGTAACTCGAGTGGTCTCCTGGTAGTCATGATATTCTTTACGGGATGACTTCCACCTACTTGCTTTCCAGCTTGGCAAGCACTACAAAGTCTATCTTTGTCAAAGATAACATCTTTAATTAACACCAAGTATATGATCACCTTTGATAAACTTGTCTAGATTACGCATGCCAACATGTCCTAGTCTCTATGCCAAAGCCAACCTTTAGAAGATTTTGCAATAAGACAAGTACGAGGTTTGGATCTCTTAGTGAAATCGACAATGTATAGATCACCTCTACGAAAACCGGTAAAGACCATGTTATGATTATCTTGACGAAACACTTGGCAATCTACTTTCGTGAATAGCACATTAAAACCAAAGTCGGCAAGTCTAGATACGGAAAGAAGATTGTAGCCAAGAGATTCAACAAGCATGACGTTTTGAATAGAGCTATCATGGGATATGGCCACCTTACTGAGACCAAGTACCTTACCCTTGGAGTTGTATCCAAAAGTTACATACCTTCGCAATTCATCGTTTGGTGTGATATCTTCAAACATGTCTCTATCCCTGGTCATATGATCGGTGCATCCACTATCGAGAATCCACTCTTTTCCTCCGGACATGTAATCCTTGAAGTTTGCCTTGAGACTTAGATTCTTCATGATCTTCTCACGCTCGATGTCGAACAACTCATCTTCATCATAGTAGCCATGTTCCACATTATCATCATCATGTGGGAAATCCTCGTCACAAGGAACAAGAGGTTTGTTAGGGTTGTGATCATGACAATGTTCAAGATTATGAATGCGAATGGCTTCTACAATGATGTTGTTGATAGTTATGACATCTCCTTTAGCACGCATGAGGTCTCTAAACTCAAATAGATAGTCATCAAACTTGGGATCACTAGGCATCATTTTGTGAAAGACAATAGTCTTATGAAGAATTTCATCAAGATTACTCAATGAATAACTTGGATATCATTTCTCCAAGTCATTCCACAAACTATAAGCACATTAAAAATTCTTCATTTGATTAAGCGCAGTCCTAGGCAATCCTCTAATGATAAGATTAACTGTTCTAAGATTGCATAGCATATCAATTTCCTCTTCGTGTGTGGGATGTAAAGGATCAATGGGAGGTGTATAGGGGTTCTTAACATACTTGCTCAAATGAAATTCATTGAATAGCTCAAGCATCTTATATTTCCATTGACTCTAGTACTCCCCATCAAGAATAGGCACTCTACAACTCAAACTCCCCAAACTAGACACAACCATCTTCCTCCTCGGTGATGAAACCGAAGCAATGGAGACCAATGGTTTGATACCACTTTTAGGATCACTAGAAGAGCGTCTAGAGGGGGGTGAATAGACTACTTGCAGGAAATAAAAACCAAACCTTTTCCCAAGTTAATTGGTTGGCAGATTTTAGCAATTATAGCAAGTCTAGCACACCCTAAACATGCAAGTCAACAAGTATGTCAGCGGAAAGTAAAGACATTGCACATGGAAGTAAGGAGTTGAGATAGGGAGATCAAACGCATGATGGACACGAAGATTTTTCCTGTGGTTCCGATAGGTGGTGCTATCGTACATCCACGTTTATGGAGTCTTCAACCCGCGAAGGGTAACGGTCGCGAGAGTCCATGGAGGGCTCCACCCATAAGGGTCCACGAAGTACCAACCTTGACTATTCCATAACGGCTTCCGTTCACGATGGACTAGCCTCACTATGGGTAGATCTTCACGAAGTAGGCGATCTCCTTGCCCGTACAAACTTCTTGGTTGAACTCCACAACACGAAGTAGGAGGCTCCCAAGCGACACCTAACCAATCTTGGAGGCACACCCTCCAAAAGGTAATAGGCTCGGTAATGTCGATGAACTCCTTGCTCTTCTGCTTCAAGATGATAGACTCCTCAACACACAATCACTCTCTCATAGATTTGGCTTTGGTGGAAGAGATTGAATTGGTGAAAAGCAACTTGGGGAGGCTAGAGATCAAGATTCATATGGATGGAGTGGAATGGCTTGATCTCAACACATGAGTAGGTGGCTCTCTCTCAGAAAATTGGATGGGGCAAGTATGGAATAGTTCTGAGTGCTTCTCTTTCAAGTGGGTGGTGGTGAAGGGGTATATATAGGCATCCCCGAAAATCCAACCGTTACACCTAAAGTGACCAACTCGGTGACACCGAAGTGTAAAACTCGGTGGTACCAAGTTGCTCCAAAGGTAGCAACTTTTGAATCTCGGTGGTACCGATAAGATGACCAACGGTCAGATTGCACAACTAGGTGACGCTGATCCAAAAACTCGAAATTTCCGATTTTAAGAATCGAGGCAACAGAGAGTTGGCAAGCTGAACTCTGTGGCACCGAATCAGAATCGGTTGCACCGATGTGCTACGGTTTGGCATGGGTCTGTCTGAGGTGGGAATCGGTGGTACCGAGTGGAAATTGTTTGTAACACCGATTTTCATGCTAGGCTTGGACAGACTTTTGTGGAAGAGTTTGTGGGTGTTTTTGGTGACTATCACTTGTGCACGTGGAGCATCTTGTTCACCAACAGTACCTTACCCCCGTTTAATAGTATTGGCTTTCCTATGGACTCAAAGTGATTTCTCACAAAGTAAAATGTAGAGTCATCTTGCTTGAAGCTGTGCCAATCCATTTCCTTGCTTCTAGGGGTATCTCCTCACAATCCTTTTTGCCAACCCATCTCTCTCTATGGACTTTCATCTGAAATACACTAGGTAGAAATATTAGTCCAAGAGACAATGTATGTTGTCATGAATTATCAAAACCACCAAGGGAGCATATTGTTCTTTCAATCTCCCCCTTTTTGGCAATTGATGACAACATACAATCAAAGCTTCAAATAAAGATATGCATGGATATAATGAAGACTTTGAGAGACACATGACTTAGACTTGCTCCCCCTAAATGTGTGCAATCCCTTTAAAGGATAGTTTCTTTGGAATGCATGGACACACATATAGTAGAAGGGATATAATGAGTCATGTGTATCTTCGCTATATGCATCAAATATATATGAATGGGATGTATCCTTGTTCAAGACTTCACTCTTGCAAACAATATGTGCAAGAAGCAAGAGATCATCTTAATCAAGGATATGATGCATATACTTACCTTGAGTTCTTGAGCATTTTAGTAATAGAAACACACTTGAGAAAACAATGTTAGGAAACACAAGAGTATTCTACTAATCAAAAAGCAATAGAGCTCAAAAGTACCAAGATGTGGAGAACATATAGAAGATAGTATTCCTTAAGATTGATATGTCTCCAAGATCATTTAGAACTTTCTCCCCTAGATATGAAATAGTAGGTCATCCTCTCCCTCTGAATCTTAGCATGTAGATATTGGGATTGGATAGGGTGAGAAAAGTCTAACATGAGTAGTCAAATGAAATAAACATATTTTTCTCCCCCTACTTTGGTATTCTCACCTTGTCTATATATGTATAAACTTTGATATTCTCCCCCTTGATTGTTTCTCCTCCTTTGCACTGAAGCATGTATCTCCCCCTTTAGCTTTTGAAGCTTTGGTATTTCTCCCCCTTTGTCATTAATTTCCAAAAAGGTCCATACATAGGGTTAGACACATGGATCATGGAGTTAGAAGGGATCCTTGAGAACAAGGGTCATAGAATGTAGGGTTCACATAAATGAAAATTATAGAGAGCATTAAAAACTGAGGGAATCATGGAAAATAATTTCTCCCCCTTTGGCTGATGTGAGAGCTTGTAAGACTTCTCCTTCTTTGAGTCAAGGATCCTAGAACAGAGTTTCTCGCCCTCTTTTTTTTATAATAATAAGGGATCATCAAAGAAATGGAGAATTGCTAAGTTTAAAAAGGATAGAAAAGATAGCAAAGTCAGTGACTCCGAGGCAAATAAGTCGGTGGAACCGAGATGTGGATTTGCAGCCTATCTGCATAATCGGTAGCACCGAGTCATTTGATTCGGAGGCTCCGAGGACATAACAGAGACTTGGCAATGTTTTAGAGACTTGTAAATGAGTTTGGAAAACTTGTAACAAAATGTCAAGAGGATCTTCAAAGGAAATGCAAAATACTTTACAAATAAATATCAACTAGAGAAGATTTGAGTGCTTCCAAGAAATCTTGCAAATAATGAATGAACCAAACAAGATACTTAAGTAGATGATAGTCAGTGACTAGGTCACCTATATTAGAGTATATTGACATAGGAGCCAAGCAAGAATACTTGATCATAGGTCATACTCATTGTTAAGATCAAAATGTGATTACCATTTTTCGATTAAACATTTTAATGTCTTCATATCACTTGAGTTGCTTTAACTCATGTCTTGGAGTAAAGCATTTTCAAGGACATGAGTACATACCTTTGAGTGATGTTGATGACGTGGCTTGTAGGTGAACTTTTTGAGGATGCTCGAGGTTGATGAAGTTCATCTTGAGTTGGGAGCAATCCTTCTTGTTTTGGTGCACTTATCACCTACATAGGTTAGTCATGCAAGGAGGAACATGATATGACACGATAACAATTGTGAAATTCAAATATGTGTCAAGGATATGTTTTTGTTTTCCTCTTCCTTCCATCATCAAAAGGGGTTGTGGATACTTGGTCATGACAAGATTGCTTAAGATATGAGTTGATGGCAATCATGTGGAGTGTTGTTCTTCAAGTACCTACAAAAGGTTAGATGCAATACAATGGAGCATAGAATTCCATGGTATAAGATAACATGTCAAGTGTATCATGGAAGTATCATGTAAGCTCATGCCCTTGCATGCAATCCAGTGAGTCTAGCTGAAGTTTGAAGCATCAAGGATGTTCAACTCACTCCTCAAGTGACAAAACACTTTCTCATCAAGTGGCTTAGTAAAGATATCGGCCAATTGCTTGTTGGTACGAACATGCTTAAGATTGATGTCTCCTTTGGCAACATGATCACGAATGAAATCATGTCAAACTTGAATATGCTTAGTTCGAGAATGTTGCACGGGATTATGACCAATTTTAATAGCACTTTCATTGTCACAAAGTAATGGAACATTTTTCACATGGATTCCATAATCCTTAAGCGTTTGTGTCATCCACAGTAATTGTGCACAACATGATCTGGCAGCAATGTACTCAGCTTTGGCTGTAGATAGAGATATCGAGTTTTGTTTCTTGGAGGACCAAGACACAAGAGATCTACCAAGAAATTGACATGTACCCGAGGTGGATTTTCTATCAACCTTGTCACTGGCATAGTCCGAATCGGAATAGCCAACACGGTTAAAAGAAGATCCCTTGGGGTACCAAATGCCAAAGTTTGGTGTTTGTATCAAATATCTCACAATACGTTTCATGGCCAAAAGATGACACTCTTTAGGTGCTTCTTGATATCTAGCACACATGCAAACACTAAGCATAATATCGGGACGGGAGGCACATAGATATAGCAATGAACCAATCATAGATCGATAAACCTTTTGATCAACCGGTTCATCCTCCTTGGTAAGATCAACATGTCCACTAGTAGGCATAGGAGTTTTCATAGCTTTACACTCTTGCATGTTGAACTTCTTGATCAAGTCCTTGGTATACTTGGTTTGAGATATGAAAGTTCCTTCTCTCATTTGCTTGATTTGCAAACCAAGGGAAAATTTCAGCTCACACATCATGGACATCTCATACTTCTCGGACATCAACCTTCCAAATCTTTCACTAAATTGTGGGTTAGTAGATCCAAAGATAATGTCATCCACATAGATTTGGCACACAAATAATTCACCATTAACTCTCTTAGTGAATAAGGTTGCGTCAATTTTACCAATTTCAAAACCCTTTTCAATGAGAAACTTCGTTAAGCATTTATACCAAGCGCGTGGGGCTTACTTAAGACCATAAAGGGCTATACAAAGTTAGTAAACATGATTAGGTTTCTTAGGATTCACAAAACCAGGGGGTTGTTTGACATAGACCTCTTCTTCAATCTCACCATTTAAAAAGGCACTTTTAATGTCCATTTGATAAAGCATGATATCATGCTGATTAGCATAAGCAAGAAGAATGCAAATAGCTTCAAGTCTAGCGACGGGTGCATAGGTCTCACCGTAGTCCATACCTTTGACTTGCGTATATCCTTGGGCTATGAGACGCGCCTTGTTGCGTACAACTTGACTGTCTTCATCTTGTTGTTCCGAAACAACCATTTGGTTCCGATGATGTTGTGCTCGTCCTTAGGCTTCTCCACGAGAGTCCACACTTCGTTCCTCTCGAAGTTGTGAAGCTCTTCATGCATGGCGTTCACCCAATCCGGGTGTTCAAGAGCTTCTTCAACCTTCAAGGGTTCAACGCTAGAGATGAAAAATAATGCTCACAAAAATTAGCTAAGCGAGTTTTAGAGCGAGTGATTCTCCCGGTTTGTATGTCACCAAAGATTTGGTTTAGAGGATGGTTCTTGGTCACTCTTGCTCGAACTCGGGGTAGCTTCGGCTTGTTGGATGGTGGAGCTTCTTCATCATCATCATCTCCTTCATCTTCGTTGTTGTTGAAGGTGTCGTTTCCTTGAGGTGGTGGTGAAGGAGGTTGTGGTGGATCTTCATGATGTACTTCCTACTCTTCATCTTGTCGTGTACCGCTTGTGGATGCCTCCATGTCTTGTTGAGGGTCACCTTGACATGAAGTAGAGGCTTCCACTTGAGTTGACGAAGTACTTTCCTTCATCTCCATGGGACGGATCTTGACGATGGACAAGTCTTGGATAGCTACCGAAGGGTCCTTATCTCCTACATCATTTGGCAATTGTTCGACTTGCGAACCATTAGATTCATCAAACTTCACATCTACCGTCTCTTCAACTTTTCGAGTGAAGTTGTTGTAGACACGGTAAGTGTGAGAGTTCGATCCGTAACCGAGTAGGAATCCCACATGAGATTTAGGAGCAAATTTAGTACGACAATGTTTATCAAGAATATAGCACTTTGAGCCGAATACCCGAAAGTATCCAACTTGGGGTTTGTTACCGGTGAGTAGCTCGTATGCCGTTTTACCGAGAAGGTTGTGCAAGTAGAGTCGGTTTGTGGCATGACATGATGTTTCCACGGATTCTGCCCAAAAGTGTCTTGGTGTCTTGTATTCGTCAAGCATCGTTCTTTCCATCTCAATAAGAGTTCGGTTCTTCCTCTCAAGAAATCCATTTTGTTGAGGCGTGTACATAGCGGAGAACTCATGTGAAACACCTTCTTCGTCAAGGAAGGTATCTACATGGGTGTTCTTGAACTCCGATCCGTTATTGCTCCGAACCTTCTTGATCTTCACTTCAAACTGATTTTGCGCTTTGCGAGCGAAGTTCTTGAAGATCTTTTGTACCTACGACTTATCATCAAGAAAGAATACCCACGTAAATCTAGAAAAATCATCAACTATGACTAGACTATAGGAATTTCCACCGAGACTCTTGTAAGCATTGGGACCAAAAAGATCCATGTGAAGTAACTCGAGTGGTCTCCTAGTAGTCATGATATTCTTTACGGGATGACTTCCACCTACTTGCTTTCCAGCTTGGCAAGCACTACAAAGTCTATCTTTGTCAAAGATAACATCTTTAACACCAAGTATATGATCACCTTTGATAAGCTTGTCTAGATTACGCATGCTAACATGTCCTAGTCTTCTATGCCAAAGCCAACCTTTAGAAGATTTTGCAATAAGACAAGTACGAGGTTTGGATCTCTTAGTGAAATCGACAATGTATAGATCACCTCTACGGAAACCGATAAAGACCATGTTATGATTATCTTGACGAAACACTTGGCAATCTACTTTCGTGAATAGCACATTAAAACCAAAGTCGCCAAGTCTAGATACGGAAAGAAGATTGTAGCCAAGAGATTCAACAAGCATGACGTTTTGAATGGATCTATCATGGGATATGTCCACCTTACCGAGACCAAGTACCTTACCCTTGGAGTTGTATCCAAAAGTTGCATACCTTCGCGGTCCATGGTTTGGTGTGATCTCTTCAAACATGTCTCTATCCCCGGTCATATGATCGGTGCATCCACTATCGAGAATCCACTATTTTCCTTCGGACATGTAATCCTTGAAGTTTGCCTTGAGACTTAGATTCTTCATGATCTTCTCATGCTCGATGTTGAACAACTCATCTTCATCATAGTAGCCATGTTCCATATTATCATCATCATGTGGGAAATCCTCATCACAAGGAACAAGAGGTTTGTTAGGGTTGTGATCATGACAATGTTCAAGATTATGAATGCGAATGGCTTCTACAATGATGTTGTTGATAGTTATGACATCTCCTTTAGCACGCATGAGGTCTCTAAACTCAAATAGATAGTCATCAAACTTGGGATCACTAGGCATCATTTTGTGAAAGACAATAGTCTTATGAAGAATTTCATCAAGATTACTCAATGAATAACTTGGATATCATTTCTCCAAGTCATTCCACAAACTATAAGCACATTAAAAATTCTTCATTTGATTAAGCGCAGTCCTAGGCAATCCTCTAATGATAAGATTAACTGTTCTAAGATTGCATAGCATATCAATTTCCTCTTCGTGTGTGGGATGTAAAGGATCAATGGGAGGTGTATAGGGGTTCTTAACATACTTGCTCAAATGAAATTCATTGAATAGCTCAAGCATCTTATATTTCCATTGACTCTAGTACTCCCCATCAAGAATAGGCACTCTACAACTCAAACTCCCCAAACTAGACACAACCATCTTCCTCCTCGGTGATGAAACCGAAGCAATGGAGACCAATGGTTTGATACCACTTGTAGGATCACTAGAAGAGTGTCTAGAGGGGGGTGAATAGACTACTTGCAGGAAATAAAAACCAAACCTTTTCCCAAGTTAATTGGTTGGCAGATTTTAGCAATTATAGCAAGTCTAGCACACCCTAAACATGCAAGTCAACAAGTATGTCAGCGGAAAGTAAAGACATTGCACATGGAAGTAAGGAGTTGAGATAGGGAGATCAAACGCATGATGGACACGAAGATTTTTCCTGTGGTTCCGATAGGTGGTGCTATCGTACATCCACGTTTATGGAGTCTTCAACCCACGAAGGGTAACGGTCGTGAGAGTCCATGGAGGGCTCCACCCATAAGGGTCCACGAAGTACCAACCTTGACTATTCCATAACGGCTTCCGTTCACGATGGACTAGCCTCACTATGGGTAGATCTTCACGAAGTAGGCGATCTCCTTGCCCGTACAAACTTCTTGGTTGAACTCCACAACACGAAGTAGGAGGCTCCCAAGCGACACCTAACCAATCTTGGAGGCACACCCTCCAAAAGGTAATAGGCTCGGTAATGTCGATGAACTCCTTGCTCTTTTGCTTCAAGATGATAGACTCCTCAACACACAATCACTCTCTCATAGATTTGGCTTTGGTGGAAGAGATTGAATTGGTGAAAAGAAACTTGGGGAGGCTAGAGATCCAGATTCATATGGATGGAGTGGAATGGCTTGATCTCAACACATGAGTAGGTGCTCTCTCTCAGAAAATTGGATGGGGCAAGTATGGAATAGTTCTGAGTGCTTCTCTTTCAAGTGGGTGGTGGTGAAGGGGTATATATAGGCATCCCCGAAAATCCAACCGTTACACCTAAAGTGACCAACTCGGTGACACCGAAGTGTAAAACTCGGTGGTACCAAGTTGCTCCAAAGGTAGCAACTTTTCAATCTCGGTGAGACCGATATATAATTCTCGGTGGTACCGATAAGATGACCAACGGTCAGATTGCACAACTCGGTGATGCCGATCCAAAAACTCAGAATTTTTGACTTTAAGAATCGAGGCAACAGAGAGTTGGCAAGCTGAACTCGGTGGCACCGAATCAGAATCGGTTGCACCCATGTGCTAGGGTTTGGCATGGGTCTGTCTGAGGTGGGAATCGGTGGGACCGAGTGGAAGTTGTTGGTAGCACCGATTTTCATGATAGGCTTGGACAAACTTTTGTGGAAGAGTTTGTGGGTGTTTTTGGTGACTATCACTTGTGCACGTGGAGCATCTTTTTCACCAACAGTACCTTACCCCCTTTTAATAGTATTGGCTTTCCTATGGACTCAAAGTGATTTCTCACAAAGTAAAATGTAGAGTCCTCTTGCTTGAAGCTTTGGCAATCCATTTCCTTGCTTCTAGGAGTATCTTCTCACAATCCATTTTTCCAACCCATCTCTCTCTGTGGACTTTCACCTGAAATACACTAGGTAGAAATATTTGTCCAGGAGACAAAGCATTAGGCATAGCAAAGTCATGGCAACATCAATATCAGAACATAATGGATACTAGGGATCAAGCCCTAACAAAACTATCTCGATTACATGATGAATCTCATCCAACTCCTCACCGACCAGCAAGCCTACGAAGGAATTACTCACTCCCCATGGGGAGCATCATGGAATTGGCGATGGAGAAAGGTTGGTGATGACGAAGACCGAAGATTCACCTCTCCGGAGCCCCAAACGGGCTCCAGATCTGGCCTCGCGATGAAGAACAGGAGGTGGCGGCGGCTCTGTATCGTAAAATGCGATGAATTCTCTCTGATTTTTTCCCCAAAAATAGGAATTTATAGTGGGGCCACGAGGTGTGCACAACCCACCAGGGCGCGCCCAGGGGGCGTGGCGCGCCCTGGTGGGTGTTGCCCACCCTGGCCCCCCTCTTCGGTGGATTTTGGCTCCAATTATTCACATATATTCTGAAATAATTCTCCAAAAAGTTTCGTTCCATTCCGAGAACTTTTATTTCTGCACAAAAACAACACCATGGTAGTTCTGCTGAAAACAGCGTCAATCCGGGTTAGCTCCATTCAAATCACGCAAATTAGAGTCCAAAACAAGGGCAAAAGGGTGAGGAAAAGTAGATACGTTGGAGACATATCACCACCCCTCTCATGCAAGGATGAGTGAATAAACACTCATCATGAGAATAACCTACTTAACATGGAAGATACTAACCGCCCCCTGTCGCTCCATGAGCGGTCCAGGCACATAAAACAGGTGTTCATTTGAAATTTTAGAGGTGGCACATGCAAATTTACTTGGAATGGCGGTAAAATACCATATATAGGTAGGTATGGTGGACTCTTATGGAAGAAACTTGGCTCAAGGATTTTGATGCACAAGTAGTATCTCTACTAAGTACGAAGTGTTGTCTAGCAAAAGGTTCTAAACAAGCACCACATGTTGGACGATCCACAACAATATAACTTCTATGCAAATATACACAACCATAACTCATTACGCTGTCTTCCTTTTCCAACTTCAACTAATTTGCTCAAGTTTGAAAATAATTAATGGGTATTCACAATCATAGAAGACGTCCAAGATAATAAATTTGTATGTGAAAGTTCTCTTCCTTATACTAATCATTCACGAATTGCTTGTATGACCAATATTGTGATTGTTAAACTTCAATAGATTTTACTTTCTAAACCCAATGTGAAGCTACTACTAGGCATGATATGAACATATAATTTCAACTTCATGGTGTTCAATTCCTTCAACAATTTACTCATAGGATATAAGTGAAGCACAAGAGTAAATGACAAGCTACTCCAAAAGATATAAGTGAAGATCAATGAGTAGTCAAACAATTAAGTAGCTATGTGAGGACTCTCCCTCTCGATAAAGATTTTCAGATCTGAGAATTTTATTCAAACAGCAAACTAAACAAAAATAGAACTCCAAGAATAGCACGCATCATGTGAACGAATAAAAAATTTAGGCTCAACATAGGCTAACCGATAGTTGACGAAGAGAGGTGGGATGCGTAGCATCCCCAAGCTTAGATGCTTGAGACTTCTTGAAATATTTACTTGGGGTGCCTTGGGCATCCCCAAGCTTGAGCTTTTGTATCTCGTTCACTCCTCTCATATCATGGCTTCACCTATTCTCAAAAACTTCATCCACACAAAACTCGAAAAGAACTCGTGAGATAGGTTAGTACACATAAGAATAAATGAACACTTCATGTACTGCCAAGACAAGTTGCACAATAATTTTCAAACATCATCTACTGTTTACTATCGTTTCCACAATTTATATCTACCAATATAGGCTATGGAAACTATAGGATAAGTAGACAACAAAACTATGACAGCAATCTGTCCAAACAGAACAGTCTGTAGAAATCTATTAAACCAGTGTACTTGTGTAACTCAAAAAATTATGAAAATTTAGGACATGCTAAATAATTTATATTAAAATACTGTGTAAAAATTTCAGAAACTTTCCACATTCTAGTAAAATGTGAAAATTCAAATACTACATAGAAAGTTTCTGTTTTTACACAACACACATCAAACATGCAATGCAAGCATCCTAAGGCAATTCTTGGAACTTTTTATTGAAAAACAAGATTATAAATAACACCTAACATAGAACAACAAAATAAAATGATGCTCCAAGCAAAACTCATATTATGTGACGAATAAAAATATAGCTCTAAGTAAGATATACCGATAATGTTGAAGACGAAAGAGGGGATGCCTTCCGGGGCATCCCCAAGCTTAGGCGCTTGAGTCTTCATTGTATATTACATTTGGGGTTCCATGGGCATCCCCAAGCTTAGGTTCTTGTCACTCCTTATCGTGTCTCACCCAAAACTTGAAAAGTTCAATCACACAAAACTTAACGGAACTTCGTGAGATGGGTTAGTATAATAAATAAAGATCATTAACTTAGGTACTGTCAAGACAAGATTCATAATTGTTCTCACATAATACCTACTTTATTCTATCATTCCAATAATTTATATCACTGAATATAAGCTATGGGAACACTAAAACAAGCAAACTATGCATGCAAAACAGAATCTGTCAAAAACAGATCAGTCTGTGAAGATTTGTAGAATAACCATATTTCCCTGCCTCTTAAAATTCTGAAAACTTAGGAATACCTGAATAAATTGTATATGAAGACTTTGTAAAAATTTCAGATCATTATCACTCTCCAGTAAAAAATGAAAATTCCTGTACTGGAGTCAAAAGTTTCTGTTTTGGTTCAGCATCAATTCTACTCATCTTGTGAGTCATCCAAAGGCTTTACTTGGCACTTTATTGAAATAAAAGACACAAAGCATGATTAGTACAGTAGCTTAATCATGTGAAGACACAAAAACAGAAAGGAAAAGTGTTGGGTTGTCTCCCAACAAGCGCTTTTCTTTAATGCCTTTTAGCTAGGCATGATGATTTCAATGATGCTCACATAAAAAGTAGTAATTGAAACATGCAAGAGAGCATCATGAATCTCATGACAATCACATTTAAGTCTAACCCACTTCCTATGCATAGGGATTTTGTGAGCAAACAATTTATGGGAACAAGAATCAACTAGCATAGGAAGGCAAAACAAGCATAACTTCAAAACTTTGAACACATAGAGAGGAAACTTGATATTATTGCAATTCCTACAAGCATATGTTCCTCCCTCATAATAATTTTCAGTAGCATCATGAAGGAATTTAATAATATAACTATCACATAAATCATTCTTTTCATGATCTACAAGCATAGAAATTTTATTACTCTCCTCATAAACAAATTTCTTCTCATTCATAATAGTGGGAGCATCAAATGAAACTCGAATACTATAAATTGTTTCCACATTAAAAGAGTAATGTTCAGTAAAAGTATATTCAAAATTATGACAATAATTATCACTACTTTTTATAACATAAGTATCATCACAATAATCATCATAAGTAGCAACTTTGTTCTCATCATAGTCAAGTGAAACCTCTTCCGAAATAGTGGAATCATTACTAAATAAATTCATGACCTCTCCAAAATCCACTTTTATCATTATAATAAAATTCAACACCCTCCAAAATAGTGGGATAATAGTTATCTAAAGTTGAAACTCTTCCAAACCCACTTTCATAAATATCGCAATCATCATAAATAGGAGGCATGGAATCATCATAACAAATTTGATCATTCAAAGTAGGGGAACTAAAAAGATCATCTTCATTAAGCATAGCATCCCCAAGCTTGGGACAAACATTAATTGCAGCAAATAAATTCTCAAACATGTCATTCTCATCAAACATAGCATCCCCAAGCTTGTGGCTTGGCATATCATAAGCATAATCACTCTCATCATTAATAGTATGAATAGCACCAATAGTATAACTATTATTATCATCATAATTTACCAAGTTGGTGCCAAAAAGATTTTAAAGATTATAAGTAGTATCATTACCTTCCCAATCATAGTCATCACAACAAGCAATTGGCATAACAAAATCATCATCAAGTGTATCATCTTCCACAATTATTTTTGATTCATCCTCGTGTGGCACAACAATAATAGGAGCAACATCATTTGGAAGAGATACCTTTTTAGCTCTACTCTTTCTTCTTTTCTTCTTATACACCACCTCATGTGTGGGTTTAACTAATTTTTTCGAGCTTCTTATTGATGTGATTGGTTGAATAGGGAGCTCCTCCTTGTCACCTACTTCATCATGAGAGACAATAGGAGGGAAAGTGGAAATCTTTACCCTTTCATTAGTATTCCTTTTATATTCTATTGGTTTTCCCATCTTTCTATAGTTGGCAATATAAGCATTCTCGTTGCAATTTACCATGCAAAACATATAGATATTTTTAGATTAGTTTCAATGTCGTCCGTGAGAATGAATACTTCAAACCAACTATTTTTATGTGTCAATTCTTCACTCCCCAAAAATAGAGAAATATCATCATAAAGTTCAAGGGTGTCAAGTCATTACAATATTTGGCCATGATTTGATCATGAAAAAGTTTGCATTGGAAATTAAGATGACCAACTTTATTGCAAAGTTCACAAGTAACAGGACAAAGAGAACATAATTTTGTAGCAAATGCATCTATCACTTTGAGGAAAAAATTGGTTCTATCATGTTTATGCTTTTTACAAAATCTATCATCCCTATAAGGCACGTCTTCACAAACTTTATGCACTCCACAAAAATTGACATGCTTATAAGAAACATTCATATCATGACTAGTGCAATCATCATTAGTATTTTGGATATTCATAGAATTCATACTAACAACATTGCAATCATGCTCATCATTCAAGGAATTCTCATTGCGTATTTTCATAATTTCTTCCTCTACCAATTGAGCACAATTTTCGGAATCCTTATTTTCACGAAAGACATTATAAAGACGATACAAATGATGCAACCTAAACTCCATTTTTTTGTAATTTTCTTTTATAAAACCAAACTAGTGAAAAACAAGAAACTAAAAGATATAATTGCAAGATCTAAAGATATACCTTCAAGCACTCAACTCCTCGGCAACGGTGCCAGAAAAGAGCTTGATGTCTACTACACAACTTTATTCTTGTAGACTCGTGTTGGGCCTCCAAGCGCAGAGTTTTGTAGGAGAGTAGCAATTTTCCCTCAAGTGGATGACCTAAGGTTTATCAATCCGTGGGAGGTGTAGGATGAAGATGGTCTCTCTCAAACAACCCTGCAATCAAGTACAATAAATCTCTTGTGTCCCCAACACACCCAATACAATGGCAAATTGTATAGGTGCACTAGTTCGGCGAAGAGATGGTGATACAAGTGCAATATGGATGGTAGATATAGGTTTTTGTAATCTAAAAATATAAAAACAGAAAGGTAGCAAGTAACAAAAGTGAGCACAAACGGTATTGCAATGCTTGAAAACAAGGCCTAGGGTTCGTACTTTCACTAGTGCAATCTCTCAACAATGCTAATATAATTGGATCACATAACCATCCCTCAATGTGCAACGAAGAATCACTCCAAAGTTCTTATCTAGCGGAGAACATAAGAAGAAATTGTTTGTATGGTACGACACCACCTTAAAGTTATCCTTTTCGATCGATCTATTCAAGAGTTCGTACTAAGATAACATCAAGTTATACTTTCCATTCGATCTATCTAAGAGTTCGTACTAGAATAACACCATATGATACGCATCAACCAACTCTAATGTCACCTAGATACTCCAATGTCACCACAAGTATCCATGAGTTAATTATACGATACGCATCAAACAATTTCAAATTCATAATACTCAATCCAACACAAAGAACTTCAAAGAGTACCCCAAGATTTCTATCGGAGAAAGTAGGACAAGAACGTGTATCAACCCCTATGCATAGATTACCCCAATGTCACCGCGGGAATCCGCAAGTTGAGTACCAAAACATATATCAAGTGAATCAATAGAACACCCCATTGTCACCACGGGTATCCGCATGCAAGACATATATCAAGTGTTCTCAAATCCAATATTCAATCCAACATAACGATATCACAAAGGGAAAGATTCAATTCATCACAACAAGATAGCAAGGGAATAACATCATGTGATCCGACTATATTAAGAAAGCCCGTGATACATCAAGATCGTGACATCTCAAGAACACGAGAGAGAGAGAGAGAGAGAGAGAGAGATTGAAAACATAGCTACTGGTACATACCGTCAGCCCCGAGGGTGGACTACTCCCTCCTCATCATGGCCTCCGCCGGGATGATGAAGATGGCCACCGGAGATGGATACCCCTCTCCGGTAGGGTACTGGAACGTCTCCAGATTGGTTTTTCGTCGATACAGAGAGTTGCGGCGGCGGAGCGAAGAGTCTAGGGTTATTTCTGATGGTTTCTATATTTATATGATTTTTGGGCATCAGTTTCAGGCCAGGATGGGAACTCCGCCTATGTTGTCTCAACATAGCTGGTCCTAAGCCCAGGTAAAGGAGGAGGGTTGTGATAGGCTTGGCAAGCCAACGGCAAAACTCAGCCACTCTTATGGAGATGAAACCCAAAAGATTTTCGTTGGGGTGTAACCCTCTCAGCGACTCGCCACATCGGAACCCAGGTGTGGTGGAAAATGGGCAAGGGCCGGGCCGTCACCCCCCAGGTGGCGCACCGTATCGTGATCTGGATACGGTGGTAGGTAGACCGAACTTGACATGGGAAGAGTCCGTAAAGAGAGACCTGAAGGATTGGAGCATCACCAAAGAAGTGGGGATTCTTAGCCATGGACAGGGTTGCGTGGAAGCTTGCTATCCATGTGCCAGAACCATGAGTTGGTCGCGAGATCTTATGGGTTTCACCTCTAGCCTACCCCAACTTGTTTGGGACTAAAGGCTTTGTTGTTGTTGTTGTTGTTGTTGTTGTTGTTGTTGTTGTTGTTGTTGTTGGTTTCACGCCAAGATGGGCCACGAGGAGAGCACGATACACCAGGCCGCGCTTGGGCCCTCTGGCGCGCCCTGGTGGGTTGTGCCCACCTCGTGGCTCTTCTCCGGTGGTTCTTCGCTCCAATATTGCTTATTTGGTCCAGAAAAAATCACCAAAAAGTTTCGGGCGATTCTGAGAACTTTCATTTTCTGCACAAAAACAACACCACGGTAATTCTGCTGAAAACAGCGTCAGTCCGGGTTAGTTCTAAATAAATCATATAAAGTGCATCAAAACCATATAAAAGTATTGTAAACATAGGTGAATATGGCATGAATACTTCATAAATTATTGATACGTTGGAGACGTATCACTTATCTCCACTTGCGCTGCAGCGTGGCCCAAAATTGGAGAGGCCCCTCTCTCCCACTCTTCTCTTCTTCCTCACCTCTGACGTGCGTTCAGGAGTTGGGCATCAAATCTGGTAGAGGGTGCACGAGAAAGTAGATTAGCAATGGCAGGAAGAATAAATAGGACTCATGAAGTAAAGGAGAAGGAGGAGAGCCGGCGGTAGCGGACCTTCATGCCACGATAGACGAGAAGGAAAAACGTCGATCTGTGCCGCCGCGTCGCTGCCCCTTCGTATCACCGCACACCGACCGCTCTTCTGTATCCCCTCATCCACTCTTGACCGAAGCGTAGCTGGGTTTGCTGGAATGGGCCAACGGACGTCCCAGTTTACTAGAGGCCTTCTTTTCGGCCTGTGGAGCAGCAGCCCACAGGACAACTGGGCCAGGATTCGCAGCCAGGAGAATTTGCTTTGCACACGAGATCTGACGGCCAGGAGCGTCCAGATCCTAAAAATGGACGACCAAAAACTCAAATAGCTGTTAGGGCAGGGATTATGTGCGGTTATACTATCCTTAATATCAATTGTAATCTCAACAAACTCCCTGTATCCCTCTCGTAGCTTTCTTCTCTCTGTATGCAACCGATATTAGCGATCGTTGCTTTCGTGCATGCCAAGGCAAAGGCTATCGCCTCAATCAATATAAACATACCCGGCTCCCTCACGAGGGAGTAGGAATGCTTCCATCTGACATGGTATACAGAGCCAACCCTCTTCCATCAATCTAGCTAGAAGCTTCTTCCCGATCGCCAAAACCTATCGATCGCAAGAACCCCTTCCATCGACAACATGTCGACCTCCTCGGCTCTTGTCTCCCTCAACCTTGGAGCACCACCTGCCGAGAAGCTAACCAAGGGGAACTACCTCCTATGGAAGGCCCAGGTGATGCCTGCCCTGTGAGGAGCGCAGGTCACCAACCTCCTGGATGGATCCGACGCCGCGACCCCGAAGATGGTGGAGCAGTAGGAGGCAAACAAAACCACGACCGTGGTGCAAAATCCCATCTACCCGCTGTGGCTGTCAAACGACCAACAAGTCCTCAGCTTCCTCCTGAACTGTCTGTCAAAAGAGATACTTGCCAAAGTTGTGAGTAAGGAAAATACATTTGATCTTTGGACTGCCATAACTACTATGTTTGCCTCGCAGTCCCAATCTCGAATCACCAATTTGAGAATTTCCATCACCGCCACGAAGAATTGCTTCATGTCGAGTACCTCCTACATCGCCCGGATGAAAAATCTGGGGGGGTGAACTAGCAGCTGCAGACCGTCCTGTCTTTGATCCAGAGATGGTGGACTATGTCCTGGCCGGTCTTGATCGAGACTATGATGCGGTGCTGGCGGCTATCGGTGCCGTCAAAACCTCCATCACTGTGGACGATCTGTTCATCCAGATCGCTGCTTTTGATCAGCAGATGGAGATGTTGGGCGATGCCTTTGATGCCAGCTTCAACACCTCTGCCAACATGATGTATAGGGGGCATGGCCAGGCTCGCGAGAGAGGGCACGGATGCGGCAGTAGAGGCCGTGGCCGAGGGAGGCGCTCTCCTTCGGCTCCAAACAACAGTATAGGGGCACCCGAGGTGGTCGTCCTCAACAACAGCAGCAGCAACATCCAAAACATCGGGATTATCCCGAGTGCCAGATCTTTCTCAAGCATCACCAAGGGGGCGCCCATGAATACTGCGATCGATACGAGGAGGACGAGTACAAGGAGGACCGTTACCGATTACTAAGACATCGACACAAACTAGTATGCGGATACCGGTGCTACAAATCACATCACGGGGGAGCTCGCCAAGCTGACAATCAGAGACAAGTACCATGGACATGATCAGGTACATACTGCAAGTTGATCTGGTATGAAAATAACTCATGTTGACAGTTCAACGTCAAAACATCTCAACAAAATTCTATATGTGCCTGAAACATCCAAAAATCTTGTTTCTATTCATAGATTTACCCTTGATAATCGTGTTCTCCTTGAATTTTATCCCTACTTCTTTTTGGTTAAGGACTTGGACACGAGGAGAATACTTCTTAAGGACAGATGTGTGGGAGGACTCTACCCACTTATATCTTCATCGTCATCATCAAATAAACAAGCCTTTGTTGCTATCAAGCCTTCTTCAGCAAAGTGGCACAGTAGATTAGGTCATCCTTCATTAGTTATTGTTAAACTTGTTCTTAGTAAGAATAATCTTCTGCACTCTCATGAGTCTAGCATTGAGTTGGTTTGTGATCATGTCAACAAGCTAAAAGTCATCAATTACCATATCCTATCTCCATTAGTGTTTCCACTGCACCCTTACAACTTGTATTCTCGGATGTTTGGGGGCCATCTCCTACCTCTGTTGGTAGACACTCTTACTATGTAATTTTTATTGATGACTATAGTAAATTTACTTGGATCTATCTTCTTAAGAAACGGTCCGAAGTGTTTCAAGTTTTCAAGAATTTTCAAAATCTTGTTGAAATAAAATTGAGCACTAAGATAATTGCCATGCAAACCAATTGGGATGGTGAATACAAGAAACTCAATCTCTTTTTTCAACAACTTGGCATCTTACATCATGTTTCGTGTCCTCATGCACATCAACAAACGGTTCTGAAGAAAGAAAACATCGCCATGTTGTTGAAGTAGGGCTAGCCTTACTAGCCAATGCATCCATGCCACTAAAATATGGGGATGAAGTTTTTCTTACCGCCACATATCTCATCAATTTGCTTCTTAGCAAAGTCACCAAATTCGATACACCCATCACAAAACTTTTTGGCATCACTCGTGATTATACATCACTTCGTGTTTTTTGTTGTGCCTGTTGGCCCAATCTTCGTCCATATAATGCACGCAAACTTGCTTTTCGCTCAAAGAAGTGTGTGTTTCTTGGGTACAATCTAATTCACAAAGGAGTTAAATGTCTAGATGTTTCCACTGACAGGGTCTATATTTCTCGAGATATCGTGTTTGATGAATCCGTATATCCTTTTGAATATCTTCATCCTTTTGCTGGTGCACTTCTTAGGAAAGAAAATTTTCTTCTTCCACCAAATCGCCAAACTTTCGATCAAGGTGGCGAAAATTGTACTAACACAACTGATGATCCTACCAATGTGTTTCCTCTTGTGCAAGATGATGCAAAAATATGGCACAAATTGGTGAAGAAAATGATCCAAATTTGGTTGAAAACGAACCTAAATTTCATGTGCAAGAAGAAGAGGAAGTTGGCGCAGAACACGAGGCAAATCATGCATCACCTACAACTCCCGCGCATCAGAATTCCTTGAATCGCGTGCACCACAGCTTCCTGGAACGTGCGCCGAGCCGCGGCTTCCCACACCAATCAGGCGGTACCATGAGGGCGTAGGCAGGGCCAGTCTTGCGTCCCACGTGCGGGCCTACGACAGCACGAGAAAGCGCATCCCGCTCGGGATCATCCCCCCACATGCATGTGCGGTCTAGAGACACGTGATCTTCTATGACTGCTCGGTCAAGCACAACCACGTCTTCAGCCATACTGCAGGTTACTGAACTTGAATCGGGATCTGTTGCGCAAAGTGGTTCCAGTCCTTCACGGTCGTCTACGGCAGATTTCACTACACCACCACTTGTACAGAGAATTGCACGTCACATTCAGCCATGCCCAGTTTCACATGTCGCAACTCGACTATGAAAAGGTATAACTAATCCAAAGGTTAGAACTGATGGTACAATACCATATGGCATCTTATGTATTACAGGAGAACCGACAAAACTGGAGGATGCATTGGGAGATCCTAAATGGAAAAGTGCAATGGATGAAGAATATTTGGCGCTAATGAGAAACAAGACCTCACATCTTATACCTGAGCAAAGAGGTAAAAATATTATTGACTGTAAGTGGGTTTACAGAATCAAAAAGAAGGCAGATGGCTCAATTGGCAGGTATAAAGCATGTTTAGTTGCAAAAGGTTTTAAACAACGTTATGGTTTAGATTATGAAGATACCTTCAGTCCTGTTGTTAAAGCTGCTAACTATTTGGCTTGCACAAGCTATTGTTTTGTCTAAGGGATGGAGCTTTAGACAGCTAGATGTTCAGAATGTATTTTTGCATGGTGTTCTAGAAGAGGAGGTTTATATGAGACAACCACCTGGTACTACTACAGAATGGTCCAAAGATGACACATCAATCAGAGACCCTTCGACGAAACTGTGTGCGATGAATGAATCGCAAACGGTCTAGTTCAAGCTCCGTCGCTAATGGCACGAACAGTGTGTGAAGGTGGATCCATCAAATACGATTCAGAAAGTAGTTGCGTGTGCAATCTACAACAGACAGTTTGTTCTTATGAACCGTTTGTGATTCGCGAAGATAACATAAATGGTAGAAAAACTACATATGTGTGCGAAGTACGGCATACAGTTCATTCAGATAAACTGTGTGCACTAATACAGCAGAACACAAATGATCAAACAGGTGAGTAATGAGAATTGTATGCGAACACCAGAAATAACACAGATGATTGGTTCTAATAACATGTGTGTGTGTTGTGGGAAAACGTTTGCTGGTATACAATTGTCAGCAATTGATGAAATTATCGCCGACGGGTTTCGTAGTTTAGTCCGTGTGTACTGTGATTTGCTCGGTCTTCACAACATCAATGCGGTGCCTACAGAACAACAACATATGTACTTATAAGAACATGATTGCATAAACAAAAAAGAACACAATGCAATTTCAAATATTGTATCACAAATACCAGCAATATTACAAGGTTCAAATTCCAACATAACAAGGCCCAAATTAGAAGATTACAAGGTACAAAATGACATTAGAAATCAAATCCAATCTTCAGGATCCATGAGATGAAATATTTCTGCGAAGCGATCATCCACCGAGAAGTCATATATCGGCTTGATAGAATCGCTTCCAAATAATCTGTCATATGAACTTCCAAAGTGAAAATCAGCATCTACAGAGCCTTTTCCATTCCGCTGTAGACGCCTCCGCTGGTCAGTAAACCATCCATTGTGGCGCACTAAATATAGTGCAAACGTCATTACCTTGAGCACCCTTTCTTTCTGAATAAAGAAACTAGCAAATTGAATCTCTGGATTGGTGCCTCGGTACTCGTTCAAAGTAATTTCCATGAGATGGAATTCAAGGCATTCGATGGGATTGTTATTGCGCCACCTTTTCCACTCCCAGTCCTGCTTGTATCTGCAAATAGACAACATATCAGTGCTTAGATGTAGTATTGAACACTACGGGCCTCTTTGATTTCCATGATTTATAAAATACACTAATAGATTGACATGCCATCTTCAATCGTTCATGATTAACATCTCAAAAAAATGTATAGTACATCTGTCATTGTAATCATGGGTAAAAGTTCCAACAAATTGAACTCCGTTGTGGTTAACAATTAACAGGAAAGGAACATCACCTCGACGTATAGCTTCTCCGTGCACGGAAAGCATATAAGGAACTTAACAACTTCATCCAGATTGGGGCCGATAGATTGTAGTGCCAAGATCTTCACTGTGCGCAGAGACAATGCGAGGCTTGTGGGAATCATTTTCTGGATGACAACCGATCATAGATCAACAAAAACTAGATAAAATGTGATGTACAATAATAAGAATGAGAAGAAGATTGTTGTACATGAACGGGTATGGATCGAGCTGTAACAAGTTCGGAGAATTAAGCACACGAATAGCCCAACACTGTCAATTTCGGTGCGTTAATGACCCTGATTCTTGTTCGACCTTGTTTATCAAGTACAAACAATCTCTCTAGGAAAGGCACGTTCTCAATGACCAGATCATGAAACTCCATAACTGACAGCATGTTGCGGCACCAGCCATGCACATAAATCGTACAAGGATTCGTCGTAGCGATGTGGAGGCTACTGAACCCAAACATCATCTGAAGAAAAAGGTACTCAAGCGTTGTACATCCGCCAAGCAGGCGCTCCAAATCTGACTTCGAGATGCTGACGTCAATGAGTTTGAGGTGCTTCAGTTTAGGGAGATGAAGAGCGTGCATGTCATTAATCTTGGGGAAAAGGCACCGCATGAACGTAGCGCGGCGTAGTGTGGGCGCGAGGCAGAGGACGGACGGAGGCAGCAAGCGCCCATGTCCAGCAACAAAGTTGAGCTCCTCGAGCTGATCTAGGGCGGGGTATAAGAACCACTCGTGAAACTTGGGTTCGGCCTTGCAGTTTGAATGGAAAGTGCCGATGGCAAGGCGTGTGACTAGCGCAGTGTGCGTGGCGAGGATGTGGGACAATGCATCCAAGCGTTTGCGATCCCCGCTGCAGAGCTCGTCATCGTCGAGGAGGTCAAGGGGGCTGGAGTGCCATAGGGGGTGCCACCGCCTGGAGAGGATGGTGGTCTACACGGTAGATTTGATGGGGAGGAGGGACATGATGGTTACCAACATCTCGTCGGGGATGCTGCTGATGAAGTCCATGCTCGCCAGAGGCTCGTATGGTTCAGCCTCGACCCGCCCCCGCTTGTTGGCCGCCTCGTCGTCCATCAAAAAAGGAGAAGGTGTAGTATTAATGGAGAACTTGGGAGAGATTAGGGCTGTGTGGGTGGAGGTCCGAGGTCAAATGGCTTGAATCCCGGTGAGCTAGCTGTGCCTACGCGACGGACTGCTCCGACGCATCCCTTTAAGCCTGCGTGGCAGACTCCTCGGACACGTCCCGTCTAATCAAACCTGCACCCACAACATGTTATGTTTGTTATTGAGATTAGAATTTAGAAACCTTTTAAAGATTTATAAAACAACTTAGTTTTACATTAATTTTCACATTTCCCTGACAGGCAGGGCCAGACGTCTGCTCGATGATCCCGTTCCCGCGCACAAAAGCGCGGTACCCACTACGCTCCGCCACGGCTGCTCGAAGGCAGCTACTGCCGGCGGCCGCCACCCCACGGGCAGCCGCCAAGGCCGCCACCATAGCGGTGGCCGTCTAGCCTGCCACGACACCATCATCGGTCTTGGCCCAGACCCCGCAGTAATAGTGGGCACACATGTACGCACATCCGAGAACCCAGGACCACGTACGCCATCCCAAACGGTTTCTAAAAACCATAAAGCGTTCCGTGCTTGGGAACTAAAACCATCAATAAATATTGAGCTTGTTTCCTTTCACATTCCGAATTATTATACCACGCGCTAGTTTTTTTTGCAAATCAGTTCACACCTACCAAACCTAAACATGTTCCTCCTTAGCAGCTCTTAACTGTAGTAGGCTATAAAAACACAAACACGTACTCGAAAATTACCGCACATTCCTCACCCCCGCCACCAAAAAAATAAGCCTTTCTTTGTTAGTCCTTCATTCCGTCTGCCATGGCCGGTTGGAGGGGGGGTTCTGGGTCGAGAAATAACCAGGCAAGAAAGACCAAGGTCGCAGAAGCAACTGAGAGATCCCACCGCCGCGCCGCGGAATCGCCAGTGAGCTCCAGCCACACCGCTTTGGCCGCAGCAGAGATGTGATGGTGGCGCCGCGAACGCCCGGGAGGATCTTTCGCAGAGAGGCGACGGCTCTCACAATCACAAGCACATTCGCCTCGGAGGCGAACTGGATGAGTTGTCATTCTTGGATTCCTCAGAAAGCGACGACATGCGCGCGGAGCTCGATAGGAAGGGCGCGATGGTTGATGACTTGGTGAAGCTGCTAGAGAAGAGTGACGCCCCGGTTGATAGGGCGACCGGCCTCGCGGAGAAACTTATGGAGGAGAACGACGCCTGGAAGAAACAGATCGAGAAGAGAAGTGACTCGGAGGGGAGGCTGAAAGAACTCGCCGAGGAACTTTTGGAAGACTTGGCGAAGCTCTACATCGAGCGCGAGGGGCTGGCGAAAGAATCCGTAGAGCGTGTGAATGAACTTCATGCGTACACGACGCAGACCATCAACGCTCTCGAGCAAAGAGCCCGCGCCATGGCCACAATGCGGAAGATGTCAGATGAGAGGCGAGAGGAGATGGAGGTTGTGGAGGTGATGAAGAAGGAGATTGAGGAACTCCGCGCCCAGCAATCCATGAAGAATTAGATAGCAGCGGGTCATATCGTTTTATTTGTCTTCCATCTTCAACCTCTTCCTTCTTCTTTTGCCCCTGTGTCTTTGGGGAGTTGCCGCATGTGGCATTTTTTATTATCATGCATATGTAAGAGAATTATTATCCTTTGCCGGTGCGAATTTGTTGTTATATTACAATCGTTTGTACATGTATACGAGTCGAAAACAGACGAAACGTCAAAGTTCTCGGCGAGGCACGAACAAAACAGTGATCACAAGCAAACTACTCCCTCCGTCCAGGCGCATTAACCACATGATAAACAGCGGGTCGGACGCCCTTAATTAAAAAGTTGGGAGCCAGGCAAGCGAGGGGGTGGAGGTCAAAGTATCACTTCCCGATGAGCATGTGCAGTAGACTCTCATGCGTCCCGTCGAGCATGCACGGCGGACAGCTCTCACGCATCCTGTCAAGCCTGCACGGCGGACAGCTCGCATGCGTCCCGTCGAGCCTGCATGGCGGAAAGCTCGCATACGTCCTGTCATCAACCTGCAGCTACACGCACGGCACCCCCATATCAAGTACTCCCTCCATTTCTTTTTAGTTAGCATATAAAATTTGGTCAAATTAAAAATTTGTAAAGTTCGACTAGCTTTATAGGAAAAATATATAAATATTTATAATTTAAAATGAATATTATTAGATGCATCGTCAAATTAACTTTCATACTATATAACCTTAGCATTGTAGATGTTGATATGTTTTTTGTATAAATTTAGTCAAACTATGTTTAGCTTGACTTTGACCAAATCTTATATGCGAAGTAAAAAGAAACGGAGGGAGTAAAAAAATTGGACGCGTGGCACCAAATGGTTATCATACAAGTTTTGTATTTACGGGAATTCAATAAACCAATATTATCAATGATTGCGGCCGAGCTATCATGCCTAAATGTTTCTAATTCATTCACATTTGTATGAAAAGGGCCCTAGAAAACTCAATTAATGTATAAAAAGGGCCGAATTGGTGCACTAGAGGACACATTGAATGTAGTTTCGCCACCAAAGGTGACATGTGTCCTATCGAAACCACGAGGTCAGAGCATGTGCTTCTAGTTAAAAATTTGAACTGCGCATATTAAATCCCTAGAAAACTCAATTAATGTATAAAAGGGGCCGAATTGGTGCACTAGGCGATGCATTGAATATAGTTTCACCAACAAAGGTGACATGTTCCCTATCGAAATCACAAGGCTTCTTGAATAAGATTTGGCTTGTAAGATGCATGTCCCAATATTTGTCCCAAATTCGTCAAAAAATGCACACCATATATGTGTCGTGGCATGACACTGTGTAAGTTTCATGAATTCCTGGCAAGCTTTGGGTTCTCTCGGACTTTGAAACCAAGATTATCAATGTTTGCAGCCTAGTCACGACAGCAAGATGTTTGTAATTCATTGACCATCAGTGCATGGGATCTAAACATGGATCCAAGGACACAAAATGGTTTTTAATCCATTTTGGTGCCCTGGAGCCCATGCTTGTAATTCAAACTTGAGTTCTCGGCATCAAGTGCATGCCTAGAAAACTCAAATGTCGTTTCGACCACAAAGGCAACATGTTCCCTATCGAAACCACCATGCTTCTCGTGGGAAGCTCCAATTTGTAAGAGGTTTGTCCCAAAACTTGTCCCAGACTGGTCAAAAAAATTACCATGTCCTATAAGTGTCGTGTCGACACCCCAGTTTCAATAATTTCAGACGAGTTCCGAATTTATGGAGATTTAAAAGCAATGTTTCTCAATGTTTGCGTCCTAGTCATGATGCCGAGATGTTTTTAATCATTGCATGGGACCTAAACAGGGACCCAAGGACATATAAATGTTTTTAACCCGTTTTGGTGCCCTGAAGCATGTGCTTGTAGTTCAAATTTGAATTATGCACATTAAATGGATATAGAAAAGCTCAATTAATGTATAAAGGGCCGCAAATGAGCCGTGAGTAATTCCACATTTTAGCATTGCACTTGTATTAGTCTATGTTGCATTTAGAAAAAATATCAACGCAAGAAGAGACATCGAATGCCGTTCCCTCCATAGAGGTGACATGTTCCGTATCGAAACCACGATGGTTCTTGAGAGAAGTTTTGGTGTGCAAGAGACTTGTACCAAATTGGAGAAAAAATTATCATGTCGTATAAGTGCCGTGTCATGACACCAGGGTAAGTTTCAAGAATTTCCGACGAGTTTTGGATTTATGATGATTTAAAAGCCAAGTTTCTCAATGTTTGTGGCCTCGTCATGACTCCGAGATGTTTGTAATCCATTCACGTTCATTGCATGGGACCTAAACAAGGAACCCAAGAACACAAATATCTTTTTTCAACCCATTTTGGTGACACGAAGCATGTTCTTTAAGTTCAAATTTGAATTATGCACATTAAATGTCTAGAAACTTAATTAGTGTAGTATACAAAAAACTAAACGAACCATGAATAATTTAAAGCAGTACTATATGCCCATCTGAAGCTCGTGCGTGTGTAAGCACGGTGTACGCATGTCGTGCTAGCTCGAGCTTCCTTCTTTCATAAGTTATCCAATTTGTATTAAAATGATGTTCTATCCAAACACGCTTCTGCCGCCACTCCCCCAATCAGCCTCCCGCCACTCCCCCAATCAGTTTCCTGCGGAAGCGCCGGCCCCGTCATCAACCTCCTGGACGAGGAGGACGAGACGGAGCAGGCCGGAGAGCAGGAAAAAGCGGCATCGCGCCATCGAGAATGAGCGAGATATCATCATCAACCCCCATGCCACCATCGCACACGATTTCTAGTACTACCAGAAACATCTGCGATACGTATCTGGTCCCACCAGGTGCCCATTAGGGCACGCCTTGTAAATGATAGGAGGCAACTCTTACCAGCAAGACGCAGCTTCCCAGCCTGTAACCCAGTCGAATGGAACTTGGAAGTTAAGCGTGCTTTTGGTGGAGTAGTCAAGGATGGGTGACCGGTTGGGAAGTTGCTAGATTTTAAGGTTCATTTAGGCGGTGTGATATGATCACTATAGGCATAAATAAAATGCATGTAGTGATATGTCATTCCGGCTAAATAAATCTTGAGATCCTTGTTTTGAAAATATCCATGATTTTCTTTTGCTGTTTTGAAAATGTCAAGGATCGATGACGTGTGTGTGTGTGTGTGTGTGTGTGTGTGTGTGTGTGTGTGTGTGTGTGTGTGCGTGTGTGTGTGAACCAATGCCTGTGTGTGGACCATGTGCCTACATTGTGCGGTTTCCGACGACAAACCTATCAGTTGTGCCCTTAGGGTCTGTCATGCCTTTTACTGACAACACTGGAAGGCCAAGGATGGGTGACGATGTGTGTGTGCGTGCGCGCGCACGCGTGCGTGTGTGTGTGTGCGCGCGTGCGTGCGTGCGTGTGTGTGTGTGCGCGCACGCGTGTGTGTGTGTGTGTGTGTGTGTGTGAACCCATGCCTGTATGTGGACCATGTGCCTACATTGTGCGGTTTCCGACGACAAGCCTATCGGTGGGCCCTTAGGGTCTGTCATGCCTTTTACTAACAACGCTGGAAGGCCAATGATGGGTGACGGTGTGTGTGTGTTTGTGTGTGTGTGTGTGTGTGTGTGTGTGTGTGCGTGCATTTGTGTGTGTGTGTGTGTGTGTGTGTGTGTGTGGACCATGCATGCCTCCATTGTGCGGTTTTCGACGACATGCTTATATATCGATGGGCCGCTATATATCATCCATTTGACTGACAACGCTGGAACGTCACTCTGCTACGTGTCATGTGTGTGTGGGGTGGGGGTGGGGGGAGGGGAACGATATATATATATACGTCCATAACGACCTAGCTAGGTAGTATATATATAACCAATCTTAAGGGTGTATATATGTCTAGTTATCTCAGCTAGGTGCATGCCACATCATAGCTAGTGTTGTGCATTGTGTATTAATTGAAACACCGGACCACACCATTTTCGCATATACATTTCGCCATATGCAGGGTGATGGTGTTCTTCTAGCCCCGCTCAACTGATCTTCAATGACGCGCCAACTTGTGGGACTGTGATACGTCCATTTTGCATCATGATTTCCTACTATTATTTATAACTAGTAGAGTGGCCCTCGCAAGATGCGAGGGAGCCGTCTATGGAGCGCTGAAATTAGGGTTCATATTATAGGTTTTGTAATACTATACCCGTCATGAATATCAATAAAATATCAGAATCTAGAATTTGTGGACTAATGATTATTAAGAACACCATATTAGTGAATCATTGTATGAGTGATCTGTACATAATACTACAAGCGTTCAAAGAATTTTCAAGTTTACATATCTAGGTTGCTGATATTTCGCTATGGTGCAAATGTTAGAACAACACTCTAAGTGAGGACTCAAATTACAAACGATAGTTTCTACTTGATGTTAGATGTGAAAATATGAATATATATGTGGTGCAAAATATTAATAAAATAGGGTCATCCAAAGAAGTGAGCGTACTTCACTTGGTTAGGAATGTGAATGTACAACTTACTAACCCCGGTTGAAGTCTTCCTGGATGTTATTTATTGATAATTATGAAGATGCATAGGTTGGCACTAAAAAGAAGGTCAATTGGATAATAGATACAATTATGAAGAGTTGTCGTTCATGTGGTCTATAAAATTAGTTTCTTTGTATTTGCTTGACTGTGAGATACCTAGGCTGATTCTCTTTTTGTATCTCAGCTTGCATGTTTATAATTTAGAATAGATATGACGTATTATGAATATATATGATGACACAATGTAAGATTATAATGTCACGGTGACAAATATATGAATGTTCATCTGGGTGCTTATAGTGCATATAATTATTTATGTAATATTTTGAATCAAATAACAAAAGGAACTGATTAAAAGATAAAAGTATCCCTCCATGTTCACTGTTTGGCGAAATAAAAATGATGTTTTCTTTATCTGAGTTTTCTTCTTTTGTTTTCTTTACCCGTTCGACAATACATCATATTCTAGAAATTGTTTCAATTACCAAGATATAAGTTTGATCCTTACTTTTGTATATGAATATACTCTTAAAAGGTAATTAAGTTTCTTCATAATGTGTTTTTGTAATAATCATATGATTTGGTTTGACAGTTATTCGTAAAATGTTAATGCACAAAAAATAAATTAATGACACATGTCCGTGGTTGCTATATATGTGGGAACACACTTACACATTTATTATTGCTTTTATATTTCCTTCCACTCTCTCATCGCTCCATTGCCGTTCAACGTGCACATCCTATGTCCTTTGTGAGATGTATTTGTTGTGTGATTTGACAGGATCACCGTGGTTGCTTGAAAAAGATTCCAACATTCATTTTCATAATTAGCTGTTGATTTTACTACGTGTATTTGTCTTAAAAAACATTTCTATTAGCTCTGACATATAAAACTCTTCCATAGTTGTTTAAAAATCCTCCTTAATACGAAAACAGGTAAAACATTAGGGCGCATTGCTCAAAGCATGCACATCACCGTCAGTTTCCTCTCTTTGCTAACCAACTATTATGATAATATTTGCTAAAGGTGACAACATGTATTGACCATACTTGATTAATACAATCATTTTCATCCGCAAAAAAGAAACATGCATTGTTGTATACTTGGATGCATATTCTGGTTACGTTAGAAACTGAGCACAAACACATAGGCATATTCCAGGTCTTAACCAACCTTGAAAGTATAAGGAAGATTGTCTTAAGTCCTCATCAATTATCAACGCATAATACTCCAGCCTCTTGGCATTGTTGTGGTACATGGACGTGTTTGTAGGTTGCTAAGAATTAGCAGATGACAGTGCATCATGCAACGTATTGCGCTTTCACCTCACATTAATGGCCACCTCACATGAACGGCTACATAGTATGTTTGTAAACACGATATATTTGTGTAACTTTGGTCTTGTTATATTCTTGGTTTGCTCAACTAAGTACAAACATGGTTGTATGTCTCTCAGCCATGATCGATGGAAGTAGCAGCCGTGCTGATGTATAATTTGTTTCCATGCCCAAGCAATTTTCTCATGCAAAAAATAGTCCGTATCTTGTTTGTCAAACATGCGGCCCAGCCTAGAAACATCCGTCGTTGCTGCCGCTCCTCCTTCTTTTCATCTTTTTTTTTTGTTCCTATATCTGCCGCCGGTCCTTTTTTTCTTGCGGGGGCTGGTCCTTTCTTTTACATGAGCAGAGATCTCTTTTGATCTGCTGAAATAAGATTTATTTTTTTGAAGTTTACCCGCCGCTGATCTTTTGTGTGACGTGAACAGAAGTACGGAGATCTTTTTTTGGAACTGTTATAAGTCCTAAGTTTTTTTATATGCTTAAATTAAGAGTCCTAGTCCATGACGTTTTAGATCCATATAAGATGGCGTGGGTCCACCTTCATTTATGAAGATCTAAGGGTTATGTTTTGTTGATTAGTAGAGGGTCCACCATATCAACGACCGGATATTTCTGATTATTGTGGTAATTTCTATAATAATTAGCTTTTTCTGGTTAACTCATCAAGTAATTTTTATATATAATAGATGTTTTTATGCATAATGATGCTTTAGGGAGTGATTCTAATGCCCTTTCTCTCAAAATATGCAAGGTTTACACAAAGAGGGAGAATACCGTCAGCTGGAATTCTATACCTGAGAAAGCACATCAGAGATACCTATTCTGCACATCTCCAAATAAGCTGAAACTTCACGGAGAATTATTTTGGAATATATAAAAAATACTGGAGCAAATAACTACCGGAGAGGGGCCACATGGTGAGCACAAGACACTAGGGCGCGCCAGGCTCCCCAGGTGCGCCGTGGTGGGTTGTGCTCAACACGGCCCACCTCCGGTGCCCATCTTCTGGTATTTAAGGTCTTTTGACCACTACTAGGGAAAACCCTAGCAGTAGCGCTGGTTTTTGAACTATTAGTAGTGCGGGTGCTCGCGCTACTGGTACGGTGCTACAACTAACTTTTAGCAGTAGCGTCGGTAGCCCAGCGCTAGAGCTAAATTTTAGCAGTAGCGGCTGTTGCCCAGCGCTACTAGCAACTGAGTTAGCAGTAGCGTGCTTTTCTAACCAACGCCACTATTAATTGCACATATTTCTTTTTTTATATTTATGTTGTATTTACACACAGTTATACATATTAATATAGAACATCAATAATAATTGTGCAAGCAACAACATTTAGATTAAAGTGGATGGATGCAAGTGACCAAGTTGAATTAGAGGAAAATATGATGTTGCGAATCGCAACATCATATTTTCCTCTAATTTAACTTGGTCACTTGCATCCATCCAATCCAATTTAATCAAATATATTTCATATAACATATCATCCTCTTAATCATCTAACAACTCATCATCACTTAATCATCAAACAACTCATCATCCTCTTAATCATGTAACAACTCATCATCATCGTAATCATCTAACAACTCATCCTAATCGATCATGGCAAGTTAATATAAACCAAAAAAAACTTCTCTCTCATAGGACCTAGTCCTCCCTCCTAGGTAAAAGGTCATAAAATAGAATAACACCTATGTCTCCATGATGAAGCAAAGAGATCCAACGGTCTCCAACTTGTGGCTTGCGATCCTTCTTTATTTTTCCCCATGCTTCAATTTTGAGCCATCCTTGTGGTTTGCGCTCAGTCGAGTATGGAAAAGCGAACTGGACCCTCATAGGGCTTTTAATTGTCATATAACCTTTGCCATGCATCAACGGAGGCACAACATCATTTGGTAGTTTCTGTTGAAGAACATAATAGTAACCTAGTTAGCAATGTAATCAACACCATTTACGCAATAGTAGTGTACTTAATTAGCAACTCTTATGAAGATATTTCCGCGAATGTCATCCAATCTCAACCTATGCACCAGTGGCATGTAGAATGTATAATTTGGGCGAGGTCCCATATTATACGGGAAGTCGTCCCTACCAAACAGGACACCAATAACAAAGGTGACAAGAACATCCTTCTCCTCCCAAATTAGATGTGATCCATAAGTGTAGTGTGTCTAGTCAATTATTTTCCGTGTTTCTCTCGAAGAAAGGAAATAAGCTGTAAATTATAAATTAACAAATTGAGTATGGATGAACACCAACTATTTTTAAATATAGAATGCAAATTACTTGACAAATATGGTTGACAAACTCACATGGAGGTAAAACTGGAAGCATATCGACATCCACCCAAATGTGGATATTACCTTCAATATGATCTTCGGGACGAAGATCGAAGGTTATTTCCATATCCTCCTAAAATCCATATGCCTTGGCTAGAGCTTCCCAATTTGGGCACCCTAATTCTGTGTTATTAACTTCATTCATTACTTTGACCAGAAATGTGTGACCATGTTTAGTCCTTAGGGTAGCTCTCCTTGTCTCCATACTCTCGTGGTCTTCGAAACCGAGCCTCTCCAAGACATACCGTCTTGCATGGAAGGGAATGAACTAGTCGAATTGTATAAAACAGAAATTACACGTTGAAGCAAAGAAACAGAAGTCATGCTTAATTACGAAAAAACAGTTGTCATCGTTGTGTACCGTACAAACATCGAAGTTCTCGTCAAGCTTGATGGTGAAGAACCTACCGTCTCGCAGGTGAGGCCTGTCACAGAGACCGTTATCTGCACCGTAGAGATGACACTCAGGGATCCTATCGTCATCAGACGACATTTCCTGTGTTCATGATTCAAAAATTACGGCATGACCATTGCTAAAGTAAGACATATTGAGAGCCTAAAATTTGTCGGAACGGAAATAAATCAACATTCCGGCAAAATATAGGCACTAGGAGGTGTTCCCTGCAATAACATACGCACATGACCAAATAGACCTAATTCAATATCGGTTGACTATCGGTCTGTCGAGGTTTTCCTTAAAAAACTCTGATATATATCATGATGTCTTGGTGTGCACTCTCTCACACTGATATATGGTCGTGTATGTTGATGGACACTCTCTCACACTAATAGTTTGACCGTCGGTGATGGTCGCACCTCTTCTTCTCTCCTTGCGCATTATACCGAGGTGTATATCGCAAGAAGAGAAGAAGAGGAAGCGACCCCCACGACAACAGTCGAGATTCCTCCATCAATAACACACATGAAAGTCACTCAAGAAGCAACGACAGATCGAAAGTACCTGATTTTTTTGCTAAAAATTTCTAGAGCTATTTTTTTACTAAAAAATTACAATGCATGAGGTATTTATAATGAAACTTCTTATCCTAAAACATCTGAAATTGATACTCAATTTATAATGAACTATCTACCATATGAACCCTGTAATAAAATGTTCATATAATTTTTATGCAATTGCTACTCAATTTATAATGAACTATCTACCTAGAAACTAAATCCCTACAAAAACTAAATCCTACCTATAAACTATCTACCATATGAACCCTGTAATAAAATGTTCATATAATTTTTATGCAATTGCTACTCAATTTATAATGAACTATCTACCTAGAAAATAAATACCTACAAAAAGTAAATCCTGCCTATAAACTATGTACCATATTAACCCTAAAACTTAAAACAAAGAAGAAGAGAGGTAGGGGATGGAGGCTACCTGCGGCGGAGGGGGTCGACGACGGGCCGGGGAGGGACGGGATGAGGAGGGCGGGATGGGCCGGCCGGGGAGGGACGGAAGAGGGGGGACGGGTCGGGGAGGGCCGCCGTGTTGGGAGTACGGCCGGGAGGAGCGCCGCATTGGGAGGACGGCCGGGAGGAGCGCCGGCACAAGGGAGAAATGGAGAGGGAGGGAGGCAAGAGGGAGAGAGTGAGACGGGCGTGCGGGGAAGAAGTAAAGGCGCTACTTAGCAATAGCGCGGGGTGGCAAAGGGTGCTACTGCTGCGGATTTAGCAGTATCGTTGATTTTTGACAAGCGCTACTACTACAGGTAGCCCCTGCGGTGGTGAAGGGACCACTTAGTAGACAGCGCTACTGCTACGGCGTTACTAGTAGCACCGGTTCTGGACTGCCGCTACCACTACAGGTAGCCACTGGCGGTGGCGACGGGTCCACTTAGCAGTAGCACTGGTCGAGTGTCCAGCGCTACTGCTACTTTTCTAGTTGTAGCGCTGGTCGGTGCCCGCGCTACTACAATTTAGCAATAGCGCTTTTCCTCTTTTCCAACGCTACTGCTAAAATCCTATCTATAGGCTTTCTCCTAGTAGTGGACCCAGAAAAATAAGGAGAGGACTTTCGAGACGAAATACGACCGTCTCGAGGCGGAACTTGGGCAGGAGCACTTTTGCCCTCCGGCAGAGCTATTCCGCTGGGGGAACTTCCCTCCCGGAGGGGGAAATCGAAACCATCGTCATCACCAACATCCCTATCATATTTGGGAGTCGAATCTTCATCAACATCTTCAGCAGCACCATCTCCTCTCAAACCCTAGTTCATCTCTTGTGTTCAATCTTTGTACCGGAACCTCAGATTGGTACCTGTGGGTGACCAGTAGTGTTGATTACATCTTGTAGTTGATTACTATATGGTTTATTTGGTGGAAGATTATATGTTCAGATCCATTATGCTATTCAATACCCCTCTGATCTTGAGCATGAATATTATTTGTGAGTAGTTACCTTTGTTCTTGAGGTCACGGGAGAAGTCATGTTGCAAGTAATCATGTGAATTTGATATGTGTTCGATATTTTGATGATATGTATGTTGTGATTCCCTTAGTGGTGTCATGTGAACGTCAACTACATGACACTTCACCATCCTTGGGCCTAAGGGAATGCATTGGGGAGTAGTTATTAGATGATGGGTTGCTAGAGTTACAAAAGCTTAAACCCTAGTTTATGCGCTACTTCGTAAGGGGCTGATTTGTATCCAAACATTTAATGCTATGGTTAGATTTTAACTTAATACTTTTCTCGTAGTTGTGGATGCTTGCGAGGGGGTTAATCATAATTGGGAGGCTTGTTCAAGTAAGAACAGCACCCAAGCACCGGTCCACCCACATATCAAATTATCAAAGTAGCGAACGCGAATCAAACCAACATGATAAAAGTGACTAGAGGAAATTCCCGTGTACCCTCAAGAACACTTTGCCTATTATAAGAGATGGTTCTGGCATGTCCTTTGCCACAAAAGGATTGGGCTACCTTGCTGCTCTTTATTTACCGTTACCGTTACTTGCTCGTTACCAATTATCTTGCTATCAAACTATCTGTTACCTACAATTTCAGTGCTTGTAGAAATTACCTTGCTGAAAACCGCTTGTCATTTTCTTATGCTCCTCGTTGGGTTCGACACTCTTACTTAACGAAAGGACTACGATTGACCGCCTATACCTGTGGGTCATCAAGACTGTTTTCTGCTGCCGTTGCCGGGGAGTGAAGCGCTCTTGGTAAATAGAAATCGGTAAGGAAATACTTATACTACGTGCTGAAATTTATTGTCACTTACTACTATGGAAAAAAATCCTTTGAAGGGTTTGTTCGGGGTATCTTCAACTCGATCGGAACCACAATTAGTTTCCCCTCAACGTACTGCACCAACTGAAAATATTGGTTATCAAATTCCTTCGGGTATGGTAGAACAACTGCTAGCTAATCCTTATGCAGGAGATGGAACTGAACATCCTGATATGCACCTAATACATGTGAATGAAGTTTGTGGATTATTTAAACTTGCAAGTTTACCCGGAGATGAAGTTAAGAAGAAGGTTTTCCCTTTATCTTTGAAGGGAAAAGCATTGACATGGTATAGGCTATGTGATGATATTGGATCATGGAACTGGAATCGATTGCAATTAGAATTCCACCAAAAGTTTTATCCTATGCATCTAGTTCATCGTGATCGGAATTATATATATACTTTTTGGCCTCGTGAAGGAGAAAGTATCGCCCTAGCCTGGGGGAGGCTTAAGTCAATGTTATATTCATGCCCCAATCATGATATCCCGAGAGAAATTATTATTCAGAATTTTTATGCTCGGCTTTCTCATAATGATCAATCCATGCTTGATACTTCTTGTATTGGTGCTTTTATGAAGAAGACTATTGAATTCAAGTGGGATCTATTAGAAAGAAATAAACGCAACTCTGAAGATTGGGAACTCGATGAAGGTAATGAGTCAGGTATAAAGCTTCAGTTTGATTGTGTTAAATCTTTTATGAATACCGATGCTTTTCACAAGTTTAGCACTGAATATGGACTTGACTCTGAGATAGTAGCCTCTTTCTGCGAATCATTTGCTACTCATGTTGATCTCCCTAAAGAGAAGTGATTTAAATATCATCCCCTGTTAAAGAAGAAATTAAAGAACCTGTAAAAGCTAAGGATGAAACCATCATTTACAATGTTGATCCAGTTGTGCCTACTGCTTATATTGAAAAACCACCTTTCCATGTTAAGATAAAGGAACATGCTAAGGTATAAACTGTGGTTCACAAGAGTAATACTAGAGCACCTAAGCCCTCTGAGCAAATTAAAGTAGAACCTAGTGTTGATATGGTTAAAGATCTCTTGGTAGAAAATATTGATGGGCGTGTTATTTACTTCTGTGATGAAGCTGCTAGAATTGTCAAACCTGATGAAAAAGATAAACATACACCCGTAGTGGGCATGCCTGTTGTCTCAGTCAAAATAGGAGATCATCGCTATCATGGTTTATGTGATTTGGGTGCTAGTGTGAGAGCTATTCCTTTTACCTTATACCAAGAAATTCTGAATGAAATAGCACCTGCTGAAATAGAAGACATTGATGTTACTATTAAACTTGCTAATAGAGACACCATCACACCACTTGGGATTGTTAGAGATGTTGAAGTCTTGTGTGGTAAAGTAAAATATCCAACTGATTTTCTAGTTCTTGGTTCCCCACAAGATGACTTTTGTCCCATTATCTTTGGTAGACCTTTCTCGAACACCGTCAATGCTAAGATAGATTGTGAAAAACAAACTGTCGGTGTTAGTTTTGGTGATGTGTCTCATGAATTTAATTTTTCCAAGTTTAGTCGACAACCTCGTGATAAAGAATTATCTAGTAAGGATGAAATAATTGGTCTTGCTTCTATTGCCATACCTCCTACTGGTCCACTAGAACAATATTTTCTAGACCATGAAAATGATATGCACTTGCATGAAAGAAATGAAATAGATAAAAATTTCTTTGAACAACAACCTCTCCTAAAACACAATTTCCCTATTGAAACTCTAGGAGGTCCTACTCCACCTAAAGGTGATCCTTTGTTTGAATTAAAACAATTGCCTGACACTTTGAAGTATGCTTATCTTGATGAGAAAAAGATACATCATGTTATTATTAGTGCTAACCTTTCAGAACATGAAGAAGAAAGATTATTAAAAATTCCGAGGAAGCACCGGGCTGCTATTGGATATACTCTTGATGATCTTAAGGGCATTAGTCCCACTCTATGTCAGGACAAGATTAATATGGAACCTAATGCCAAACCCGTTGTTAATCACCAACGATGATTGAATCCTAAGATGAAAGAAGTGGTAAGAACTGAAATAATAAAGCTTCTTGAAGCAGGTATAATCTATCCCATAACTGATAGTAGATGGGTTAGTCATGTTCATTGTGTCCCTAAGAAGGGAGGTATTACTGTTGTTCCTAATGATAAAAATGAACTCATCCCACAGAGAATTGTCATTGTCTATAGAATGGTAATTGATTTTAGAAAATTAAATAAGGCTACTAGAAAAGATCATTATCCTCTGCCTTTCATTGATCAAATGCTAGAAAGATTATCTAAGCACACACATTTTTGTTTTCTGGATGGATATTCTTTTGATGATTGCTTAAGCAACCTTGATTGAGTTTTGTAGAGATGTGAACAAACTAATCTCGTCTTGAATTGGGAGAAGTGCCACTTTATGGTTAATGAAGGTATTGTCTTGGGGCATAAAATATCTGAACGGGTATTCAGGTGGATAAAGATAAAGTTGATGCAATTGAGAAAATGTCATGTCCTAAAGATATTATAGGTATTCGGAGTTTCCTTGGTCATGCTGGCTTCTATAGGAGGTTTATTAAATACTTCTCTAAAATTTCTAAGCCTCTTACTAATCTTTTACAAAAGGATATTCCATTTTTTTTATTATTATTGTGTAGAAGCCTTTGAAACACTCAAGAAAGCCTTAACTTCTGCACCTATCGTTCAACCACCTGATTGGAACTTGCCTTTTGAAATTATGTGTGATGTTAGTGATTATGCTGTTGGTGCTATTCTAGGACAAAGAGTTGATAAGAAATTAAATGTTATCCATTATGCTAGCAAAATTCTAGAGAGTGCCCAACAAAATTATGCTACTACTGAAAAAGAATGTTTAGCAGTTGTGTTTGCTTGTGATAAATTTAGATCCTACATTGTTGATTCCAAAGTTATTGGTCACACCGATCATGCTGATATAAAATATCATAAGGAAAATAAAGATGATAAACCTAGACTCATTAGGTGGGTTCTCTTGCTTCAAGAATTTGACTTACATATCACTGATAGGAAAGGAGCAGAGAACCCCATAGCTGATAACTTGTCTAGGTTAGAAAATATTCTTGATGACCCAATAACTATTGATGATAGCTTTCCTGATGAACAGTTAGCTGCAATAAATGTTTATCAAAACACTCCTTGGTATGCTGATTATGCTAACTACATCGTTGCTAAATACAAACCACCTAGTTTCACATACCAACAAAAGAAAAAAATCTTCTATGATTTAAGACATTACTTCTGGGATGACCCACATCGTTATAAAGAAGTAGTAGATGGTATTATTAGACGTTGTGTACCTGAGCATGAACAGGAACAAATCCTACAGAAATGTCATTCCGAAGCTAATGGAGGACATCATGCGGGAGATAGAACTGCTCACAAGGTATTGCAATCTGGTTTTTATTGGCTTACTCTCTTCAAGGATGCCCGTAAGTTTGTCTTGTCTTGTGATGAATGTCAAAGAATTGGTAATATCGGTAAGCGTCAGGAAATGCCTATGAAGTATTCACTTGTTGTTGAACCATTTGATCTTTGGGGTTTTGATTATACGGGACCTTTTCCTTCCTCTAATGGGTATACTCATATTTTGGTTGCTGTTGATTATTTTACTTAGTGTGTAGAAGCTATTCCAACTAGTAGTGCTGATCACAATACATCCATTAAAATGCTTAAAGAAGTTATTTTCCTGAGGTTTGGAGTCCGTAGATATTTAATGACTGATGGTGGTTCACACTTTATTCATGGTGATTTCCGTAAGATGCTTGCTAAATATGATGTTAACCATAGAATTGCATCACCCTATCATTCTCAATCAATTGGTCAAGTTGAACTTAGCAATAGACAAATAAAATTAATATGAAAAAAACTGTCAATAGGTCTCAAAATAATTGGTCTAACAAACTAGATGATGCACTTTGGGCCTATAGAACAGCTTATAAAAATCCTATGGGTATGTCTCCATACAAAACGGTATACAGAAAAGCTTGTCATTTGCCTCTAGAGTTAGAACATAAAGCATTTTCGGCAATTAAAGAACTCAATTATGATTTCAAACTTGCCGGTGAGTAGAGGTTATTTGATATTAGCTCACTAGATGAATGGAGAACCAAAGTTATGAAAATGGCAAACTATTCAATGAAAAAGTCAAAAGATGGCATGGCAAAATAATCCAAAAGCGGGAATTCAAAGTTGGAGAATATGTTCTTTTGTACAACTCTCGTTTAAGATTTTTTGCACGTAAGCTTCTCTCCAAATGGGAAGGACCATATATTATCGAAGAGGTTTATTGTTCTGGAGCTATCAAGATTAATAATGCCGAAGGTACTAACCCGAAGGTGGTCAATGGACAAAGAATTAAAAACTATATCTCAGGTATGCCTATTAATGTTGAAAGCAATGTTATCCAAACCATGACACCGGAGGAACACATAAAAGAAACCTTCCAAAACACTCTAGAATTCTGAAAAAAGAGGAGGTACGTGATACGGTAAGTAAACGGACTCCGAAAAATCCGCAAAAATATTTTTTGTCAGTTTTGGAATATTACAAAAATTAGGAAAATAAGAAATAAACAGGAAAGCAACCGAGGTGAGCACGATACACCAGGGCGCGCCAGCCCTACCAGGCGCGCCCTGGTGGTTTGTGCCCACCTCGGACACCTTCCCGACTCTGTTTTCCTTCCATATTCTTGCTTCCCAATATAAAAAAATCTCTATGTATACTCCCGATTGTTTTGACCACCGCATCGTAGAAAAATCCCCTGTTCTTGTTTTGTGCTGTTTTCCTATCAGATCTATCAAGTCAGGCATCATGTCTTCTCCATCCTCCAATAACGTAGAAGAAGATGCCTGGCTGATGAAGATGGAGCTGAAGAGAGAGGAGCCAAAAGAAGGCAATAATGAAGACAAGGGCAAGGAAGCTATGAAGGATCAAGCTCAAGAAGGAGGGCAATCCATGCCAACAGAAGAGGAGGAAGAAGAACATATCCTTCAACCTTATTACAATCATCTCACCCCCACTAAAATTGAAGCTTTTAGGGCTTTCAAAGTGGTTAGTGTTCAGAATAAATTTCTCACTCGTGAAAATATTTTGCTAGAGGAGCACACCATCACCCTTCGGAGAGTCATCCGTAAATTGGAGTACGTATTGAGTATGAAGTGTGACACTTCATCACCACCACCTTCATCATCCTCACCACCAAAGGAGACTTGAGTACACGGGTATGGGCACTCCCCTTGGCTTGAGCCAAGCTTGGGGGAGATGCCCCAGTATCGTATCACCATCACTTTTATTTACCATTACCTATTTTAGTTTGATCCTTGGCCCTTTCGTGTTCTAGTTAAATAAAAGTTTAGTATGATCTATTTTTGAGTGCTAGTTTCGTGATCTATCTATCTATGTAATCCAGTGAGAGTTATATAATAAAGTTTAGTTTGAGCTTTTGCTTCTTTACTTTATTGGAGATTGACAAACATAGCATTGGTCAATGATGCAATTCATGAAAGAATTAATAAGGGAAGAGAAGATTCACATGCAAATACACTATCTTGGACATCTTTTATGATTGTGATCCCCCATTAAATATTATATGCCAAAATTGTTGACGCTGGACAAGGAAGACAACGTAATGATTTATGTTTGTTCATATTCACATAGAAGTTATATTGTCATAGATACTTCAACATGTGGTGCTTGCTCAATATCTTTGCTAGCCAAAAATTCTGCACTAAGTAGAGATACTACTTGTGCATCCAAAAATCCAAAACCAAAATTCATGTTTGAGAGTCCAACATACCTACCTATGGATCGAGTAAGATCCTTCAACTAAGTTGTCATCGGTGCACTAAGGCAATAAAAATTGCTTCCAAATGTGTTTGATCAGTTAGTGTAAGAGAAAATTGAGCGTTGTACGAACTTATGATGGCAAAGTAATAAAAGCGACAGACTACATAATAAAGGTTGCTATCATAGGGGGCAATATAGTGTGATGTTCTTTTACATTAAGGGATTGGGCATACAAACCGAAAAGCGCATGACAACCTCTGCTTCCCTCTGCGAAGGGCCTATCTTCTACTTTTATGCAAGAGTCAAAGTATTCTTCCCTATTCCTTTTCACTTTTTCTTTTTGCAAGGATCATGTGGTGAGGAAAGATCTAGGCACATATATCCAGTTGGATGCGAGTGAGCATGAGTTATTATTGTTGACATCACCCTTGAGGTGAATACGTTGGGAGGCAAGACTATAAGACCCTATCTTTCGATGTGTCCGGTTGAAACTTTTTGCTCATGGGTATGTTGTGGGTGCTAGCAATCATAGAAGACTAAATGATGGTTGAGTATGTGGACTTGCCAAAAGGCTCCGACACGAGACCCTTCCAGAAAATATGATGAATTGTAGTTGCAAAGTTGACTGAGAACATAGTTTGTTGGTTTTCAATAAGGTTTATACTTTATACTTCTATGTTGTGATGAATTGTTACTTGTTCATGAGAAGTTATATGATGAAGTTACATAATAAAAGTTATATGAATAAGTTCTATGATAAAGTTTGTTGCTGCTATGATGATATGCATGATGCTACTATGTCCGTATTTTGTTTTTATCGACACCTCTTTCTCAAACCATGTGGACATGCTTTTCAATATTGGCTTTCGCTTGAGGACAAGCGAGGTCTAAGCTTGGGGGAGTTGATATGTCTATTTTGCATCATGATATTCTACTGTTATTTATAATGTTTTTATGCATAATAATGCTTTAGATAGTGATTCTAATGCCTTTTCTCTCATAATATGCAAGGTTTACACAAAGAGGGAGAATACTGGCAGCTAGAATTCTGGACCTGAGAAAGCACATCAGAGATACCTATTCTGCACATCTCGAAAATATTTTGGAATATATAAAAAATATTGGAGAAAATAACTACCGGAGAGGGGCCACCTGGTGAGCACAAGACAGCAGGGCGTGCCAGGCCCCCCAGGCGCGCCCTGGTGGGTTATCCTCAGCACGGCCCACCTCCGGTGCCCATTTTCTGGTATTTTAGGTCTTTTGACCTAGAAAAAATAAGGAAAGGACTTTCGGGACGGAACGCCACCATCTCGAGGCGGAACTTGGGCAGGAGCACTTTTGCCCTCCGGCGGAGCGATTCCATAGGGGGAAATCGAAGCCATCGTCATCACCAACACCCCTCTCATCTTTGGGAGGCCAATCTTCATCAACATCTTCAACAGCACCATCTCCTCTCAAACCCTAGTTCATCTCTTGTGTTCAAACTTTGTACCGGAACCTCAGATTGGTACCTGTTGGTGACTAGTAGTGTTGATTACATCTTGTAGTTGATTACTATATGGTTTATTTGGTGGAAGATTATATGTTCAGATCCATTATGCTATTCAATAACCCTCTGATCTTGAACATGAATATTATTTTTGAGTAGTAACCTTTGTTCTTGAGGTCACGGGAGATGTCATGTTGCAAGTAATCATGTGAATTTGATATGTGTTCGATATTTTGATGATATTTATGTTGTGATTTCCTTAGTGGTGTCATGTGAACGTCGACTACATGACACTTCACCATCCTTGGGCCTTAGGGAATGCATTGGGGAGTAGTTATTAGATGATGGGTTGCTAGAGTGACAGAAGCTTAAACCCTAGTTTATGCGCTACTTCATAAGGGACTGATTTGGATACAAACGTTTAATGCTATGGTTAGATTTTATCTTAATACTTTTCTCGTAGTTGCGGATGCTTGCGAGGGGGTTAATCATAAGTGGGAGGCATGTTCAAATAAGAACATCACCCAAGCACCGATCCACCCACATATCAAATTATCAAAGTAGCGAACGCAAATCAAACCAACATGATAAAAGTGACTAGATGAAATTCTCGTGTACCCTCAAGAACACTTTTCCTATTATAAGAGACTGTTCTGGCCTGTCCTTCGCCACAAAAGGATTAGGCTACCTTGCTGCACTTTATTTGCCGTTACCGTTACTTGCTCGTTACCAATTATCTTGCTATCAAACTATCTGTTACCTACAATTTCAGTGCTTGCAGAAATTACCTTGCTGGAAACCGCTTGTCATTTCCTTCTGCTCCTCGTTGGGTTCGACACTCTTACTTACCGAAAGGACTACGATTGACCCCCTATACTTGTGGGTCATCATACCGCATGATCTATATATCCATCTAGCCCGACAACAATATGTGATGGTTTGGCTAAATTAAGGTATAAATTCTGTTGGTTTTCTTACGAAAAGTCAGACATGGATAAATGTGTGACAAAGTTTGAACCATGTCATGTCTTCATAGGACCCCATCCTCCGGCACATAGTGTTGGGGGCAACACCCTATGTTTGTCATGAAACCCTTTTCTGTCACATTGGACACTTTTAGGCATGCACATATGCAGCATGTGCCACACATTAAAGTTGCGCATTGCGAATTTAAACATGACAACACCATGTTCATACATATATATATCCGAGGGTGCAGAATAAGTTATTCTTCATCCGAGGTAATCTTACGATCATTTTACGAATAAATTACATTTGGTATACAAATAGATTGATTCACTACGTAAAATTTTGGCATAAGAAAGCAAAATTATAGGTCATAAGACCATAAAAAATACATTTTATGTGTATTTTACACTATTTTTTACGTTCGTAATTTTACGTGACATAAAATATTTTTTACGGTGATCTAATATTTTCTTACGTTCTCTTTTTATGTATGAAGTAAGAAAAAATTTACGGGACATAAAAATACGATGCATTGGTGTTAAAATAGAGGGGGTGAAGAATAACTATTCCTCACCCAGGGTGACAAATAGCGCGACCCTATATATATATATATATATACTTCATCCATTCCTAAATACAAGTCTTTTTTAGAGATTTCACTACGAACTACTTATATATATACGTACTTAAGAGTGTAGATTCACTTATTTTACTCTGTACATATATAGTTAGTACTGGAATCTCTAAAAAGACTTTTTTTGAAAACTCTAAAAAGACTTATATTAAGAATGGAGGGAGTATATATTTGGGCCACTGGCAGGCGTAGTTGTGTTTTGACCCTCTCTTGCGTTTTTTTGTTGTTTATCCCAAAGATGCTAGTATTATGTAAAATAGCAAACGAAACTGACGAAACAACCATATGTGATTGTTTCCCCAACAGGCACGACTGTGCTACTCTAACCGTGTGCGATGCCCGTACATAGCAAAATCGGCCTTGCCTAGTGGTGGCAACGACAAGCGTCAGCCAGTGCAAAGGGGTAATGTGCACAGTAAAAACCCAAACCCGACAGCGACCTATAAAAGATCTTGTCGGCGGCGGCTAACAGCTAATTTTTTCGCCGATAGCTCGCCACCACAATCACACACACCAAATGGAATTGGTGCTCAACCATGGGGATGTGCATGGCGCCGTCCTGATAGTATTTGACGATGACGTGAAAGAGGATTCCGATGCATTGGCCTCCATGGCGGGCAACGGCAAACAGCCAGCTACCGCGGACGCCGACGACAGGATAGAGGATTCCGATGCGCTGTCTATGTCGGTCAACGGTCAACCGTCATCTGCCGTGGCCGACGACGACGATCCCGAGTTTCAGTGCCGGATGCAGATGGCCATCGCTCTGTCCGTACAGGAATCGGGCCTCGATGCGTTTCTGTGCGAGGAGGACGAGCGACGTCTCAGTGTCGGTGTGGAACAGTCTATCGCATCTGCGGATGCCATTCGCAACGCGGCTAGGGATCTGAAGAGGTAGAAATGACGGGCGAGTGCGAAGAGTAAGCGGAACTCAGATGCAGAGGGAAAAAAGAGGAGGGAGCTGGACCAGAAGGCGGAGGAGCAGGCAGCCGCATGCCTCTCAGCCGCGTTGGACACCAGTGCAGACCTTGCAGCTGCGGCCGCAGCCCTGGCAAGAGCGGCTACGGCGATCAAGGACGCGGCTCTAGCGAGAGTGGCGCTCGTCTTTATCCCGATGGCCCACGTGGACGCCACGATATCTTCGTTGATAGCGGAAGACCTGGCGAGAGGCACCGCGGTCGCTCCTGCCGAGGTAGCCCGCCGATCTCCGCCGTGGAACTAGTGGAGCTCATCGACTTGACGAGCTCCTCTGAATACTCATTCTAAGCCGAGGAAGGTCTTGACGACGGTGGAGGCGCGGCGTTTGTATGCATCCATGGCGTAGTGAATATTTTGTGCAGTTCATCTTCATGTAAATTGACGAACTGTTTGTAAATTACTGAGCGTATGAACTAATGTCAACTAATCCCCGGTAAAATAAGGCATTTTGAGGTGAAAATTTGCCAAATGCTTGTGTCATCTGTTTGTGGGCATGTGGAAATTTAGGATGAATTTCACGTCTGCGACTAAAATTGCGGATGAACCATGTGAGATGAACCCGCCTTGAGAAATCTCAGAAAGAGCTCCCCGCCTTGAGCGATGCAAAAATCCATGGTTTCGCGGCACAGCATTTCGTTACAGCGTACACACTTTATTATGTTAGGACAGTGTGCGATCTTGGTTGCTCCCGCCCAGTTCCTTTACCAAAATTTAAGTGGAAGCGGTATTTCAACTGCATGCCGCCCTTCTCATCCACCGCACCGACCATATAGTAAAATTTCAGCTGCCGAGGCATTTGAACCGTCGCCATCCCCCGTCCACCACCATCTCCACCCACACCATTACTACTAAATATTTCAGCAGCAACGGAACATCCGCAAACACTCCCCGTCCACACAACACCCGTCCCCATTCCTCCCCCGCTTGAACCCTAGCCCGCCCCCGCCGCTGCCTTCCACCACCAATCTCAGCCGGTCGGCCTGTGCCTCATAGCTAATCAAGTTCAGGGTCCCCACCGATCCACATAAACCATCGCCGCCCTGAGTTTTTAGATGAGGCCGGCGGTGTCCCTTTCCCCAGATCCCCATCCTGTACTCCAGAGAGTCGCAGCCTAATCAGCCAGACCACATCTCCCGTGGAGCTCGAGGAGTGTACGAGATAAAAGAGGTCTATCATGGCCTCTCGCCGTACGCTGGCGAGGTGGGCGCCATCTGCGCCGACCCTTCGATCTCGGACGAACACCTCGCCGCGGGAGCCAGTGAGGACAATGCCTATGTTGCCGTGCCGAAGGCTTCAAGTCTGCGGGCTCGCATATTCTTGTATCTCAGGAGATCCGACTATGATATCAAGCTCGGAAACATCACTGGCTTCACTCGGGCCATGTCACAAGTTAAGTGGTCCACCGGCAATGCCTCTGGTTCAACCGCCATCGATCTCGTCAAAGGCCCCACCGCTGATCTCCTCCGCCTCGCGGTCATGGCTTTGCGATCCTTCTACGCCATCGAGCCCCTTTTGTCATTTATGAAGGAAACGTTCTACGGCGGTGGCTTGGGATCTTTAGCTCCAAAATCAGATCTCATCCACCAAGATAATGGCACACACTACGGCTGTTAAAAGGGGAAACGTCCCATCTGCGACATCAGGGAGCGCACCCTGGGCACCTCATATCCCAAGTGGAAGGAGCCCAACCATGACAAGTGAGGGAACATCCTGTGAGAAAATCATACCTTTTCTAGCTTGCCGTCTCGTACCCATTGTTGTAGTAGCTTTTGCCATGCGATAATCATGAAGTGTTTAATTGAGCATTTGTCTAGTTGTCTAGCAGATGCCTTGCTTTTCTGTATCTGGTTGTTAGGTTGGTTGCATTGAGTATTTGTCTAGTTTTCAATGGCTATAGTTGGTTGTTACAGTGAGCATGGATGCCTTGTTTCTTTTAGTTATTCACAATGTGATGTTCATTATGTGCAAGTATGAACTGTGCAGTTCAATTTCATCAATACCACCTGTTATGCCTGATGTTGTTAACCTATGCCCTTAACTCCCGCTTTAAACATTTATGCCTAGTTTCTCTGAATTTTGTTGCGAGGTTGGTTGCAGTGAGCATTTGTCTAGTTTTCAAGCAGATGCCTTGCTTTTCTGTATCTGGTTGTTAGGTTTATTGCAGTGAGCATTTGTCTAGTTTTCAAGCAGACGCCTTGCTTTTCGTTATCTGGTTGTTAGGTTGGTTCCATTGAGCATTTGTCGAGTATGAAATGGCTATATTTGGTTGTTATAGTGAGCATATATGCCTTGTTTATTTCAAGCAGATACCTTGTATACTTGGTTGATGTTAAGCCTGTTGTACTTATCATGACTTTACATGTACTTGCACAGGAGAACAATGTGAGCGGCCAACGTTTTCCACCGAGGTTCTCTTCATCCCTCCGCTTATACTCCATCTGTTCCATCATGTAGTGCATACAAATTTTTGTGATGTATCTACATATACCATCTAAAATGTATACAATATGAAATTTTGTCATGTATCTAATGAAATGGAATTGCAATTCTAGATGTAAATGTTTTTCTCTACAAACTTGTTCAAAGTAAGTAAATGTTGACTTTTCAAAATGTTTATAGGAAACACATTGTGGGACTGATGGAGTAATATATTACACCATTCTGCAACTTCATTTTAGCTTCTAATACCAGCTTCTTGCTTGTAGGTACATATGTCTTAGGTAAAGATCCATTCCTGGACCCTTTTTACGTGTAGGGCAATGAAATATTCATGAACCAGCATCAAGTGAGGAAACTAACAATGATTGTTAGGGAAAAGAGACGAACAATGCCAATTAAACTATTTGTTTACGCTCTATCCAACACAATAGTGAGCTGTAAGATGGTAACTATGAAATCTGTAGGCTTCTATTAGTACTGCCCATAATGAGTTGTCACACAACAATGTCTGAATTTTTTTTCTTTTGAAGTGGTTCCCAAAGCAGTTTACTCAAGATTACGTCGTAAAGTACATGATTGCTGGACATGCAATGAAAGTTCAAATATATCATCGAGACTACAATGAGCATCGAGAAGTCATGATGAAGACAGTGAAGGATGGGCGGGTGGCCATCACTAGGGGCTGGCCTAGAGTCGTTCGTGCGTTAGGCATGCAGGAGGGCACAATATGGGCATTCCACTTCACCTTCTCCAGCAACCAGAATGTCTTCCGGCTCTCTCTTTACCGTCTTTAATACAACCGTGGTTCCATCATTCTTTATTTGTCCCTTCTGTAGTTTTCCTTCTTTTGAGAATTGATGCTTATGTAGTTATTGAGTATATGTACATGTGAATCGAATTATGCATTCGTTCTTAAACCTACATTTAAACATGATTCGATATGAAATACATGAATTCCTACTTTCAAATGTAAATTATGTGAATTATGAACAAAGGTATTTAATTAGGAGCAAATCATGTTCTGCAGGCCATTACAATGCACACAGTTTGAGAAAGCAAAACGTCTGCGGTCAACTTCAACATCACACACGTTTATCCATTCGCGGTGTGTGCGATGAGTCTCGTCTTCGCACATGGTCAGACGAGAAAGAACGTGTGAGATTAACAACACCAGCGTTTGTGCTAGTCTCCTTATCACACACGATTTGATATTTTGAACTGTGTATGATATCGTGCCCATCGTAAAGGTTGGTAAAAGAAGAACGCGTGCGATAGACCTTCATCCGACATAGTTAGTCTCGATGACACGTTTGGGAAGTATGGATGAAACATTTGGGACGTTTTGTAAATCACAAACGTTGATAAAAAACGCCGCATGTGGGATAGATTCAACCTTCGGATACGATTTTATAATGACAAACGTATGCACTCTTATATCATATCACAGACGGTCATAGCGGAACTAAATGTGTGTGATAGCCCCTGATCATACACGCTTTATAATCTGAACTGTTTCCGATTCGGTGCACATCGTAAACGGCGCGCCACAGAATAGCGCGTGCGATGTTAGTGTGATCTCACGCGAGTTGCAAGGATGAACCATATGGGAAATACACCATATCTCAAACGATTGCCCGGTGACCCTCGTTTTTGATAGATGCGGACATCCCATACGCTTAGTTTTGCCAAACTTTTGCGTTCATTGGCCACCATCGCCGACGGGTTTGCCGTGTCGTGTGGGATGGACCCCCCTGTCGCCCACACATGCAAGGTGACGGTATAGAACTACGTCACAGAAAGGGCTTAAAAACCGTTTGTATAGCACGTCGATGCACCAGTGTGGGTATGTAGACAAGAAGTTACCACATTATTTATGCAAACTTGACAAGGCACTTTATGGTTTTAAACAAGCACCAAGGTCATGGTACTCAAGGTTCAGCTCTCAGTTAAGGCGTCTTGGTTTTATTGCATCTAAGGCAGATACATCACTCTTCATCTATAACAAAGCAAACACACTTATCTTTGTACTAATATATGTTGATGATATTATATTTGCAAGCTCTTCACAAAGTACCACTAATGCTCTTCTGCATGATCTAAGTTTAGAGTTTGCTTTGAAAGATCTAGGTGATCGACACTTCTTTCTAGGCATTGAAGTTAAGAACATTCAAGATGGCATAGTACTAAGTCAAGAAAAATATGCCACTGAACTCTTAGCTCGTATGGGAATGAAAGACTGTAAGACTGTAAGCCTTCACCCACACCATTGTCTTCTTCAGGAAAACTTTCAGCATTTGAAGGAGAGCCACTGAAGGAAGTAGATGGCACAAGGTACAGAAGTACTGTAGGGGCCTTATAGTACTTAATGCTAACTAGACCATATATATCCTTTGCTGTTAACAAGGTTTGTTAGTATCTACATGCACCTACTACTATACATTGGACATCCGTTAAAAGAATTGTACGGTATATAAAACACACTATGAGCTTGAGCCTATAGTTCAGGCATTCTAGTTCCACTCTTGTTAGTGGCTTCTCTAATGCTGACTGGACATGATGCACTGATGAAAGAAAGTCAACTAGAGTATTTGCAGTATTCTTTGGTTCTAATCTTATTTCATGGAGTGCCAGAAAACAAGCTATAGTGTCAAGGTCATGTACTGAGGCGGAATACAAGTCATTAGCAAATGCCACTGCTGAGATCATTTGGTTGGAATCCTTGCTTCATGAATTGGGAATTAAACAACATCATGTGTCATGTTTATGGTGTGACAACTTGGGAGCCACCTATCTCTATGCCAATGCAATTTTCCATGGAAGAACTAACCACATTGAAAATCATTTTCATTTTGTGCGAGAAAGAGTTGAAGAGAAGAAGCTGGACATACGGTTTATTCCTTCCAGAGATCAGGTAGCAGACGGTTTCACTAAAGCTTGCCAATCAAGCCATTTGAAGAGTTCAAGAAGAATCTTAATGTAGGATAGTGGATATTAAGTGAGGGTGTTAGAGTTAGAAATAGATATCAATTGTAATCTCAACAAACTCCCTCTATCCCTCTCGTAGCTTTCTTCTCTCTGTACGCAACAGATCCTAGCGATCGTTGCTTTCGTGTACGCCAAGGGAAAGGCTATTGCCTCAATGAATATAAACATACACGGCTCCCTTATGAGGGAGTAGGAACGCTTCCATCTGACATCCGTAAACACAATACAATGCGTATACGTGTTGTACACAGAGCATTATCAACTCGATACCTGTGTTATCAATGTATACGGGCGTCCATATGGCATGGTGGACGAAACTGTCCAGGTTCGCTCACCCGGGACGCACTCCGCGGTGAAGTCGACAACGCTGACTAAACGAGGATGGAGCAGCTGACGAGATTTCCATCACGCCGCCGACGTGGATCAGCATGTGGCGCCTTTGAAAAAATATTGTAGTCATAACCTAGGTGTGTGGCTGCTCCACTTTCACAAAATTAGCTAGCAGCTCAACCTCACCGAGATCATCATCGAGCACACAGTTATCAACGACGTCTAGCCGTGCCACACGTGGTATGAGGTCAAGGTGCTCAACATCCCATCACGCCGCCGACGTGGATCAGCATGTGGCGCCGTAGAAAAAATATTGTAGTCATAACCTAGGTGTGTGGCTACTCCACTTTCACAAAATTAGCTGGCAGCTCAACGTCACCGAGATCATCATCGAGCACACAGTTATCAACGACGTCTAGCCGTGCCACACATGGTATGAGGTCAAGGTGCTCAACATCCATGTGCGTGGTGCAGCGACGTGCTATACAAACGGTTTTTAACCCCTTTCTGCGAGGTACTTTTAAACCGTCGTCTTGCATGTGTCGGCGATAGGGGGGGTGCATCCCACACGACACAGAGCAATCGTCGGTGATGGTGTCCAACGAACGCAAACGTTTGGCAAAACTAAGCGTATGGGATGTCCGCGTCTATCACAAACGAGAGTCATGCTACTTCTTGAGCATGCGTTGGTTTTCCCTTGAAGAGGAAAGGGTGATGCAGCAAAGTAGATAAGTATTTCCCTCAGTTGTTGAGAACAAAGGTATCAATCCAGTAGGAGATACAAGCAAGTCCCCAATAGATGTACCTACACAAAGAATCAAACACTTGCACCCAACGCAATAAAGGGGTTGTCAATCCCTTCACGGTTACTTGCAAGGATGAGATCTGATAGAGATAGATGGAAAAGATTGCGGAAAGTAAAAGCACAAGTTAATAGATCTGAAAATATAAGATGGAAAATAGACCCAGGGGGCATAGGTTTCACTAGAGGCTTCTCTCATGAAGGCAAATATTACGGTGGGTGAACAAATTACTATCGAGCAATTGATAAAAAAGCGCATAGTTATGACGATATCCAAGGCAATTATTATGCATATAGGCATCACGTCCGTGTCAAGTAGACCGAAACGATTCTGCATCTACTACTATTACTCCACACATCGACCGACTACTGCCTGCATCTAGAGTATTAAGTTCATGAAGAACAGAGTAACGCATTAGGTAAGATGGCATGATGTAGAGGGATAAACTCAAGCAATATGATGAAAACCCCATCTTTTTATCCTCGATGGCAACAATACAATACGTGCCTCGCTACCCCTACTATGTCACTGGGTGAGGACACCGCAAGATTGAACCCAAAACTAAGCACTTCTGCCATTGCAAGAATTACCAATGTAGTTGGCCAAACCAAACCAATAATTCGAAGAGACTTGCAAAGATATGAAATCATGCATATAAGAATTCGGAAAAGACTCAAATAATATTCATAGATAACCTGATCATAAACCCACAATTCATCGGATCTCGACAAACACACCGCAAAAGAGTATTGCATCGGATAGATCTCCATGAAGATCATGAAGAACATGGTATTAAGGAGCAAAGAGAGAGAAGAAGCCATCTAGCTACTAGCTATGGACCCGAAGGTCTCTGGTGGACTACTCACGCATCATCGGAGGGGCAATGGAGTTGATGTAGATGCCCTCCGTGATCGAATCCCCCTCCGGCAGATTACCGGAAAAGGTCCCCTGATGGGATCTCACGGGAACAGAGGCTCCTGGCGGCGAAAAAGTATTTTCGTGGCTCTCTTTGGTATCCAGGGAATATTTGGGAATTTATAGGCCAAAGAGTAGGGTTAGGAGGGCTGCCGTGCGCCCACAAGCCAGGGGGGCGCGCCCTACCCCCCTGGGCACGCCCCGGTGGCTTGTGGCCACACGGCGGCTCTGCTGCCTTGGTCACCAAGCTTGGTAGGTTCCTTCTGGTCCAAGAAAAATCATTCCGAAGATTTTATTCCGTTTGGACTCCGTTTAATATTCCTTATCTGCAATACTCAAAAACAAGGAAAAAACAGAAACTGGCACTAGGCACTAGATTAATAGGTTAGTCCCAAAAATAATATAAAATAGCATATTAATGCATATAAAACATCCCAAACAGATAATATAATAGCATGGAACAATCAAAAATTATAGATACGTTGGAGACGTATCAAGCATCCCCAAGCTTAATTACTGCTCGTCCTCGAGTAGGTAAATGATAAAAACAGAATTTTTGATGTGGAATGCTACCTAACATATTTATCCATGTAATATTCTTTATTGTGGCATGAATATTCAGGTCCGTAAAATTCAATACTATAGCTTAATATTGACATAAAAACAATAATACTTAAAGCATACTAACAAGCAATCATGTCTTTCAAAATACCATGGCTAAAGAAAGTTATCCCTACAATATCATATAGTCTGGCTATGCTCCATCTTCCCCACACAAAGTATCTAAATCATGCAGACCCCCGATGACAAGTCAAGAAATTGTTTCACCCCTTTTATGTTCTCAAACCTTTTCAACTCTCACGCAATACATGAGCGTGAGCCATGGATATAGCACTATGGGTGGAATAGAATGTGGTGGAGGTGCAAGGGAAAAGGAGAAGATAGTCTCACATCAACTAGGCATATCAACGGGCTATGGAGATGCCCATCAATAGATATCAATGTGAGTGAGTAGGGATTGCCATGCAACGGATGCACTAGAGCTATAAGTGTATGAAAGCTCAAAAGGAAACTAAGTGGGTGTCCATCCAACTCGCTTGCTCACGAAGACCTAGGGCACTTTGAGGAAGCCCATCATTGGAATATACAAGCCAAGTTATATAATGAAAAATTCCCACTAGTATATGAAAGTGACAAAATAGGAGACTCTCTATCATGAAGAACATGGTGCTACTCGCAGCACAAGTGTGGAAAAGGATAGTAGCATTGTCCCTTCTCTCTTTTCTCTCATTCATTTTTTTTTCTTTTTGGTGGGCATCTTTGGCCTCTTTTTTTTGGGCTTCGCTGGCCTCTTTTATTTTTTTGTAAAGTCCGGAGACTCATCCCATCTAGTGAGGGAATCATAGTTTCCATCATCCTTTCCTCTCATGGGACAATGCTCTAATAATGATGATCATCACACTTTTATTTACTTACAACTCGAAACTTACAACAACATATGACTCTATATGAATGCCTCCGGCGGTGTACCGGGATGTGCAATGATCTAGCATAGCGAATGACATCAAAAAATGGACAAGCCATAAAAACATCATGCTAGCTGTCTTACGATCATGCAAAGCAATATGACAATGATGGTGCGTGTCATAATAAACGGAACGGTGGAAGTTGCATGGCAATATATCTCGGAATGGCTTTGGAAATGCCATAATAGGTAGGTATGGTGGCTGTTTTGAGGAAAATATATGGTGGCTGTTTTGAGGAAGGTGGGTTTATGCACCGGCGAAAGTTGCGCAGTACTAAAGAGGCTAGCAAAGGTGGAAGGGTGAGAGTGCGTATAATCCATGGACTCACATTAGTCATGAAGAACTCACATACTTATTGCAAAAGTCTATTAGTCATTGAAGAAAAGTGTTAGACGCATGCCCCTAGGGGAGAGGTTGGTAGGAGTAAACCATCGCGCGCTCCCGACCCATCACACAAAGGATGTCAATCATTAAACAAATCATGCTCTGACTTCATTACATAACGGTTCACCATACGTACATGCTACGGGAATCACAAACCTTAACACAAGTATTTATACTAATCCACAATTACTTACTAACATAACTCTTAATATTACCATCTCTACATCTCAAAACTATATGCACGGAACCGAACTTCCCATCATATTCAATGCACTTAATATGAAAGTTTTTATTATATCCCTCTTGGATGCCTATTATTTTAGGACCAAATTCATAACCTAATCCAATAACCATGCTGTTTAGAGACTCTCAAAATAATATAAGTGAGGTACGAGAGTTCAATTATTTCTATAAAACATAACACCACCGTGCTCTAAAAAGATATAAGTGAAGCACTAGAGCAACATTGCCTAGCTCAAAAGATATAAGTGAAGCACATGGAGTATTCTAATAAATTCACGATTCAGCGTGTCCTTCTCAAAAACATGTGTGCAGCAAGGATGATTGTGGAAAACTAAAAAGCAAAGACTCATATCATACAAGACGCTCTAAGCAAAACACATATCATGTGGTGAATAAAAATATAGCCTCAAGTAAATTTACCGATGGATTGAAGACGAAAGAGCGGATGCCTTCCGGGGCATCCCCAAGCTTAGGCTCTTTGGTATCCTTGAATATAGATTGGGATGACTTGGGCATCCCCAAGCTTAGGCTCTTGCCACTCCTTATTCTATAGTCCATCAAATCTTTACCCAAAACTTGAAAACTTCACAACACAAAACTCAACAGAAAACTCGTGAGATCCGTTAGTATAAGAAAAATAAATCACCACTTTAGGTAATGTTGTGAACTCATTCTTTATTTATATTTGTGTAATACCTACTGTATTCTAACTTCTCCATGATTCATACCCCCCGATAAAACCCATAGATTCATCAAAATAAGCACACAACACAAAGAAAAACAGAATCTGTCAAAAACAGAACAGTCTGTAGCAATCTGTAGACTTCGAATACTTATGTAACTCCAAAAATTATGAAAAATTAGGACAACCAGGGAAATTTGCATATAAATCTTGTGTAAATATTTCAGATCAAAATCACGTTCCAGTGAATTTATAAAATTCCTGGACTGAGCGCAAATGTTTCTGTTTTTCAGCAAAATCAAATCAACAAACACCGTAGACCATCCCAAAGGTCTTACTTGGCTCAAACACTAAAAATAAATAAAAACACAATTACTACAGAAGTAATAATGTGCAAAACACACCAAAATAGAAACAAAAACAGAAAGCAAAAATAAAATTGGGTTGCCTCCCAACAAGCGCTATTGTTTAACGCCCCTAGCTAGGCAAAACGCAATAGATCTAGGTATTGTCATCTTTGGCATGCAACTCCTCAATTGCACACTTGTAAACCCTAGGAGATTCTTTGGTTTTATCAACAATCATACTCCTAGGCAAGAAATCAAGAAATTCACTTGTAGCAATAGGTTCCCGGACAATATTAATGAAGTTAGGGTGAACACTTATCATCTTAAGATCTTCATCCCCTTTACTAGAGGACTCACCCTTATTCTTAGGAACATAAAAAAAATTGGTAGTCTTAGAAGGAGGAAATTTTGGAGTGGTTTGAACAGTGGCAAAAGCGGAACCCAAGTTGGTAATAATGTCCTCTAGCTTTCCAATTCTAGAGGAATCTTGATCCAATTTTTCATTAACTATGGGTTCTTTTTCCCTTAGGTTTTTTAGAGTAACTCCTACCTTAGATCCATGTTGAGTGATATGATTAGGGATCTTTTTATCCAAGTTTTCAATGAGCTCTATAGTAGCAACTTTATTTTCAATGATATCAAGCCTTCGCATCACATGTTCCAAAGTTAAGAGAGTTTCATTAACCATGAGTGGGGGTGATCCTACAAAATTTATCATAGAATTATAAGAATAAAAGGTATTGCTTCCCAAGAAATTCCCTCCCGTAATGGTATCCAAAACATATCTATTCCAAGGAGAAACACCCACATAAAAATTGCGAAGGAGAACGGTAGTAGATTGATTACGGGTAGATCTATTTTGAGCGTTGCAAATTCTATACCAAGCATCCTTTAAGTTTTCTCCCTCCCTTTGCTTAAAATTGAGAACTTCATTCTCGGGAGTACTAGCGATAGTAGCAAGGCTAGCCATGAGTTTAAGCGATCTAACACACAGGCAAACGAAAAGCAAACGAAAAAGGCAAAATGAAGAAGGGCGAATAAAAAGGCAAATCTTTTCGAAAATCATTTTAGAAGTGGGGGAGAGGAAAACGAGAGGCAAATGGCAAATAATGTAAATGCAAGAGATGAGTTTGTGATGGGTACTTGGTAGGCTTGATGTAGATCTCCCCGGCAACGGCGCCAGAAATCCTTCTTGCTACTTCTTGAGCATGCGTTGGTTTTCCCTTGAAGAGGAAAGGGTGATGCAGCAAAGTAGATAAGTATTTCTCTCAGTTGTTGAGAACCAAGGTATCAATCCAGTAGGAGATACAAGCAAGTCCCCAATAGATGTACCTACACAAAGAATCAAACACTTGCACCCAAAAGATTGCGGAAAGTAAAAGCACAAGTAAATAGATCTGAAAATATAAGATGGAAAATAGACCCGGGGGCCATAGGTTTCACTAGAGGCTTCTCTCATAAAGGCAAATATTACGGTGGGTGAACAAATTACTGTCGAGCAATTGATAGAAAAGCGCATACTTATGACGATATCCAAGGCAATGATTATGCATATAGGCATCACGTCCGTGTCAAGTAGACCGGAACGATTCTGCATCTACTACTATTACTCCACACATCGACCGACTCCTGCCTGCATCTAGAGTATTAAGTTCATGAAGAACAGAGTAACGCATTAGGTAAGATGACATGATGTAGAGGGATAAACTCAACCAATATGATGAAAACCCCATCTTTTTATCCTTGATGGCAACAATACAATACATGCCTCGCTACCCCTACTATGTCACTGGGTGAGGACACCGCAAGATTGAACCCAAAACTAAGCACTTCTCCCATTGCAAGAATTACCAATCTAGATGGCCAAACCAAACCAATAACTCGAAGAGACTTGCAAAGATATGAAATCATGCATATAAGAATTCATAAAAGACTCAAATAATATTCATAGATAATCTGATCATAAACCCACAATTCATCGGATCTCGACAACACACCGCAAAAGAGTATTACATCGGATAAATCTCCATGAAGATCATGAAGAACATGGTATTGAAGAGCAAAGAAAGAGAAGAAGCCATCTAGCTACTAGCTATGGACCCGAAGGTCTGTGGTGGACTACTCACGCATCATCGGAGGGGCAATGGAGTTGATGTAGATGCCCTCCATGATCGAATCCCCCTCCGGCAGATTACCGGAAAAGGTCCCCAAATAGGATCTCACGGGAACAGAGGCTCCTGGCGTCGGAAAAGTATTTTCATGGCTCTCTTTGGTATCCAGGGAATATTTGGGAATTTATAGGTCGAAGAGTAGGGTTAGGAGGGCTGCCGTGGGCCCACAAGCCAGGGGGGCGCGCCCTACCCCCCCGGGCGCGCCCTTGTGGCTTGTGGCCACACGGCGGTTCTCCTGCCTTGGTCTCCAAGCTTGGTAGGTTCCTTCTGGTCCAAGAAAAATCATTCCGAAGATTTTATTCCGTTTGGACTCCGTTTAATATTCCTTATCTGCAATACTCAAAAACAAGGAAAAAACAGAAACTGGCACTAGGCACTAGATTAATAGGTTAGTCCCAAAAATAATATAAAATAGCATATTAATGCATATAAAACATCCAAAACAGATAATATAATAGCATGGAACAATAAAAAATTATAGATACGTTGGAGACGTATCAAGTCACAAGTCAACCGTTTGAGATATGGTGGACTTCCCATCTAGCCCATCCTTGCAACTCGTGTGAGATCACATGAACATCGCATGCGCTATTCTGTGGCTCACCGTTTACGATGTGCATCCAGTCACAAACATTTCACGATTATGAAGCATGTATGATAAGGGGTATATCACACACATATATTGGATGAACCGTTTGTGATATTTAACTAAGACGATAATTTAATCGTCGTACAAGTATCAGATAAGTTTAAGAAACATCTGAATGTCGTACTCGCGTCCGACAGGATAAGTATCACATGCGCTATTCTGTGGTCCAACGTTTGTGATGCATACTACATCACAAACAGTTTATCATTTTAAACTGTGTGCAACAGAGAATCTATCACCAACATTGAATTTGGTTGCATTGTTTGTTATATTATCTAAAATCACACACGGTTTGCAAATGACAACTGTGTGCATGGGCGCACACATTTTCTATCTGTGAAACGTGTCGGATCATGATGTATATCACAAACGTTGAGACTTACAAACCGTGTGCGGTGTAATGACCTGCAGAGCATTTTTTATATTTTTAATCGCTACAATTTAAAATTGTACATAATTTTAATTTGAAAGTAGGGAATAGCTTTTTACAAATACATAGATAGGTTCATCAACCAATGCATTATTCCATTCACGGGTACATACAATCAAGAATTACGTCAACGAAAGAATTACATAAGCACCAAATAAAGAATGATGAACGAGAGTTGAATACTTGTATTAAAGACGACAAAGAAAGAGGCAAAAGATATCTGATTGCTGTAAAAGGTGAACTGGAATGCCCGTAGTGTGCCCTCCTCCATGTCGTATGCACACACGACTCTAGCCCAATCCCTTGTGATGGTCGATCACCCATCCTTCAATATCTTCATGACTTCCAGATAGTCATTCTAGTCTGGTAGAAATACATGTACATTTGCATGTCCAACAATCATGAAGTTTGAGAGGTGATCTTGGGTAGACTGCGTTGGGAACCACTGGAAAGGAAAAAGATACAGAGATTGTCATCTCACAACTCATTATGTGCAGTAAAAGGGGTACATAATTCTGAATTAATATACTTCATATCACTGTTGTCTTGGACAAACTGTAAATAAATAGTTTAATTGCCACATTTTGACCCATTGTACTAGAAATCTTTATTAGTTACCTCACATGATGCTCTCTCTGCCCACTATATAAGATCTAATTACATCCAATGCACTAACATATTGGATATATTAGCGTCTTATATTATGGGGCGGAGGGAGTATAACATGGGAAATAAATATAGCCATGTGAACCAAAAACCATTAAAATAGGCATATGCTCACTACATCAGGCTTAACAACAACCAAATAAAGTCATTCATAATGGTATTGTTGAATTTGCATAGAACAAAGCTTGTACTTAAACATCAAATTGTATAATTGAACATCACAGAGTGAAAAAAACAGAGGGTGTATTACCTACACCAGGCTTAACATGAAACAAATATGGCCATTGAGCTGGTATTAATCAAATTGTACTGCACATTGTGAATAACTAAATAAACAAGGCATACTACAGCAACCAAATAGTCATTCATATCAGTATTGTTGAAATTTCATAGAACGTACCATGTGCTTAAACATCAAATTCCATGATTGAACATCATCGCATTGTTAGAAAACGGAAAAAAACAGGGGCGTGTTAACTACACCAGCTTTAACAAGAACCAATTCTATGATTAAACAACAAAATCAAGCAATTGAAGATGGAAATATGTTCACTACAAACAACCAAAACAGCTAAACAAGGTATATGCTCACTACAGACAACCAAACATAGGCATTCGTGAAATTGAACTGAACAATACATACTCCGGCGTAGGGCGCACTTGTCGACGACAAGTTGTCATCGTCAATGAGGCCTGACTTGGCAGCTGATGATGCCAAAACATCTGAAAGCACATTTGCTCCCTTTGTGGTTTTGGTAATTAATAACAACATATATGTCATTGAACTAATGTTTCCACTAAGCATAATTCAGGAAAAGTTCAATGATAGGGATGGCAAAAGGATTGTGGAGATACCCCAAGATGCAAGGAAATGGATTAGCAAAGCTTCAAGCAAGAGGACTCTACATTTTACTTTGTGAGAAATCACTTTGAGTCCATAGGAAAGCCAATACTATTAAAAGGGGGTAAGGTACTGTTGGTGGACAAAATGCTCATACGTGCACAAGTGATAGTAACAAAATACACCCACAAGCTCTTCCACAAAAGTCTGTCCAAAGTCAAATATAAAAAATCAGTGCAACCAACACTTTCCACTCGGTGCCACCGATTCCCAAACTCAGAGAGACCCATGCCAAACCCTAGCCTGTCGGTGTAACCGATTCTGCATCGGTGCCACCGAGTTTAGGTTGCCAACTCTCTGTTTAGCTATTTTCAGTCTTCGGTACCACCGAGATTTGCCAGTCGGTCTCACCGAGTTTCTGGACCAACTCTCTGGATATCCATTCACAAGAATCGGTAACACCGAGAATTGTGGATCGGCGGCATCGAGTTCCTGGACCAACTCTCTGGTAAGCCATGGTCAAGAATCGGTACCACCGAGATGTGAGAATCGGCGTCACCGAGTTTGCGCAATCTGACCGTTGCTCACCTGATTGGTACCACCGAGTTTTATATATCGGTCTCACCGAGATTCAAAAGTTGTCACCTTTTGGTCAGTTCGGTACCACCGAGTTGGTCACTTTAGGTGTAATGGTTGGATTTTTGGGGATGCCTATATATATCCCTTCACCACCACCCACTCAGAAGAGAAGCACTCAGAACTATTCCATACTTGCGCCAACATATTTTCTGAGAGAGAGCCACCTACCCTTGTGTTGAGATCAAGCTATTCCACTCCATCCATATGAATCTTGATCTCTAGCCTCCCCAAGCTGCTTTCCACCAAATCAATCTCTTCCACCATAGCCAAATCTGTGAGAGAGTGATTGTGTGTTGAGGAGTCTATCATCTTGAAGCACAAGAGCAAGGAGTTCATCGACATTGCCGAGCCTATTACCTTTTGGAGGGTGGTGCCTCCTAGATTGGTTAGGTGTCGCTTGGGAGCCTCCTACTTCGTGTTGTGGAGTGAACCAAGAAGTTTGTAAGGGCAAGGAGATCGCCTACTTCGTGAAGATCTACCAATAGTGAGGCTAGTCCTTCGTGGACAGAAGCCGTTATGGAATAGTCAAGGTTGCTACTTCGTGGACCCTTATGGGTGGAGCCCTCCGTGGACTCTCACGACCATTACCCTCCGTGGGTTGAAGACTCCATAAACGTGGACGTACGATAGCACCACCTATCGGAACCACGGGAAAAATCTTCGTGTCTACAAATTGCATTTGATCTTCCTTCCTACCCTCTACTATACATGCTTGTTGTTACTTTCCGCTGATATACTCTTAGACATGCATGTGTAGGGTGTACTTGACTTGCTATCATTGCTAAAATCTGCCAACACTTAAAATTGGGAAAAGGTAGGATTTTTATTTGGTCAAGTAGTCTAATCACCCCCCTCTAGACATACTTTCGGTTCTACAACATCGCCATAGAACGCGACTTTCATAAATGACAAAAGGGTCTCGTTGGCGATGAAGGCAAATTCCTGACAGCAAAGCAGAGTTGATCAGATACATACTACAAACAACCAAATATAGGTATATGCTAACTACAGACAACCAAGCATAGTCAGTGAAATTGAACCGAACAATTCATACTCCAGCATATCAAATTGCACTTTTCAACATTACAATTCATACTCCAGCATAACAAATTCTTGACATCAAAGCAGAGTAGATCAGAGGCATACGACACACAACCAAATATAGTAATTGAAACTGGACAAATGCTAACCACAAACCACCAAAAAACCTTTAAAGGAAGCATATGCTCACTACAACAGACTTAATAGCGACCAAACAATCATTCATATCAAACGATGTGCTTAAGCATCAAATTGTATGATTCAACATCACATTATGAGAAAACTGAAATAAACAGGGGCGTGTTAAATACACCAGCTTTAACGGGAACCAATTGTATGATTGAACAACCAAATCTAGCAATGAAACTGGACATATGTTCACTAGAAACAACCACATATCACGCTAAACAAGGTATATGCTCACTACAGACAACCAAACGCATCAGCACTTAAATTGAACTGAACAATTCATACTCCGGCTAATCAAATTGCACTTTTGAACATTACAATTCATACCCCATGGAAGAGCCTGGACTGGGGGTGCGCACCGTGCACTCCCTGTTGTGGCAGCTTAGCTCCTTCCCTTTGGAAGAGCACGTCTGCAGGGTGACATCCCTGATGTCGTGGATGGGCTATTTCCCCTTGGAAAAGACGGATAGGGCACCCTTGTCGTTGTCGTCATCGTCATCAATGAGGTCTAACTTGGCAACTGACGATGCTGAGCCACCACCATATATATAGAACGCGACCATCAGAAATGACAAAAGGGTCTCGATGGCGATGAAGGCAAAATCCTGACAGCAAAGCAGAGTAGATCAGCCGCGGGGGGCATGGAGGAGATCCAAGGAGGTTGAACCCGAAGGGGTGGGGGTGCATCACTTAACCTATGGCATAGCCCGCGTCAAGCCATCGCTTTCGACGAGCTCGATGTCGTAGCCGGCTGCCAGGACATACAGACATGCGCGAGCCCGCTTATTAAAATCCTCGGGTCACTCATCGTATTGAGCTTCCCCGGGGGGCCTCGGCGGCCACCTCGCAGTCGTCTAACAGACAGGCCTCGATATACCTATTTTTGGCCATTCGCTCCTCCAGCTCCCCGGGAAATATAGCCGGGCTGAGGCTGCGACACTCTGGATTGTGGGTGAGGATGGGGATGGGAATCTGTGGGAAAGAGGGTGCTTCACAGGCCGATACTACGGGGTGGACCAGAGTTGTGCGTGCATTCGACATGGAGGAGCAATTACGTGCTTGGACTGCGTCGGTATTTCCCCAAAGAGGAAGGGATGATGCAGCACAACGACGGTAAGTATTTCCCTCTGTTATGAAACCAAGGTTATCAAACCAGTAGGAGGATCACCACCACCCAATAAGCAGCACCTGCACACAAACAACAAATACTTGCAACCCGACGCGAAAGAGAGGTTGTCAATCTCTCTATGGTAATAAGATAGATTAGGTAGTGATAGATAGGAGAGATAGATCTCTCAAGAACACAAAATGAAAAGGGGAAATAAAATATGCAGCAATATGTTTTTGGGTTTTTGGTTTTGTAGATCTGAAAACAAAGATTGCTAAAACGTAGATCGGAAAGCAATATGATGGAAAAGTAGACCCGGGGGCCGTAGCGTTCACTAGTGTCTTCTCTCATGAGTATAGCGCACGGTGGGTGAACAAATTACTGTTGGGCAATTGATAGAAAATCGAATAGTCATGACGATATCCAAGGCGATGATCATTATATAGGCATCACGTCCAAGATAGATAGACCGACTCCTGCCTGCATCTACCTCTATTACTCCACACATCGACCGTTATCCAGCATGCATCTAGTGTATTAAGTTCATGGAAAAATGGAGTAATGCAATAAGAACGATGACATGATGTAGACAAGATCTATTCATGTAGGAATTGACCCCATCTTGTTATCCTTAATAGCAACGATACATGCGTGTCTTGCTGCCCGTTCTGTCACTGGGAAAGAACACCGCAAGATTGAACCCATCACAAAGCACCTCTTCCCATGGCAAGAAAAATCGATCTAGTTGGCCTAACTAAACCAAAGATTCGAAGAAGAAATACGATGCTATAAGCAATCATGCATATAAGAGATCAAAGAAGACTCAAATAATATTCATGGATAGAAACTGATCATGAACTCAAAATTCATCGGATCCCAACAAACACACCGCAAAAGTTTACATCAAATAGATCTCCAAGAGACCATTGTATTGAGAATCATAAGAGAGAGAGAGGAAGCCAACTAGCTACTGCCTACGGACCCGTAGGTCTATGGTGGACTACTCACGCATCATCGCAGAGGCACCTATGAGGAAGATGAACCCCTCCGTGATGGTGTTTAGATTGGATCTCGCGGTTCTAGAACTTGCGGCGGCTGGAATTGTGTTTCGTCGACTCCTCTAGGGTTTTTGGATTTTCTGGGAATTTATAGGCTGGATAGTCGGTTGAGGGGGTTCCCGTGGTGCCCATCCTCCACCAGGCCACGCCAGGGGGCCTCTAGCGCGCCCTGGTGGAGGATAGCCACCCTGGGCCCCCTCTTCTGGTGTTCTTTGGCCCATCTTCTTTCTTCTGGTCCATAAAAAATCCACAAAAATCCCCGCAGCATTTGGGCTCCGTTTGGTACTGATTTTCTGCGAAGTAAAAAACAAGTAAAAATAGCAAGTGGCACTTTGTCAGTATTGTTGGGGATATAACCCCGTGGTAAGACCCGCCCAGGAGGGGCCGGGTCATACCCGGCGGCTCATAGGCAAGACCCTTAAGGTGGGCCGGAAGATGAAGGCCAGGCCGCATGGCGGCTTACCAGGCGGGCCAAGACGAAGGCCCAGAGACAGAACATGGTGTGAGACCCGGGTGGTTGAGCCGCCCGGAGATGGCTTGCCCAAGATGGCAAGGCGGCTTAGCGGCAGGAAAAACTACGTTGTGTGAGTCGGTTTGGGACTCGTGTAACCCAGGGCCTTGACCTCCTATATAAAGGCGAGACCCTGGGGCGGCTTAGACAGAAACGAATCAATCGAGAACTAGGTCAAGTGAATCCGCTCCCTTGTAATCGATACTCCAATCAAATACAGCACAAGCAGGACGTAGGCTTTTACCTCTTCTTGAGGGGCCGAACCTGGGTAAACTCGTGTCCCTCATGTCGACCAACCCCTTTGAGTCCACCGTCTAAGCGATGGCCTCGAACCTAAGTCTTCGGACATCTGCCGTGACAAAACCACGACAGTTGGCGCCCACCGTGGGGCTAGCGCTCGGTGGTGTTGAGTTCTCAAAGGGCTCTCTCCCAGGGATCGAGGGGTACGCTGTTGGCAGGATGACCAAGAGTCGCCGTGGCCGGCTCTACATCGACGACGCCAGCTGGGGCCCCGAGGCCGACTCAATTGAGTACGGGCTCCGGGTCCCCTTCGGCGGAATCCACGTCTTCATCGGCAAGATCGGCGGATCTGAACCTGGGCCGGACATCTGCACCGACATCGTCGAGCCGGCCCGGCGCGAGCAACCCGCCCGACGCGTGCGACCCGCCCATGCTAACCCAGGCAGGAAGCATGTCTTCGTCGGATTCACCCAGGGCATGCAGCTTGTAGGTTCTATGTCGCGGGAAGATACCCTCATCTGCTCAGAGGATGGATCCTCTAGCGGAGAGACAGAGTCAATCTATCAGCTTCACAATGATGGGCTTGGGGGCTACATCGAGCATTACCCCGAGTCAGAATATCATGAGCCGGAGGAATATGAGCCGCCGAACCGCGCTGCCGTCTTCATGGCGGGTTCAGCGCCGGCCCCCAGTAGCACAGTCGCCGCCGGCTCAAGTTCTTCTGGATCTGATGAATGAGCTCACAACCCTGATGGAAACCGAGATCACTGCTGAAAACCAAGCGGCCCGCAACGCGGAGATCACGAGGTTGAAGAACCAGATGGCCGAAGTCCAACAGGAGATCAATGCGTTGAAGGCTCAGATGGATGCAGAGGCGGAGCGCCTCAGGGCGGATGCTTTCCGTTTTGAGTTAGAGCAGCAGTCTGCGGCGGCGGTTCATCGGATGAGGCATCAGTCCCGCCTGCCGGATCAATATGAAGCCAGAAATCTTTTTAACACGCCAGGGACGGGACGGAATGTGCCTTTGACCGTAACCCGGATGGCGAAAGTACCTGGAAGCCGGTCGGCGGTTAAGCATCTGCAGCCAGACCCGCCCTGACGGAACCAAAACCCGCCACAGTTTTTTCCGACGCCACCAGGTCATTATTCTAAGCCGGCGGAGAACATCGTGGCGGCGGCCACCAGGCTTGATACAATTCCCATCCCCGACGAGGCGCCTTTTGTAGAGGAGGTGCGGAACGCTATTGGATATCTGCGGACGGCGGTGGCCCAGCAGGAGAAGTATACTTACAGCCGAAGCCGCGTGCATTCAACCCCCATCCCCAGCCGCAGCTACAGCCGGCGTTATGAGTCGCCGGCGGTTTCTAGCAGTGAACGACATCGGAACCCGCCGTGAGTCGACCGGGCGGCTCTGGATGCTCAGGTGCTGGTGGATCGGGCAAGATCACAGCGAGAAGCGGCGGCTCTGGCGGCAGCGGCGGTTCATCAGGAACCCACAGTTGCACCTTCTGTCTCAGTAGGGGCAGGATTAACCTCCAGGGCTGTGGGAGTGCCATGTTTAGCGCCGGCTCTATGGAACGAGCGTCCGCCGAAGGATTTCAAGGGCCCTCGCAAGGTGCCCTATTATACTGTTGACCTACCTCCAGAAGCTTGGATCGAAAGCTATGGGCTGGCCATGGAGATGTTAGACGTCAGTGATGCAGTATGTGCCAAATATTTCATCATGATGCTGGAAGGGCCGGCTCGCACGTGGTTGAAGGGCTTGCCACCCAACACCATTAATTCCTGGTCTGAATTGAAGGCGAAATTCATCAAAAAAATTCAAGGAACGTGCAAGCAGCCGTTGTGTGTAGCATGAAGACGAGTCGGCTCATCACTGGGTCCGGCGGGTCTCAACCATTATCCACTCTTCTGAACAGATTACAGCGGCTGAAGCAGTTTTGATTCTAGAGAAGAATTGCCACTTCACACCTTTGAAGCATAAGCTTGGCCGACTCAAGCGCACGTGCCAGGATATGGGGGAGCTCATGGCGGCTCTCACCAAGTATGCAGACTCCGATAACACGAAGGACCCTGGCTCCGATGATGAGAAATCAGGTCAGGGTAAGAAAAACAATAATGGCAAGGGTCAACAGCAAAACGCGGCCGGAAATAGCAACCCGGGCAAGCGGAAGAACCCGTACGGTGGGTCAGAATTGGTGGCGAACACCAGCGCTGGGAACAATCGTGCTAAGGGCAATGGGAATTTCAGGCCACCCTTTAACAAGGGCAAAGCTCCTTTCAACTTGGAAGAGATGCTCAATAAACCTTGTCCAGAGCATAGCCGGCCTGATAAGCCGGCAGGCCATACATGGAGGGATTGCAGTATTATGCGGCAGTTTCGGGATTACAGCCTTCAACAGCATCGTAATAACGGTAATGGTCCATCAGGCGGCTCAGGGCCGGGCGGGTCAGGAGCCAGTTTTGGTGCTGGCGGCTCAGGATCCGGTTACCAGGGTCAAGGCAACCATGGAGGTCATAATCAGCAGTCTGGTGGTGGAGGCCAGCAGCAGAATAACCAATCGGGGTACCAGACTAACCCGAAGCAGCTCAGTGGGGGTCAGTATCATGTTTTTACAACCAGCCTCGACAAGCGAGACCGGAAGGTGCGCAAGCGGGCGGTTAATGCAGTCATGCCGGCTCTCCCGCAGTATTTGAAGTGGTCCGAGTATGACATAACTTGGAGTAGGGAGGATCACCCGCCGCATGTTGATAACCTGGGGCAACTGGCTTTAGTAGTTGCCCCCCAAGTAGGAGGATATGTGTTCACTAAAGTGCTTATGGATGGTGGCAGCAGCATCAACATCCTGTATTATGACACTTTCAGCCGGATGGGTTTGCTTGATAAGGATCGTAAGCCCTCTTCAACAGTTTTTCACGGTGTGGTACCCGGAAAATCAGCTTATCCAGTGGGGAAGATTTCTTTGGAGGTAGCCTTTGGTGATGAATTCAACTATAGGGTGGAGTCTTTGTGGTTTGAGGTGGTCAAAATCAAGAGCCCATACCACGCTCTGTTTGGACAGCCGGCTTATGCCAAGTTTATGGCTAGGCCTTGCTATGTTTACTTGCAGCTCAAGATGCCCTGGTTGAATGGAACGATTACCGTGCATGGTGATCGGAAGACGGCTCTTGAGTGTGAGGAAGGTGACGCAGCTTATGCAGAGTCAAGTTGTGTAGAGGCAGAGCTCAAATTTTATAAGGAAAATGTTGACCCGGAAGACATGACTCCACTCAAGAAGCCTAACACAGAATCTGAGCCGCCCCTCAAGTTTGCGGCGGATGATACCAAGCAGGTAGATTTCACTCCGGGCGACTCATCACAACAGTTCACTATCGGGGCTAATATTGACCCCGCATAGGAAAGCACGCTCATCGAATTCATCCATGAGAATCGGGACATCTTTGCATGGAAGCCGTCTGACACGCCCGGTGTACCGAGAGAATTCGCTGAGCACCACTGTCGTGGATTTGTCACGGCAAGATGTCCGGGTTAGCGGACTTAGGTGTGAGGCCATCGCAACTATGTGGCTGCTTGAGAGGGGTTGGTCGGAATCGAGAGACGCGAGTTTACCCAGGTTCGGCCCCTCCGATGGAGGTAAAAGCCTACGTCCTGCTTGTCTTATATTGATGACGATGACGATCTCGGTTACAAGGGTGCGGAGTCGCTACCTCTTAATCTCGAGAACCTCTAATCTGACTATCTTTTCTGACCTGTCTCTAAGACCTGTCTATGGAGACGTCGCAACTTAACCCTCTCGGGGTGACCCGCCCCTCCTTATAAAGGCTGAAGGGGCGGTTTACATGTAGAGTCTAAGTCGGATTGAGACTTAACTTACTATGACTTCCCATCGTGGGCTTCTCTTCATGGGCTTCTGAGTCCCGGGCTTCTTAACTCTCCCGGGCGGCTTACACCGGGCGGCTTACAACCGGGCTTATCTTCAAGACTCGTCTTCGGGGACTCGTCTCCGGGACCTAACTGTCTGCCAGGAAACACTGTTCACCTCCTGGCACTGTAGCAACCGGGTTAACATCCTGGCACTATAGCAGCCGGGTTAACATCCTGACACTGTAGCCGGGTTAACATCCTGACACTGTAGCCGGGTTAACTGTCTGCCGGGTTACAATTGTCTGCCGGGTTAGAACTGTAACCGGGTCATACCGCGGGGTATATCCCCGACATTAGCCCCCAGGTTAGCTTGAATTTATTCATGGTAACCTCCTGAAATAGGAATATGTAAAGGGACCAGTTCACTCAAAAATACCAGTTGATCAGCTCCTGAAAAGTCTGAAACTCTGTCATATCAATATACTGACGCTGGCTCCTTGAAGAAAAAATAACCCTTATTATCAACTGCCTTGGCTTGACAAATTTGCTTGGTTCCTCATAACTGAGGATTTGAAGACATATCTTCCTCATATCCATATTACCTGTAGCCCCCAAGTCTTAAGAAGGGAAACGTAGTGATAGCCTTAAGACTTTCTTCATATTACCTGGATTGCTCATCTGAGTCACCAGTCATAAATTGAATGTTCCACATATGTAGCCCCCAAGTACCGGGTTGTCTTGCCTGCAGCAACCTGGGACTTTTGAACTTGGTGTTGAATGTTGAGAAATCTGGGTTGTCATCTGAGTCGCCAGATGTATACTGAGTGTTCTGTATTTCACATGTTTAGCCCCCAAGGGCCGGCTCATCAGCATGTGATGGGCCGGGTCTTCAATTTGGACCTTATAATCTGCTTGAACAACTGAGTACTGTAGCCCCCAAGTGCCGGGTCGCATGCCTGCAGCGACTTGGGACTTTTAGAAAATTTGATCTGAGCAGTGTAGCCCCCAAGTGCTGGGTCAGTAAGAAGTACTGGGCTGGGACTTAGAAAAATGTAGAAAGGCCGGCTCATCTCCTTGAGACAACAGGGCACAATTTGTTGAATGAATCCTTTACCATGGTTGTAATCCGGTATGAATATCCTGGAATAATGCCTTTATCCTTGAAAATGAAAATCCCTACTCGTGGTTGCGGTGCAACCCGGCGAATATATGTTTGAGAAATCCATGATGAAGATCCAGCCATGTTCGCTATTAAAGATCTATTTGTTCTGGCGGCTTATCTTAGGAGACAAGACCTGCAAAAATAAACAAAACAGAGTATGTTCTGTATTGTTGTAAGGGCGGCTAGAAAAACCACATCCCGGAGATGTTAAAATGTCGTATAGCCTTGCTTCTTCTTTCACAATCATGCTCTGACCCGGTTTGGTAAACCGGCATGATATGTAAGTATGATGCAATGCATGATGTAATGTATGATGGAATGCAATGTATGATGCAATGTATGATGTTCTTGCTTTGCCTTCCTTTTCAAAAAATCATATGATGGTTCTTCTGGGTGGACTCGATGCTTGAACTCATACCAGTGCAGGGTGTCTAACGAGAGTGACCGTCAACTCCTTTGAACGGCTCAGGTTCTCTAGGCGAGATTAACTGATAAGAGCGCAACGAACCAGAGAGAGACACAGCAGGGGGTGAGTACCCCTAGAGCCCATAAGCTACTTCTCACGTGATGTAAATCCGTCGTTTGAACCTCCAGGGTACGACGGGCCACTTGGCGGAGAGTACGCAGCAGATGGGAGAGTTTGCCTCGCCGCTGTAAGAGGCCCTTGCAGAGGGTAAGTTTTAGAACTCGCTGCACCCCTGGCAACGCGGCAGCGACTTACAGGCAGGTATAACTCGGCCTGACAGATCAAAAGAGGGGGTAAGTTTATCCTCGCCGCTGTAAGAGGCCCTTGCAGGGGGTAAGTTTTAGAACTCGCTGCACCCCTGGCAAAGTGGCAGCTACTTACAGGCAGGTATAACCCGGCCTTGCAGATCGAAAAAGGGGGTATGTTCACAACTCGTTGCACCCCTAGTGATCTTTGTTGACGGATTCAACGTTGGGTCCACGACCCGCCTTACAGTGGCTGAAGAGCCGGATCGAGAGGGTTGAAGCTTAACCCGGCGGGTTGAAAGCCCCCAAACGACCTTGTTGAAGTATCAACATTGTTGCAGCATCTTGTAAGCCGCCATCTTGTATGAAGAAATAGCAGAAGCCCCCAAGCTGAACGGTGCATCATGGCGGCTCGTCTTCTTGGGTAACTTTTAATCCTTCCGCCAATAATACAGTAACCCCCAGGATTGGGTTAACTTCCTTGCAATGATCTGGGATTTTTGTTGAAAACGACAATGTGTCAAGTCATATCAGTAGCCCCCGAGTCTTAAGTCGACTCGAAGAGGCGGCTTGAGAGTCTCCACTGAAGGTTGAGGTTGACCATGGCGGGTTATAGATGATCCCGTATGACTTGTTTCAATAATCCGGTCGATGGTTCGTCCCAGCTGGCTGTTGAAGTTAACCAAACTGCAGTGGCGGTGACTTGTACACCTGTCCGTTTGGGCGGCTCGTATAGACGAATACTGCACCGATATGCTGATGTAGATCAGACTGTGGGCGGCGTCTTGCGCTCGTCCGTTGGGCGGCTCGTACAGGCGAGCACTGCACCGATATGCTGATCTAGATCTGACTGTGGGCGGCGTCTTGCGCTCATCCGTTGGGCGGCTCGTACAGGCGAGCACTGCACCAGTATGCTGATGTAGATCAGACTATGGGCGGCGTCTTGCACGCGTCCATTGGGCGGCTCGTACAGGCGAGCATGGCACCGGTATGCCAATATAGAGTGGACCGCAGGGGCGGCGACTTGCGTGCGCCCGCTGAGCAGTTTGTATGGATAGCTTCTGATGTGTTGATGTAGACGTAGAAGTCAGTCGCAGCGTTGTAAGCCGGTGCGGTCGCGAGAGACGGCCGCGGCGTTGTAAACCGGTGCGGTCGCGAGAGACGGCCGCGGCGTTGTAAGCCGGTGCGGCGCGGAAGACGGCCGTGGCGTTGTAAGCCGGTGCGGCGCGGAAGACGGCCGTGGCGTTGTAAGCCGGTGCGGCGCGGAAGACGGCCGTGGCGTTGTAAGCCGGTGCGGCGCGGAAGACGGCCGTGGCGTTGTAAGCCGGTGCGGCGCGGGAGACGGCCGTGGCATTGTAAGCCGGTGCGGCGCGGGAGACGGCCGCGGCGTTGTTGGTGTAGACGCGAATGCAGGGACGGCGGCTTGCGGTCGTCCGTTAGACGGCTCATAACAGCGGGTGCTATCCGTATATATGCTGCGGCTCATGCTGGCGGTTGAGCGCGCGCAGTACCGGTGTGTTGATGTAAACCGGGTCACGGCGGTGGCGGCTTGCGCGCATCTATTGAGCAACACGACGCAAATGTACACCACTTGCGTGCACAACAATGTTGACGCGCACTCCATCTCCACTATATAATACCATCTGAATAATTGTCCTGCATAAAAAATATTTACAAGGCGAAGTAATTGTTCTTAAACGAATATGTACTGAAGAAGTAAATAAGATGGATATCACCAGATGACAGTTTTATTCGATGATGGATATGACTGCTTGAAAAACGTAGCAGCTGTACGTGTAGCATGCTTGAAGTTTATGTCAATTTGGTAAGACGTAGGAATCATGCTTCAGCTGGCTTGGCCACTCCTCAAAAAGGTGCCCTCAAGAGCTATGCATGCATCCGTGCCCTGCCGGTTGGCTTGCCGGCAACCAGCGTACACACTCAATGGATTTATGCATGCATGCATGCGTAACCATACTTATCTCCTTCGTGAACTCGACGACAACAAAGGCAAAACTCTAGCGGGCGGGGCAGCTTGCCGGAGCAGAGACGCGGAGCGGCGGCTCGCAGACGTGACGCGAGCTGTGGCTGCAGAAGCAAAGTGAACCGGCGCAGCGGCGGCTTGATGCGCGGAGCGCTCGGTTCGCCTCGTCAAGGTGCGGCAGCGGCCTAAGGTGAAGCGAGAGTCGCGGAGGCGGCTTGGTAGCGCCGGCTCACGGCGGCGGAGCAAGGTGGAGGCGACGGCGGCGGAGGTACAACGCGCGGAATCCGTCGAACGCGAGACGGCTCGGCGGCTCGGCGCAAGACAGCAGGGCAACGCAGAGTGAGCAGGCGGGGTGCGGGAGCAGCGGCAGAGCTGGAGCTTGGGCGAATGAGGTGGAGCGGATGGAGGCGCGGCGGCGGCTCGGCCCGGGCGCAGCCGCGCGCGAGGGTGAGGCGGAGTCGCGGCGCAGGTGCAGTGGCGACTCGGCGGCGGCGACTTGGGGTCAGGCGGGCGCGGCGTTGCGGCGGCTCGAGGGCGAGCTGTTGTGGCAGCAGAGACGGAGGCACGACGGCTTGGAAACGGGCTCGGAGACTGCGGCTCGTCAGGCCGGCAGAGATGCAGGCGAGCGGGGCGAGCTGACGCGCATGGGGTGAAGTGCGGCCGCGGCGGCGGCTCACAGCGCGCGCAGGGGGGCCGTGGGCGCTGTGGAGCCGGCTGGATGCGAGGTGGGTGCGGGAGCGCAGCGGCGGCTTGAGGGCATGATGTTCGAGTTGAGGCACGGTGGCGGAGATCGAATCCGATACAGCCTGCTTCTCTCTTTCTTTCCTTTTGTTGCTTCAATCGAATCCTACTCAGACAGGACGTGGCGTAGTACTAGCTGAAGGGACAAAACTTTGACGGATTCAGTCTTCACCTCGAGATGCAGCCGTGTTTAGCAGGTTGTCTCGTGACTTTAAGCAGACATGAAGGCGCGGAATTGCACCCACAACTCGGCGGGTCAGATAGAACATCCACCGCAAAAAATTCTTGTACGTCTTGCTGTAGCTTGTGGTTGACGGATCGTCCAAGGCTGCCATCAAAATTACTCTCATCCCGGAGTCGGCGGGTCGTCATGGCGGCATAACACGCAACCCTAAAATTTCCAAAAACACGTCTCAAACTTGAACGCGTTGCTTCAGCTTCTGGGTCGGCTCTTCTTCATCCGGCGCATCTAAGCCGGCTTTTCTTCACCCAACGAATTACGAGCTTCTCGATCCTAGAAGAGATCCCTCCAAGCACAAAACCACCATGCGATCGGCCCCACGGTGGGCGCCAACTGTCGTGGATTTGTCACGGCAAGATGTCCGGGTTAGCGGATTTAGGTGTGAGGCCATCGCAACTATGTGGCTGCTTGAGAGGGGTTGGTCGGAATCGAGAGACGCGAGTATACCCAGGTTCGGCCCCTCCGATGGAGGTAAAAGCCTACGTCCTGCTTGTCTTATATTGATGACGATGACGATCTCGGTTACAAGGGTGCGGAGTCGCTACCTCTTAATCTCGAGAACCTCTAATCTGACTATCTTTTCTGACCTGTCTCTAAGACCTGTCTATGGAGACGTCTCAACTTAACCCTCTCGGGGTGACCCGCCCCTCCTTATAAAGGCTGAAGGGGCGGTTTACATGTAGAGTCTAAGTCGGATTGAGACTTAACTTACTATGACTTCCCATCGTTGGCTTCTCTTCATGGGCTTCTGAGTCCCGGGGTTCTTAACTCTCCCGGGCGGCTTACACCGGGCGGCTTACAACCGGTCTTATCTTCAAGACTCGTCTTCGGGGACTCGTCTCCGGGACCTAACTGTCTGCCAGGAAACACTGTTCACCTCCTGGCACTGTAGCAACCGGGTTAACATCCTGGCACTGTAGCAGCCGGGTTAACATCCTGACACTGTAGCCGGGTTAACATCCTGACACTGTAGCCGGGTTAACTGTCTGCTGGGTTACAATTGTCTGTCGGGTTAGAACTGTAACCGGGTCATAATCATTCCGGGTCATACCGCGGGGTATATCCCCGACAACCACCTTAATGTGGATCCTAAGTTCAAGCCGATCAAGTAGTTCCTTCGCCGTTTCAATGAAGAGCGGCGTAAAGCAATTGGGGAAGAGGTGGCCTGGCTCTTAGCAGCGGGGTTCATCGTGGAGGTTTTTCACCCAGAGTGGTTAGCTAACCCGGTGCTAGTGCTTAAGAAGAACGGCACGTGGCGTATGTGTGTGGATTACACGGATCTTAACAAGGCCTGTCCAGTTGACCCGTTTGCTCTCCCCCGCATCGACCAGATTATTGACGCAACGGCGGGTTGCGAGAGTTTATGCTTCCTGGACGCCTACTCAGGGTATCATCAGATTAAGATGGCAGTTAAAGACTAAGATAAGACGGCTTTCATCACGCCTTTTGGTGCTTTCTGCTATGTGTCTATGCCTTTTGAGCTCAAGATTGCCCAGGCGACTTACCAGCGTTGTGTGCAGAACTGTCTTAATAGTCAAATTGGGCGCAATGTTCATGCTTATGTGGATGATACTGTGGTCAAGTCAAGAAAGAAGGAGACTCTACTTGACGACCTGAAGGAAACGTTCGATAATTTACGGGTCTACAAGATGATGCTTAACCCGGCAAAGTGTGTTTTCGGTGTACCTGCAGGCAAGCTCTTGGGGTTTCTAGTCTCTGAGCGTGGTATTGAAGCTAATCCGGACAAGATAAAGGCTATTACCTCCCTGTCTGAGCCGGCGTGCATCAATGACGTTTAGCGCCTGGCGGGTCAGATCGCTGCATTAAGCCGGTTTATAAGCCGCCTAGGTGAGAAGGCTATTCCTCTGTATCAGATGATGAAGAAAACAGACAATTTTGTCTGGAGTAAGGCGGCGGGTGAAGCGTTTGAGGCGCTCAAGAAGCAGCTGGTTGAGCCGCCGGTCTTGGCCGCTCCAGCTGAGAAGGAACCTTTGCTCCTCTATGTGGCGGCTAATAATAGGGCAGTCAGCGCCGTGATTGTTGTGGAGCGTAAGGAGGTAGGAAAGGAATACCCGGTTCAGAGGCCGGTTTACTACGTCAGTGAAGTTCTGACCGAGTCCAAGCAAAGGTACCCGCATTGGCAAAAACTAATATATGGGGTTTTCATGGCGAATCGGAAGTTGAAGCATTACTTCTTGGGACACCAGATCACCGTGGTTAGCTCTGCCCCATTGGGTGACATAATTCAAAACAGAGAAGCCACTGGTAGGATTACTAAGTGGGCATTGGAGCTTGGGCCTCTTAATCTGAAATATGTGCCTCGCACGGCTGTCAAGTCTCAAGCCTTGGTGGACTTTATAAATGACTGGACAGAGTGTCAGTCGCCCGAGGAGAAGCCGGATAACACATACTGGACAATTCACTTTGATGGATCCAGACAGTTAGAAGGGTCAGGGGCAGGAGTTGTCTTAACTTCCCCTAGAGGTGACAAGTTTTGTTATGTGTTATGGTTGATGTTTCCCTGTACTAACAATGCAGCTGAGTATGAGGCTTTGCTTCATGGCCTTCGTGTGGCTAAGGAGATGAATCTGAGCCAGGTTAGATGTCTTGGCGACTCAGACCTCGTGGCTCAGCAAGTTTCAGGCACGTGGGATTCCAAAGACCCACGGATGGCGGCTTATCGTCAGGCGGTGGATATCATTGCTGGACATTTCAAGGGTTATCAGGTGGATCATATTGACCGTCGCAAGAATGAGGCGGCTGATGCATTGTTAAGGCTGGGCTCTCAGCGTAAGCCGGTGCCGCCTAACGTTTTCTTGGATGTGTTATATCATCCGTCTGTTAAGCTACCTTCAGAGGAGGATCTGGCCGTACCTGACCCGGAGGGACAGCTGGTGGCGGCTCTGCATGCTATCCCTGACTGGACGCAGCCTTACTTAGCGTACTTGACTCGCGGCGAGTTTCCCGAGGATGAGACCTTGGCAAGGCAAATCATCAGGCGATCTAAATCCATGACTATCATCAATGGAGAGTTACACAAGCGCAGTGTCACTGGTGTTTTCCAGCGTTGCGTTTCTCCTGAAGAGGGTAAGGACATTTTGAATGAAATTCATGCCGGCGATTGTGGTCATCATGCCGGCTCAAAATCTTTGGTGGCTAAGGCTTTCCGGCATGGTTTCTTCTGGCTGACGGCTCATAAGGACGCAGAGGACTTGGTTCTTAAGTGTGATGGATGTCAGAAGTTTGGGCGACATGCTCACGTGCCGGCTCAGGAATTGCGGATGATTCCAATTACCTGGCCGTTTGCGGTTTGGGGGCTTGATATGGTCGGGCCCTTCAAGAGATCTAAAGACAAGAAGACCCACCTTTTGGTGGCGGTGGATAAGTTTACCAAGTGGGTTGAGGCTGAGCCGGTCGGCAAGTGTGACGTGGCTACGGCGGTTCAGTTTGTCAAAAATTTGATCTACCGTTTTGGTTACCCTCACAGTATCATCACGGACAATGGCACAAACCTATCCAAGGGGGCTATGCAGGCGTTCTGTGAAAGTGAGCACATCCGGCTTGATGTCTCTGTTGTTGCTCATCCACAATCCAATGGTCAGGCGGAGCGTGCTAACCAGGAAATTTTGAGAGGCATCAAGCCCTGGCTTATGGTTCCTCTACAGCGAACGCCGGGTTGTTGGGTAGAAGAGTTACCATCAGTTTTATGGAGCATCAGAGCTACTCGCAATAGGTCAATAGGCTATACACCTTTCTTCATGGTTTATGGTGCAGAAGCCGTATTACCAAGTGATATACGCCATGACTCGCCGAGGGTGGCGGCTTACGTTGAGACAGATAATGAGACAGCGCGTCAGGACGCGTTAGATGCTTTGGATGAAGAGCGTGATCTGGCGGCGGCTCGATCGGCGATTTATCAGCAAGACCGGCGTCGCTATCATAGCCGCAGAGTTAAGACCCGGACGTTTCAGGAAGGCGACTTGGTGTTGCGTCTGATTCAAGATCAGACGGATGCGCACAAGCTATCTCCCCCATGGGAAGGACCCTTTGTGATCAGCAGAAATCTCAACAATGGGTCATACTATCTCATTGATGTACGAGACGAGTCATGCACTTCTGGGCAGGAGACCCACCGGCCGTGGAATATCGCTCATCTGCGGCCTTACTATACTTGAGTCATCGACTCTCAGCATTGTACATCATCATTGTATATATCATATATATATATAATAAAGTTGGCATCCCCGCAAGCCGGGGCCTCTGTCCTTTTCTGTATCTCAGATTATGCAAAAGTGGATACAACCATAAGGTCACTTGGGGGCTTCTAACCCGCCAGGGTTCAGCTTACACACCCTCTTGATCGGCTCTTCAGCCACTGTAAGGCCGGGTCATATACCCAAAAAGTTGACTCCGTCAACAAGGTCATTTGGGGGCTTCCAACCCGCCGGGTTTAGCTTACACACCCTCTTGATCGTCTCTTCAGCCACCGCAAGTTCGAGTTAAACCTACCTGTATGCTGCTGCTGCTCCGCCAGGTGACCCGCCGAACTCTTACCAGTTAATCTCGATTAGAGACCCTGAGCTGTTCAAAGTATTTGACAGTCACTCTCGCTAGAGACCCTCAATTGGTCAAGGTTAACCCGGCGGCTCTTGTCACGTGAGGGCCAGCTTACGGAAAGCGAGGATAAACTCACCCATCTGCTGCCGACTCTCCGCTATGTGGCCCGTTCGTAGTCTTAAAACAATTACTCTTTTAAAGACCCTGCACTGTTTCAGGTTCAAACAACTGATTTATGTCACGTGAGAGGTAGCTTATGGGCCCTGGGGGTACTCATGCCCTGTTGCGTCTCTCTCTGGTTCGTTACGCTCTTATCAGTTAATCTCGCCTAGAGACCCTGAGCCGCTCAAAGCAATTGACGGTCACTCTCACTAGAGACCCTGTACTGTTGAGAGTTCAACTAGCGAATCCACCCAGAAGAACCGGCATATGAGTTTTCAAAAAAAAGAAAGCAAGATTATACGAGATTTAACGTCTCCGGGTTGTGCTTTTCAAGACGCCCTCACCACGGTACAAAACACTGTTGTCTTCTTTGCAGGGTTTGTCTCCTAAGATGAGCCGCTGTTACAGTGAGATGAAAGATGTCTTGGGCAGACTACAAGGCAGTTAAAGATCCATCAAGTTGTGCAAAGTTTCATACGTGCACGATGGCATGGCTCAGGCAATCAAGTTTTTTCTAAGCCTATTACAAAACTCCCCAGGGAGCCCAAAATACAACGGACTTATGTTTTTCTACAACTTCCAGTTTTGGCGGATCAGAAAGCCGAGTTATCAGTTTCAGAAAAAAGTGTTCAGCTCGATGGCGGGTCATCCTGCGCCGGGTCTTCGACCTCTTCGATCTGAAGATTGTCCACATCCCAGTTGCAGTTTGTTAAAACTTCAAACTGAGCCTCGTCAAAGAGGGGGGACGGGTCAATTTCAGGAGCAAAGAGTTGCTTACGGCGTGCAGGAGTTAGGTCCCTGGCTTCAAAAGTTGGGCAGCGCACTCGTTTGCTGTCCTCACCGTAAGCCGCCTGGTACGTAGTCAGATCAACTTCATCAGCCAGTGTTGATGCGAGTACTCTGGAGGCCTTGATACACTTGGCATAGTCAGCTTCTGTGAAATCTGAGCCGTCATCTTTCTTGGACGGAAAGCCATCCATCATTTCTTCGGCAGTCAGTTCAGGAGCAAAGGCCAGGGACCGGCTTAGTGCGGCCATTGCCCCCTTCCTGGCGGCTGATCGTTTGAGTTCCTCAATCTGCTTGGGTAGAGTTGATAAGAGTTCTATCACTCCCTTCATAAATTTGGGGATGCTTTTCTCAGTCAACATCGCCTTGATGGTGCAAAGGGTCCCGCAGTAGAGTTGTTCTGTCAAGGTATATACTACTTTAAGCTTCAACAAGCTGTCAGAAGATAGCTGGCGGCTTCTTTGACCTGCAAGGAAGTTAGGCACTATAAGCCGCCTGCACAATTTTTTCAAGCAAGGCAAGGAAATTTTATAAGTCTTCAATACTTACCAAAGATAGCAGAAGTCATCCTGGATATATGGCGCTTCAGGGTTTGTAGCTCCTCTGATACAAGTTTGAGCCGTTTGTCAGCTTCATCTGCGCGTTTTGATAGGGCGGCTTGCTCAGATTCAGTGGTCTTCTGGAAGGCAGCAAAATCAGCCTGAACCTTCTCAAGTTCTTTGACGGCAATCCGCCATTTTTCTTCCGCCTCAGACCGGGCGGTTTGTTGCGAAGCAAGGTTTTCTTTTACGCCGGTCAGATTAGACTCGGCCGCGTCCAAGGCGTCCTGTATTGCACAAAAACAAAACAGTTCAGGAGGTTTAAGTCGCCAGGCTGAGATATTCGTAGATGATTGATGAAGTTATTATGCTACAAGTCTCAAGCAGATTGCAAGCAATATACTTGACACTTGGGGGCTAATGTCTGTGTTTTCTCTCCAAGTCTACAATGAAGTTCTGGCTCATCTTCGTAAAGTTAAGCCGGCACTTGGGGGCTACACATGGCGCTTTCCAAATCTACAATGAAGTTTCGGCTCATCTACGTAAAGATAAGCCGGCACTTGGGAACTACAATCGGCGCTTTGTCAAAACAATGAAGATTTTCCGGTTCATTTTAGCAGTGAAGTTCCGGCTCATCATAACTATAATGACCCGGACTTGGGGGCTACAATTGGATCAACTTTTCAACTCAGTACCGGCTTAATATCTATATTAACCCGATACTTGGGGGCTACAAGCTAGGCAATTCGAATTATGACAAGGATTGGAAGACCCGGTCTACTATTTGCAATACTAAACCAGCTCTTGGGGGCTACATAAGGGTATAAGGAAAAGCAAGAGAGGAGTACCTCATATTTTTTCTTCATCAGACCAACAAGTTTGAGCTCCATGTTCCGGCTTGTGGAGAGGCGGTTCAGATAACCAGCATGTAACTCATCTGCAGTTAGCTTCTCCAACACGGGGAACTCAAAATCAAGTTTCTCAGGCGAGGAAGCTTCAGCCTTGCTGGTGTGTTTTGTCAATACATGAGGCTCGGGAGATTGATAACCCGTCCCAGTGATGATAACGTCTGGAAGAACTGTGTCTTCGACGGCTGTTGAAGGACTGGGCGGCTTAGGATCGGCCCTTGGAGGACTTTCAGTTGCCATGTCGTGATCAGCCGGTTCAGAGTGCTGATGAGTATCTTCAGGCGCATCTTTCATAACTTCAGTGGGCTTAGCATGAGTTGAAGGGTAGTCCGGCTTAGCAATCTCCGGCTCTTGGGCAGTAGGAGCAGCGGTAGACCCGCCTGTCTTCCTTCGTTTTGCTTGAGCCCTCGGAAACAAAAATATTGTCACATAAAGGACAAGGATGGTAAAAAAGTATGATGCAAATACAAAGGTACGCACTCTGGGTTGATCTTCAGAGGAGGCAGCTTGGTTGCAGTAGAGTCGCTAGATGAAGGAGGCGTCTCCTAAAAGAAGGTTAAGACGATGAAAGCTGAGTAAGGTTACAATGCAAGAACTAAAAACTGGACTTAGTTAAAAGAGTACCTCAGCTGGCCATTTCCGCGGAGCCGGAGAATTTGATAAGCCGGTCAAGAGCTCTTCAGAGCCGGCGCTCCGGGTTTGACGTCGGGAGTTGTGCTGTTGCTTTTTCAAAAGAAAATTGGGGTCTAAATAAGCAAGAGGATGAGAAAATGGGACTTTCCGGACGACCCACCGTATTCTCTCTGGTGGAAAGTTTTCTGAGTCAGAGGAAATGTAAGTTACCTCAGGGGCATCTGGATGGCTTGTCTCCATTTCCTCCTATGAATAATTATCGTCAATAAAGTTGCATAAAGAGACAGCCAAGAGAGTCAAGTTCTACCTCCGAGTCATCAAGTTCAGGCGTTTCCTGAGCGGCAGTTTTCTTCTTCTGGGCGCGGGTTTTACCCGCCTTAGGCTTCCTCACAGGAGGGTTATACTTCTTCTTCTATAAAGAAGAGCCGGCCTACGCATAAGCCGCCAAAAAGGTTAAAAGGAGCAAGGTGAAAGATCAAGGCAATAATGACCAATTTTGTGGAAAAAGATTTCTTACAGCTGGAGCCGGGTTCTTGACACAAAAAGGTTTCAGCCCAACCTTGTTGCAAACTGCTTGCTTTTCGCCAAGAAGTGTTTTGACGGAGGACTTGATGTCTTGTTCTGTCAGAGGGGTGGTATTGAAGTAGAGAGTATCATTGGACTCACCCGTGAATTGGTGCATGAGTCGGTCACGCCGGATCAGTGGCAAGATCTTCCAGCTAACCTAGCAGCGTGTTAAGTCGACGCCAGTTAAGCCGTTGGCCATTAAGGCCCTGATCTTCGCGAAAGCTGGAGCATATTTCGCTCGCTCTGCGGCGAACATCCGGTCGGGGAGATCTCCAGTGTTGCAAAGCCGGGTAGGATGATAACCCGCCAGCGGATTTTCTTCTTTGGGAGAAGTGTCTTTGCAGTAAAACTAGGTTTTGTTCCAATCCTTGGGGTGACTTGGTAAAATAGCTGCTGGATAGGGCAAGTCTCTCCGTCTCTGGATAGAAACGCCGCCAAGCTCCAAACTTGGTCCAGCCGCCACTTCAGTTTGGCGGTTGATGTAGTAGTAATCACGGAAGAGGTCAACAGACGGCTCTTCTTGCAGGTAAACTTCACATAAGACTTGGAACTGACACATATTGGTGACAGAGTTTGGGCCTATATCTTGAGGGTGAAGCTTGAAAAAGTGAAGGACGTCCCGGAAGAATGTTGACACGGGCGGGCTAAACCCACGAAGGAGGTGATCAGTGAATACGACAACTTCTCCTTCCTTAGGAGTAGGTCTTATCTCTGGCCCGGGAACCCGCCAATGTATAACTTCCTGAGCCGGCAGGATACCCGATTCTACATAGTCGAGTAGAAGTTGCTCGGTGACTCCGGAGCCGACCCAATCGCAGGATGAGGGAGCTCTAGACATGCTGGCGGGTTAAACTGTGAGAAAGTGCAAAAGGTGGCGGGGTAGAAATACCAGATACTAAGGCAGCTATGATCAGCGTTAAACCGCCGATGCACTTTATGAAGAGAACCGGCAATGCAATGGCGGGTTAAGTGGACAAGGCAATGCTGAGAATATTGTAAGTGGGGACAAACAGATTTCACATATTACAGCCGTGGCTGCTAGATCTACAGGCGAAGGAAAAATGAAAAATATTCATGACCTAGAAACTGTAGTGGAAGAACAGGTAGTCAGCATGCGAAGAAGATTGGTATGCAGATCTAAAACAAGTGGGCATTGACATTAAAAGGATGACCGCAACGGATAAACAGCGCTATGGAATTCAAGGGGACACTTGATGGTCTGTATTACGAAGAACAGCGAAGAACACTAGAGGAACCCGATGAGCTCGGGAGATCACTAATGGAGATGGCTCCAGATTCAAGAAGAGCTGAGAATGGTACCTCACAGATGCGGACGGTCCGGCAAAGATCTAGTCCAAGTCAGGTCGATGCAGAGGCCGGCGTTGGGGATGACGGCGAGGTCTGGTCAGGTGCGGCGGAGCTCCGGAGGTGCGGCTGTTTGAAGGAGGAAGAAGAAGACGTGGCAGCAGAGAGAGGAAAGGCCCCCCCCCCATGTCCGTATTTATGAGATGGGATGGCAACAGTGCGCGCGAGAATCAAGGGAGCACAGTGATGATTGACCAAAGAGGGCGCCTCAATTTTCGGACCGACCATTCAATGAGAGGATCCGTTGCAACATCTTAGAATCTTTTTAGCATATTCGACGTGACGTCACGGCGGGTTATAAGTTTTCTTTTTTAGGTGACAAAAGGTGAGACTCGCCGCCGAATGAGTTTGAAGATTGACATGAGCAGGCTCAGATCAACCTGGGGCCTAATGTTGGGGATATAACCCCGTGGTAAGACCCGCCCAGGAGGGGCCGGGTCATACCCGGCGGCTCATAGGCAAGACCCTTAAGGTGGGCCGGAAGATGAAGGCCAGGTCGCATGGCGGCTTACCAGGCGGGCCAAGACGAAGGCCCAGAGACAGAAGATGGTGTGAGACCCGGGCGGTTGAGCCGCCCGGAGACGGCTTGCCCGGAGACGGCTTGCCCAAGATGGCAAGGCGGCTTAGAGGCAGGATAAACTACGTTGTGTGAGTCGGTTTGGGACTCGTGTAACCCAGGGCCTTGACCTCCTATATAAAGGCGAGACCCTGGGGCGGCTTAGACAAAAACAAATCAATCGAGAACTAGGTCAAGCGAATCCGCTCCCTTGTAATCGATACTCCAATCAAATACAGCACAAGCAGGACGTAGGCTTTTACCTCTTCTTGAAGGGCTGAACCTGGGTAAACTCGTGTCCCTCATCTGGACCAACCCCTTTGAGTCCACCGTCTTAGCGATGGCCTCGAACCTAAGTCTTCGGACATCTACCGTGACAAAACCACGACAAGTATGTCAATAGGTTAGTCCCAAAAAAATGATATAAAGTTGTAATAAAATGATTGTAAAACATCCAAGAATGATAATATAACAGCATGGAACAAGCAAAAATTATAGATACATTGGAGACGTATCAGCATCCCCAAGCTTAATTCCTACTCGTCCTCGAGTAGGTAAATGATAAAAAAAAGAATTTTTGATGTGGAATGCTGCCTTACATGTTCATCATATTCTTTTCGTTTGTATAGAATGGACATTTGGACTTATAATGATTCAAAGAAATAGTGTAGTTTTAACATAATGACTTCAATACTCAAGCATGTCAACAAGCAACCATGTCTTTCAAAATATCAACACTAAAGAAAGTTATCCCTAGCCCATCATGCTCAATCATTGATCCATTCATGAAACACACTCAAATATTAGCTATGCCCAATGCTCAAGTACGATCATAGTGCCCCCTAGTTGGTGCTTATAAGAGAAGATGGAGACTCAAAGTAAAAATAAAAATTGCATAAAGTAAATAGATAGGCCCTTCGCAGAGGGAAGTAGGGATTTGTAGAGGTGCCAGAGCCCAACGTTTTAAATTGAGAGAGATAATATTTTGGGTGGCATGCTTTTCCTGTCAACGAAAACGACAAAGTAGCTCACAATACTTTCCATGCTAGATATATCATAGGCGGTTCCCAAACAGAAAATAAAGTTTATTCCTTTTTCCACCAAACTTTCACTTTCCATGGCGGGCCGTTTCCACGGTTGCCTTCCATACCCACACTTTTCAAGGAATTTATTATTTGACAACATAAACTAAATATTTTTTTCTTTTTTCATTTCGGTAATGGGAATCCCTATTACCGCCGCACTCTCGCGCAATGACAAGTGAATAAACACTCATCTTGAGAATAACACATCTAGCATGGAAAAATATTGGACACTCCCCACCGTTTCATGAGCGGTACGGGCACACAAAAGAGAAAATTTATTTTGAAAATTTAGAGATGGCACATACAAATTTGCTTGGGACGGCATGGAAATACCGCATATTGGTAGGTATGGTGGACTCATAAGGCAAAACTTGATTTAAGGATTTTGGATGCACAAGTAGTATTTCTACTTAGTACAAGTGAAGGCTAGCAAATAGATTGGGAAGCAACCAAACCAAGAAACGAAAAATCACATAAGTGAGCATTGAACATAACTAACACCGAATAATGCACCACAAGTAGGATGTAACTTCATTGCATAACTATTGACTTTCGTGCATGCATAGGGAATCACAAACCTTAACACCAATATTCCTACTAAGCATAATTACTCACTAACATGACTCACATATTACTATCATCATGTTTCAAAACTATTACAAGGAATCAAGTTTAATTTGTCCAATGATCTTCATGAAAGTTTTTATTATATCCTCCTTGGATATCTATCACTTTGGGACTAGTTTCATATATTGCCATTGCTTTTTGGCAAGCTCAAACAAATTCAAGTGAAGCACATGAGCATAAAGATTTCATCTCTCAAAAAGGTATAAGTGAAGCATGAGAGAATTTATTCAAAATTTACCTACTCTCAAATTAATCTAAGTGAAGCATGAGAGTATTTCTACAAAAGTTTCCAAGCACACCGTGCTCAAAAAGATATAAGTGAAGCACTAGAGCAATTATATAGCTCAAAAAGTTTAAGTGAAGCACATAGAGCAATTCTAACAAATCATATCATGATTGTGGATCTCTCAAATAGGTGTGTACAGCAAGGATACAAAGGAAAAACTAACAAACAAAGCAAGCAAAGGTACAAGACGCTCCAAGCAAAACACATGATATGTGACGAATAAAAATATAGCTCCAAGTAAAATACCGATGGTTGTTAGAAGAAAGAGGGGATGCCACTCGGGGGCATCCCCAAGCTTAGTTGATTGTTTCTCTTTTGATATACCTTGGGGGTGCGGTAGCATCCCCAAGCTTAGGCTTTTGCTACTCCTTATTCCTTCATCCATCGTGATCTCAACCAAAACTTGAAAACTTCAATCACACAAAACTCAACAAAATCTTCGTGAGATCCGATAGTATAACAAAGCAAATCACTACTTTAGGTACTGTTGCAAACCCATTCAAATTTTATAATTGCATTATAAATACTGTATTTTAACTTTACCATGGCTTATACCCCCCAATACAAACCATAGATTCATCAAAACAAGCACACAATGCAACAAAAACAGAATCTGTCTTAAACAGAACAGTCTGTAGTAATCTGTACTCTACCCATACTTCTGTAACTCTAAAAATTCTGAAAAATTGGGAAAGCGTAAGGAATTTGTATAGCCACACTGTGTTAAAATTTCAGCTCAAGATCACATTCCATCAAAAAATGAAAATTCAAATAATGGACGCAAAGTTTCTGTTTCAGATTCAGCATCACTTCTACTCATCCTATCAATCATCCTAACGGTTCTACTTGGCACAAACACTAAATAAACCATAAAAACACAATCATAACAGAGGCATAATTGTGTCAACACTCAAAAACAGAAAGGAAAAAGAAAAAAAAATTATTCATTGGGTTGCCTCCCAACAAGCGCTATCGTTTTACGCCCCTAGCTAGGCATAATGGATAGATTCAAGTATTGTCATCTTTGGTTTTGGATCCATAGGATGCCCTCATGATTGATTCATATCGTGGCTTAATTCCTATTCTAGGGAAGTGTTACATACCCTATCTCAAGGGAAATTGAAAACTAATATTGCCTTCTTTCATATCAATCACGGCACCTATAGTGCATAAAAACGGTCTACCAAGTATAATGGGACAAGACGGATTGCAATCAATATCAAGCACAATAAAATCAATGGGCACATAATTCCTATTTGCAAGAATAAGAACATCATTAATTCTTCCCAAAGGTTTTTTTATAGTAGAATCCGCCAAGTGCAAATTAAGAGAACATTCTTCAATGTTGGTAAGACCAAGCGCATCACATAGAGATTTCGGAATCTTGGAAACACTAGCACCCAAATCACACAAAGCAAAGCATTCATAATTTTTAATCTTGACCTTAATGGTAGGTTCCCACTCATCATGTAATTTTCTAGGAATAGAAATCTCCAACTCCAACTTTTCTTCAAAAGATTTCATCATGGCATCAACGATATGTTTAGTAAAAGCTTTATTTTGCTCATAAGCATGGGGTGAATTCAACATAGATTGCAACAAAGAAATACATTCAATCAAAGAGCAACTATCATACTTAAAATCTTTGCAATCCAAGATAGTGGGCACATCACTAGTTAAAGTTTTGACCTCTTCAAACCCACTTTTATCAAAATATTCATTAAGATTTTCACCCTCCAAATTATTGGGACGCCTTCTAGATAAAGTTGACTCTACTTCAGTCCCTTCATTATCAATTTTAATATTACTAAACAAGGAATCAATAGAAGAAACACCAATCACTTTAAGATCTACATCATTTTTATCCTCTAGAGAGATTGGTTTGGCGGCCATTTTATTTATCAAAGTAGCTTGCGCATCGGAGATTTTGCCAAGCAGATTTTCAGCATGAGCATATTTAGATCGGAGATTGCAAACTTCTCTACTAATGTCATCAAGTTGTTTCATTATGGGATCTAGCACGCTAGAGTGTTCTCTAAGCTCATTGGTAAAATACTTATTATGCTCGAATTGTGTAGTCATATATTCCTTAGTACTTTTCTCAATTTCAAGCAAAATATTGGGATAAGGAACTTCATAGTACTTTCGTTGGGGCATCATGACTACGCAAACAAGATTGCAAGCAAGGAAGAGATCCGGCGAGAAAAAGGGCAAATGAAAAAGAGGGCGAATAAAACGGCAAATAGGTGAAGTGGGGGAGAGGAAAACGAGAGGCAAATGGCAAATAATGTAATTGCAAGGAGATGAGATTTGTGATTAGGAACCTGGTAGATGATGATGGAGTCCCCTCGGCACCTATGATAGGCACGTATAAGAGACCGCTTCCTCCCCGGCAACGGCGCCAGAAATTCCTTTGACGTGCTTGGACTGCGTCGGTATTTCCCCAAAGAGGAAGGGCTGATGCAGCACAGTGACGGTAAGTATTTCCCTCAGTTATGAAACCAAGGTTATCGAACCAGTAGGAGGATCACCACCACCCAATAAGCAGCACCTGCACACGAACAACAAATACTTGCAACCCGACGCGAAAGAGAGGTTGTCAATCTCTCTACGGTAATAAGATAGATTAGGTAGTGATAGATAGGAGAGATAGATCTCTCAAGAACAGAAAATAAAATATGCAGCAATATGTTTTTGGGTTTTTGGTTTTGTAGATCTGAAAACAAAGATTGCAAAAACGTAGATCGGAAAGCAATATGATGGAAAAGTAGACCCGGGGGCCGTAGGGTTCACTAGTGGCTTCTCTCATGAGTATAGCGCACGGTGGGTGAACAAATTACTGTTGGGCAATTGATAGAAAATCGAATAGTCATGACGATATCCAAGGCGATGATCATTATATAGGCATCATGTCCAAGATAGATAAACCGACTCCTGCCTGCATCTACCTCTATTACTCCACACATCGACCGCTATCCAGCATGCATCTAGTGTATTAAGTTCATGGAAAAACGAAGTAATGCAATAAGAACGATGACATGATGTAGACAAGATCTATTCATGTAGGAATAGACCCCATCTTGTTATCCTTAATAGCAACGATACATGCGTGTCTTGCTGCCCCTTCTGTCACTGGGAAAGAACACCGCAAGATCGAACCCATCACATAGCACCTCCTCCCATGGCAAGAAAAATCGATCTAGTTGGCCTAACTAAACCAAAGATTCGAAGAAGAAATACGATGCTATAAGCAATCATGCATATAAGAGATCAAAGAAGACTCAAATAATATTCATGGATAGAAACTGATCATGAACTCAAAATTCATCGGATCCAAACAAACACACCGCAAAAGTTTACTTGAAATAGACCTCCAAGAGACCATTGTATTGAGAATCATAAGAGAGAGAGAGAGAGAGAGAGAGAGAGGAAGCCATCTAGCTACTACCTACGGACCCGTAGGTCTATGGTGGACTACTCACGCATCATCGGAGAGGCACCTATGAGGAAGATGAACCCCTCCGTGATAGTGTTTAGATTGGATCTCGCGGTTCTGGAACTTGCGGCGGCTGGAATTATGTTTCCTCGACTCCTCTAGGGTTTTGGGATTTTCTGGGAATTTATAGGCTTGATAGTCGGTTGAGGGGGTGCCCAAGGTGCCCATCCTCCACCAGGCCGCGCCACGGGGCCTCTGGCGCGCCCTGGTGGAGGATGGCCACCCTGGGCCCCCTGTTCTGGTGTTGTTTGGCCCATCTTCTTTCTTCTGGTCCATAAAAAATCCACAAAAATCCCCACAGCATTTGGGCTCCGTTCGGTACTGATTTTCTGCGACGTAAAAAACAAGCAAAAACAGCAACTAGCACTTTGGCACTATGTCAATAGGTTAGTCCCAAAAAATGATATAAAGTTGTAATAAAATGATTGTAGAACATCCAAGAATGATAATATAACAGCAGGAAACAAGCAAAAATTATAGATATGTTGGAGACGTATCAAGTACTACTGTCGATTGCACGGACGACTCTAGTCCAACCCCCTAGTGATGGATCTTCATGAGGACTTCGAGATAGTCACGGGAAGGCCTGCAGAGGATGACGGTGGAGTCGGGGGGCAGCAGCGGCGGGAGCGGCGGCGCCGGGTTAGCTAGGGTTCGAGCGAGGGAGAGGAGTGGTGCGTGCGGGAGCGGAGGTTTTCCTTTTTCTTTTACGTAATCTGAGCAGAGATTTTCTGGTGGGAGGGGCAGGTGGTGTTTGAGGAAATGCCGCACGGCTACTGAAAATTTTACTAGGCGGGAGTGAAATGCTAGGATGCCGAGGCTACTGAAAATTTAGATTACGGGATTGAAGCGGCGTGGCCAGGGCGGAGCAACAAACATCGCACACAGCAGAAACATAATAAGTGTGTGCTAACAAATAGGAAAAATCCGTGGAACCGCCATTTTTCAAATGGCTAGAAGTGGTAGATATTTTTGTGAGGGAAGTCTCGTGGAACCCAATCGTGTCCGGCGCCGACCAGTGGACCATGCTGATGTGCCAGCGGCGGAGGGAATGGTGTCTATTGAGTGTACAATCGCAAACGATTGTTACATTCAAATCGTTTTCTATTTAGTCCTATAATAATAATATATAGGAGCATTTCGTCAAAAAAATTGCTGGAAAGGAGTCAAAACACATACACGCCTGCATGTGGAACAAAAATATGTATGCACAGGGTGGTTTGATCGTTCAAAATACCCGATGCGCAACTTTGATGTGGCACATGTCTCCTCCATCGCCACTTCGTGTCGGTGTGAGGGGGAATCCTAGCTACGAATACATGCGCCCAAACAGATGTCGCGTCTCACCCATGTCGTAACACGAAAATGAAACATATACATGAATCCAACATGGTCAAACCACCCCATCTCTTTTCTGATCAAAGGTGGACTATGGCCCATGCGCCTCGCAACACGGACATCCCGACCAATGAATCAACATTTTGGTCAAACCTCTCCCGCTGTCGATCGAAAGGATGGACGTCCATCGAGGCCCATGAATGGGCGTGACGCCGATAACCACGTGGTGGAGTGTCGAAGACAACCATCACCTGCTGGTGGCGCAAACATATGTACAGAAATGTTGTGTTGCATTTGAATTCATTAATATATACCTCATGTGCAACTTTCATGTGGCACATGCTTTGGAATCGGAAATCCCCCCCCCCCCGAGCGAGTGTTCATGACGCGTACAACTAGTATGCCGAGCGTCAATGGGAACGATTGACGCGTACGTATGCGTGCGCTCAGACTTGGGTAAGGAAATTCAAATGACCTATATAATATATACCATAACACAAACCAATTGAAGAATCTACCACGGTAACCTCTCTCTCGTTGTCAGTCAATGTGATGGACATCCACGCGGGCCAATGAATGGACTTTCCAACGACAACCACACGAAGGAGTATCCAAAGACAATCACCGTCTAAGCGTGCATCAAACATATGTATGGAAGTGTTGTGTATGTTTACATACCCAACACACAAACTTTAGCGTGGCACACCTTCCTCGGAAATATTAAAGTCCGCACGGAAAGCGAGGTTCACGACGCGTAGTATATATATACCCCCCAATTCGAGCCGATGGGAGAGACATTCATGCGTACACTACACGCACTCAAATTATACCATGTAATCTCACACCCATGGCCTACCGCAAACATCGACCAAAAAAGAAACCACAATAATTAACCTCTCTTGTTGCGGTACAAAAGTACGTGAGGCCATAGATGGGAGTGACACTAATAATTGTGTGAGGGGGGCAATGTCTGAGGACAACCATAGCCTCCATGCTGCCCTAACATATGTACGGAGGTGTTGTGTGATGTTTTGAATACCCAATGCACACCTTTCATGTGGCACCTTCGCAAACCGAAAAAAAAAACACGGAGGTTCACAATGTGTACAATGAGCACGCGCGTGCTCACATGCACCCAAACTTTCGTCTAGAATCTCACCATGATCTTCGCCGAAACAAAGACTAAGATGAATCCACCTTTGATCAAACCCCTCTCGCGCGCACCATCCAAGGTGATAGACCACGCGAGGGCAACGAATGGGTGTGTCGGTGGTAACTGCATGAGTGAGTGTACGAGACCCACCACCGCATGCATGAGACACAAACATATGCATGAAAAAGGTCATGATCGAGATGCTTTAAATATATACCCAATGCACGACTTTTGACGTGGCACGGGCCTCCCTGAAGCTGACAATGGTTAAAACCGTTACCCGCATCCCCATTGGTGTTTACTCTATTAGGGCACGACGATGTGCCAGCTTGAATTCCCATGGGGAATATGGTGGGTCAAATACCTTACCCAGCGTGCAGGACGGGGATGGGGATGGTTTATATATAGCATTACCCGCCTTAATCATGAAGTACTTACATGTGGGCTCTGAAATTAGTAGACCCCACGTAATTTGCGCTCTCGGTCGCCCAAATTTCCATAGATCCCACCCATCTGGCCCAAATATCCCTAAGAAATCCCAAACTTAGCCACAAAATATTGTTTATTGCGTTGAAATACTGTTTTTTACTGAAATACTGTCGAATGTTGTTCTTAAATGTATGTTGGGTTTCCCCACGGGGATAAAGAAGTGGCGACGGGGATGGGGAACTTTTTATCCCCACGCACGGGTATAGAGATGGTGACTGGAATGGGAGGGCGGTGATGGAGGCGGGGATGCGACTCCAATAACCCGCCTGAGTAAACCCCATTATCAGCTTGATGCCTAACTAACCGGACAACCCCACGTGGTGTCGCGCATATGACGCGTATTGTGTGCCGGACCCGCACACCCCCACTCGTTCCACCACACCACCGCCACTTCGAGGCATGCATGTCAAACTTTTTTCTGTAGTGGACATGCGACAATAGGAGTGCAGTGCTAAAAAATTGATTTTTAAAGAACATTAAGACATTTTTATACATTAGATTGATTCTTAGGTATTTAATTTGTAAATTTCAAATTTGAACTATATGCACACGCGGTTGTGCGCCCGAATGGATAAGAAATTCATTTTTTTGTCTTGGGTGCATGTTTAGTCCCTATGGAAGGGAAAAACAATAAAGTTCGAACATCTCGGGGCCGCAAACATTGACTCTTGGCTTTCATGTTCCATCAAACGCCCAGCTAAGCTAGAATTCATGAAACATTGACATGATTTCATGATAGGGAACTTATAGGTCGTGGTAAATAAATCGCCATTTGAGAGAAGTTTTCATCTAAGCTTCTTGCAAACGGGGGCTTATTAATAGATGCAACACAGAACTGTCACATTAACATCGCAACCGGTTTATTAATCCAAACTGTTTTTATTTAGTGTGCGTATTAGCATTGGTTAAAGTCAAGCTATGTAAACTTTGACCAAATTTATAGACAAAAATGTTAACGTTTACAATGAAAATTAATACCATTAGATTCTTTATTGAATGTACTTTCACATCATATATATTTGTTATGGTAATTATTTCTATTTCTTTCTTTAAAGTTGGTCAAACTTTATCAAGTTTAACTTTAGTCAACTCTAATATGCAGACTAAATAAAAAAGAAGGGAGTAAGTGCCGTAGCTTCACGGAAAAACAATACACGCCCCGCGATCCATGCAAGCAGATATGATTTGACGGGACGCATGCTAGCAGGTCGCCTCGCAGGCTGACCAGGATGCGTGAGAGTAGGTGTGTGAATTGATGAGAGGCGTGTTCGCTACGCAGTTTCGCAGGGAGACGTGTCGTCAGGCGTGTGAATTGACGGTGCGCATGCTAGAAGTCCGGCGCGTAGGCGGCTCACTGGGAGGCCAGCCGTCCCTTTAAACCACCGCATGCCTCCCTCTCAAGTCCCAACTCCCCTTTATTAACCACGCCCGAGCCGCTGGTTTTAACATTCTCGCTACACACAATCCTCTCTCCCCCTGCATCCTCGCCGCCGTTCTCAAACGTCATCAGCGGCCTCCCTGCACCATGGGAAGGAGTAACCACGTCGGTGCCCCCGAAAAACCCGAGCACAGCGTGAAGATGGGCATAGAGATTGCCGCCGTCGGAGATGACATATCGCGTGGACAGCAGCGCCGCCTTGACATTGTTGCCGCTGTCGTGCTTCCCTAGCCGGAGCCGGTGGTCCATAGCGACTCGGACGAACACTCCAGCGACGACAACGACTCGGACGGAGAACCGGTTGGTCATCTATACCCATTTTTGGTAAATACATATAATAGGCTAACTGGTTTGCTACCAACATTTGGCATTGCTGCCAATATTTGGCAAAATCAAAAGTTGTCAACATTTTGAAACATTTTGTATGATTGATAATGAGAATTGGTATGCAACCAATCTGTAGCCAACATTTGGCAGTTGCTAAAATATGGTATGCCAACTTTTGGCATCAAACCAATTAGCTCCGATTTAGGGTTCACGATGTCACATGATATTACGCTTCATAAACTCTGCCTTGCGAATTCGCATTATAAAATATACCGACGTCACATTTTTTACTATGTGGACAGCGGGGATGAAGATGTCTAGGAGAGGTTCAAGAGGCAAACGCTCAGAGAGCTTATGAATGTAAAGCATAACAGGCATGTCAGGAAGAATGGGGGCTATGGATGCCCGTTCTGCAACCATAAGATTAACAACACATATTCTAGTGTTCTGGTGCGTGCAAGAAGATGAGCCGTTGACTCCATCAGGCAGAAGTATTCTCGCAGGATAGCGCACATCGCGTATGCCCAGTTCCAGGAGGATCTTAATGATCAAGCATGAAGATGAGATGTTGGATTGAATCTATCTAGTTTGTGTGTATTATATCTATGCTTGTGTATTATATTTTTTCTCGAGATTGAAACTGTGCGACGACTTTCATTGTGCCGCTTCATTTGTGTTCTGATTGGCCAGAACGCATCCCCACAGATCGCACGTCTGAACCACAGGATGTACACAGATCGAACGGCTGTCCGTATCTCCATCACCCCAGATTGCTAATTTACTTGAGAGTAATATTTATATAGGATTTATCACACACGGTTGGATCTAATAAACTGTTTCCTCCGAAGCACGTTATTCTAGGACAAAAAACCCTCAGCACCACTTCAAAAAAAAGAAAACCCTCAGCACCCACACGTCACAAAACCCTCGCCCGCTCCCCTCCCCCACCCCCTCCCCCTCCCCCTCCCCAATAGCACCTACACTAACACTAGTACTCCGGGACTCTCCATGCATGTCACCGCCTATCCCCGCGGCGACCACCTAGCTCGACTACTGTCGCCGCCGCCGGCTGCTGCCAAGAGCCACCGCATATCACCACTGCCGCTTGCCGTGGCCTATCGGCACTGACTTTCTCGACACTGCACGCTGTCGACCTAGCTCGCCCGATTGGGGAATCTTCGGTACTGGTTTTTCCCCCATGACAAACCAGGTAACTAATCTATTGAAATATTTCCGCTCATATCTTATCCCAGTCCGTTGGCCCCTTTTAACCACCCATCTGAAATCATCGTGGATTCATGTTTCTTCTAGATGATTCGTGGGTTTTCATTCATAGAGTGTACAGTGCAAGGAAACATCAGGGCTATGCGGCCTCGGCCAAAAAACCAAGGAGTTCCATCTCACCTTACCAGACGACTTCACGAAGCGCATGGTATGTTCAATCTCACACTACCTGGGTTGACATGGATGGCCTATACTTTTTCTGAACCAATACTATAAATTGCTACATTTGGTTAAAAGGTGCCACATGCAGCATATATGTCAAATGTGATTTCTTCTTCTTCTTCTTCTTCTTCTTCTTCTTCATCTCCTTCTATATTAGGCAAATTAATGCGGTATTGTTCTTTCTTTTACGCTCATATATGTTTGCACGACATCATGGTTACATTATCTGTTTACTTGTAATTTTTTGTCCTTTCATATCAACTGATGTGTTGTTCTTTTAACTACTACCCCCATACTATCATGTTACCTTGTTCTTTAACAATCTTAACAATTCCTGTAGTGCATCCCTTGCGTTGCAACGACAACTGTAGCGCTAAATCTTGGCCTTTAGATAACTGAAGACTCTAGGGATGTCATATTGAGCACAAACCATGGATTTATGATATGTCCATTTTGCATTATGATTTCCTACTGTTATTTACTATGTTTTTTTTGAATAATAATACTTTAGGGAGTGATTCTAATGCCTTTTCTCTCATAATATGCAAGGTTTACACAAAGAGGGAGAATATCAGCAGCTGGAATTCTAGACCTAAGAAAAGCACATCAGAGATACCTATTCTGCACAACTCCAATGAAGCTGAAAATTTACGGATATTATTTTTGTATTTAATAAAAAATACTGGAGCAGAAAACTACCGGAGGGGGGCAGCCAGGTGGGCACAACCCACCAGGGCACGCCACACCCCCCTGGGCGCGCCCTGGTGTATCGTGGCCACCTCGGCCCACCTCCGGAGCCCATCTTCCGGTATATAGTCACATTAGACCTAGAAAAAAAATCAGAGGAGGACTTTCGGGATGAAGCGCCGCCGCCTCGAGGCAGAACTTGGGCAGGAGCACTTTTGCCCTTCGGCGGAGCGATTCCGCCGGGGGAACTTCCCTCCCGGAGGGGGAAATCAAAGCCATAGTCATCACCAACACCCCTCTCATCTTTGGGAGGCCAATATTCATCAACATCTTCAACAGAACCATCTCCTCCCAAACCCTAGTTCATCTCTTGTGTTCAATCTTTGTACTGGAACCTCAGATTGGTACCTGTGGGTGACTAGTAGTGTTGATTACCTTGCGTAGTTGATTACTATATGGTTTATTTGGTGGAATATTATATGTTCAGATCCATTATGCTATTCAATACCCCTTTGATCTTGAGCCTGATTATTATTTGTGAGTAGTTACTTTTGCTCTTGAGGTCACGGGAGAAGTCATGTTGCAAGTAATCATGTGAATTTGATATGTGTTCTATATTTTGATGATATGTATGTTGTGATTCCCTTAGTTGTGTCTTGTGAACGTCGACTACATGACACTCCACCATTCATGGTCCTAAGGGAATGCATTGTGGAGTAGTTATTCGATGATGGGTTGCTAGAGTGACAGAAGCTCAAACCCTAGTTTATGCGCTACTTCGTAAGGGGCTGATTTGGATCCAAACGTTTAATGCTATGGTTAGATTTTATCTTAATACTTTTCTCGTAGTTGCGGATGCTTGCGAGGGGATTAATCATAAGCGGGAGGTTGTTGAAGTAAGAACAATACCCAAGCACCGGTCCACCCACATATCAAATTATCAAAGTAGCGAACACCAATCAAACCAACATGATAAAAGTGACTAGACGAAATTCCCGTGTACCCTCAAGAACACTTTGCCTATTCTAGAGATTGTTCTGGCCTATCCTTTGCCTCAAAAGGATTGGGCTACCTTGCTGCACTTTGTTTACCGTTACCGTTACTTGCTTGTTACCAATTATCTTGCTATCAAACTATCTGTTACCTACATATTCAGTGCTTGCAGAAATTACCTTGCTGAAAACCGATTGTCATTTCCTTCTGCTCCTCGTTGGGTTCGACACTCTTACTTATCGAAAGGACTCTTTTCTATACTTGTGGGTCATCAAGACTCTTTTCTGGTGCCATTGCCGGGGAGTGAAGCGGTCTTGGTAAGTGGAAATCTGTAAGGAAAAACTTATACTATGTGCTGAAAATTATTGCTACTTGCTACTATGGAAAATAATCCTTTGAGGGGTTTGTTCGGGGTATCTTCACCTCGACCGGAACCACAATTAGTTGCCCCTCAACCTACTGCACCTACTGAAAATATTACTTATGTAATTCCTTCGGGTATGGTAGAACAACTGCTTGCTAAACCTTATGCAGGAGATGGAACTGAACATCCTGATATGCACCTCTTATATGTGAACGAAATCTGTGGATTATTTAAGCTTGCAGGTTTACCCGGAGATGAAGTTAAGAAGAAGGTTTTCCCTTTAGCTTTGAAGGGAAAATCATTGACATGGTATAGGCTATGAGATGATCTTGGATCGTGGAACTGGAATCGTTTGCAATTGGAATTCCATCAAAAGTTTTATCCCATGCATCTAGTTCATCATGATCGGAATTATATATATAATTTTTGGCCTCGTGAAGGAGGAAGCATCGCTCTAGCTTGGGGGAGGCTTAATTCAATGTTATATTCATGCCCCAATCATGACATTCCGAGAGAAGTTATCATTCAGAATTTTTATGCTCGACTTTCTCATAATGATCAATCCATGCTCGATACTTCTTGTGCTGGTTCTTATATGAAGAAGACTATTGAATTCAAGTGGGATCTCTTGGAAAGAATTAAACACAACTCTGAATATTGGGAACTCGATGAAGGTAATGAGTTAGGTATAAAACTTGAATTTGATTGTGTTAAATATTTTATGAATACCGATACTTTTCACAAGTTTAGCACTAAATATGGACTTGACTCTGAGATAGTAGCCTCTTTCTGCAAAACATTTGCTACTCACGTTGACCTCCCTAAGGAGAAGTGGTTTAAATATCATCCCCCTATTAAACAAGAAATTTAAGAACCAGTCATAGCTAAAGAAGAAACCATCTTTTACAATGTTGATCCAGTTGTGCCTACCGCTTATATTGAAAAACCACCTTTCCCTGTTAGGATAAAGGAACATGCTAAGGTATCAACTGTGGTTCGTAAGAGTAATATAAGAGCACCTAAACCCCCTGAACAAATTAAAGTAGAACCTAGTATTCCTATAGTTGAAGATCTCTTGGTAGAAAATATTGATGGGCATGTTATCTACTTCTATGATGAAGCTGCTAGAATTGCTAAACCCGATGAAAAAGATAAACATAGACCCATAGAAGGCATGCCCGTTGTCTCAGTCAAAATAGGAGATCATTGCTATCATGGTGTATGTGATTTGGGTGCTAGTGTGAGTGTTATCCCTTTTACTCTATACCAAGAAATTATGGATGAAATAGCACCTGCTGAAATGGAAGACATTGATGTTACTATTAAACTTGCTAATAGAGACACTATCACACCACTTGGGATTGTTAGAGATGTTGAAGTCTTGTGTGGGAAAGTAAAATACCCTATTGATTTTCTAGTCCTTGGTTCCCCACAAGATGACTTTTGTCCCATTATGTTTGGTAGACCTTTCTTGAGCACCGTCAATGCTAAGATAGATTGTGAAAAACAAACCATCGGTGTCAATTTTGGTATTGTGTCTCATGAGTTTAATTTTTCCAAGTTTAGTAGATGACCTCATGATAAAGAGTTATCTTGTAAGGATGAAATAGTTGGTCTTGCTTCTATTGTTGTGCCTCCTACTGATCCATTAGAACAATATTTTCTTGACCATGAAAATGATATGCACTTGTGTGAAAGAAATGAAATAGATAAAATTTTCTTTGAACAACAACCTCTCCTGAAACACAATTTGCCTATTGAAATTCTTGGAGGTCCTCCTCCACCTAAAGGTGATCCTGTGTTTGAATTGAAACAATTGCCTGACACTTTGAAGTATGCTTATCTTGATGAGAAAAACATATATCCTGTTATTATTAGTGCTAACCTTTTAGAACATGAAGAAGAAAGATTATTGAAAGTTCTGAGGAAGCACCGGGCTGCTATTGGATATACTCTTGATGATCTTAAGGGCATTAGTCCAACTCTATGTCAGCACAAGATTAATATGGAACCAGATGCTAAACCCGTTGTTGATAACCAACGACGATTGAATCCTAAGATGAAGGAAGTGGTAAGAACTGAAATATTAAAACTTTTGGAAGCAGGTATAGTTTATCCTATTGCTGATAGTAGATGGGTAAGTCCCGTTTATTGTGTCCCTAAGAAAGGAGGTATTACCGTTGTTCCTAATGATAAGAATGAACTCATTCCACAAAGAATTGTCACTGGCTATAGAATGGTAATTGATTTTAGAAAATTAAATAAAGCTACTAGGAAAGATCATTACCCTCTGCCTTTCATTGATCAAATGCTATAAAGACTATCTAAGCACACACACTTTTGTTTCCTAGATGGATATTCTGGTTTCTCTCAAATACCTGTGTCACAATCCGATCAAGAGAAAACCACCTTTACTTGCCCTTTTGGAACCTATGCTTATAGACGTATGCCTTTTGGTTTATGCAATGCACCTGCTACCTTTCAAAGATGTATGACTGCTATATTCTCTAATTTTTGTGAAAAGATTGTGGAGGTTTTCATGGATGATTTTTCCATTTACGGAACTTCTTTTGATGATTGGTTAAGCAACCTTGATCGAGTTTTGCAGAGATGTGAACAAACTAATCTTGTATTGAATTGGGAGAAGTGCCACTTTATGGTTAATGAAGGCATTGTCTTGGGGCATAAAATATCTGAATGGGGTATTGAGGTGGATAAAGCTAAGGTTGATGCAATTGAGAAAATACCATGTCCCAAAGATATTAAAGGTATTCGAAGTTTCCTTGGTCATGCTGGTTTTTATAGGAAGTTCATTAAAGACTTCTCTAAAATTTCTAGGCCTCTTACTAATCTTTTGCAAAAGGATATTCCTTTTGTTATTGACAATGATTGCGTGGAAGCCTTTGAAACACTCAACAAAGCCTTAACCTCTGCACCTATCGTACAACCACCTGATTGGAACTTGCCTTTTGAAATTATGTGTGATGCTAGCACTACTGCAGGATGCTGCTAACGCGACACTGCAATCAGAGACCCTTCGACGAAACTGTGTGCGATGCATGAATCGCAAACGTTATAGTTCAACCTCCGTCGCTAATGGCACGAACTGTGTGCGAAGGCAGATCCATCAAATACGATACAGAAAGTCGTTGCATGTATGATCTACGGCAGACAATTTGTTCTTATGGACCGTTTGTGATTAGATAAGATAACAGAAATGGTTACACAGATCCAGATGTGTGCGATAGTGGGCACACAGTTCATCACTACAAACTGTGTGCGATAATATAGCAGAACACAAACGATTCAGTATAACAAGATGTGTGCAAAGTACGGCATACAGTTCACTCAGATAAACTGTGTGCGCTGATACAGTAGAACACAAAAGATTCGGCATAACAAGATGTGTGCGATATACAGCAAATAGGTGAGTAATGAGAATCGTGTGCGAACACCGGATATAACACAGACGATTGGTGCTAATAACCTGTGTGTGTTGTGGGCAAACGTTTGCTGGTATACAACTGTCAGCAATTGATGAAATCGTCACCGACGGGTTTCGTAGTTTTGTCCGTGTGTACTGTGATTTGCTCCGTCTGCACAACATCTATGCTGCCTACACAAACGGATGCATAGATCAAGATGTGTGCGGCAGACGGCATACCGTGCGCTCGGATGAAATGTGTGAGCCAAAATAACACAAACAATTGGGCGTAACAAGATGTGTGTGATGCCCATCAAACGTGTCAGTAATCTAAATTGTGTGGAAAGACAGAAAATAACATAGACAGATAATAACACAGATGATTCGTGGTAATAAGCACCTGATTCAGAAAGTGATAGGACAAATTATCGTTCGCACTCCTACATAATCGACAAAAGAACATAATAGCGACATTACATATCAGCATGGTTCAAAAAACAGCAAAATGGAAACAGCTACTCGTCGTCATTGTTGCGGGGCTGGCCTGTTGGTTCGCCTTAGTAGAAATATCTTCTGCACTCATGCAACATCCTCTCTATGGAAGTAGGATACGCTTTCGGGTTGGCATTGACCATGTTCTTGAACGCTTCATAGGCCCAAACTTTACTCTGCTCATACCCCATCACGGTAGCTCCGGTATCATGGAAAATCCCATCCATGCGAACTGCATGCGTATGACCCTCTTACGAACGGAGATATTCAAAGCGGTCGTAAACAACATAGTCAAGAGCTGCACGCTGTGCTAGAGCGGTAGGAGACTGCAGTAAGGAGGCTGCTGCTCTTACCGAGGCCAAATCCACGCGAGGCGGCAAGGCAACGGCGGACTGGTCGGCGCATGATGCTCTTCCGAAGGCCACAGCCGCGCGTTCCGCGTACAGAACCGCGCTTGCCAGCAACTGATCTGATATAACATCCAGCTCTTCCTCTTTATCCGCCAAGGCCTCCGGACCCTCAGCAGCGCGTACCACCGCCAAGGCCTCCGGACCCTCAGCAGCGCATACCGCCACCAAGGCCTCCGGACCCTCAGCAGCGCGTACCTGCCTCAATCGCGCGCTCCTCCGCAGCGGGGTCTCAGCAGCGCGTACCGCCGCCAAGGCCTCCGGACCCTCACCAGCGCGTACCTGCCTCGACCGCGCGCTCCTCCGCAGCGGGGTCCTCCGCGCGGATGACATGTCTAATGCTGAGGATTTTGTGGAGGCGAGGACAGTGGGGAGAAGAAGAGACAGATTTGGGGGGTGCGAGAGGGGAAAGAGATGGTGGAGAGCGAAGAGTGGTGATATTAATTTATGACCCTATACACGATTGCATACAGTTGCTATATTTGTTCCGTGTGCGATTATGTGTGCACCGAAAAGAACTCAAGAACTGTGAAAATGCTTCCCGCGCAAGCGCACGCGCAATCCACAGCGGTAAATTATAAAATCCCCAACCCCCTTGGCAGCAACTAGCTATAAATAACCACAGCGATGGCCGACGGCAGCGAGTCAATGAACCCCTGGCTAGTTGCCACACACACCATCAAACCCCCAATGGCCGATGACAGGATGGAGTTGGGCGATGGCGGAATCGAGGCTGCGTGCGTGATGGTCGGCTTGAGGATCGATGGCCATGCCGCTACTTCTCCTGACGACAGCCAGAGGCAGGAATCACGACATGAGCAGACAAAGAAGTTAGCCACGGTCGTCTTGAAAGCAGCTAGCGATCGCCAGCGGGCGATATTGCGGGCTCAGCGCAGAGTGCGCCAGATGGTGCGGGTGGCGGAGCAGGAACCGCAATGCCGCAAGGACAACTGTGTCAGTGGCCGCCGCACGAGGCGCAGGCTTATGTCCCAGATGGAGGAGGACGCAGCTCCGGACGCCGGGGGAGGACAAGCGGCCATTGCTGCAGAATTGGCGATGGTCAGGGTCTCGTCGGCCGCCGTCGTCGAGGCTGACCCTTCCTCGGTCGATCAAGGTGTAGGTCATCGACTTGGCGACCTCCTGTTCTCCTGAGCCAAGGAACGACACGATATCGATGGACGATGGCAGCTGTGCGTGTTGGGTCGGCGTTAGGAGCCGTAGCACTTTTGTGCGCGCACAGTTCATATGTATTATATTGATGTAAAATTAATAGCTAGCTAATGTTTTGTAAATTACTCCGCCAACTATGCATTGTACCAATTTGAGCATGTAAATGCTTGATTGAATTGCTAATGCCTGATTTCTGCTTGCACTTTGGACACTACAGTTGCATTCGTCGGCAGCAGCCGGCTGCGACAGGCGCTCGTAGAGCTCGATGATTTGGTCGGGCTGAGCTCGAGAACGAGCAAGTATACAACAATGCGAATGAGGAAGAAGGGGGAGAGGGTCGGGGACTCGCGGAAGAGGGTCCTCGTAGGAAACGGTTCATAAACATGAACCGTGTGTGATTACTGCCATTAAAGAATCTAGTGCATGTACGAACTAAAATCCCAACTACAGTACACGGGTGTGACGGGAGAAGTTTGGATTGTCGTTCGATCACGATGCATCCTACGGTGCGCATGCGCGATCCGTGTGGCTGGTGTTCTGGCCAATCAGAACACACCGCAGAATGGGGTGAACGCACATGGCATTCGCAAAGTAACTGTTTGCCCAAACAAATCTCAAAGTTTGAAGGGAAACCCATGCATATTTCCTTGGTCGTTTATCCATTATTATTTTTGTACTATCAACATACCCACTGCAATTCAACATATCCAAAATTCACATTCTTTCAGGCTCGTTTACCATATTTAGTCTTTTTTGTGTAATTTTCTAGGCATTTACTGCTTATAATTCAAATTTGAACATTTTATCATTGAAAAAGGTGTTCAAAACATCTTATCTAGTGTGGTGCCCAGGCATGACCTCAATATGATTCAGTAGAAAATTGAGGAGGTATGGATAATGTCGTGATAGACTCTTCATAAACCGGACCATCACCTATGGAGTTTCATGGTTCGGGGAGCGAAATCACCATGTTCTCAAGGGGAACCCATATTTCCTTGGTCCTTTCAACTAGCTTTATATTATACGATCAGCATGCCCACTAGAATGCACCATGTCCAGATTTCACAATTTCCACGCTCATTTATCGTATTTGGTCCCTTTTGTGTACTCTCTACGTCATTTGTGTTTATAATTCAGGTTAGCACGTTGTGTACATGAAAAGGCGTTACAAAGGACTCGAAAATCGTAATTGTGTCGTTGGATAAGTTTTCATGTATTTTATAGGAAACTAAAACAATTTTAGAGGATATGTGTGGGGAGAGGCAACCAGAGATGTGTCGTTTAATTTATTTGTTTTGGAACTATAGAAAAAAGGGAAAACATGCCTGAAGCACATGTTATCTCGTGTGGTTCCCGGGCATGACCACAATATGATTCGGTACAAATTTGAGGAGGTATGGATAATGTCGTGATAGACACTCTTCATAAACCGGACCATCACCTATGGAGTTTCATGGTTCGGGGAGCAAAAATTGCCATGTTTTCAAGGGGAACCCATACTTTTTCCTTGGTCCTTTCAACTAGATTTATTTTATACGATCAACATACGCACTAGAATGCGCCATGTCCAAATTTCACAATTTTCAGGCCCGTTTATAATATTTGGTCCCATTTTATGTACTTTGTAGCTCATGTGTGCTTATAATTCAAGTTAGAACGTTCTGTACATGAAAAGGCGTTCAAAAAGGACTCGAAAATTCGTAATTGTGTCGTTGAATAAGTTTTCATGTATTTTATAGGAAACTAATACAATTTTAAATTATATGTGTGGGAAGAGGCAACCAAAGATATGTCGGTTATTTATTTTGTAACTCTAGAAAAATGGAAAACATGCCTGAAGAACATGTTAACTCGTGTGGTGCCCGGGCATGATGACCTCAATATGATTCGGTAAAAAATTGAGGAGGTACGGATAATGTCGTGATACACACCCTTCAACCGGACCATCACCTATGGAGTTTCATGGTTCGGGAGCGAAAATCGCCATGTTTTCAAGGGGAACCCATATTTTTCCTTGGTCCTTTGAACTAGATTTATTTTACACGATCAACATGCCCACTAGAATGCAGCATGTCCAAATTTCACAATGTTCATGCTCGTTTATCGTATTTGGTCCCTTTTGTCTACTTTCTAGGTCCTTTGTGCTTATAATTCAGGTTAGAACGTTTTGCACATGAAAAGGCGTTCAAAAAGAACTACAAAAGTAGTCATTATGCCGTTGAATAAGTTTTCATGTATTTAATAGGAAATCAATATAGTTTTAAAGGATATATATGTGTGGGAAGAGGCAACCATGCATAGATGTGTCGTTTATTTATTTTGTAACTCTAGAAAAATGGAAAACATGCTTGAAGAACATGTTATCTCTTGTGGTGCCTGGGCATGACCTCAATATGATTCGGTAAAATTTTGAGGAGGTATGGATAATGTCGTGATAGACACTCTTCATAAACTGGACCATCACCTATGGAATTTCATGGTCCGGGAGCGAAAATCGCCATGTTTTCAAGGGGAACACATATTTTTCCTTGGTCCTTTCAACTAGATTTATTTTATACGATCAACATGCCCACTAGAATGCAGCCTGTCCAAATTTCACAATATTCATGCTCGTTCATCGTATTTGGTCCTTTTTGTGTACTTTCTAGGTCATTTGTGCTTATAATTTAGGTTAGAACGTTCTGTACATGAAAATGCGTTCAAAAAGGACTCGAAAATTCGTAATTGTGTCGTTGGATAAGTTTTCATGTATTTTGTAGGAAACTAATACAATGTTAAAGGATATGTGTGGGAAGAGGCAACCAGAGATGTGCCGTTTATTTATTTTGCATCTCTAGAAAAATGGAAAACATGCTTGAAGAACATGTTATCTCGTGTGGTGCCCGGGCATGACCACAATATGATTCGGTAAAAAATTGAGGAGGTATGGATAATGTCGTGATAGACACTCTTCATAAACCGGATCATCACCTATGGAGTTTCATGGTTCCAGGAGCGAAAATCGCCATGTTTTCAAGGGGAACCCATATTTTCTTGGTCCTTTCAACTTGATTTATTTTCTACGATCAACATACCCACTATAATGCACCATGTCCAAATTTCACAATTTTCAGGCTCGTTTATCGTATTTAGTCCTTTTTTGTGTATTTTCTAGGCCTTTTATGTTTTTAATACATCTTTAATGGAAAACGTTTTCTTACAACAAACCGTTTGCACGAGAGAGAGAGAGAAGACTTGAATTTTTTCCAACGTGGGATCACCAATTTTCTCTTTTATCGCACACGGGTATTTGATGCGCTTCGTCTGCGTTGCGTGTTCCCCCTGTAAGGTTCGAGTTTCACCGCCAAATTTTCAGTAGGCGCGCGATTTCAGTAGTTATTCCTCCCACCCCATATCAACCCATAACATTTCCCCCCTATCCCCACCGCCCCCCTCCCCCCACGCTCTAACTGCAGCCCAAACCGCCGCCACCGCCGCCGCAACCAAATCTACGTTCTGCACCAGTCTCGGTCGTTGATCTAGTGAGGTAACCTCCGATCTCCATCTTCGCCCTGGCCCGATAGCTCAGATGGAGCATGCGAACCACCCTCACGCCTCCACATCCGCACCCCCTATCGCTGAGCATCCCCGCGTAAGCCCAACCGCATATCACGCGGAGGCCGAGGAGCTGGTCATGGCGGTCGATGACGCGGTGAACGCTATGCGTGCCGACCCGGAGGAACACCTCGCCACCGACGCCGCCAACATGGTGCGGGCTCTGGCCTTGATGAAATCCCCAAGCAACTACCCCCCCGGGACCTACCAAGTATGAACTGTCCAGTTCATTTTTACGAATACCAGTATAGCAATGTTTAAGCGTGTCAATTTCAGTTTCAAACGTACACGTTTAGATTGCCATGTTAAGTTTTCGTTGTTCATTTTAGTTATGCGCAGTGTGTTGTTCAAGTATGAACTGTCCAGTTCAATTTTACCAATACCAGTTACAAACTTACAATGCCTATGCTAGTTTGCTGTTAAGCCTACTGTAGTGAACAGTTATATCCATTATTTACGCTATCCATTTGGTACCGTGCTACTCTTCGCAAAGAAGATATCATTGGAGATGATGTCCTTCAATTACCATTATATATTTTTGGTGCATGTTAACCCTGTTGTAGTTGACATGCCTTTCCTTGTACCTACGCAGTTCCATAATGCACGACGATGTTGTTTACCGTCGAGGTTAGTCACATCCCAATATCTTATAGTACTTTACATCATTTGTTCAGTTGCAGTTTAGCTTCTAACATTTACTTGTTGCTTGTAGGTACATATGTTAGCGGTACTGATCCACGCTGTGACCAGCAGGAACACCTAGCCACCGATTTTGTGTGGGCTCTGGCCGAGTTGAAGTACCCCAGCAACTACCCCTCGGGATTTAGCAAGTATGAACTAGCTCGTGATGTTTAAATGTGTAAATTTCTGTTTCACTAGTACAAGTTTTAATGACTATGTAAGGTTGTCTGAACTCTGAAGTTAACACATCCAGTTTAATTTCACCAATACCTGTCCCTTTGTTACCGCGCTACTCCTTGCCATGAAAATATCACCGGAGATATTGTCGTTTAGTTAACATTTGCTATTTTTGGTGGATGTTAACCCTGTTGTATTTAACACGCCTTTCTATGTGCCTATGTAGGGCTACGATGCGCGATGCTGTTGTTTACCATCTAGGTTAGTCACCTCCCATTTTCTTATAATACTTTACATCATCTGTGCAATTGTAACTTGTGTTCTAACATTGATTTGTTGCTTGTAGGTACATATATCAGCGGTACTGATTCACGCTTCGACCCCCTTTGCATATGGGGCAATGAGATAACCATGAACAAGAATCAAGTGAGGAAACTAAGAAAAATTGTTAGGCAGAAGAGACATCTGATTGGAATTAAACTCTTTATTTATACTTTATCCAAGACATCAGTGAGCTTTAGGATGGTAAGTAATCTGTTGCCTTCTTTTCCAGCCCAGAACAAGTTACTCTATTAGACATGAATACCTGAAAGTTGTCTCTTTTCAGTGGTTTCCAAAGGAATTTACTCAAGATTACCTAGCAAACTACCTGACCGATGTGGAGGCAACGAAGGTTATAGTATATAATTCATGCTACCATGATAACGGTCTAGAAGTCTTCCTAAAGGCGGTGAAGGATGGAAGGGCGATCATCACAAGGGGTTGGACAAACGTTGTGCGCACCTTTGGCATGGAGGAGGGCACATTATGGGTATTCCGCTTCTTCAACACCATCGACAGCCAAAAGCATTTACAATTCTCCCTTCACCTTTACCGCCTCTAGTACTATATATTGTGGTTCATCATATTTAATCTTCTACCGCCTCTATGAATGTTATCCATTATGCTAGCAAAACTCTAGACAGTGCCCAACGAAATTATGCCACCATTGAAAAAGAATTTTTAGCAGTTGTGTTTGCTTGTGATAAATTTAGATCCTATATTGTTGATTCCAAAGTTATTGTTCACACCGATCATGCTGCCATAAAATACCTTATGGAAAAGAAAGATGCTAAACCTAGACTCATTAGGTGGGTTCTCTTGCTTCAAGAATTTGACTTACACATCGTTGATAGGAAGGGAGCTGAGAACCCAGTAGCTGATAACTTGTCTAGGTTAGAAAATATTATTGATGACCCACTAGCTATTGATGATAGTTTCCCTGACGAACAGTTAGCTGCAATAAATGTCTCTCAAAACACGCCTTGGTATGCTGATTATGCTAACTACATTGTCGCTAAGTATATACCACCTAGCTTCACATACCAACAAAACAGAAAAAAATTCTATGACTTGATACATTACTTTTGGGATGACCCACATATTTATAAAGAAGGAGTAGATGGTATTATTAGACGTTGTGTACCTGAGCATGAACAGGAACAAATCCTACGGAAATGTCATTCCGAAGCTTATGGAGGATATCATGCGGGAGATAGAACTGCTCACAAGGTATTGCAATCTAGTTTTTATTGGCCTACTCTCTTCAAGGATGCCCGTAAGTTTGTCTTGTCTTGTGATGAATGTCAAAGAATTGGTAATATTGGTAAGTATCAGGAAATGCCTATGAATTATTCACTTGTTGTTGAACCATTTGACGTTTGGGGTTTTGATTATATGGGGCCTTTTCCTTCCTCTAACGGGTACACTCATATTTTGGTTGCTGTTGATTATGTCACTAAGTGGGTAGAAGTTATTCCAACTTGTAGTGTTGATCACCACACCTCAATTAAAATTCTTAAAGAGGTTATCTTCCCGAGGTTTGGAGTCCCTAGGTATTTAATGACTGATGGTGGTTCACACTTTATTCATGGTGCTTTCCGTAAGATGCTTGCCAAGTATGATGATAACCATAGGATTGCATCACCCTATCATGATCAATCTAGTGGTCAAGTAGAACTTAGCAATAGAGAAATAAAATTAATATTACAAAAAACTGTCAATAGGTCTCGTATGAATTGGTCTAAGAAATTAGATGATGCACTTTGGGCCTATAGAACAGCTTATAAAAATCCTATGGGTATGTCTCCATACAAAATGGTATATGGGAAAGCTTGTCATTTGCCTCTAGAATTAGAACATAAGGCATTTTGGGCAATTAAAGAATTTAATTATGATTTCAATCTTGCCGGTGAGAAGAGGCTATTTGATATTAGCTCACTAGATGAATGGAGAACCCAAGCCTATGAAAATGCCAAGCTATTCAAAGAAAAAGTAAAAAGATGGCATGACGAAAGAATCCAAAAGCGTGAATTCAAAATAGGAGATTATGTTCTTTTGTTCAAATCTCATTTAAGATTTTTTGCAGGAAAGCTTCTCTACAAATGGGAAGGACCATATATTATCGAAGAGGTTTATTGATCTGGAGCTATCAAGATTAATAACGCCAAAGGTACTAACCCAAAGGTGGTCAATGGACAAAGAATTAAGCACTATATCTCAGGTACGCCTATTAACGTTGAAAGCAATGTTATCCAAACCATGACACCGGAGGAACACATAAAATAAACCTTTCGGAACACTCCAGAATTCTGAAAACAATAGGAGGCACGTGATACGGTAAGTACCGACTCCGAAAAATCCGCAAAAATATTTTTTGCCAGTTTTGGAATGTTAGAAAATTTTGGAAATAAAAAATAAACCAGAAGGTGATCGAGGTGAGCACGATACACCAGGGCGCGCCAGGCACCCTTGGGTGCACCCTGGTGGGTTGTGCCCACCTCGGATGCCTTCCCGACTCCGTTTTCCTTCCATATGCTTGTTTCCCAAGAATAAAAATTCTCTATATATACCCCCGACTGTTTTGACGACCGCATCGCAGAAAAATCCTCTGTTCTTGTTTCTTGCTGTTTTCTTGTCAGATCTAGATCTCCATGACTCCACCAAGTTCCCCCAAGGACAAGTTCTTCGAGAAGGTCATCAACCCGTATTTGCCGGAGGTGATGAAGCACCCTCAAGCCATTGAGATGCGTGAGGGGGTGCTCCACATCCACGATGTTCAAGGACCCAAGAAGACCGGAAGCGTGGAGGCTAGGCTCGAGGCGATGGAACAAGAAATCTTTAAGTGCCAGAAGATGGTGGAGCGCGGACTTAGTGCCAATCACTCCATGATTACGGAATTCACCCGTGATCAGATGGTGGATGGCCGGTCTGTAAAGGACATTATCTCCACCCACAATGAGCAAATTAATTTTCTGTAGAGCCAAGTTTATGATCTTCAAAACCAAGTCTTCGAATACGAAGCGAGATTTAAAGGTATGAGTTTAGCTGTCAGTTGCAGGACTCAGGGGACTCTTGCGTCAACCATTGATGGGGAGCCCTTGCCCTGGAAGCTGGAGGACAAGCCTACTACATCATCACCACCACCTTCTTCTTCACCACCACCAAAGGAGCCTTGAGGACACGGGTATGGGTACTCCCCTTAGCTTGAGACAAGCTTGGGGGAGGTGCCCCGGTATCGTATCACCACCACTTTTATTCACCTTTACCTATTTTGTTCCATCTTTAGTTTCCCTTTGCTTTAGTTGAATAAAAGTTTAGCACGATCTATTTTCGTGTGTTAGTTTCGCGGCCTATCTATCTATGTAATCGAGTGAGAGTTATATAATAAAGTTTAGTTTGAGTTTTTGCCTCTTTACTTTCTTGTTGCAATCAAAATAAAGGAAATGAAAATAAATGAAAATAATCATATGCTAATCTTATGGTGAGTAATGACATCACATAAGGAAAAGTATAAGTAGTAAAATTTATTGGAGATTGACAAACATAGCATTGGTCAATGATGCAATTCATGAAAGAATTAATAAGGGAAGAGAAGATTCACATGCAAATATACCATCTAGGACATCTTTTATGATTGTGAGCCCCCATCAAATATTATATATCAAAATTGTTGACGTTGGACAAGGAAGACAACGTAATGATTTATGCTTGTTCATATCCACATAGAAGTTATATTGTCATAGATCCTTCAACATGTGGTGCTTGCTCAATATCTTTGCTAGCCAAAATTCCGCACTAAGTAGAGATACCACATGTGCATCCAAAAACCCAAACCCAAATTCATTCGTTGAGTGTCCACCATACCTACCTATGGATCGAGAAAGATCCTTCAAGTAAGTTGTCATCGGTGCAATAAGGCAATAAAAATTGCTTCTAAAAGTGTTTTGATCAATTAGTGTAAGAGAAAATTGAGCGCTATACGAACTTATGATGGTAAAGTAATAAAAGCGACGGACTGCATAATATAGGTTGCTATCAAAGGGGGCAATATAGCGTGACGTTCTTTTACATTAAGGGATTGGGCATACAAACCAATAAGCGCATGACAACCTCTACTTCCCTTTGCGAAGGGCCTATCTTTTACTTTCACGTATTTACTTTTATGCAAGAGTCAAAGTATTCTTCCCTATTCCTTTTTACTTTTTCTTTTTGCAAGCATCATGTGGTGAGGAAAGATCTAGGCACATATATCCAGTTGGATATGAATGGGCATGAGTTATTATTGTTGACATCACCCTTGAGGTGAATATGTTGGGAGGCGAAACTATAAGCCCCTATCTTCCTATGTGTCCGGTTGAAACTTCTTGTTCATGGGTATGCCGTGAGTGTTAGCAATCATAAAAGACTAAATGATGGTTGAGTATGTGGACTTGCCAAAAGGCTCCTACATGAGACTCTTCATGAAAATATGATGAATTGTAGTTGCAAAGTTGACTGAGAACATAGTTTGTTGGTTTTCAATAAGGTTTATGCTTCATACTTCTATGTTGTGATGAATTGTTACTTGTGCATAAGAAGTTATATGATGAAATTATGTTGAATAAATTCTATTATAGAGTTTGTTGCTGTTATATTAATAAGCATGATGCTTCTATGTCCGTATTTTGTTTTTATCGACACATCTCTTTCAAACCATGTGGACATACTTTTCAATATCGGCTTTCGCTTGAGGACAAGCGAGGTCTAAGCTTGGGGGAGTTGATACGTCCATTTTGCATCATGATTTCCTACTGTTATTTACTATGTTTTGTTGAATAATAATGCTTTAGGGAGTGATTCTAATGCCTTTTCTCTCATAATATGCAAGGTTTACACAAAGAGGGAGAATACCGGCAGCTGGAATTCTAGACCTAAGAAAAGCCCATCAGAGATACCTATTCTGCACAACTCCAATGAAGATGAAACTTTACGGAGATTAGTTTTGTATTTAATAAAAAATACTGGAGCAGAAAACTACCGGAGGGGGGTAGCCAGGTCGGCACAACCCACCATGGCGCGCCAGACCCCCCTGGGCGCGCCCTGGTGTATCGTGTCCACCTCGGCCCTCCTCCGGAACCCATCTTCTGGTATATAGTCACATTTGACCTAGAAAAAATCAGAGGAGGACTTTCGGGACGAAGCGCCGCCGCCTCGAGGCGGAACTTTGGCAGGAGCACTTTTGCCCTCCGGCGGAGCTATTCCGCCGGGGGAACTTCCCTCCCGGAGGGGGAAATCGAAGCCATCGTCATCACCAACACCCCTCTCATCTTTGGGAGGCCAATCTTCATCAACATCTTCAACAGCACCATCTCCTCTCAAACTCTAGTTCATCTCTTGTGTTCAATCTTTTAACGGAACCGCAGATTGGTACCTGTGGGTGACTAATAGTGTTGATTACCTTGCGTAGTTGATTACTATATGGTTTATTTGGTGGAATATTATATGTTCAGATCGATTATTCTACTCAATACCCCTCCGATCTTGAGCATGATTATTATTTTTGAGTAGTTACTTTTGTTCTTGAGGTCACGGGAGAAGTCACGTTATAAGTAATCTTGTGAATTTGATGTGTTCGATATTTTGATGATATGTATGTTTTGATTCCCTTAGTGGTGTCATGTGAACATCGACTACATGACACTTCACTATTCATGGGCCTAAGGGAATGCATTGTGGAGTAGTTATTAGATGATGGGTTGCTAGGGTGACATAAGCTTAAACCCTAGTTTATGCGCTACTTTGTAAGGGGCTGATTTGGATCCAAACGTTTAATGCTATGGTTAGATTTTATCTTAATACTTTTCTCGTAGTTGCGGATGCTTGCGAGGGGGTTAATCATAAGTGGGAGGTGTTCAAGTAAGAACAGCACCCAAGCACCGGTCCACCCACATATGAAATTATCAAAGTAGTGAACACGAATCAAACCAACATGATAAAAGTGACTAGACGAAATTCCCGTGTACCCTCAAGAACACTTTGCCTATTACTAGAGATTGTTTTGGCCTGTCCTTTGCCTCAAAAGGATTGGGCTACCTTGCTGCACTTTTTTTACCATTACCGTTACTTGCTTGTTACCAATTATCTTGCTATCAAACTATCTGTTACCTACAATTTCAGTGCTTGCAGAAATTACCTTGCTAAAAACTGCTTGTCATTTCCTTCTGCTCCTCGTTGGGTTTGACACTCTTACCTATCGAAAGGACTACGATTGATCCACTATACTTGTGGGTCATCAATTTACAATCATTGTTTCTGTAAAACTTGATGATGATTGTCACTCCTATTTTGCATAAGGCCTTTGGGCCGAAATTTCTAAGATTTCTGTACCGAAAGCTTGCACTAAAATTACGCTGCACCTAAAAGAGCCTGACCATACGATAAATGCTAACTTCCCCGACGACATCCTCCGTCCAAAATTTGTTGAAAGTAAGTGTTCTTTCTAGTATCTGAATGTTGACTTGCGTAGCAATATCAAAGTAACCATGTAGTATTTCAGCAACCAATTGGGATTTCATTTTCTTAATCTGTTAAAACTGTTCCTACCTAGTAACTTGTAATTACCAATGCACTATTCTTCTGCCCTGATCTAGCTACATAATCACTATCCTCCCACTACTCTACTCTTAATAGAAAGAGCCACCGGCGGCCATTCTCCGGAGGTGGAGCTCGAGGTTGCCAACAAGCGGAGGCGGGTTGAGCCAGAAAAACAAGCGCCTCCGATAGGCCTAGACTTCATCAGCAGCCTCCCCGACGATATGTTGAGACTCACCATCTTCCTCCTCCCTATCGAAGATGGCGTGCGCACAACCGTCCTCTCCCGGCGGTGGCACCCCCTATGGGGCTGTGCCCTTCTCGGCCTTATCAGCGAGCACAAGCTCTGCACTGGCTATCGCAGATGCTTGGATGCATTATCCCAGATCCTCGGCAGACACTGTGGCTGAAAGTGCATTATATCGACTAGAGGGGGGTGAATAGGCGATTTTTACAAATTCGTCACTTAGGTATTTCAACTTGAAGAATTTGAAAAGTCATGAAATACTAGCAGCGGAATAAGTACTCAAGTGCAAGCATGGTGAGGGAGTCCTGGATTAAGGGGTCCTCGGGAGGCCGACTTGTTTCTTATGGGCTGGACTATATGGGCCGTTTGCCGAGCACTGGACTGATTGAAGACCCTGTCTCCAGGAAGGAGGCTTCGAGAGTCGTGGTGTGTCCTCCATGTTTAAAGTAGTAAATAGGCATGTTTATCCCTTCGACGTGTAACCGACCATGTCTAAACCCTAGGTACCCTCGGCGTCTATATAAGCCGGAGGGTTTTAGGTTGTAGGCCAAGAGAACTCATCTAGAGTTTTAGTCATACGATCTCGTGGTAGATCAACTCTGTAACCCTTATACCATCAATATAATCAAGCAGGACATAGGGTATTACCTCCATAGGAGGGCCCGAACCTAGGTAAAACGCTGTCCCCTTCGTCTCCTGTTACCCTCGATTCTAGTCTCACAGCTCGGGACCCCCTACCCGAGATCCGCCGGTTTTGACACCGACATTGGTGCTTTCATTGAGAGTTCCGCTGTGATCGCCAAAGGAATCGATGGCTCGTCTTGTCATCAACGAAGAGGTCCGCAACACGGGCACTTTCGTCCCCGGACAGATCTTCGCTTTCGGGAGCATTGTGCTGCACGCCGACTCGACCGGCCATCTAGGCCGTGTCGGAAGTTTTGCCCCTAATCAAGAGGTCAGATTCGGGAACTTAGAGTTCTCCATAGACTCTCGGGGCGATCTATCACTAACCGGGCTCGCAGTCTCGCCTGTCACGCCCGAGGACTCTGAGGCTTTAACCCCGGGTCCATCTTTCGGCCCCGCCCACGGGATCTACCCCGGCGAGGACCCGACTCTCAGTCAGGACCTGGTCATAGTGCCAGACGTCCGGACATCTGTTCTTGCCGAACACACTCCCCGCGCGGATGCATCGGAGGTTCACTCCAGAAGCTCTGGGCAGGCTGACCCGATCGAGCTCTCGATACTCAATGAGGCTCTACATCGGATCTCGTTGATGAAGATTACCGACGACCCAACCCCGATCTGTTCTCAGACCGAGCTCCAGACGGGTCAAGACGAATTTTTCGTCCCACCCACCACCCACTTGGTAGCCACTATCGAGGATTTAACCGACATGTTGGACTATGCTTCTGAGGAAGCCGGTTACATGGATGAGGAGGATCGCGCACTCACCCCTGTTAAGACCGGGCAGTGGACTGCCACCTCCACATATGACGTCTACATGGTGGACACTCCGAAAAACGATGGTGACAAATCGGAGGAAGCGCCGTCAAGACGCCGAAAGCCGCATAAACGGTCAAAAGGAAAAAAGGGACGATAAGTTATCGATGGCACCGGGGACGGAGACACCCCGGAGGACCTCGGCGATCCTGAAAGCCCCGAGTGCCCGTTAGAGGGTCAGGAGAGGCCGGAATACCGATGCAACCCCGACGATCTAGATGATCCCGAGGACGACGATTACCTCCGCTCTATCGAGGGGGAGGACAATGCGCAAGCCGATGACTTCGCCATCCCCGATAACACTTCAGATCAGGAACTATTCAGGCAACAGCTTATAGCCACGGCCCGCAGCCTGAAAGCAAAAGAACGACAGCTTAAGGCCGAACAAGACAACCTCAACGGTCGATGGACGAGAGTCCTCTCAGCTGAGGAGGGATACGGTACTGGTCTATCGGACCAGCCTAAGAGTTATCCACGCAGAAGGCTGCTGCCACAATTCGATGACGAGCTCTCTGATACGCCGTCCCCTAAACATACCCCATATGACAAGCCAGATCACCCTCCTCGAGGACGAGACAGGACGGCTGACAACACCGGCTATAGGCCGACGATACCCCGTAGACGGGGAAAGGAGCCACTAGAGCCCGATGACAGGTTCGACCTGCGACACGACCTGGACGACAGAGCAGGTCATACACGATCCATTTACGGATCCAGAGGATACTCCACCGATAGACGGGAAGGGTACCGGCCTTGGTTCGACCGCAACAATGAAGGTCGGGAACGAAACCGAGCTAGGACAGACGCCGATCACCGGCGCGACATAGCTCGGGTTAGAGGCGCTGCCCACCCACTGTGCTTCACGGATGAGGTGATGCGGCATCAGTTCCCGGAAGGGTTTAAACCCGTAAACATAGAGCAATACGATGGGACAACTGACCCAACCGTATGGATCGAGGATTTCCTCCTCCACATCCACATGGTGCGAGGAGATGACCTCCACGCCATCAAGTACCTACCCCTGAAGTTTAAAGGGCACTGGTTAAATAGCCTCCCCGAAAACTCCATTGGGTGTTGGGAGGACCTAGAAGAAGCATTCCGATCTAACTTCCAGGGCACTTATGTGCGGCCGCCGGACTCCTTCGATCTAAGCAACGTCGTCCAGAAGCTAGGAGAGTCTGCGCGGCTATTCTGGAATCGTTTCTTGACCAAGAAAAACCAGATCGTGGACTGCCCGGACGCCGAAGCAATAGCCTCTTTTAGGCACAATATTCGGGATGAATGGCTGGCTCGTCAGCTCGTCCAAGACAAACCGAGGACAATGTCCGCCCTCACATAACTCATGACCCGCTTCTGCGTGGGCGAGGACAACTGGCTAGCAAGACGTAGCCATAACCCCGAAGACCCCAGAACCTCTGAAGTTCGGGATGGAAACGGGAAACAGAAGCGCAACAAGAACAAGCGCCGGCACAATAACAGTGATGCCGATGACACGGCTGTTAACGCCGACTTCCGCAACTCCCGGCCTGGACAGCGGAAGAAGCCTCCTAAAGGCAAACACGACGGACCCACCCGCTGGACAAGATCCTAGAGAGGCCTTGCCAGATCCACAGCACTCAAGAGAAGCCCGCCAATCACACCAAGCGTAACTGTTGGGTCTTCAAACAGGCCGGCAAGTTCGCATTCGAGGACCATGGCAAGAGCCCACGCAGCGAAGACGAGGATGAACCCCGCGGTCCGATCAGTGGCGGACAAAAGAAATTCCCCCCAGAGGTAAAAACAGTAAATATGATATACGCCACCCATATACCCAAAAAGGAGAGGAAGCGCGCCCTCCGAGATGTCTACGCCATAGAGCCTGTAGCCCCGAAGTATAACCCATGGTCGGCATACCCGATCACCTTCGATCGACGTGACCACCCGACCAGTATTCGTCATGGGGGTTCGGCCGCCCTAGTCCTAGACCCGATCATAGACGGGTATCACCTCACTAAAGTCCTAATGGACGGAGGAAGTAGCCTGAATCTGATTTACTCAGATACGGTGAAAAAGATGGGCATAGATCCGTCAAGGATCTAGCCTAGCAACACTACCTTTAAAGGAGTAATCCCAGGCGTCGAAGCCCGGTGCACGGGCTCTGTAAGCCTGGAAGTAGTGTTCGGCTCGCCCGATAACTTTCGAAGCGAGGACTTGATCTTCGACATCGTACCTTTCCGCAGCGGCTATCACGCCCTGCTCGGCCACACAGCATTCGCTCGCTTTAACGCCGTCCCGCACTACGCATACCTCAACCTCAAGATGCCCGGCCCCAAGGGGGTCATTACTGTCAATGGCAACACAGAGCGCTCCCTCCGAACTGAGGAACATGCGTTGGCCCTGGCGGCCGAATTCCATTACACTGATGATCAGCAAGCGCCGACAACTGCCGTAAAGGCACCCAAGGCTGGGAAGCGAGCTCGGTCTCAACCTGAAGTACCAGAACCTTCTTCTCCCCATAAATAGGGACTCACCCCCATCGCACGGCCCTAGAACCGGCAAAGTACATGCCGAGGAGGCACAACTTCGCGCTCAAAATTCCATGGGCAGCGGTGGGGAAAAATTATTAAAGGGCAAGTGTTCGGCTGGACCGAGCTATCACCATCAACATGTCTTCGGACACACTACAGGTACCATAAAGTACCTGCTAAGGCGTAAAGCTCATTCACACTTCAGCGACTTCTCAAGACCTTTTTCCAAGGTCCGTTCGCCAAACAGCAAAGCCCATAGAGGTATACAACTCCTTGGGAGACGCAGGAGCGGACGAGCGACAGGGCACATCGAGGACGTCAGGTCACCTATAGCAGACCCTTGGTACAACCTCTCCTGTAAGGCTTATATTTCATTTTTAATACCTGTAAACAGTTGTATCGGCAATTTGAATAATAAGAGTTGTTCAGTACAATACAGATGTATCATGCATGATCACCTCGCTGTTTTCGGCGTACTCTCTATTTCCCCGCTTTTCTTGCGAACCTGTTTGGTATACTTTACGACGCAACCGGATAATAGACCGGGGGCTCGACCTTAAAAAATCGCCCTAAGCACAACTGATTCTGCGCTCGGCGTCTTGGAATTCCGCTTTATATGCATTGTTTCCGAACTATATCTTGGGTCAATAGTTGGGTTGCCCCGCTCCTGTGCTTGCCCCTTTATGTTCCGCTCGTTCGACTAAAAGGGCAAAGGGAGAACCGCTGCGATTGTGCTTCCGGCTAGCCTGGTCAAGCACCTCAGCGGAGAAAGCCGAAAACTGACTGTCATGGTACGCGAGAACCTGTCTGCGAATCCGAGCTTAACTAAATCTCTTCAGAGGTTATTCTGTGTTATACGATGGGTTTGGTATTAGTACAAACCATGTGATATAGGCTTTGGCCATGGTTCATCCGAACATCACAACCCCTGGGGGCTAGTCATCAGCCCCCCGCACTCCTTTCTCGCGCCCCTATGGCTAAGTGAAAGCAATAAAGCATTATGGTCCGATTGCCTTGTCCGCCCCACACTACTGCCTTCGGGTGCCGATAGTTCGGCTAAGGGTCACAGTGCGCTGGTCGAGACACCCCGCGTAGTATCTGCATGGGGGCTGAAGCCGACGGCTCGCTGCTTTCAGTTTTAACGGCCACACAGGAGTTATAAAGGATGCAAAACACGAAAGACATGATAAACCATGCACATTAAATATAAACGCGCTAAAAAGTCTTCGGACATATTATAAAGCGTTACTCATACACGTTTTCTCTCGAACATTGCGCCTCTATTGCCCGAGCACCCTCCATTACGCCAGAGAAGTACAGCTCGGGGCGCCTATGCTCTTTTCCAGTAGGCAGAGGGGCGGTGGCTATCTTCATTGGATCCAGCCCCGGCCTGTGCACCTTGGCCTTCGCAAAGGTCATCCGAGCTCCCTCGATGCAGGAAGATCGCCTTAGCGCGTCGATCCGGGATGAGGCGTCGCTCAGCTTCCGCTCCAGGCCAAAGTAGCTGCCCAGCAATGGCTCATTCGGCCATAGCCGGATGCAGAGATCCTTCATGGCCGGCTCCGCCATCCGGTGTAGCTACATCAGCTGCTTCAGCTGCTCAACAAGGAGAGGAGAGCGCTCAGGGGCTTCAAACTGCGCCCAAAAAAGTCGAGCTTCATCTCCTTCTCCCTGCGAACCATAGAACTAGTTCGCGTCCGCTGTGCTCTTCCGGAGGTCCGAGCAGGCGCCTGAGGAACGCCATACTTGGGTAAGCAACTCAAACTTGCTATCCCCGTAGACACACTGCAATAAATACGGCTTACCATCCATGATAGCCTTCGCCTGGTTGACTTGTTCTTCAAAAGACCGCCAATCCACCTGCTCCTTTTGGAGATTGGTTTTCATGGTGGATAGTTCGGCGGCCTTCTCCTTGCCTTTGCGCTCAAGGTCCTCGCACTTTTGGCCGGCGTCCCTGAGCTCCTGTTGGATTTCGTCCACCCGAACCTCATGCTTGTCGCTGGTGGCTCTCAGGGCGGAGAGTGCGGTAGCCGCTTCTTTGGCCGCCGCCCTCTCAACCGCAGCCTCCTGCTTTGCCTTCTCAAGCTCGGCCTTGAGTTACTCAATTTGTTTCGCCGAGACTACGTAAGCATTAAAACACATCAAAAATACTGCTTCGATACTACGGTGATGAAAAATTTGAATATTCTAGTCTGGCTTACCTTGCGCCTCATCGAATCTCTTATTCAGAGCTTCGAACTCATCTTCGGAGCTCTTGAGCTTCCGATTCAGCTTGTCTAGCTAGGCAGCATTAACGGCCGCCGCCGATGACGAAGCCTGTACAAAACAAAACCATATCAAATTACACGGGTTCATAACTTCCGAACTGTCATAAATAGGATCCTATGTCCGGTCCTCTTAAGGGCTGCTAGACTGTCCCGAACAAATACTATCCTATACATAGTTCGGATAATGATCTATGATTGACCCCCATGTAAGTTTTTTCCAAACTTACCTAGGGCTCGGGGGCTGCCGTGTATATAATCATAACTCAAAGAAATTAATATTTCCAAAGAACAGAGCATTACGAGGCTCACCTGAAAGCCCGTCAGGAGACCGTTGAAGGCCTCCTTCAGTCCACTGTCCACGGACTGAATGCTCCGCAGTACCGCACCCATAAGGGTGCGGTGCTCCTCGGAGAGGGAGGCGCTAGATAGAGCCTCCCCCATAGCCGGCCACCCATGGGTCGGTGGCGCCGGTGGGGATCGGTTGACCCGATCTCCAACCGGGGATTGAACCGGCGCCTCCAGAGGCATGGTGCGCTCCGGAGACAGCCTTGGAGATGACTGGACATCTCCTCGTCCGGTCTCCTCAGTATCCGGGAGGGGCTTCTCCCCCGGGTCTTCGGCGGCCGAGGTGTTAGCCTCGACCATGACGTCATCACCCCCACCTCCAGTGTCCGGCTCCAAAGGCGCCTATTGGGAGGACACCTCCGCGGCATCCTTCGTGGCGCCCGGAGGAGAGGGGTGTGACGCGGTCCCGCTCTCCGCTAGCTCGGCGGGTGGGGTCTCCCCGTCCGAGGCTTGATCCGTGGGGAGGGCTCGTGGTGGGCTGCAAGTTAATGGGCGCTCACATGTTAATAACATTCAAAGCCGAGAACTGATAGTTCAGGGAGTCTTCGGATATTTACCTTCGAGGTGGGGGCTTGACCCTGAGGTTCCTTCGTGGAACCCTCTCGAAGTCCTCGGACTCGGTGTCCGAGTCCGAACTGTAGTCGCACAGAACTACCTGTGTCCGGCGCGCTTTCTTCTGGGTGGGAGGAGGTATATCCTCTGAGGCGTCTGATGACGCCGCCCTCTTTCCTGTGAGGGGGGAATCGCCTCCCCCCTCAACCTCATGCTCCTCCTCTTGATTCGAGGAGGCATGGGTTTCTTCGGACACAGCCCCTGGCTGGTCCCTGTTGCGCAGGCCTGCTCGGCCTGGCTTCTTCTTCTCCTTCTTCTGTGGCGCCTTATAAGGCGCCACGACGAGCATCTCTGACAGCAACTGGGACCTGGGGTCTTCGGGCTGTGGAACCGGGCACTTGATGCCCGTGGCCTTGCTCAACCATTCCTGCGGAAGTGATCGGAAAGTACTTAGATTTCCTTCAGAAAAACGAAGCCGATCTAATGAAGCTATGACATACCTCGGAAGGGGGCTTATCGGTGCGCAGGCCCTCGTCCTCCTTCTTGGCCGGCCACTTCTCCTGCGCCTTGAACAACGCCTTCCACAGCTTCTCCCGTGTGGTGCGGAAGAGTTGACGAATCGTAGGATCATCGTCCGTCCGATAAGTCCACATAGGAGAGCCCCTGCGCTGGCAGGGGAGGATGCGCCACCGAAGCATAATTTGGACCACGTTGGTCAGCTCGATTCCGTCCTTGATCATGGAGGCGATGCCCCTCTGCAGGTCATCCACCTCTGTGTCTGGCCCCCAGTCGAGGCCCTTTCGGACCCATGAGGTCAATCTGGTCGGGGGGGCGGATCTGAATTCGGCAGGAACAGTTCCGCCCTCCTCCCTTGGCTCGATGATGTAAAACCACTCTTTTTGCCAAGTCTTGATGGTATCGATGAATGTGCCGGATGGCCATACGGCACGTGGAAGCTTGCTGATGACCGCCCCGCCGCAGTCTGCGTGTGCGCCTGCGACACACTTCGGCTTAATGTTGAAGATCTTGAGCCACAGTCCGAAGTGTGGTTCGATCCGCAAGAAAGCCTCGCAGACGATGATGAAGGCCGATATATGCATGAAAGAGTTCGGCGGGAGGTCGTGGAAGTCGAGTCCGTAGAAGAACATGAGGCCCCTCACGAAGGGGTGGAGCGGGAAGCTCAGTCCTCGGATGAAATGTGGAATGAAGACCACCCTCTCGCCTGGTTTGGGGGTGGGGATCACCTGGCCCTCCTCCGCGGCGTGGTGGAAGATATTGGCGGGGAGGTAGCCGGCGTCCTTGAGATCCCGGATGTCCTGGTCTGTGACCGTAGAAGCCTCCCACTTGCCGCTGGCCATGGCTGAGCTCGGAGGAGAAAGGGTGGAAAACCTAGATCTGGGCTCTAGAAGCTCAGGAGATTGGGGAAGCAGGGATGCGAATGGGGAGTGCGGTTAAGCCTTGGGGTTTTCTTTCCCTTTTATTGGGCTTGTTGCCGGTTAGCCTCCCTCCACTGCGCCGTGCATCCCTCCGCTTCCCAAGACGTGCGTGCCGTTATACGCGCATGGTTAAACATATCCCGTGTGAAACGGAGCACGATCTGTGGATTGATGAATCGTGCTGATGAAAATGGACTCGAACCGCGAATCGAGCTTTTGTGACTGGTTTAGCGGTCGTGGTGGGCCGTGACTTTTGATCTGACAGGTCATCAGGGAGCACTGTTTACTCCTTGACGTTTGGCCTTCAGGGCCGGGTTATACATGATGTTCGGACGATCAATGATCGGGAAAACAACACGTCGTTGGAGGCCGATCACTATTCGGAGAAAGGAACTCGCCTCGCAAGCCAAAGACTCTGATCATTTGAAGCAGCTGGAGCTTGGACCCTTGGCGTTGGAGGCTAGTTCGAGGGCTACCGAGGGAGTGCTGGATTAAGGGGTCCTCGGGAGGCCGACCTGTTTCTTATGGGCCGGACTATATGGGCCGTTTGCCGAGCACTGGACTGATTGAAGACCCTGTCTCCAGGAAGGAGGCTTCGAGAGTCGTGGTGTGTCCTCCATGTTTAAAGTAGTAAATAGGCATGTTTATCCCTTCGATGTTCAACCGACCATGTGTAAACCCTAGGTACCCTCGGCATCTATATAAGCCGCAGGGTTTTAGGTTGTAGGCCAAGAGAACTCATCTAGAGTTTTAGTCATACGATCTCGTGGTAGATCAACTCTGTAACCCTTATACCATCAATATAATCAAGCAGGACGTAGGGTATTACCTCCATAGGAGGGCCCGAACCTGGCTTAAATGTTGTCCCCTTCGTCTCTTGTTACCCTCGATTCTAGTCTCACAGCTCGGGACCCCCTACCCGAGATCCGCCGGTTTTGACACCGACACATGGTAGAGCAGTAGTATAGTCATCACGATGAAATGAAACATGCACAGAGTATAAGTAGCATGTAAACAGGATAAGCATGTGAAGAACAAGGTGAGTGAAGAATTTGAGATGAGGAAATTGAGAAAGTCTTCAGTCAAATTCTTCAAACAGCAACGATCACATTCAACAACAATTACGTGAAGAATTGAAAGAGTTGAGGAAATAGAACCAGGATCTTGATGAAGACAATGGTTTGATGACCCAGTTCCAACTGATGTGACAGTTGTACGCCTAGTTTGGAGCGGCTTAGTATTTAAACCAAAGGACACACAGTCCCAGGACACACAGTCCTTACCGTATTCTCCTTGAGCTAAGGTCAGATAGACCTCGCCCAACACTCGTGGTAAGTTTTCAGGGGAGACTTGCAAACCCTCACAAACTTGGTCACCCGGCGATCCACAATTTCCTCATGGACGCACTAGACCATGACGCCTAACCGTCTCGAAGATGCGCACTCTTCAAAGGTAACAAGTGTCGGTTCCACACAGGAACAATCTCTTCAGTGATGCTCAATCACTTTGGGTTTTGGTTGTTTGGGTTTTGGGTTTTGGGTTTTTCCTCACTGATGATTTTCTCTCAAAGTCGTCGGTGGATGGGTTGCTCTCAAACGACAAGTGTCAAGTTCCCTCTCGGAAGAGCCAACCAGCTAGTGGTTGAGGGGGGTGGCTATTTATAGCTGTAGGGGAACGCAGCAGAAAACAAAAATTTCTGACCTACGCACCAGCCCAGGACCACTATGGAGACTGCATACAAGGTTTGATCTTTTTCGTTACCGACTCGTAGCGCAGCGGAAGTAGAGTCGATGACGAACGGTCACTCGGACAGCCCTTCGGGAAGACCTTCGAAACTCGGACGGTGACATGGACAGCCCTTCGGGAGGCACTCTTGAACTAAGACCGAAACAACGATCTCTCTACAGAGTTGCATACATACGGTGTCATCTATCCGGCAGGGCTTCGCTATTCAGAACTAGTTCCCACCGGAACCCAGACAGCCTTTCGGCTCTACGAAACTATTACACTGGGAGGGATAGAGAATCCAGAAAACATCACATGGCACTTGTATGTGAGAAAGAGTAAGTCTTTAGGCAGCCCACTCCACCCCTATTTATAGGCCAAGCCCAAGGGTGGCTTCTCCAAGAAGCCAAGGGAGAAAATACATAAGGGGCCTCAAGGTGGCTTCTCCAAGAAGCCACTCAAAAAGCAATTTCACTATTCACGACGACATTTTTCACCGTCCATTCGAACCGAAAATATTAACGTGGGCTTAGAACATTTCCAGTACCCACTAAAATAATTTTCGACGCATTCCGAAACAATTCCGGATAAGTGATTTTCATCTGCGAAAAACAAACAAAGCGGTTCCGGCAGCTCCGGAACATTTCCGATTTTTCTTCTGGAAAATTCCCAGAAGTTTCCAGAATGATTCTGGCACCCTCCAAGAATTATCAGGCGTATGCCGAAACCAATTTGACTTAATGGTGTACTCCGAAACAACTTTTAGGTTTTGTGATTTTCATCTGTGAAAAGCAACTAAAGCGGTTCCGGCAGTCCGGAACATTTCCGGTTTTTGTCTCTGAAAAATCTCAGAAGTTATCGGAACAATTCTGGTACCCTCCAATAATTTCCAGGCATGTGCCGAAACCAATTTGACTTAATGGTACACTCCGAAACAACTTTTCGGTTTTACCGGAACTATTCCAGTGTTCTCTCTCCGGAACTCTTCCGTAGTCTCCGAAACTTTTTCGGTGATTTTCTCTCAGACTCCCTGTCTAGTATTCAGCAGATAGATGACCCTTAAGCGTGTGACCCTATAGGTTCGGTGAAGTATAGACATGACCCGGAACCCCTTCCGATCAATGATCAACATCGGAGCCGTGGACACCCATATTGACCCCTATACCCACACGAATGAATATTCGAGTGAACCTCCAGTTGTCGTGTGCTATTTCTGTTGCTTCGCGATATGTTACAAATACCCGAGGTGAGACATGTTGGCATCCCCGTGGATCAACAACTTGTCCACTATGCCAGTTACCTCGTTACCGGTATTGTTCTCTTTTCTCGTTCCTGTGTTCCGGCATCCCCGTGATCAAATCACAAAGTTTCTGGCCAGACGATGATGGATACCTTAACACCGAGAGGGCCTAGAGATATCTCTCCATCGTCGGAGGAGCAAATCCCAATCTTGAGCTATCAGGTTACTTGACATACTTTCCCATGAACCCGTAAGCCGCCGTAATATCCATCCAGTAACGGATGAAGTTTAACAAACCCCAAAGTTCATGAATCAAGCATGAAGAAACTCGATACTCTCATGGTCTGAGGAATCATGCAAACGTTAACCATCTCTGTGTTATAAACCATTTAACTTGTGCCGAATGTATCTCATAGCATAACATCAATTCGGGTCGATTCAACACAAATGTTCTTCTAACATTGTGCCCTCAAAATTGCCGGCAAAGCCATGCCCATGATCAGGAAAACAGGATCATCATGCAATACTTGAGCCAGTCTTAGAGGCCAGACTAGGAATACATTTTACCATTTATTATTCCACACGTGCATATGAGTCTTCCTCCGAGCCTCGTGGTTATTGCAGACTCGAGAACCATAGCAGTTATAGCATGGAACATAAACCTAATTATGAACAGGGAGATAATCAATAACATTTAATATTGCCTCTAGGGCATATCTCCTACAGACTCCCACTTGCACTAGAGTCAATAATCTAGTCAATGCTAATGCACTTTACACCTGTGGCACACTGGTGTAAAATATGCTTCGCATGTGGTATAGCCTGATGTCCAACGGATCTGACGACTTCAACTCCGTGTGTAACTTTGCATATCCTTGCGTTTTCACGCTTTCACAAAATTCATATTTTGTGTGGACTTGGCTTTGCATATGTGTGAATCATTGGTCGAAACCTGATTCCTCAGACTGAGCTATGGAGCAACTATCTGCAATAGTGTCCCATAGACCAAAGCCATCTTGGAAGCATACTAAGTTCATGAATGAACTATATGATTCAACAACTTCTTTGTCGCTTCTAAAGCGTCAACATACTTAGCCTTTTGTTATAGAATTCGCCACAGTAACTTGTTTGGAACAATTTCCAACTACCGTGCCACCATGTTGTGTATCACACAAAACCCTTAACTTAAATCGAAAATCGCATGGAGCATTGATGAAGACTGTATCGATGTAATTACTTATAACGAGCACTTCATAATCTCTGCTTGCGAGAAAACATGTCATCAGTACTGCTCTACTACTCAATGACATCTTTCACTGTTGTCCTATGATCAATACTTTGATCACTTTGGTATCTATACTCGCAACAACTTTAGAGTATTGGACATATCTGGTTGTTTTTACATACCATGAAATACATGATTAATCCAAACACAAGAGTGTGTGGAATCACCATCATGTATTTTGCTCATCGGTGTTTTGGGACACCGAGTCTTGCAAAAACTATTTCCATGTGACTTCGGCAAGAATCACTCCTTGATGTTTTTCAATGCTAAAAGGTTTTAGCATTTTGTCAATATGTATCTTTGCTCAGCCCCATTATGTAAATCTATCTCAATAGATCATCATGCCTAATATCAAGGCTATTTAGCCCAAGCACTTCATCGAAAAAACTATTTTCAAATGAAGTCCTAATTCGTGTCAAGAAATTTATTTCCAATTAACAATGTGTCAAGCACACAAGGTTTTTTAGAAATATTATTATGCTCCCACTTACTTTCTTAAATCACAAGCATCTTCGTTACCCATTGATGAAGTCAAAACCTTTTGACCATTTCATCAAAACACGAAGATTCCAACTCCATTTTGCTCTCTTCTGTCCATTGCTGGAACTCTGAAGTTTGCATACTCACTAGCATCCTCTGGACTGACAAAATACCTTGGACTGTAAAACATGCAAGTCCTTGGTTACATTTCCATCAGATGGAAATCCTTTCGTCATCCATGTTTCATATCTCATGATTGAAATATGTATTAATTGCTAGTTCAACCCGAACCGACTTTAAGCATCGCTACGGTGAAACAACCTCATCGTAGTCAACTCCTTGAACTTGTTATTTCAACAAGTCGAGCTTTATGGATAATTTTTTTTTATCCGTATCATTTTTTAGTTCCATAAATATTCGTTAGACTCTAAGCCTTCCAAAAGGTGTATCAAGATTTTAATCTTGAAACATTTATATCGAAACTATCTCGGATTGTATTGGCATTTAGCCAATCCCGGAGTCAGGGCCCATCACCGCTTCCATGTGTATCGTAGGTATACTGTTGTCCAACAACAATATCTCATTTGCGCACCTGAGAGGTTTGCACGAGCCTTGCCTACGTGGTTCAGCTGCAAGTTCGACCGAAGTCCATACATTTTATTGTAGAGACTTCCGTATCAGGCGCAGTAGGAAACTCCGAAATCACTTCCAAGGTTCCTTTCCTTTGATCTGATGACGAAGATACTGGTTATCTCGTCGAGTTGCACTCTCCTCCCACTCACCTTTTGTAAGAACTATTCTCTTTAAAAGCATACCGTTTTGTGGCAAAATCCTTTGCCTCGGTATAGTGGTGGGGGAATACCCAATGACTTGGGATAACCTACAAAGTAGCACTTGTCTGATTTGGAATAGGTTTGTAACCTTTTACACAAGCCCCATATTCCAAATGTTAAGAAAAGATATAACATGGTTGGGCATACCATACCATGGCGTCATTTCAACAGACCCGATGGAGCTCTTTTCAGTGTAAAAGCCGCAGTCTCTAAAGCATCACCTTAAAAGGGATAATGGCAAATTTATTTATGTCATCTTTGATCTTACCATGTCATAAATGGTTCGATTACATCTTCACGAACTTTCCACTTGCAGTGGTGTTCCGGGAGGTGCAAGTTATGAAACTCTTTTCACAACTCATCAGACATTCGCTAAACTTGTAACTCAAATATTCTTTTCCGCAATCAAATTGCAGAAACATAATTTTCTTGTTACAATAACTTCTATTTCATTTTTGAAAACCTTTCGAATGATTTCAAAAGATCCAGACTTACGTCTCATCAAGTAAATATCCATATATCTACTTGAGTCATTTTTGAAGGTAGACAAATCCACTGTTTGCAACAACATTTATTGGACTACACACATCATAATGTATGATCACCAATATGTTCTTTGCTCGTTCCTTATGGCCTTTGAACGGTATTTCAGTCACTTCACTTTTCAGAGGAAAGTTGCAAGTGTCAGATGATTCAAAATCAAACGACTTCAAAATCCATCATAATGGAATTTTCCATGCGGGTTTCTCCAATGTGACCAAATGCAGTGCCACACTTGTGTGGTATTCTTTTAGTCTTACGAAATTTAGCTTCAGTGTTATGGATGTATCATATTTCCATCAATATTCATAACATACATCCCATCTAGGATGGAAGCATGGCCCTTCATGTTATTCATAATACTGAACAACAATTGTTCTTTTATGAACAACCCTTTTGCAACAAACATTGTGCACTGGGTTAGAGTGTATGAAACTCTAAAATGAATTATGAAAGTAAACACAGAGGTAATATATTAATATCATTTTTCATAACATACATCTCATTCATAATGAAAGTACGGCCCTTATGTTTATTCATAACACCGAACATCAAAACTTCTTTTATGAACAACCTTCTTGCAAGATACCTTATGCAAAGGGCTAGAGTGTGTAAAGCTCTAAAATGAATTATGAAAGAAAACACATAGGTAATACACCGATGGATGGTATAGTAACTTTTACTATGTTTCGCAGCGTGTATCAAGACCTCATTCCTGGCTAGTCTTTCAGGCCATAGTAGTTCTTGCATCGAGTCGTAACAGAATGCAGTCGAGCGGGTATCTTTGTGATCAACTCACAATACCCAAAAATTAGTGATTAACATGTTTAACCATAATTCCCAAGAACTATATTTTTGACCAGCCTTCTATACATCAAAAACTTGTATGACATTCATACATGAGCTGGATATTCCATTCTTCTTTCTTTCTGCCTTTATTCTTCTAACAGTTTAACTTTTAGTATTTCTCCTACTCTCAGAAGAAGCACCCAACTTAAGAGTGGCGTTTAGCCCCAGACTTCCTAGGCGTGAAAGTTTTACTAACACCCTTTGGACACTTCCTTTCTCTTTAAGTTGTTGTTTTATTCACCTTCATTTACATGACAAGCGTTCTCCTGGATCCCTCTCTTATCAGTCCAATGTATAGTAAACACTTTACTAATGTTTTGCAAACAAACATTGCTTTGGACATCTCATATCTTTTAGCCTTTGTCTATCTCTGAATATGATTTTCAGATTCCATGAATATCACATAACTATCCAAACTTTTGAAGTTCGGGTCTCATGGAAGCAAACATATTTCACTTGACCGTAACGGAATTTTAGCTTTTGGATCGAAGGACGAGAGTCATATCATCCATAGCATTAGCGGGAGAATACCGAAAGTATGCGATAGGACAAAGTCCTTCTTGGCACTCTTGAGGACAATCCTCATATTACGTTACCAACCGTAAAGTTTTAACCAGATATTTAACAGCTATTCAATTTTAACAGGGAAGGTGGAAACGCAAGCCATTCTTCTACAACTATTATGCAAATCACACTTAGACAGTGTTCAAAATTAATTGCACTAAGAATTAAACAAGTTAATTCTGCAGTGCGCTCCCACTCAAATCAATATCTCTCATAATTGATTGTGAGTGATTCAAGATCCGCATTTCAATTCGACGCCATTGACGGGTTCATCACTGATGACGTGAACTTCAATCGGTAGGCCAACTTGCCAATCACGTCTCTATGTGACTCTTATCCATCTTTCGATGTGTGTGTTCCGAGCTCAGGACTGTCCTGCCTGAACGTCAAGACAACCAAGTGATCACGCAGTGAGGTCTGACCTCACCCGCCTCACACTTCTCTAATCGTTCGTACTCATGTGTACATATCGTACCCCGAAAAGATAGGTGCCGTGACGGTGCTACACTTGGGAGAACACTAACTACTTGATATTTTTGTAAGAGATCACCCTAATAAAAGCGACTATCGCGCAATCAAAAGGGTGCATCATAAGGGATAAACATCTCAGGCAATTCATAATTAGCATGACATGGTATAGCCCCTTCTCACGGAGAAGTTAGGTATTTCTTCGTCTTCGGCATTCGCATTGGTGTTCACCTTTGCAAAGATTGCCACCACCTTCTCGATGCACCAGATAATATGCTATCTCTATAGCTAATAAAATATGTGCATTACATAAGTTTGACATGTAGGTCATTAACGTGGAATCATATGGCTCCAGCCATCATGCCGAATCATGACACGCAGGTCATGTTAATCAATTTACATCATATAGTCATCTCATACATAATCAAATTATTATGAGCACTGCTATACCACATCATATGCACATGCAAACCCTCCTGCAAAACCAAGTTAGACGTCTCTAATCGGTTCATGCAAAAACTTGTTTTACGTGGCTTCTAAGGTATCGAAACAAACCGAAGCTACCAACGTCCATCATCAAGTATGATAATTCAAGTTGCTAGATTAACTTGCGGGGTGTATGAAACACGAGATAATAAAATCTCGAGCCCCATACTAAACTTCGTCATACGCATGACCCCCGTGCAGATCATATCTGCATTGCCCTTTCATCTGCGAAATTTCATCTTTCTTTTTAACTACGGTGGAATTCAATGAACTGTTAGCACTTCCTTGATCAATCAGGATCGCGGATTGCCAGAACATTGAAACTCCACCATACTGTTATCAAGATCAGAAATATGCAAATTCCAGGGAAGCAACAAGAACATCGGGTAACAGATTTCATCTGCTACCCGCACAAATAATTTTCAGTAATAGAACTCATCTACTACCTAATTATATTGTGCAACACCCATACATCTCTATGTATTCTAGATCGCAACCTGCATCTACGCATAGCACGGCTCTTGATGCCACTGTAGGGGAACGCAGCAGAAAACAAAAATTTCCGACCTACGCACCAGCCCAGGACCACTATGGAGACTGCATACAAGGTTTAATCTTTTTCGTTACCAACTCGTAGCTCAGGGGAAGTAGAGTCGATGACGAACGGCGGTGCAGATCCCCGCAGCTAGGATTTACAACCTCCCAACCACGAGGATGTATACCCTCATCTGCCCCTCGGACAGCCCTCCGGGAGGCGGTTGGACGGTCCCCCGGACGGTGTCGCGGACAGCCCTTCGGGAGGACCTTCGAAACTCGAACGGTCACTCGGACAGCCCTTCGGGAGGACCTTCGAAACTCGGACGGTCACACGGACAGCCCTTCAGGAGGCACTCTTGAACTAAGACCGAAACAACGATCTCTCTACAGAGTTGCACACATACTGTGTCATCTATCCGGCAGGGCTTCGCCGTTCAGAACTAGTTCCCACCGGAACCCAGATAGCCTTTCGGCTCTACGAAACTATTTCGCTGGGAGGGAGAGAGAAGCCAGAAAACATCAGATGGCACTTGTATGTGAGAAAGAGTAAGTCTTTAGGCAGCCCACTCCACCCCTATTTATAGGCCAAGCCCAAGGGTGGCTTCTCCAAGAAGCCAAGGGGGAAAATACCAAAGGGCCCTCAAGGTGGCTTCTCCAAGAAGCCACCCAAAAAGCACTTTCACTATTCACGACGACATTTTTCAGCGTCCGTTCGAACCGAAAATATTTACGTGGGCTTAGAACATTTCCAGTACCCACTAAAATAATTTTCGATCCGTTCCAAAACAATTCCGGATTAGTGATTTTCATCTGCGAAAAGCAAACAAAGCGGTTCCGGCAGCTCCGGAACATTTCCGGTTTTTCTTCCGAAAAATTCCCAGAAGTTTCCAGAATGATTCTGGCACCCTCCAAGAATTATCAGGTGTATGCCGAAACCAATTTGACTTAATGGTGTACTCCGAAACAACTTTTCGGTTTAGTGATTTTCATCTGTGAAAAGCAACTAAAGCGGTTCCGGCAGTCCGGAACATTTCCGGTTTTTGTCTCTAAAAAATCTCAGAAGTTACCGGAACAATTCTGGTACCCTCCAATAATTTCCAGGCATGTGCCGAAACCAATTTGACTTAATGGTACACTCTGAAACAACTTTTCGGTTTTACCGGAACTATTCCAGTGTTCTCTCTCCGGAACTCTTCCGTTGTCTCCGAAACTTTTTCGATGATTTTCTCTCAGACTCCCTGTCTAGTATTCAGCAGATAGATGACCCTTAAGCGTGTGACCCTATAGGTTCGGTGAAGTATAGACATGACCCGGAACCCCTTCCGATCAATGATCAACATCGGAGCCGTGGACACCCATATTGACACCTATACCCACACGAATGAATATTCGAGTGAACCTCCAGTTGCCGTGTGCTATTTCTGTTGCTTCGCGATATGTTACAAATACAAGAGGTGAGACATGTTGGCATCCCCGTGGATCAACAACTTGTCCACTATGCCAGTTACCTCGTTACCAGTATTGTTCTCTTTTCTCGTTCCTGTGTTCCGGCATCCCCGTGATCAAATCACAAAGTGTCTGGCCAGACGATGATGGATACCGTAACACCGAGAAGGCCTAGAGATATCTCTCCATCGTCGGAGGAGCAAATCCCAATCTTGAGCTATCAGGTTACTTGACATACTTTCCCATGAACCCGTAAGCCGCCGTAATATCCATCCAGTAACGGATGAAGTTTAACAAACCCCAAAGTTCATGAATCAAGCATGAAGAAACTCGATACTCTCATGGTCTGAGGAATCATGCAAACGTTAACCATCTCTGTGTTATAAACCATTTAACTTGTGCCGAATGTATCTCATAGCATAACATCAATTCGGGTCGATTCAACACAAATGTTCTTCTAACATTGTGCCCTCAAAATTGCCGGCATAGCCATGCCCATGATCAGGAAAACAGGATCATCATGCAATACTTGAGCCAGTCTTAGAGGCCAGACTAGGAATACATTTTACCGTTTATTATTCCACACGTGCATATGAGTCTTCCTCCGAGCCTCGTGGTTATTGCAGACTCGAAAACCATAGCAGTTATAGCATGGAGCATAAACCTAATTATGAACAGGGAGATAATCAATAACATTTATTATTGCCTCTAGGGCATATCTCCTACAATAGTCAGGGTGCAACCCGACATGATAAGACATAAATGCCCCCCCAATGATATGACCGTTATGTGGATAAGATATCTGGACAGCTGGCGCAAAGCACAGAAGCGATTGGAATTTGAACTCTCAAATTCCTCAGGGCTTATCATATTCCTCACGGTAGGAAATTCGCACTGGCGAAATCCTAACTCCTCAGTCAGACCAATTTCCTCAGAGACCAGAAGAACATCATATCTCACTACTGGAATCAGGTACTTTACCGTCTGCTGTGGAGGACGGCAATGGGCAGACCCACGGACGGCAAAGGCCTTTGCCGTCAGCATGCAGACGGCCATAGTTTCGGCACCTTGTACTCCGGTAAAGTGGTTCTTTGCCGTCTGCCTAGGCTCAGCGGACGGCAAAGTATTTTTGTCGTAAGCCTGTAGACAGCAAAGAGGCTAGACGGTGTTGCACTGACGTTAGCCCCGTTAGGTGGCTAACGGCATCCTTTGCCATCTGCCCCCGGACGGCCACGTCACAAGCCCCTTTGCCGTCTGCCCCCGGACGGCCACGTCTCAAGCCCCTTTGTCGTCTGCCCCTGGACGGCCACGTTACAAGCCCCTTTGCCGTCTGCCCCCGGACGGCAAAGAGGCCAAATGGCCCGAGGCCTGGTGTTCCCAGGTTGCACACGCAGCTACCACATGCCCTCTTTGCCGTTGGTGGCAGACGGCAAAGAGCCAGTATTGCCTCTTTTTTGCCTGTTTTTGTTATATTCAAGAATTTTCACAGGCAAATATATGATATATATGTATATATTTCACAGAAACAATATCCCTGCCATATGGATATGATCAACCAAAAATTATACCAAATTGAAAGTATCAAATGTCACATTGTTCACCATATTACAATAGTTTCATCCATACATACATAGTTTCATCCATAGGTAGAAAGTTTCACATAAGTTCATCGATACAAAGTGAAAACAGAAAGTAAACACTAGCACTACATCAAAGCAAGCTGCCGTGAAGTGAATCAAATCTGCAAAATTGGAAATAAGAAAGTTAGAAGAAGAATACTAGAAGAAGTAGAAGAAGATCTAGAAGAAGAAGATGATGATGATGATGAAGAAGCGTTTTTCTTCTCTTTCTCTTTCTCCTCTTGTTTTTCTTCTTATTATTGCTTATTTGTGTCATTTTAGAGCTAACCTAGGTAATTATGCCATTTTTGACCTAACTAAGCTTATTGTGTCATTTTGCAAGAAAATAACCTAAGTATATGGGATTTATGAGGCTACCAAGGCTATTATGCCATTTTTGAGTTAACTAAGCTTATTATGTCATTGTGGAGGAAACATAGATAAGTATAGGTCATTTTAGAGCTAACCTAGGTAAAATAGGTCATTCTGGAGCCAAGTAAGCTTATTATCTCATTTTGTAGGAAGCAAAGCTAAGTATAGGTCATTTTAGAGCTAACTTAGGTAAAATAGGACATTTCAGAGCTAAGTAAGCTTACTATGTCATTTTGGAGGAAACAAAATTAAGTATAGGTCATTCATGAGCTAACCAAGGTAAACTAGGTCATTTTGGAGCTAAGTAAGATTATTATGTCCCTTTGGAGGAAAATAAGCTAAGTATAGGTCATTTATGAGCTAACCAAGGTAAAGTAGGTCATTTTGGAGCTAAGTAAGATTATTATGTCCCTTTGGAGGAAAATAAGCTAAGCATATGAAATTTATGAGCTAACCAAGGTTATTATGCCATTTTTGAACTAAGTAAGCTAATTATGACATAAATGAACTAAATAAGCTAAGTATAGGTCATTATGCATTTGTTAAGCAAAACACACTAGAGAAAACTTACCGTCCTCGTCATCACGGAGGTGAAGCACCGGGGTTGCTTGGGCCGGTGTCACCTGGAGCACTACTTGGCCCTGGAGATGGATCGTGCGATGCGGCTCGGGAGTTATGCTGCACCAAAGATCATTTGCGTTAGCATGATGACACTGAAATGTTAAGACTAGTAACTAATGACCATTCAAATGAAACTCACCGTTCCCGCCGTGGTAATGACTGGCATCGGCGGAGGGGTCTCCCCGGACTTCTCGCACATAGACTGCACATTTGGTTTTGAAAAGTCAATCATATTAGTTATTAATGAAACGAACATTACATGCATGATTTGGCTAATATGAAGAAGAAACTTACCACGAGGAGCTCGTAAATGGCCCGGTGAGACGCGTCATTTCGTGCCCTCTCCTCCTCCAACAACCTAGCCGTCCTCTCCCCCAACTCCCTCTCCTTCTCCGCTGCCTGCCGGTCCCTATCATCCAGAAGCTCCTGGTATGCCTCTCTCTCTCTCCCTTTCTAAAGAGCAGCCTGCAAAACAACTCCTCGTTAGCATTTTAGTCATCTTTGTTCACACACACGATGTAATGGAGGAAAGCTATCTGAGTCCGTATGACTAACCTCGATGGCGAGCTCGATTGGCCGTGGACATCTCAGGACAGGAGCTCGTTTGGCGCGCCTTGATCTCCTGCAAAGTGCTAAAAGACCGTATAAGTCCATCTCCAATGGCTATCGAGCCATGGGGCCTCCTGCCGCCAGCTATCATCACCAGCTCTGGATCAATAGGATGCTGGCTCGGGTTAAAGTCCTCCCCTTTCATCGCCTTCCCCTCATCTCTGTACCTTATGAGCTTGTGGTGGGAGGAGATGTTGGTGAAGTTCTCGGGATGATCGAGGTCACACTCCGAGAATGCCTTGGCCTTCTTGTGCGAGGCATTATGGGCCATGGCATAGAGGTCGTACACCCCTGGCACCTCCGTCTTATTGTAGTTCGCCTAAAAGAGAGAGAGAGGAACAAAGTATTAGTAAAGGGCTCAAGCTAGCATCAAGAAATGGATTGCATGAATCATGAAGCAAACCACATACCCAGTTCCGCCCAAACTGATATAAATTGGCACTGCCTTGATGGTGTGGCACACCAACCATTTTTTCACGCCGGTTCTGGGCATTGTCGTGGACGGCTCGCCATTCGTCTGAGCACCACTGATCCACCAACGCCTCCCAACAATCCATCTTATCCAGACACCATCTCGGGGGCGCCTAAGTTAGTAAAGAGAATTTGAGCGGTACGCCTACGAATCAAATCAAGGAAACTAAGTACAAGGCCTTAAGAGTAGGTAATTACCTTCATGTACTGCTCCTTCTCCAAAAACTTTTCGTGGCACGACGACTTGTTCTTCTTAACACCACGCGAGGCGTAGTAGTCTCGATCAGCCTGCGGCCGAGCCTCGTGCCGTATGTTCTGTAGTAGGCGCCTGCACTCGCCATCGATAACCTTTGCCGTGGCCTCCTCGTGTCCCTCCTCAAACCTGTAGAAGGTCTGCAATCAAACGAGATAACACTGATTAGTACAATAACTAGCTATTGTTGATTTTTAATTGTGTAAAGGAGAAATTACCCAAAACTTTCAGATCACCATGTCGGCCCTCGTGTGGCACAAGACACCGTCGATCACCTCCTCCGGCGGGGCCGGGGTAGCCAAGTAGTGCTTCTAGTTCAATCCTAGCTCTGGAAGCTGACCCTCACCGGGCAACGTGACAAACCCCGAGAAGTTGTGCCGGCAAAGCACACCAAGGACGGTGTTGGGCCTGCGGACATCGTTGGCGTGATCCCAACCCCTGAAGTATGACAAAGCCAACGCATTAGATATTTGAAGAACGTGAAGGCAAAAGGTTAAAAAATAGTAAATGCACTTACTTCTCCCCATTAGGCCTAATCACCGGCCTCTGCTCGCTAGTCGCCGGCACGGGCGGGAGCCGTGTACTACCACACTGGTAGATGGTGGCCCCCTCAACCACCTCGTTCTCGCTATCCCCACCACCATCAACATGGCCACTCTGCTCCTGCTGACGTAGATCCGGTCAGGTATCCCATGGGGTCTGTTTGGACGTAGCCCCATTCCTGCTCTGCTCCGGAGTCTCGTGGGACGAAGCGTCTAGGACAGGAGTCTCGTGGGTCGAAGGCTCGTGGACAGGAGTCCGCGTAGCCTCCACCTCAGACGCCTCCACCCTAGAAGTCCTGTACTCGGGTGAATTAGCTGGGGGTGGCGGCGAGGAAGACGCATCAGCCTCCGTACGTCTCTCGCGGGCACGTGTACCTCTACCTCCTCCTCTCTTCTTCCCCCGACCTCCTCTCCCGGTGGGCATCGGCGCCGACGAAGAAGCACCCGCCTGTGTCTGCAAACTAGCGAGCAACGCTCTCCGGAGATGCTCGGGTGGAATGGTAGTACCCCTCCCACCACGCGCCGATGAAGAAGCCGTGGATCGCTCTGGACCCGCGCCCACCATATCTTTCAACACCTGCCATGACAAAAAGTAAACGAAATTAGTAAAACATAAAAAAATTGAATACCGACATGAATAATAATATGTATATAATTTAAGTGTATCATCATCATGTATATAATAATAATTGAATACCTAACATGAACTAATAATAATCTTGATCATCTATATATGCTCCGGGATCAATAAATGCATCATCATCATCACTATCATCAATAAATGCATCATCATCGTCACTATCGGGAACGGCATGTGAAAGGCCTCCTTTATGTAATCGGTCAAGCATTGACAGGTCATCCGCAGCAGTAACCTCTTCTTCTTCTGGCTCTTCTTGTTCCGGCTCAGAGGTGAAGTCGGATTCACTATCGCTGTCTACTTCAATGTTCTGGGGTGAAGTAGAGCGGTTCTTGAAACGTTTTTTGGAAAGACGTGTTTATTGGAAGAATTCACCTTCATATGTGTCTGGGTTAATGTGAGGTTCATAATCCTCTTCATTGAGGGGAGGTGGTCTAAAACATGGTGGCACTTCATAAACGACATCCCAACCATTCAGATTTTGATCAGGTTGGCAGGCCCACCGTAGATAGAAAACTTGGGTCGCCTATTGAGCCGTAATATAGACATCGCGAACATCTAAATGGGTGCTTTGTTTGATTTTGACTAGCCCTATATGTTCATGAGTCCTTCTAGTCTCCTTCGGCTGGAACTAATAACATTTGAAGACTACGACGTTCGGTGGGTTTTCACCATAGAATAGAAGTTCATAAATTGCTTCAACTCTTCCATAATACTCGGTACCTCCTTTGCCTATAGCAGAGACACAACAATTTGTAGACTTTCGGTCGGCCATAGATAGCTCTTTGCCAAAGGTACGAAAGCGATACCCGTTGATGTCGTATGTGTCAAATGAATGGACCTTATAGTCAAAACCATTAGCAACTTGTCTCAATTCGGCGTCCATAGACTCTGAATTAGCCTAAAAGTTTCATACGAAAGGATTGTTGCATTAGCCGCAAATTAGACGAAGAAATGAAATGGTCTAATGGAAATTACCATTTGTTTGAACCAAGAGATGAAACCGGGATAGCCGCCTCCATGCTTTGCCAAAAGCTCATACTCTTCGATGGAATCCTTTTGGATCACCGCTCCATCCGAGAATTTGGCGACGTATCGACTGTATCAAATATCCGGGAATAAGAGCAGTTAAAAGGAATTAGAAGTTGCGAAACAATGTACCGAGAACTTACTCGATGTACGATCGCACTTCTGTTAAGTTGTTGAAGATATACAACGAAATGTTCCGCCATTCTTCGACATCCAACGCTATTGCTATCGAAGCACCGGCTGGTGCGAGCTCCCCTTTGAATAGGCTGAGGTTGTATCGACCTTTTTAGGGTCACCAGCATTGTACCGAGGCTTTGGATTATGCAAATGACGATTTTTGGCTTCGTAATGTGCGGTCACGAGGTTTGTCGCCTCCTCAGTAATGAATGCCTCGGCCGTCGATGCTTCAATTCTACGTTTATTTTTACATTTTGCTCGAAGCGTCTTCTGCATCCTCTCAGTTGCGTAGCACCAACAATTTTGCACGGGCCCCCCAATCTTGCCTCGGTCGGGAGATGCAAAATCAAATGCTGCATTGGATTAAAGAACCCTGGTGGAAAGATCTTCTCTAACTTGCAGATCAACTTCGGCGCCAACTCTTCCATTTCATCTAGCACGCCAGGCAATAGGTCTTTCGCACAAAGAGAACGGAAGAAATAGCTTAGCTCTACCAGTACTAGCCATTCATTCTCAGGGATAAAGCCACGCAACATCACCGGCATTACCCGCTCAAGCCATATGTGCCAATCATGACTATTCAGACCAAATATTTTTAATTTGTCAAGACTCGCTCCCCTCTTTAGATTCGCTGCATACCGATCGGGGAACATCAACTGCATTTTCACCCACAAGATCATTTTCCTCATAGCTGGCCTTCCAAGATTGAACCATGCCTTTGGCTTCGTCCAATTCTGCTTTCCTTTCGGTTGTCACATGTTTTGCAACGGTCTATCACATAGAGCCTCCTGATCAACTCTAGCCTTAGGATTATCCTTTGACTTCCCCTCTATTCCGAACAATGTACCAAAAAGGGCCTCGGCGATATTCTTTTCAGTGTGCATCACGTCGATGTTGTGTGGGCAAAGGAGGTCTTTGAAGTAAGGCAGATCCCATAAGCATGTCTTGTGAGTCCAGGCGTGTTCCGAATTATACCCTTTGAAATACCCTGGACGCTCTGGATCAGGCTCGAGAGCATTTAACTGATCCAGGGTCTGTTGGCCTGTTAACGCAGGTGGTGCAGAGTTTTTGACTACTCTACCTTTGATGAAATTCTTCTTGTCTTTTCTGAACTTATGGCGAGGATCCAGGAACTGTCTATGCAAGTCGAAGCAAGAAAACTTGCGACCTGCCTGCAGCCAACGAAACTGAAGAGCTGCCTTGCATGTGGGGCACGGGAACTTTCCATGCACACACCAGCCAACGAATAGTGCATACGCCGGCTAGTCATGCATCGAGTACATGTACCACACATGCATCATGATGTTTTGTTTTGTAGCGGCGTCGTATGTCTTGATCCCATTATCCCAAGCTTCTTGCAATTCATCCTTAAGCGGCTGCATGTACACATTCATATTCTTCCCCGGATAGTTGGGCCCTAGAATTATCAACGTCAGGAAAATGTTCTTTCTTTGCATAATCTGTCCGGGGGGGGGAGATTGAGTGGAATGACAAATACAGGCCAACAACTGTATTGGGTTGCCGTCATACCAAACACATTGAACCCATCCGTGCTGATGGCGACTCGAGGATGCCTTGGATCTACCGCTTTATCCTTATGTAATGCATCGAAGTGCTTCCACGTGAAAGCGTCTAAAGTGTGTACCAACATCTGATTCCCATCTGCATCTAGTTCAGTTCTTTTGCCCAATTTGTGCCATGTCATCTGTCTGGCCGTCTCTTTGACCATGAAAAGACGTTGAAGTCTTGGTACGATTGGCATATACCGAAGAACATTAACGGGGATTTTGGTCTGAATCTTCTCACGCATACCATTGTCTACCACAATATACATGGAAGACTTGCAAATGGGACAATAGTTCAAGTCCGCATACTCAAGCCTAAATAAGGCACATCCATTCTCACAGGCATCTATCTTCTCATAGGGCATCTTAAGTACACGGAGGATTTTGTCAGACTGGTACAGGTTTGCAGGCAGTAGATGGCCTTTGGGTAGAACGCGTCCAAATATTGTCATCATCGCGTTGTAGCATTCTCTTCCCAGGTTGAATTGAGCCTTCAGAGCCATTACTTGCGTGATGGGATCCAGCTGACAAAGCTCAGTGTGCTCGTGGAGAGGACATTTTGAAGACTCCAACATTTCATAAAGGCCTTTGCAGATTCCTCCATCTCATCGTCCGAATCCCGAGCATCATCAAAGTCTTGCACCATGTCTTCGATCCCGGTACCATGCTCGTCGGTGCAACGACGAACCACCTCAGCTCTGGCACGTTGGGCAGACTCACCATGAAAAGTCCACACCGTATAATCAGGCATAAAACCCCACTTCTGCAGGTGTTTACCCATTACACCCTCTGTCCTCTATTTAAAGTTGTCGCACCGGACACAGGGGCACCAGGTTCTTTCCTCGCCATTTGCAAATGCGGCTCTCACAAACCCCTTGGTTTTTGTAAACCATTCATTGGTCATGTCTTTCTGACTAGTGTGACCGGTGTACATCCATGCACGATCACTCATCTTGCCTAGCTACTGGACACACAAGAAATATATATATAATTCAGCATATATATTCAGCAGTTAATCAAGTTTGTCAGTTTTATTACCTCCATGCAACCTACATGCTAATAGGTAAAGATAGGTCCTAATCCCACTCGAGTATGTCTAGATTGGGTTCGTTTTCCCATGCTCTACTCCGGATCCGATGCAGAATTTTGGCAGCACCTCCCCGATGTTCTCCTGCTACACGTCTCGGCAATAAACAGAGAGGATGTGTACCCGGAGAACAACAGGGAGGCACTGACGAAATTATGCATCGGATCCGGAGTAGAGCATATGGGAAAACGAACCCAATCTACACATACTCGGGCTGTCCTTGGATAACGTTGGACAATTTGAAAGGATGGCAGTTATAAATATGCAAAGACATGCCTATTTATAGATGCCGCCCTTTCAAACGGGAGACGCATACTGGTCACGCATACTGATGATTGAAGACACCTATAGCTAGCAAGTTTCATCGGCACGAAGACCGGAACAGAGCAAATTAAGGGGGGAGGAGGAGAAGTCATTTGTGCTCACCCACGAACGCAGGGGCGGAGCTCGTCCAACGCACGGGGAGGTCGTCGAACACCAGACCCTCGCAGCGACGAAACAACTGTACATTGAAATCCACCTGATCAACACAAATGTGATGTTTTTATGACAAAATCGGAAAATACATGACCTAACTCATAATTTACAAAACCATGACCCCGTCGGACTCTGTAAGGCCGAAGAGCACCTTTTTGGTCAACAGGAGGCCGAAGAGGTGTCGGGGGTCGGCGGTCAGTGGCACCGGGGTATCGTGCCGGGGTGTCGTGCAGGGGTCTCACCAGAGGGGCGTCGCCGGGGGTGTCATGCCGGGGTGTCGTGCCGGGGTGTCGTGTCGGGGTGTCGTGCTGGGGGTGTCGTGCAGGGGGCTCACGGGAGGGGCGTCGCCGGGGTGTCGTGTCAGGGTGTCGTGTCGAGGTGTCGAGGTGTCGTGTCGGGGTGTCGGGGCATCGTGTCGGGGTGTCGGGGCGTCGTTTCGGGGTGTCGGGGTGTCGGGGCGTCGTGTCGGGGTGTAGGGGTGTCGTGTCGGGGTGTCGGGGTGTCGTGTTGGGGTGTCATGTCGGGGTGTCGTGGTGTCGTGTCTGGGCGTCGTGTCGGGGTGTTGGGGTGTCGTGCCTGGGCGTCATGTCGGGATGTCGGGGCATCGTGTCGGGGTGTTGTGTCATTTTTTTTTTCATCTATGTTTTTTCTTTTCTAATAAATAAACTAACTAACCTAAACCTAAACTAACCTGATAAACTAACCTAAACCTAAACTAACCTAAACCTAAACCTAAACTAACCTAAAAACAAAAAACAAAAAAACTCACCTTGGAGGGGCCGGTGGAGGAGGGGGCCGGTGGAGGAGGGGGCCGGTGGAGGAGGGGGCCGGCGGAGGACGGCCGCTGTAGGGATGACGCCGGCACTGCGGTGCTGGAGAAGGGCCGCGGGGAGGGGGCGCCGCGGGGAGGGGTAGGCGGTGCGGCGTCGCGGGGAGGGGGCGGCAGGGAGGGGGCGGTGCGGCGCGCGGGCACAGGGTCCGGGGGGCGGGGCAGTAGCAGGGGCTGGCGGCGGGGGGGGGGGGGGCGGGGAGGGGCAGCGGGTTGGGGGCGGCGGTGCGGCGTCGCGTGGAGGGGCCGCAGGGAGGGGCGGGAGTGCGGCGTCGCGGGCACAGGGGCCGGCGGCGGTGCTGGACGCAGGGGCCGACGGCGGGGCTCGGCGGCGTCGGGCGGGGCTGGGGCGGCGGGTGGGGTGGGTGAGTTGGTGGGGGAGAGAGAGATCGAGGGGGAGAGAGGGGAGAAACGGTCACTTAGGCAGCCGTTGGGGACGGCCATTAGTTAGGCAGCTCTTTGCCGTCCGCTAGCGGACGGCAAAGAGTGGTCAAGCAGACGGCAAAGATCCAGCGGACGGCATCCAGGCCGCCCACCTGACCTAGCCCGCTTCACGGTCCAGTGGGGCCCATCTGGGCTCTTTGCCGTCTGCCTTCAGGCCCTTTGCCGTCGGCTGGCGGACAGGAAAGACGAGGCTGATGGCAAACTGTGTAGTTGCCATCAGCCATTTTTGTGCCTTCTGCTTTTTCTAAGCTGACGGCAAAGACCGCTGGCAGACGGCAAAGAAACGGCATACGACAAATGTCCTGATTCCAGTAGTGTGTGTCACTGAAGAACTTGATTGAACTACAAGAGATTTCCAAAGGCTTCACTTGAAGGATTGGTTATGTTGAGGCTTTTGAGATGAGCATCACTTAGAAATTTTTCCTTAGTATTACCTCGACCCCCTTTAACAGTACGGTGTTTCATATGACTCAAATAAAGGAAATGAAACTAAGAAAACAAAAGTCTTCACACTTCATAGTCCTCGTATCAATATCTTCAAGGTCACACCAATTTCTTCATCTTCAAAGTCTTCAGGGAAATACCAAAGTCTTCAGCTGAAGACATTCATTTTTAGGGGTCGACATTCTTCGTATATATCAAACTCCTCAGCGACTTATAGAGCTTGTGTACACTCACAAACACATTAGTCCCTTAACCTATAAGTCTTCAATACACCAAAATCACTAAGGGGAACTAGATGCACTTACAATCTCCCCCTTTTTGGTGATTGATGAAAAATAGGTTAAGTTTTCAACGGGGATAAACATATGAAGTGTAAGTACTGAGTTTGAGGAATTTGATTGCAAGATATAGAGGAAATCCCCCTAAAGATGTATATATTTGAGGAATTTTCTTTGGACTGCAAATGCACATGGCTGGATAAAATCTCAGAGATCTCCCCCTATATCTTGTAATCCATACACGCATTTAACATATATCATGAGGAAATTGAAATGCATGATGGAAAATGGCGTCTGACGAAATTCATCATGCATGCATTAAGGTGCTCAAGGAAATAAGCATGCGGGAAGCAGTTCAAAAGTGTCAGACCACCATCGGACTTAAGTTTACAACTCATCAAACAAACACCTCAGAAGAGCAAGAGTTGTAACTTAAACAAAAACAGCCCATATATAGACCCCCTTGAAGACTAACTCAAATTTCTCCACCTTTGTCATCAAGTGACCAAAAGGGACGAAAATTGAGGACTAACGCCCCTGAAGAATTTCATCCTAAGGTTGGTGGAGGAGCGCTAGCGTTGTTGTCGGGGTCATTTGTCGTTGCAGGGCCCGCAGCAGTGTCGTCAAGATCCTCAGCTTCATCCGTCTCGTGTGATGAAGAATATGAACTTCAGATGAGTAGAGGAACTTTGACCTTCTTGAATTTCTTCTCATGAAGATGAGACCAGTCTAAATTCTGCTGAAAATCCATCTGCTTGAGTTCTTCATGAGTCTTGAGGTGTGAGAGGATGGCTCAGGTGCGGTTGAGGATTTCATGCACATAGTAATGATTCTTCCTCACTGAGTTATGCGTAACTGTCATGTTTTGAACAATGGAACCAAACTGACGCTTGACCCACTTGTGGTTGCGATCGATCTTCTGATGAAGACTTAGTAGAAGCTCACGATCAGTCATCACATGAGGGGTAGAACCTTGAGGATTTTGAGCTATGGCCTTGGCTGCAGAATCTTGCGTAGGAGAGTCATCATTGGTGGAGTAAGATGCAGCTTTGCAAAACTGGCCATCCAATGGATGAAAGCCTTCTTCAATAACAGTTTTGCCCTTTCCACCCACTGAGGAAAATGTCTTTTTGACGACTTCAATAGGAGGCAGATAACTGAAGTGATTCTAAAAGTCAGCCTTGAAATGAATTGAAGATCTTGTTCTGGTGAATTTCATGATCCAGGGAACATAAGGCTTCAATTCAAATGGCGATAGAGCTATATTGGCCAAAGTCCTCATAAAAAAATCATGAAAATTGATGGAAATCCCATGAATGATATTGAATAGCAAATTCTTCATGATGCCAACAACCTCTTCTTCTTCAGAGTTTGTGACCTTTGATTGGACTGAGGGTTTGGTCAATATGCGATATATGGTCCTGGGCACATATAGCAAATCCTTCACTAGGAAGGTGGTTGTTTGTGGTTCGACAGGACGCAAAGGCTTCATCCGCACTTGCATCAAGTGATTTGTAAGTCCAGGTTCATCATAGATGCATCGAGCTCCATCTGAGGGAATTTCAACTGGGACAACAGGTAGCAATTCAGTTGCAGGAGCAGTGTAGTGTGTGTCCACAGTCATCCAATCGAGGATCCATGATTTGACATCAGAAGCTTCACCTGATATGTGCAAGTTTGTATAGAACTGAAGAATTAGCTCTTCATTCCAATCACACATGTCAACACAGAAGGGTAGAAGCCCTGCTTCATGAAGAACATTGAGCACTTGGGAGACGCATGGAATGGACTCCATATCCACATGAGGAATTTGTTGATGCTCGAAGACTTTGTTCTTGTCAAATAGCAAAGCAGAATAGAAATTCACTTGAGTATGTGTCCAAAACCTCTTGCGCCTGATTCTTGGTGAGTCATAAGGATTTACTCCAATGAAGAAATGATGATCATCAAAGAAATTTTCCTTGTTGAACTTGGGCCGTTTTGTGCCTTTAAGAGGTAGTAGAGGCTTAGGCTGAAGATTTGGCTTGTATCGTCCAACAGCCTCCCTTAGCACAATGGTAGTTTCTTCAATCTGAGGAATTTGAGTGACAGGTTCCTCAGGTGCAGTTTGTGTCGGATTTCGGGCTCTGCAAAACCCTCAAGGTTTGAACACAGGGGCGTGTGCGAAGCTCCCCTGCGGCCTCGCCCTACTTCGCTCGCTACACGATGGTAACTACGACAAACTCGCACCATGACGAGGAAGAAGATGAACACGGTGGTTTACCCAGGTTCGGGCCGCTGCGAAGCGTAATACCCTACTCCTGCTTTGGTGGATTGCCTCTCGGGGAGGTGTGGTGGATGAACATATACAGTGGCTTTGAGCCTCGCGAGGGCGATCGAGTGGTGTTCTTGGCTCTCTGCCTCGTCTTGTGTTCCTCTCTCCGCTACGGTGCGGCCTACCCTCTATATATAGCAGTGGCCTGGGTCCTCTTCCCTTATCACAATGGCGGGAAGGGATCCCACAACGGCCAAATTTGAAGGGGGACAGGAGTACATCCCCGCCCTGTCCAAAGGTGGTCTTCGCCTGCAAAGTAGCTGTCGATGATGTAGAGGTGGGCTCGGCGATGACATCCGTCCTGCGGGGCTCATGGTCGTGGTCTTGTTGCACCAGAATGGAAACCTTTGGGGGATGCTTTGGGAACCCGCGTACGTCCTTGCTCCCTTTGCACCCAAAGGGGAAACTGCTCCGCCTGGCGTGCTGGCGCCCGCCTGTCCTTCCTTGCGTCATCTTTGACTCCTGAGGCCGGGTTCTGCATAGAGATCTCCGCCACTCCGTAGGGGGCCTAAGGAGGCCTACCTCCTGCTGGTCTTGGCGCTGTTCTCCCTCGCGATCCTGGGGTCCTCGCGAGCGCCTTGCCTTGTGTGGGGTCGCGCCAGGCCGCGCTTGGCTGACGAGGTGGGCCATGTCCTGGGCCGCAGGCAGGCAGGTCTGGGTACCCCCGTTCCCAGAACGCCGACAGTAGCCCCCGGGCCCAAGGCGCGCTCGAGCTGGCTTCTGGGCGAAGCCTTGAGGATGGCCCGAAGCACCACGGGCCCCAGACGCCTGCGGGCCAGGCTTTACATGCGATAGGCTCTGAGGGGTTATGGCCTCCTCTTATCTACGCCAGCTCAGCCATCGTCAGGTCTGTTAAATTGCCTGGTGTACACCACCAAGCTGCCTTTGCTCCCCGTCGATCTCGTCATCTGTTTTCCCCTCTTCTGCAGCTCTCGCCCTTTCCGCCAAATCCTTGCGCGCGCGCCACCCCTCCCCCTTGCCATGGCTTCCAAGAAGGGAGAGGGCGAGGGCTTGAGGGCACCGGCGAACACGTCGACGCCCAAGCCCGCGTTGGGCCGGTCTTCGGTGGTGAACCTGGAGGGGTTGGAGAAGGTTCAGCTGGTGGTCGCCTCCGGCTCCAACGAGTGGGGGGAAACCAAGATCTGGCCAGGCTCGCGGCCCCAGAGCGAGCTCGCAGCCCCCGCCATTCCCCTCCATATCCATGCCCTTCTTTCGGGCTTGCTGCCGCCGTTCTCGGGCTTCCTCTCCGTCGTACTTTCACACTATCAGATCCATGTGCTCCACCTTGACCCTGGCTCCCTTGTCCTCCTCTCGGCCTTCGCGTTCCTGTGCGAGGCCTTCGTGGGTGTCTTCCCCTCTGTGGCCCTGTTGCGCCACTTCTTCTCCCTCGAGTTGGTCTCGGGGGAATAGTGCTCTGGGTGCATGTCCCTGAGAGCAGCTGACGTAGCGGCCGAAGGGGCCCTCGACGCCAGACTCTCCCCAGAGGTAGAAGGGTTCCGGCGGCAGTGGGTGTATGTCAGTACAGCTGAGGCTGGCCCCCTGTTTCAACCCCCGCTGTCCCCCGCGGTGCCGAACCACGGGTGGATGCACGAGGATCTTGCCAACCCACGGCGCGCGCGGGTTCTAACCAGGCTGGCGAGGCTGAAGGAGGCGGGCGTGACGATGGCGATGGTGGTGCGGGAGTTCATACGCTGATGAATCGCTCCCCTTCAGCGCCATTCCCGCCCGATGTGGACCTTCACAGGTCCTCACGATCCGATGAGGATCCAGGTCCCGTCTCTTTCTCCTGACGTGTTGCGCGAGCTGCTCCGCCATATGACCGGTGGCGAGCCCGGCGAGGTCCCCCAGGGCGGCCTCCCCTTGTATAACTACAAGGACCGGCAAGCCCTCATCCTGAAGATGCCGCATTTCGATGAGTGGGGGTTCCTTCCTCCTGAGGAACCGCGTCCTCAAGGTGTCCCCTTCTCGAGGGCCCTGATCCTCGGGAGCCCTGAAGACACTGATCTTCCTGTGGTCGAGATGGGGCACCCTTCGCCGCCTGCTTCCCCGGTCCCTGCCTCGGGTCAGCCGGGGACCGAGGGTGGCGCCCCGTTGATGATGAAGGTCGCCGTCTCCGCCCCACTGTGCAAGGTGACGGTTGCTGGCTCATCGTCCCCCGGCCTCCGCACCGGCCGAAAGAGGAAGGCGCCTGGGGGCGGCGGCTCCTCGGCTCCTTGGGCGCCGGTGAAGAGGAAGTGGATCGCCGTGGATGAGTAAGTGCCCGCGTCCCCTCATCCTCCCCTTCGGCGCCCTCCTTCTGACCTTGTGTTTCGCAGGTCCCCCTCTGGTGAAGGCGGAGCCGAGTCGATGCTGCCTGCTTCCTCCGCCGCCGAGCTTCTTGCGGCCTCGTCTTCCGTCGACCGCGGGGCTCTGGTCGCCAGGGCGCCCGTGCCCGAGCCTGCTCGTCCGTCAGGGGGCCTCGAGTGTGAGCCCCCCGCGATCTTCTTCGCTCGCAGCCTCCAGCTCCTAGGGGCGGGGCCGTGCCCCTCGCTGGCGGCCTTCCTTGGGGGGGGGGGGCGCCCCGCTGTGTCCTCGAGCCCCCTCCACTTGGTGGAGTGGGGTCTGAGGTGGTGCGTCCTTCTTCTGGGGCGGTCAGGCGGGAGCCCCCAGCCCCCGGGCACTCGTCTGGGCTGGGCGGTCCCCCGCATATCTCCTCCGACCATCCCGGGAAAAGCGGAGACCCAGGCTGGGCCCTTGAGCTCGCAGGTGACCGGAGCGCCGCGCAGTGGGGCTTGCTCCAGACTGCGACGGAAGCGCTGGGGCACCTAGGGGTGGAGTTTGCCAACAACGACGCCCGTCTGGAGGCGTAACGCCAGCGCCTCACGCGGGAATGGCATCGTCTCCAGGTCGCTGTGAATTTCGGTCGCCTGCAGCGTGAGCGCGCCCGTGCGAAGGCCGAGGAGTTCCTTGCCGTGGCGGTGGAGGCCCGCGAGCGCGCCCTTGCTGAGGCTCAGGAAGCCGACTGCCGGCGCGGGGCTTCCGAGAAATGCCTCGAGGAGCTTCAAGCCCTGAACGCCGCCCTTGAGAGGCAGGCCCAAGCGCGGAGGGCCGCCCTTGACGGCCCGGCGCTCGCGTCCTGCGCCACTGGTGTAGGCCCCCGCGCGCCTGCTGATGCGTTGGCGATGGAAGCGCTGGAGCAGAGCATGGAGCAGGAGAAATTGGAGGTGAGGGAGCGCCAGGCATCGCTTGCCGAGGAGTCCCTTGCCTCTCGCGACGCGAGGTTCCAAGAGGAGGTCGACGACAAGGTGGCAGAGGCTTGGCGTTCCCTTCTTCAGGAATATCGCGTGAAGCTGAAGCTCCAGGAGTCCCGCTATTGCAAGCGAGGTGACCACCTGAAAGGTGAGGTCGATGCCCTCATGAAAAGGTTAAACCAAGAGGAGGGCCGCTGGGGAGCCACGATGGACGCCCAGGCTGCTGCCGAGGCCGAGCTAGCTTTTCTTTATAAACAAGTAGAAGGCGCTGCTTCCCTGGCAGAGAAGGATTCGGACGAGGCGGGCCGTGCGCGCGGCCTCCAGTACACGCGCTCCCAGATGTTCCAGTCCCTCGAGGGGAGGGCCAACCGGGCCCTGAGCGACATCTGTGGTGCGAGCGTCTCGAGCCCCTTGGTTCCAGATGACGCTGGGTACCTAGGCTTCTTTTCCAGGGTCGTGGGGTGCCTTGAGGGGGGTGCGGAGAAGATCCGCATGCTTGTGGAGGAGAAGCGCCGTGACCTCCTTGCGCGGGAGGCCTCGAACGTCTTCAGCCACCTCCTTCATCTTGATCCGCACTTCGATTTCGGGGCGGTGCTTGGTCCGGTACCCGAAGTGACTCGAGCCGCCCTCGCCGAGTGGGTCAAGGACCATGTGGAAGATCTGATAGCGGAGATTTCTTCCGACGAGGCGGAGGGCCATGCCGGGGCCGGGGAGCACGAGGCCGCCTGCGGTGGTGATGAAGAGAGTGGTGGCGGCTACATGTCCCTTTGAGCAGCCTTCTTGTTTTCCTGGCAGGGTTATGCATGCGGCCTAGTGACAATTTTAATGTATTTTGGAAATACCCTTACATGTGCTTCCGAATGACGAGGTGTATTGCGCCGTGCTTCCTTTTGCCCGAGGTTATCACCAACCCGGCCGGCACGCTCGCGGTAGCCTTTTGCGTTAGGGACGTTCAGCAATGGCGCTTGGGGGGAGGTCCGGACGCCCTGAGGGTTTTTCTTTCTCATGAGTGAGGCAAGTTGGGAGCCCTTTCGGCACTCTGTGTCTGCAGGCCCCAGTCCCGCACATTTCCCTACCACCGTAGTGTACGACCGGATCACCAAGGACGCAACTACGGGGTGAGGCCTCAACACCCTCGATGCCGACCGGATCACCAAGGACGACATCGAAGGGCGAGTGGCTATATGACCGGTAAGGCTCCTGAGGCGCGCTGCTCAGGAGCCCCCTTTGACGCTCAAGCAGCTCTACGTCGGTAGGTCCCAGTCCCACACATTTCCATACCACCGTAGTGTATGACCGGATCACCAAGGATGCAACTACGGGGTGAGGTCTCGACACCCTCGATGCCGACCGGATCACCAAGGACGACATCGAGGGGCGAGTGGCTATATGACCGGTAAGGCCCCTGAGACGCGTTGCTTAGGAGCCCCCTTTGACGCTCGAGCGACCCCCATTCCGCCCTGCTGGGTACTGCCTCAGGAGGCACTGGAGCCTCCTGAAACCCCATGCTGTGGTGCCGTGCTGCGGTCGGAGCCCCCGAGCGGGGGTCGACTGCCCAAAGATGCAAGTCCCTGAGGCAACAGGGCCTTTCTATCCAACTCCAAGGTGCCTCGGGGTGGGCCGGAGTGCACGGCCCCTTGTGAAACACAAATCCAGAAAAGAGGGAACTTAAGACCGGTAAAACGAGAGAGCAATGAGAGAAAAGTCCCCGCTCCTTTTTCTTTTAAATATAGAGTTCCGAAGTCCTCAAACTCCATTCCAAAAAATTGCAACTTGAACACAAAAAGAAGCAAGCAACCGCTGCGTCCAGCACCTAGGCTAGTCTTCGTCTTCATCTTCCCCCAGCGCTAAGCGTAGGGCATCCACATTGCGTGGGCATAGCCATTGGTGGGTAGTGTTGTCCGCCAGCGCGGAGCTGTGGCTTCCACGTTGCATGGGAAGGAACCCCTCCGCGTCCTCGGGGGGCTCCGGGCGTATACAACCCACTCATTATTACGTGAGAGTGTCACGGGTTGGTCCCGGGGGTGTAAAGGGAGCTCCATGCCTCGCGGACATGAAGCCCACTCCCAGCCCCCAGGCTTGGCGTGGCGAAGTAGGGTTGGTTCCGGACGGGCCCCCGAGCCTAGGGGGAGCCCCTCGCGCTCTCCGAAGGGAGGGCCCGCCTCGGAAAAGGAGCATGGGCACCCCAGAGCCCATGTCCGGGTGCTGCCACCGTGGCGACGACGGAGCCCCCTGCGCCGCGAGTCAGGTCCAGTGGCGCCCCTCCGTTGCGCGCGAGGTCTGCACCCCGGGCGGTGCCCCAGCGTGCCTCGCTGTGGCGCCCCAGGTCCCCACGGAGGTACTCGAGGCCCTGCCCCCAGGCTGGGCGAGCCGGGCCCAGGGACATGGGCGAGTACAGGATCGCCCGCTGGCGATCGAGTGAAACCCGACCAGGAGACATGGGCGTATGTTCCACCCTCCGTCTCCAGGCGAGCGTCGCGTGCCCTGGAGGAGAGGGCATGTGTTCCACCCCCCGTCTCCAGGTTGGGATCATCTGGCCCGGAGACATGGGTGTGTGTTCCACCCTCCGTCTCCAAGCTGGGGCCGCCAGCCCGGGGACGTGGGCACACGTTCCACCCTCCGTTCCCAGGCTAGCGACCCCCGGTCCCCAGACCCAGATGCCTGCTCAAGGCAGCTCCCTACCAGCGGGTGCGCCTCGCGAAGCTGCCTGCGCTGGGCATCCTCACTAGGCCGATCCCTCAAGACGCCCTTGCGAGGCTGCGTAAACCAGCCCGCGCGAGAGCCGCTCACGAAGTCGCGTACGTGCCTCCTGCAGCCGTGGTAGCCGGCGTTGCTTCCTTCGCAGCCTGGATGCTCGTCAACATGGCCGTTGTACAGTTGCTCGAGCCCCCGGGCGCCGGTGCAGTCGAGCCCCTGGTTCCGGGAGGCGTGCTGAGGGGTGCGAGGGGACGCCACTCTCGCGCGGGCTGCGCCCCGCACCGGCCTCTACCGGTGCCTGCGGCCGGCCCCCGCGCCCCCGGCGACCCGGGCCAGGCCCCGGGCGAGCGCGGGTCGCCGCGAACGTCCCGAGCGCGTCCGTACGGCCCAAGCGCTGAGCCAGCCGGTTGAGTGAGTTCACGGGCATGAGCCCCGCCGAGGTACGCCAGGTTCCCGCCGGTGGTGGTGACGCGCCTAGGGGCACGCCTGGCCCAGTCGTTGCGGCGATCATGCGCAGCGCGGTGGCGCTGTAGCTCGTGCGCCACGAGGAGTGCGACGTGTCTATGCGTCGTGTCGTGGCAGTCCGGAAAGGCGGCGGTGCAGCCCGGATGCGGGGAAGGGCTGGGGCGGCGAGGGCGTGCCATGCGGTTGGTGAAGGCGGCAGGCCCCGGCACCCGTTGAGGGCCCGGCCGACGATGGTGCCCGCCGACGGGGTGGCGGAACGACGTGGGGCGCCGAGGCCCGCCGGGGCCGCCCGCGCCACGCGGGCAGCCCGCCGCTCAGCACGGGCTCGACGTCCTTTTGCCATGAGTGCGGCGAGCAGAGGCGAGGCGAGACTCGAGGGAGACTTCGGCATGCCCCCTACCCGGCGCGCCAAATGTCAGATTTCGGGCTCCGCAAAACTCCCAACGTTCGAACACAGGGGCGTGTGCGAAGCTCCCCTGCGGCCTCGCCCTACTTCGCTCGCTACACGATGGTAACTACGGCAAACTCGCACGATGACGAGGAAGAAGATGAACACGGTGGTTTACCCAGGTTCGGGCCGCTGCGAAGCGTAATACCCTACTCCTGCTTTGGTGGATTGCCTCTCGGGGAGGTGTGGTGGATGAACTAATACAGTGGCTTCGAGCCTCGCGAGGGCGCTCGAGTGGTGTTCTTGGCTCTCTTCCTCGTCTTGTGTTCCTCTCTCCTCTACGGTGCGGCCTAGCCTCTATATATAGCAGTGGCCCGGGTCCTCTTCCCTTATCACAATGGCGGGAAGGGATCCCACAACGGCCAAATTTGAAGGGGGACAGGAGTACATCCCCGCCCTGTCCAAAGGTGGTCTTCGCCTGCAAAGTAGCTGTCGATGATGCAGAGGTGGGCTCGGCGATGACATCCGTCCTATGGGGCTCGTGGTCGTGGTCTTGTTGCACCAGAATGGAAACCTTTGGGGGTTGCTTTGGGAACCCGCGTACGTCCTTGCTCCCTTTGCACCAAAGGGGAAACTGCTCCGCCTGGCGTGCTGGCGCCCGCCTGTCCTTCCTTGCGTCATCTTTGACTCCTGAGGCCGGGTTATGCATAGAGATCTCTGCCGCTCCGAAGGGGGCCTGAGGAGGCCTACCCCCTGCTGGTCTTGGCGCTGTTCTCCCTCGCGAGCTTGGGGTCCTCGCGAGGGCCTTGCCTTGTGTGGGGTCGCGCCAGGCCGCGCTTGGCTGACGAGGTGGGCCATGTCCTGGGCCGCAGGCAGGCAGGTCTGGGTACCCCCGTTCCCAGAACGCGGACAGTTTGGGCAGCATTTTCTTCAGCTGATGCAGCTGGAATTTCTTCAGTGGTAGACTGGAGTGGCGTACGATGTCCTTCAGACCCTGTTTGAATTTCTTCAGTCTGAGCAGGCGACTGAGGAATTTGAGTAAGAGGAGTGGTCATTGGTGAATTGGGGTGTGCAGCTTCCAAATATTCATCATTGATAAGTGGAGTAATGTTTCCAATATCCACATCCTCATCCTTTATTCAACTCCAGCCTCTTCAGTACTTAACTGAGGCTAGGGCGATGATACAAGAGTAGTTGAAGCATTTGCTTCCACCTCTATTTCTTCATCAACCTGCTCTGACGAAGCAGCAGAGTGATTATCTTCATCTTCTTCATTTGGGATGACATAGTATTCACCAAATGGAACAATTTCATATGCAGGCACAACACAGATAGGAGTTGCATCAATGGGTTATGTTGAAGAACTTGGCAAAGTCTTCAATTTCTTTGCATCTAAGGAATCTGCAAATGATGATGCTTTCCTTTTTAGTGCGGCTTCCTTTTCCGCAGCCTTTGTTTTCTTCACTTCTGATGTAGAAGAAAGTGTCACTTTCTTCACCCTTGAAGAATTTGGCAAGGGATCTTGGGATGAAGGAGGACCATTTTCTTCAGGCTCGACTGATGCAGTCACCCTGGCAGTTTCTTCAGGCGCAGCACATGGTTCAGTTGGCGTGGCAATTTGTTCTGGCGCAACAGTGGATGTTGCCCTGAGAGATTCTTCAGCAGCATGAATTTCTTCAGCTGCACTTGTAGTTTCTTCAGCAGGCTGAGCAGATGTTCCAGCCCGAGGAATTTGTTGTTGCGATCGTGCTGCCACCCTTGAGTTGTGGTCCTTGATGACTTTGTCAGCCACGTTGACGAATCTGACCTTCGCGCCTTTCCAATCATCATAATATCTATCGTATTCATAGCTGAGGCTTTGGATTTCAGCTTGGGTAGACACAAGTTGGTCAGGAGTCAATTTTAGAACATTGTTCTTCAAGAATCACTCCTTCTTGTACTGATCCTTCTTGGCCTTTCTAGCCTTTTCATATTTCCATTTTTCTTAAGTGATGAAAGCAGTCAGCACATGACTTGGACAAGGGAGCAGATTCAAATCAGCAATAGGGGTGTGAGGATCATTGTGCCATATGTCAATGAAATCGAGCACAATCCTTGGATCTAGCAAAAGAGGAATTTGAGTGCCCTTTGCCTGAGCCACTCTCTCTTGCTTGTTTCTGATGATAGCAGCAACTTCATCATCATTTACTTCATCTTCCTTAGATTTCGAGGGAATATTGAAGACCACTTCCTTCTGGTGAGGACTTGGCCTCTTGCCTCGTCCAGCAGTTGCCTTCACTTTCAGCAAGGTTGGACTGTTTGACGAACGTGCTTGGGCTGAGGATTGTGCCACAAGAGTGGGAGTTGGAGCAGTCCTTGAAGAAATAGCTTGAGGATTTTGCTGTGAGGAGCTTGGCCGTAAGGGCATTGAGCTTGAAGACTTTGGCTTTGAGACTGATTTCTTCATCATAGCCTTCTTCGGGGCAGATCCACTAGCATAGGCCCCAGCAGCTGCAGCAGGAGCAGCAGAGTCTTCATTGAATTTCCTCACTACCTCCTTGGCACTTTTTGCCAATTTGGCTTGACGCATTGCCCATTCCTGGCGAAAGTCCTCACCACTTTTGAGACTAGTGGGATCTGCTTCCTGGCCTTCTGCTAATGGAGGTCTTTGGAAAGGAGGATTAAGAGCAAATTTCTTCATGTATTTTGGCGTAACATCGCGATATTCTCTCCATTCCCTCACCCATCTCCTCTCAATCCTCTGAATGTGTATTTTACGCTTCTCTTTGGTTTCCTTCCCATATATTTCCTCATCAGGAGTGCAATATTCTGGATAGATATCCTCAGGGATTTCAAATGTAGTATTTGAAGCTAGCTTCTTTCCTCCATTCTGAGGTATTTTCCCATCTGTCATTTTCTTCACTTGAGGATTTTGAACTTTTGAGGATTCTGAAGATGTATGGAATTTTTCTTCGAGGAACGCTGCAAATGAGTTAAGTTGATGAGAACCTAGAGATTCATCAGCTGACATTTTGTACCTGTGAACAGAGTATATGTGCAAAGGATTTGAAGAGGTCATATGCGTTCTCAGAAGTTTTCAAAATATATCAAGTTGAGGAATTTGACCATAGATGTCTTGAGGAATTTCACTAAGTGTTCTTGACTTAGGTTCCAGAGTTGTGCAGATTTGAGGATCCATACAATTGAGGAATCTTGAAGAAAATCATAACTTAGAGAAACAAATCAAGGGAAAGAAGCATTTGAGGTGTTTAAGAAGTGGATTCTTGAAGAATAAACACCTTTTGAGGATTTTGTGAAAATCATAAGGATCAAAATAGGGCAGTAAAATCAGATTTTAATTACCCTGATGAAGAACACGACGAACTGGGAGTAAGAACAGTGAAGTTCGTCAGTCCAGATCTCCCAAGCCCTAACATGGCAGTGGAAGACAGCTACAGCGGCAGCGGAGTGAAGATATCCACGGCCGATGCGAGTATGACGGCGAGGAGGTCGAGGCAGTGAGGCTCTTCCTCTCCGGAGACGATGAAGATTAGCAGCGGTGCTAGGTCTGAGCTCGAGCACGTGACATGAGAACGAGCATAGTAAAGGAGAGAAGTGAAAGAGAGGGGGTTATTTATAGCCACAGTGAAAAACTGACCGTTCCGAAGATTTTGGAGAGGTATACCCCTGACTCTTGCTCCCCACACGACATGTGTCACCCACATACTGAGAAGTGGAGATAGTGGGGGATCGTGGGTTATCCAGTCATGGGAATCGGAATCGGTTTGAGCGGCAACCACCAAAAATTGAAATCGAAATTTTTTAAAGTTTTTTTCGCAAATTCTTCAGCTGACAAGGACTCAGTGAAGACTTTGAATGGGTTTCAAAGTAGAACGCATATGAAGAATTGGTGAACAAACTGGGTTGAGTTTAGCATAGAGGGGGGGAAGGGTCCGATCACATTTAATTAGAAGAAAATCATCTTGAAGAATTATAAATAAGTGAATGATGTTGAGGACATTGCAAAACTCATATATATAGTTATTCTGCTAATATTAGCAGATTAGTTATTCTGCTAACACTTACGAACTGCACGCACAACGCGTTGGCACTGCACTTTCTATAGCAAATGTACTGCAATACAGATACTAGTGAACTTCGTGTCAGAAAAAACGGCATGACACAGTTTTTCGCGACACCAAAATCCACGAGTGAAGCTGTCGGAATCGGGGCTCCGCAAAACCCAACAAGGTTCGAACACTGGGGCGTGTGCGAAGATCTCAACCGGCTCAATGCCCCAACTTGTCACCCTATGGCCTAGCTACGTCGAGTGCGTTCTTGCGAGTAAGAGGATGGACACGGTGGTTTACCCTGGTTCGGGCCACCTTGCGGTGTAAAATCCTACTCCTGCTTTGTGGTGGATTGGCCTCTCGAGGAGGCTGTGGATGAACTAGTACAGTGGTTTGGTGGCCTCACGAGGGCTCTTGGTGGTGATGAACTCGACTCGGTTCAACTTGCCCTCTACGATGGGAGCTCGTCCCTATTTATAGGGGCCACGGTCATCTTCCCTTGTCGAACAGGCGGGAAGGGATCCCACAACGGCCAAATTTGAAAGGGAACAAGAGGTACATCCTATCCTGACTAAAGGTGGTCTTCGCCTGCAAAGCTTCTGGGTGTGACGTAGCGGTGGGCTCGACGATGACATCCGTCCTGCCGAGCTCGTGGTATTGCTCCTCTTGCACCGGGAAGGAAACTTTTGGGGGGTTCCTTGGGAACCCGCGTAAGCCTTTGTCTTCTTTGCACAAAAGAGGAAACTGTCCTCCCTCTGCGCCCACTGGCGCCCGCCTGCCTTGGTTGTCAGAACCACGTCAGCCCGGCCTCACAAGGCCGGGTACTTGCCTAGGAATCTCAGCTCTTCGGGAGGTGGCCTGAATGGGTGCCGCTCCTCCGGAGGCCTTGGCGTTGTCCTCCTCGCTAGGCGGGGGCTCTCGCGAGGGCCTTGACTTGGGTGCTCGTTGCAGGGCCGTACCGGGCCTTCATGGTGGGCCACACGCTGGGCCGTAGGCAGGCAAGTCTGGGTACCCCCGGTCCCAGAATGCCGACAGTAGCCCTCGGGCCCAAGGCGTGCACAGGCTGACTTCGGGGTGAAGCTGGAGAAGGGGTGCCGAAGCGCCGCGGGCCCCAATCGCTTGCGGGCCGGTCTTGCGGTGTGGCACACGACGGGGCACGGACGCCTCCACTTCCCCAAGTCGCCTCGGTAACCGACCCAACGGGCAGGGGCTGGCGTGTGCTATGGAGTCATTGTCGCCCGGTATGTGGAGAGACGCCGGTTGGCCTCTGATCGGCTAGAAATGGGCGAGAGGCGGAGCCCCCCTAGCCCATCTTCATCTTCTTGCCTCCTCACTTCACTCCGCCGCTTCCACCATGACCATGACGCCGATGAGGAGGTTTTCTGCTACCAAGAAGGGGAAAGGCCGCCTGGAGGGGGCGGGCTCGCCACCACCAAAGAGGGGTCGCGGCCGTCCCCGCAAGCACACCACGACGTCGGCGGCCTTACGAGCACGCGGGCGCACCTCGGCGTGAGCTGGCGCCGCCTTCGGCAGCCGTGGGAGGGCCCCCCTCCCACGCACGCGGTAGCAGTAGCCGTGGCACTCATGGTCGAGGAGGAAGGTATGCAGCCGATGCCCGGACGCCTCGCTCGCAATCTCACTCGGCCGACGTAGTTCAGGAGTTCGTGGTGTGGGAGGAGAGGCCGGCCGTCTCCTGGGTTCAGCTACTGCGCTTGTTCGCGGGGGCACTGATACGTCTCCAACGTATCTATAATTTATGAAGTATTGATGCCATGTTTACAATAATTCTATATGATTTTGGTATGATTTGATGAGAACTAACCCGGACTGATGTTGTTTTCAGCAGAACTACCGTGGTGTTGTTTTTGTGCAGAAATAAAAGTTCTCGGAATGGGCCGAAAATTTACGGAGAATATTTTTGGAAAATATAAAAAATACTGGAGAAAAAAGTTGGGCCAGGAAGTGAACGAGGAGGCCACAAGCCTGGGGGGCGTGCCCCCCCCTAGGGCGCGCCCCCTGGCTTGTGGGCCCCTCGAGCACTCCCCTGACGTGATTTCGACGCCAACCTCTCCTATAAATCTAGAAAACTCCGGAAAGAAACCTAGATCGGAAGTTCCGCCGCCGCAAGTCTCCAGAGCCACGAAAGATCAATCTTGGCCCTCTCCGGCACCCTGCCGGAGGGGGTCACCATCACCGGAGACCATGGAGGAGGTGGACGGAGGGGCCATCATCGCCATGGAGATCAAGGACTAGAGGGAGAACCTCTCCCCACTCAGGGGGGAGGCCATGGAGGAGGAAGCACAAGGGGGAGACCCTCTCCCCCTCTCTCCCGATGGTGCCGGAGTGCCACCGAGGGAACCATCGCCGCGGTGATCGTCTTCATCAACATCACCTTCTTCATCAGCATCCTCATCTCCTTTCAGCGGTCCACTCTTCTGCACCCCGCTGTAATCCCCTACTTGAACATGGTGCTTTATGCCACATATTATGATCCAATGCTGTGTTGCCATCCTATGATGTTTTGAGTAGATTACTTTTGTCCTTTGGGTTGATTGATGATCTAGATTGGTTTGAGTTGTATGTTTTACTTTGGTGCTGTCCTATTGTGCCTTCCGTGCCGCGCACACGTGAAGGATTCCCGCTGTAGGGTGTTGCAATACGTTCATGATTCGCTTATAGTGGGTTGCTTGAGTGACAGAAGCATAAACCCGAGTAGGTGGGTTGTTGCGTATGGGATAAAGGGGACTTGATGCTGTAATGCTATGGTTGGGTTTTACCTTAATGATCTTTAGTAGTTGCGGATGCTTGCTAGAGTTCCAATCATAAGTGCATATGATCCAAGTAGAGAAAGTATGTTAGCTTATGCCTCTCCCTCATATAAAATTGCAATAATGATTACCGATCTTGTTAACAATTGCCTAGGACAATTCCGCACACCGACCCATCATTATTCCACAATCGTTGTTTGCAATATATTGTAATATATTCTAACTTTATGATAACAGCACCTATTTTTATATTTTAGTTCTCCGATATCATGCAAAGCTATTCTCTTCATACCCTATACGTAGTTTTATTTCACGTTTCTAGTTGGAAGCAAACGTTCGGTGTACGTAGAGTCGTATCAGTGGCAGATAGGACTTGAGAGAATATTGATCTTACCTTTAGCTCCTTGTGGGTTCGACACTCCATACTTATCACTTCCACCTTTGGAAATTGCTACGATGATTACTTGCACTTGGGGATTATCAGGCACTTCCAGCCGTAGGGCCCGCCGGCTTATGGCTGTAGGCTGACGGTTGCTGTAGTCGAGCCTCATGGGTGGGGGTTGAGGTCACCCCCGCGGGCTACGTATTCCTGACCCGCGTGTGGCAGGCGTTCGCCCGCACCCGCGGCCTGCAGGGGAGGTGTACATACCACTTCAAGTACGATGGCGCGGCGACGCTCTTCGTCAAGGTCTTCGGGGAAGACGGTTGGCGCTTGGGGTGCTATCCGGAGGGTGATGGCGACGACAGCGAGCACTTCTCCGCCGAGGATGACCATCGTGGTGGTGGTGTCCTCAGCGGTGAGCTTGCCCTTGGTGACGGGCTCGGTACCTCCAGCAGCAACGCCGCCTCCTCCGGGGAAAGCTCGAGCGACGACGACTACGACAAGCCACCACGCCGGTGGGCCCGGACCAGGGAGGGCGGCGAGCCGCCGCGGCGTCGCGCTCCTGCCCCGGAGGCTGTCAAGACGCCATGCCACCGTCAAGGAGGAGGAGTAATCTGACTGAGCGGCGCTCGGGCCAGGCCTCAGTAGTGACGGTCCTCAGGAGGCCGTCCTTTGCTTTTGTTTCCTACACGAAAAACCACGGAGGGCCCCGCGGGGGTGTAATGATCTGCGGCGCTCACGCCTTTATGTTAGCATTTTTCTTCTTGCATCCCAATTTTAATGTCGCTGCAAATTGGAATGTCACTGCCCGCTGCGATTAGGGTAACTTATGGTTGGGATAACTTAGCTTGACTTGCCCGCAGTAGGGGGCGCGTCCCTCCAGAGCTTCCTTCTTTAGCCGTAGAGCCCCCGAGCCCCCTTGCGAGGGTTGATAGCCGCCGGCTTGCCGGGACATGATGCCTGACTAGGCCAGGAGGTAGGCGCTCCTGAGGCTGGGGTTTGGAGGTGATGTTGTGCGCCAGCTCGCCTCGAGAGTGTTGCGCGAGGATTAGGACGCCAAAGTTTTGGCGAGGTGCGTGTGCGGCCCGGAGCCTGCACAACGTACCGTGTACAGCCCCTGCTCGTGGGGCGTGCGAGGGAGAGCTGGCGGGTCCCGAACACTTTTAGAAAGAACTCAAAACAAGAAAATGCTGCAAGAAAAAGATTCCCACCCCATTTCCGAATAAGACGCGAAAAATTTCAAACTTCATTCGAAAAGGCAGCAAATTTGGTTACAAAAGAGAGCAAATAACAGCCACGTCCGGCGCCTAATCTAGTCTTCGTCTTCCCCCAGCGCGGAGCATGGGGCATCCACTGGGCATGGGCATAGTCATTGAATGACAGTGTCGTCCGCCAGCGCGGAGCATGGGGCTTCCACTTGGGCGTGCGAGGGAACCCCTTCGTGTCCTCAGGGGGCTCCGTGCGTATTATTATGTGAGAGTGTCTAGGCATTCTGGATGGGGACCTCGTCCTGAGTCTCCAGGCGCACGGCGCCAGGCCTGGAGACGCGGGCAATCCTGAACGGGCCCTCCCACATGGGCGAGAGCTTGTGCAAGCCCTCCTTGGAGAGGACCCACCTCAGGACGAGGTGTCCGACTTCGAGGCTCCTGGAGCGGATGCTGCGGCAATGGTATCGCCGCAACGCTTGCTGGTACCTTGCTGCACGGAGTGAGGCCTGGCGGCGGGCCTCCTCCCCGAGAAAAAGGTTTGTTCCCCGCGTGGCATCCTGACGCTCCTCGTCGAATGCCAAGACCCGCGGGGAGCGATGCTTGACGTCGTGCGGGAGGACCGCCTCGGCTTCGTAGACGAGGAAGAATGGGGTTTCGCTGGTGGGCTTTATTACAGTGGTGTGGATGGACCACAGCACGGACTGAAGCTCACCGAGCCAACCCCTGCCGTAGGCCTCGAGTTTCTTTTGGAAGCTCCTCGCCTTGAAGCCCCTCAGGACCTCCGCGTTGGCGCGCTCGGCCTGGCCTTTGCTCCGCGGGTGTGCTACCGAACCGTAACATATCTGCGTCCCAAGGTTAGCACAATATTCCTTAAATAGGTTGCTTGTGAACTGTGAGCCATTGTCAGTAATGATACGGTTGGGGACACCGAAGCAGCTCACGAGGCTCTGGATGAACTTGACTACTGAGCCGACGGGGATGGTGCGCACGGGCTCCACCTCCGCCCACTTGGTGAACTTGTCGATGGCGACGTAGAGGTAGCGGTAGCCTAAGGCCGCTTGAGGGAAGGGGCCCAGTATGTCCAGCCCCCAGACCGCGAACGGCCAGGAGAGCGGGATTGTCTGGAGACCTTGCACGGGTTGATGAATCTGCTTGGCGTGGAACTGACAGGCTTCGCAAGATCGGACTAGCTCGGTGGCGTCGTTGAGTGTCATGGGCCAGTAGAAGCCGCTGCAGAATGCCTTCCCCACCAGGGTGCGAGACGAGGAATGGTGCCCACAGTCGCCACCATGAATGTCGGCCAGAAGTTCGTGCCCCGGCTCTTTAGATATGCACCGCAGCGAGACGTCGTTTGGGTGCCTGCGGTACAGCTCGCCGTCCTTCAGGCAGTAGGCTGTAGCTTGGCGGACCACGCGCTCCGTGTCCTCCTCCTTCTCCAGCAGGGCGCCGCCGAGCAGGTACGCCTTGAACTCCCCTGTCCAGTCGCCGGCCTGGGGTTCTAGCGCCAGGAGCAATCGTGCTCCCGAGGCCGGTCCGCAGGCCGGGGCGCCCGAGAGCGGGGCTGGCGGCAGTTCCTCCCGAGGTCTCGCCAGGCCCGCGGTTGGTGGGGACGCTGATGGTTTGAAGAGCCTTTCCTCGAAGACTCCAGGCTCCTGAGGCTCGTGGCACGATGCCCTCTTGGCGATGTCGTCCACCTCTGTCGGCGTTCTGGGAACGGGGGTACCCAGACCTGCCTGCCTGCGGTCCAGGGCCAGACCCACTTCATCAGCCAAGCACAACCATGCACAGCCCCACTCGAGACAAGGCCCTCGAGAGGCCCCTAGGCTCATGAGGATGAGCAGCGACAAGACCGGCTAGGGATGGGCCTCCCCAGGCCCCCTCTGGAGCGGCGGAAATCCCTATGCAGGGCCCGGCCACAGGAGTCAAAGATGACGCAAGGAAGGACAGGCGGGCGCCAGCGCGCCAGGCGGCACAGTTTCCCCTTTGGTGCAAAGGGAGCAAGGACATAGGCGGGTTCCCAAAGCACCCCCCAAAGGTTTCCATTTCGGTGCAACAAGACCACGACCACGAGCCCTGCAGGGCGGATGTCATCGCCGAGCCCACCTCTGCGGCGTCGACAGCTACTTTGCTGGCGAAGACCGCCTTTGGACAGGGCGGGGGTGTACTCCTGTCCCCCTTCAAATTTGGCCGTTGTGGGATCCCTTCCCGCCATTGCGATAAGGGAAGAGGACCCGAGGCACCACTATATATAGAGGTTAGGCTGCACCGTAGATGAGGATCGGAGATCGATCGATTCACCCATCCACCACAAAGCCAACAGAGGGCCAAGAACACCTCAGGAGCGCCCTCACGAGGCTCCTCATCGTTGTACTAGTTCATCCACCAAACCTCCACGAGAGGCAATCCAACAAAGCAGGAGTAGGGTATTATGCTTCGCAGCGGCCCGAACCTGGGTAAACTACCATGTCCATCTTTTTCCTCGTCATCATGCGAGTTCATCGTATTAGTCATCGTGTAGCGAGCTAGGTTGGGCGAAGCTGCAGGGGATCTTCGCACACGCCCCTGTGTTCGAATCTTAAGGGTTTTGCGGAGCCCGAAATCCGACATTTGGTGCAACAGGTAGGGGGCGTGTCGGAGCTTCCCCACTCGCGGCAACAGCCGAGCCCTGGTTCGGCAACTCCATGACGGGCGAGATCCCCGACGACGGCCGGTCCCCGGCGCGCGATGACGCCTGGGCGCGCAGTGCCGGCCCCGCGGTCGCCTGTATCCTCGGCGGGTCACAAGCGCCGTCCTCCGGCCGCCATATCAAGCGGTTCCTGTGCCACGTAGGAGCGGTTCGGCCGTGGCCCGAGCCCGCGCCGCACCGCGCGTGGCCGGAGATCGACATCACCTTCGGCCCCGACAACCACCCCAAGACGACGGCAACCGCTGGAGCGCTCCCCATGTTATGCACGCCGACCATACGCGGCGTGGCCGTCTCCAGGACCCTCATAGACGGTGGCGCCGGCCTCAACGTCATCTCCGTAGAGGCCTTCGACGTACTGTGGTTACCCCGTGACCAGCTCGCACCTTCAAGGCCCTTCTCTAGAGTGGTCGGCGGGTCCGTCGTCCCCGTGGGGTGGGTGCGCCTCCCCATCACCTTCGGCACCCGCTCCAACTTCCGCACTGAGCAGGTCGACTTCGATGTCGCCCACATCCACCTCCCGTACAACGCGACACTCGGCTACCCCGCCCTCGCTCAGTTCATGGTGGCAACGCACCCGGGCTACAACGTCGTCAAGATGCCCGGGAGCGGCGGCATCCTCAACGTCGTGGGGGATGTCAAGGATGCGTCCCACGTGCTCAAGCTCTCCTACAAGGCGGCAGCCGCGGTGAGCACCAGTGTCGGGGGCGCCGCACAGGCCGCGGGGGACTCCGGGGGTACCCTCGATGTCGCGCCGGTGAAGAAGAGGCAGCTGTTCTCCCAGAGTAGGGCGGAGACGAAGCAGGTGCTGGTGGACGAAGGAAGCCCTGGCCCTACCTTCACCATCGCCGCCGACTTACCTCAGGATCAGGAGGAGGCGTTGGTGGCCCTCCTCCAAGCGAACAAGGACGCGTTCACCTGGAGCGCCTCCGACCCGGTGGGGGTCCCAAGGGACGTGATCGAGCACCACCTCATAGTGTGCCCGAATGCATGCCCAGTAAAGCAAAAGGCAAGGAGGCAAGCTCCGGAGAAGCAGGCGTTCATCGCCCAGGAGGTCGGCAAGCTGAAGGAAGCTGGGGTCATCCAGGAGGTGCGTTACCCGGAGTGGGTGGCCAACCCGGTGGTCATCCCGAAGAAGTGCGGGAAGGAGTGTATGTGCGTCGATTTCACGAGCCTCAACAAAGCCTGCCCCCAGGACCCATTCCCGCTGCCCCGCATCGACCAAATCGTGGACTCCACAGCAGAGTGCGACCTCTTATATTTCCTAGACGCCTTCTCGGGCTACCACCAGATCAAAATGGCGGTGGAGGACGTCGAGAAGACGGCCTTCCTCACCTCGTGCGGGGTATTCTACTACACGTGCATGCCCTTCGGGCTGCGGAACGCCGGGGCAACCTTCTAGGGCTGATGCACATCGCCCTGGGGCTGCAGCTCGGGAGGAATGCAGAAGCCTACGTCGACGACATCGTGGTCAAGTCCAGGGCGGCCAAGACCCTGATCGAGGACTTGAAGGAGACATTCGCCAGCCTAAGGGGTGTGAACCTGAAGCTCAACCCCGAGAAGTGCGTCTTCGGGGTCCCCTCGGGCAAGCTGCTCGGCTTCCTGGTATCGCACCGGGGGATCGAGGCGAACCCGGAGAAGATCAAGGACGTAAACAAGATGAGCGCGCCCCAGACCCTCAAGGAAATGCAGAAGTTGGCGGGGTGCGTGACCTCCTTGGGGCGTTTCATCTCCAAGCTCGGCGAGCGGGCCCTACCGTTCTTCAAGATCATGAAAAGGAAGGGCCCTTTCGAATGGACCCCGGAGGTGGATGCAGCCTTCGAGGAACTCAAGCAGTACCTCACGAGCCCACCGGTGATGGTGGTGCCTCGCCCCCGGGAACCCCTGCTGCTATACCTGGCTGCCACCCCCCACTCCGCCAGCACTGCATTGGTGGCACTCAGGGAGGAGCGAGCCGGCACACGCGCCACATCGACGGGCGCCGGTGGGCCCCCAAGCATGGGACAAGGGGGCTCGCAGGATCCCAAGGAACCCGCTTCTCCCCAAGCCGGAGCGCCTAAGGACCCTGCCGCGCCGGCGGCTCCTGAAGCGCTCAACCCTCATGAGGCCCCAGTCGCTTTGACGGCTCCTGAAGCGCTCAACCCTCATGAGGCCCCAGTTGCTCCGACGGCTCCTGGAGCGCTCGACCCTCATGAAGCCCCAACCGCACAGACGGCCCCCGAGGTGCCCGGGCCTCTTGGGCCCGCCACAAGACAGGACACCACAGGGGACCTCACCCTCATCGAACACCTGGTGTACTATGTCAGTACAGTGCTGCGGGATGCGCGCTCACCCTACCCCATGCAACAGAAGCTCCTCCTAGCGCTCCTTGTCGCTTCGAGAAAACTGCGCCACTACTTCCAGGGACATCCCATCAAGGTCGTCTCTGCTTACCCCTTGGAGAAGATCCTGCGCAACCCCAACGCGGCAGGGAGGGTCGCCGAATGGAACATCAACCTGCAGGCCTTCAACATAGATTTCAGCACGACCAGGGTCATCAAAGGGGCAGCCCTGGCAGACTTCGTGGCAGAGTGGACAGACGCCCCTGGCCGGGGGCTAGACGGGAGCCGGTCCCTCCCACCTGGTGATGAGGCACCCGAGGGTTGGATCATGCACTTCGACGGGGCCTTCACGCGCAAGGGAGCGGGAGCTGGGGTCGTGCTCACTTCTCCGGTAGGAGACAAGCTCAGTTACGCGGTGCAGCTCTGTTTCCAGCATGGAGAGCAGGTCTCCAACAACATCGCGGAGTACGAGGGCCTCATCGCCGGCCTCAAGGCAGCGGCGGCCTTGGGGCTTCGGTGCCTCACCGTCATGGGCGACTCGGAGCTCCTCGTCAACTTCTCCAACAAAGAGTATACACCCAAGGATGAGCACATGGAGGCGTATTTGGAAGAGGTACGTAGGATCGAAAAACGCTTTCAGGGCTTGGAGTTGTAGCACATCCCGCGCAGCTCGAACAAGGAAGCCGACGACATCGCCAAGAGGGCCTCGCGCCGCGAGCCCTAGGAGCCAGGCGTCTTCGAGGAGTGGCTCTTTAAACTGTCCGCGGCGCCACCCACTGAGGACATGATGCCACGAATGGAGGAGCTCCCCCCAGCGCCGCCCTCGGGGGCTCCGGACTATGGCCAGGCCTCAGGAGCCCAATTGCTCCTGGCCTTAGAGCCTCAGGCCGAGAGCTGGATGCAGGAGTTCAGGGCGTACCTACTTCACGGCATGCTACCGGAGAAGGAGGAGGACGCAGAGCACGTAGCCAAACAGGCCACGGCCTACTGTTTGTAGGACGGCGACTTGTACCGCAGGCGCCCGAACGACGTCGCGCTGCGGTGCATCTCCAAGGAGCAAGGGCGCGAGCTGCTGGCCGACATCCACGGAGGAGACTGCGGGCATCACTCCTCGTCGCGCACTCTTGCAGGGAAGGCGTTCTGATCAGGCTTCTACTGGCCCTCGGCGCTTGACAACGCCACCGAACTGGTCCGGTCTTGCGAGGCCTGCCAGTTTCATGCCAAGCAGATTCACCAGCCCGCGCAGGGCCTCCAGACCATCCCGCTCTCCTGGCCCTTTGCGGTCTGGGGGCTGGACATACTAGGGCCCTTTCCGCGAGCCGCGGGCGGGTACCGCTACCTCTACATTACCATCAACAAGTTCACCAAATGGGCGGAGGTGGAGCCCGTGCGCACCATCCCGGCCGGATCGGCCGTCAAGTTCATCAAGGGCCTCGTAAGCCGGTTCGGTGTCCCCAACCGCATCATCACCGACAACGGTTCGCAGTTCACAAGTAACCTCTTCAAGACCTATTGTGCTAACCTTGGAACGCAGATATGTTACGCCTCGGTAGCCCACCCACGGAGCAACGGCCAGGCGGAGCGCGCCAACGCGGAGGTCCTGCGGGGCCTCAAGACAAGGAGCTTCAAGAAGAAGCTTGAAGCTTGCGGCAGGGGTTGGGTCGATGAGCTTCAGTCAGTGTTGTGGTCCATCCGCACCACCGCGACTAAGCCCACCGGCGAGACCCCATTCTTCCTCGTCTACGGAGTTGAAGCCGTCCTCCCCCATGAGGTCAAGCACCGGTCCCCCCGGGTCTTGGCATTTGACGAGGAGCGTCAGGATGCCGCGCGGGGAACGGACCTCGTGCTTGGGGAGGAGGCATGTCACCGAGCCTCGCTCCGAGCTGCAAGGTATCAGCAGGCGCTACGGCGCTACCACTGCCATAACATCCGTTCCAGGACCCTTGAAGTCGGAGACCTCTTCCTGAGCCGGGTTCTCTCCAGGGAGGGCTTGCACAAGCTCTCGTCCATGTGGGAGGGCCTGTTCAAGGTCGCTCATGTCTCCAGGCCAGGCGCCGTGCACCTAGAGACTCAGGACGGGGTCCCCATCCAGAATGCCTGGAACATCCAGCACCTCCGGAAGTCCTACCCGTGACACTCTCACATAATAATGAGTGGGTTGTATAAGCCCGGAGCCCCCCGAGGACGCGGAGGGGTTCCATCCCACGCAATGTGGCAGCCACAGCTCTGCGCTGGCGGAGAAGACAACACTGCCCACCAATGGCTATGCCCATGCAACGTGGATGCCCTACGCTCAGCGCTGGGGGAAGACGAAGATGAAGACTAGTCTAGGTGCCGGACGTGGCTGTTTTTCGCTCTACTGATGTTTGGATTCGCCGACTTTTTTGGAACAAAACTTGGGGCTTTTTCAAATCATGTTTCAAATAAAAGGGTTAGGGATTTGTTTTCATCGCCATTTCCTATATTGGTTTCTCTCTCTTCGAGTCGAGCACTCGCCTGCTCCCCTCCCCCTCGTACCCCGCGAGCGGGGGTTGGGGGCACGGTGCTCGCACCTCGCCAATGCATTGGCGCCAGGATCCTCGCGTGGTACTCACGGATGAGTCAGCAGGCGCACGCCGCCTCATACTCGCTCGGGGGCTCCACTCACGGCCCGACGCGACATCTTGGAACCTCAGGAGGCCCGCCCCTCCCGGGGCAGGAAGCAAAAAATTTCTTTGGGACTTGAGCGTCAAAGGGGGCTCCTGAGCATCGCGCCTTAGGAGCCTCACCAGTCATAAGGCCACTCGCCCCCCTTGATGTCGTCCTTGGTGATCCGGTTGGCATCAAGGATGTCGACGCCTCGCCTCGTGAAGTGTGTCCTGGTGATCCAGTCGTACCTAACGGTGGTGGGGAAATGTGCGGGACTGGGACCTACCGACGTAGAGCTACTTGAGCGTCAATTCGGAGCCTCGGGAGGCCCGCCCCTCCCGGGGTAGGAAGCAAAAAATTTCGGGAGCCGCTTGAGTGTCAAAGGGGGCTCCTGAGCATCATGCCTCAGGAGCCTCACCAGTCATAAGGCCACTCGCCCCCCTTCATGTCGTCCTTGGTGATCCAGTCGGCATCAAGGGGGGCGAGGCCTCGCCTCGTGAAGTGCGTCCTGGTGATCCGGTCGTACCTAACGGTGGTGGGGAAATGTGCAGGACTGGGACCTGCCAATGTAGAGCTGCTTGAGCGTCGAAGGGGGCTCCTGAGCATCACGCCTCAGGAGCCTTACCGGTCATAAAGCCACTCGCCCCCTTTGATGCCATCCTTGGTGATCCGGTCGGTGTCAAGGGAGTCAGGGCCTCGCCCCATAAAGTGCGTCCAGGTGATCCGGTCGTACCTTACGGTGGTAGGGAAATGCGCGGGACTGGGGCCTACAGACACAGAGTGCCGAAAGGGCTCCCAACCTACCTCGTTCGTAAGAAGAAGAAGCCCACAAGACGTCCGGACCCTCCGAGCGCCACGGCTACACCTCTACAACCCTGAAGCCTACCGCGAGCATGCCAAGCTAACTACCCTGATTACGACCGGAAGGTGATTTCAACCAGCAAAACGCAAAGGCCAGGACACATGACAAAAGTATTGATAAAGAAGGGCAAGCGCCTGAATTCATTACACGCCCGCAGGGCCGCCCTTGGTTCTTTGATTGCAGGAACAGGAAAAGAGGAGGAGAAAGAAAGTGAAAAGCCCCCCACAGGGGCTGCCACCCCAGGAGCCCCGGCACCAGCACACCAACGCTCAGCCGGTGTCCTCCTCTTCCTTGACGAGGCCGTAGGGGCGCGCCGGCGCGGACGTTCCTGGAGTAGAAGAGCGGCGCCACGGCGGCTGGCTACCCCCCGAGGTCCGGGCGCGCCGGCGTGGCGGCGCGTCATAGCTGCTATCGCTGCTGTCGCTTGGGCTCCCTTCGGAGGGGGTTTCTCTGCTGCTGGAAGCGCGCCGCCCGTCGTGAAGGCCAAGCTCATGTCCAAGATCTCCGCGGCCGTCGTCTTCCGGGCAGCACCACAGACGCTCGCCCTCCCCCCCGAAGATCTTGACGAAGAGCGTCGCCACTCCGTCGAACTTGAAGTGAAGGGTGCGCCTCCCCTTCAGACCACGGGAACGGGAAAACGTCTGCCACCCGCGGTTCAGGTACACGTAGCCCCCGGGGGTGACCTCGACCTCCACCCACGACGCCGCGCTGCAGCAGCCGTCGGCCTGCAGCCACAGGCCGGAAGGCTCTCCGGCCGGCAGCGCCCCCGCGAAGAAGCTCGGATGTTGAAACCAAGCGGCCTCCGGCCTCTCTGCCCACACCACGAACTCCCGGGCCGTGTCGGCCGAATGGAGCCGCGGGCGTGGCGGTCGGGTGGCCACCGACGACCTCCCACCGCAGGTGCCACCACCTCGACTACTTCGGCCGCCTGCACTGGATGGCGTCCTACCGCGACCGCCGATGTTGACCCCGGGCCGGGCGGAACCACCGCCGCGCCCACCGGGAACCACTGACGGCGTCGCGGCATGCTTCCGGGGACGACCGCGGCCCCTCCTGGACGGCAGACCGGCAGGACTCTCCCCGGAGGCCTTCCCCTTCTCGGCGGCGGAGAATTCCTCACTGAGGCCATGACAGGGAGAGCGGCGGCTTGGAGATTGGGAGGCAAGGAACATGAAGGCGCGCTGAGGGTTTCCTCGCCCTCGCCCGCTTATATACAACAAGGGGCCACCCAGCGCCCCCTCGCATCCCGGGAAGCGTGCGGCTTCTGAAGGGTCACATCCGCGTGGCCCGAGGAGTAGAAGCCGAGGGAACGGCAGCATTCAAGGAAGGGCAATGATGGCCGGCGCTGCGCACGGGCGTCGTGTCAATTTGACTTGGAAGGATTCCTGACGCCCTCGGGGAGCGGGGGCGACGCCACCCAAGCGCTCGGCGCGTGTAGGGCCTGGCCCGCAGGCGTTTGGGGCCCGCGGCGCTTCGGGCCGCCCTCAAGCCTTCGCCCGGAAGCCAGCTCGGGCGTGCCTTGGGCCCGGGGGCTACTGTCGGCGTTCTGGGAACGGGGGTACCCAGACCTGCCTGCCTGCGGCCCAGGGCCTGACCCACTTCATCAGCCAAGCAAAACCATGCACAGCCCCCCTCGAGACAAGGCCCTCGAGAGGCCCCTAGGCTCACGAGGATGAGCAGCAACAAGACTGGCTAGGGATGGGCCTCCCCAGGACCCCTCCGGAGCGGCGGAAATCCCTATGCAGGGCCCGGCCTCAGGAGTCAAAGATGACGCAAGGAAGGACAGGTGGGCGCCAGCGCACCAGGCGGCGCAGTTTCCCCTTTGGTGCAAAGGGAGCAAGGACATACGCGGGTTCCCAAAGCACCCCCCAAAGGTTTCCATTTTGCTGCAACAAGACCACGACCACGAGCCCCGCAGGGCGGATGTCATTGCCGAGCCCACCTCTGCGGCGTCAACAGCTACTTTGCAGGCGAAGACCGCCTTTGGACAGGGCGGGGGTGTACTCCTGTCCCCCTTCAAATTTGGCCGTTGTGGGATCCCTTCCCGCCATTGCGATAAGGGAATAGGACCCAGGGCACCGCTATATATAGAGGTTAGGCTGCACCGTAGACGAGGATCGGAGATCGATCGATTCACCCATCCACCACAAAGCCAACAGAGGGCCAAGAACACCTTAGGAGCGCCCTCACGAGGCTCCTCATCATTGTACTAGTTCATCCACCAAACCTCCACGAGAGGCAATCCACCAAAGCAGGAGTAGGGTATTACGCTTCGCAGCGGCCCGAACTTGGGTAAACTACCGTGTCCATCTTCTTCCTCGTCATCGTGCGAGTTCATCGTCTTAGTCATCGTGTAGCGAGCTAGGTTGGGCGAAGCTGCAGGGGATATTCGCACATGCCCCTGTGTTCGAATCTTAAGGGTTTTGCGGAGCCCAAAATCCGACAACCTCCTTGTTCGTGCCGCGCGGGACGTGCTGCAACTCCAAGCCCTGAAAGCGCTTTTCAATTTTGCGTACCTCCTCCAAGTATGCCTCCATGTACTCGTCCTTCGGCTTGTACTCTTGTTAGAGAAGTTGACGAGGAGCTGGGAGTCGCCCTTGACGGTGAGGCGCTTGACACCCATGGTTGCGGCGGCCTTGAGGCCCGCAATCAAGCCCTCGTACTCCGCGATGTTGTTGGAGACTGTCGGGGCATGGATGCTCATGATCACCTATGGGACCAGAGGTCCCTTGTGGTTCGGCAAGGGGGGTCACGTTGCACAAAGAGCGGAGAGCATGAGACGGCGCGACGATCAGGACACAGGCATTTTACCTAGGTTTGGGCCGCTTCTGAGCGTAAAACCCTACTCCTGCTTTTTGGTGGATTGATTGGAGGAACACGAAGAACGCACAGCGCCTAACCCTGACAAGGACTGCTGTCGGGGAAAGAGCTCCTATGCGAGTACAAGTGTTCGGGGGTCCGAATCCTGAGCTAGGTTGCCTTGGGCCTCCTTTTATAGTGCAAGGGGTTACCACAATGGCAAAACAGTCATTATCTATTGATTAGATAGCTAAGCGGAGCTATCATACCTAACTCTGGCATTTAGGACAAAATGCCATGATTACCTGCCTAGGTGGCGCTCGGGGGTGCATCCCCGGCAAGATCTTGCCACCGCTTGGCCGGTCGTTGATCATGGTCTTGACACGCTGCAGGGCGTGTAGGAGATATGCCCTAGAGGCAATAATAAATGTTATTGATTATCTCCCTGTTCATAATTAGGTTTATGTTCCATGCTATAACTACTATGTTTCTCGAGTCTACAATAACCACGAGGCTCGGAGGAAGACTCATATGCACGGGTGGAATAATAAATGGTAAAATGTATTCCTAGTCTAGCCTCTAAGACTAGCTCAAGTGTTGCATGATGGTTCTGTTTTCCTGATCATGGGCATGTCTATGCCAGCAACTTTGAGGGCACAATATTAGCGAAACATTTGTGTTGAATCGACCCGAATTGACGTTGTGCTATGAGATACATTCGTCACAAGTTAAATGGTTAATAACACAGAGATGGTTAATGTTTGCATGATTCCTCAGCCCATGAGAGTATCGAGTTTCTTCATGCTTGATTCATGAACTTTGGGGTTTGTTAAACGCCATCCGTAACTGGATGGCTATTACGGCGGCTTACGGGTTCATGGGAAAGTATGTCAAGTAACTTGATAGCTCAAGATTGGGAGTTGCTCCTCCGACGATGGAGAGATATCTCTGGGCCCTCTTGGTGTTACGGTATCCATCATCATCTGGCCAGACACTTTGTGATTTGATCACGGGGATGCCGGAACACGGTAACGAGGAAAGAGAACAATACCAGTAACGAGGTAACTGGCATAGTGGAAAAGTTGTTGATCCACGGGGATGCCAACATGTCTCACCTCGGGTATTTGTAACATATTGCGAAGCAACAGGAATAGCACACGACAACTGGAGGTTCACTCGAATATTCATTCGTGTGGGTATAGGGGTCAATATGGGTGTCCACGGCTCCGATGTTGATCATCGATCGGAAGGGGTTCCGGGTCATGTCTATACTTCACCGAACCTATAGGGTCACACGCTTAAGGGTCATCTATCTGCTGAATACTAGACAGGGAGTCTGAGAGAAAATCACCGGAAAAGTTTCGGACAGCGGAAAAGTTCTGCAGAGAGAACACCGGAACAGTTTCGGTAAAACTGAAAAGTTGTTTTAGTGGATACCATTAAGTCAAATTGGTTTTGGCACATGCCTGATAATTCTTGGAGGATGCCAGAATCATTCTGGAAACTTCTGGGAAATTTCCGGAAGAAAAACTGGAAATGTTCCGGAGCTGCCGGAACCACTTCAGATGCTTTTCGCAGATGAATATCACTAATCTGGAATTGTTTCGGAACGCATTGAAAATTATTTTAGTGGGTACTAGAAATATTCTAAGCCCACATAAATATTTTCAGTTCGAACGGACGCTGAAAAATGTCGTCATGAATAGTGAAAGTGCTTTTTGGATTACTTTTTAGAAAGCCATTCTTTTGGGCTTTTGCTTAAAAGATCTTGGGGTGTGACATGGATGGATAGGAACCCTTTTGGGGTGACCCACTAGGGGGTGGCCGGACACATGGGGGTTCTTCCTTGGAGCCCCCACTTGTCCCTTGGCTTCACCTTCATGCCCTTGTGAAGGACTTCATTCATGTGCACTTTTGGGTTTTATTGTAAAACCACCCTACCCCTTGGTTTTCCTATAAATAGGAGGTGAGGGGGCTGCCCAAACCTCACTCTTTCTCACATACAAGTGCCATGCATGATCTGGCTTCTCTCTCCCTCCCAGCGAAATAGTTTCGTAGAGCCGAAAGGCTGTCTGGGTTCCGGCAGGAACTAGTTCTGGACGGCGAAGCCCTGCCGGATAGATGACACCGTATGTGTGCAACTCTGTAGAGAGATCGTAGTTTCGGTATTAGTTCGAGAGAGCCTCCCGAAGGGCTGTCCGAGTGACTGTCCGAGTTTCGATGGTCCTCTCGGAGGGCTGTCCGAGTGACTGTCCGAGTTTCGATGGTCCTCCCGAAGGGCTGTCCGTGACACCGTCCGGGGGACTGTCCGACCGCCTCCCGGAGGGCTGTCCGAGGGGCGGATGAGGGTATACATCCTCGCGGTTGGGCGGTTGTAAATCCTAGCTATGGGGATCTGCACCGCCGATCGTCATCGACTCTACTTCCGCTGCGCTACGAGTCGGTAACGAAAAAGAACAAACCTTGTATGCAGTCTCCATAGTGGTCCTGGGCTGGTGCGTAGGTCGGAAATTTTTTGTTTTCTGCAGCGTAACCCTGCAGGGCGGGTGTCAAACAAGCGTAACTTGCATTCCGATGTGTCTCCACGTGCTTAGCGAGAGCTGATTAGCCGCCTGAGGGCTCGACACCGCATCGATAAGTGACAGGCGTAGCGATGCAATGGAGCGGTGGCCGGTTGGCTCGCACCTGTCGGGGAGTGGCTTGCCGGGTCTTCTGGAAGGTGTGCATGTCTTGGTCCCTGGCAAGCGTCGGTGACGTGCTTGGCGTGTTGCAGTCTAGGCTTGGGCTGCCGCGTTCGGTTTGCTGGAGTCTGCCGGCGTTTGCTTGGCCTTCCGTAGGTGGCTGCTGTCGGATGCTGGTTCTTGAATGTTGCTTGGAGACGTGGTGGCCTTCCCAACAGGTTTTTCTCGCGGGGGCCGGAGGCTGTCTGTCCGTGCACAAGTCAGGGGGAATGTACACCCCTATTTGTTTACCCCGACAGAAGCCCCCGGGCCTGAGCCATACGTGTCGTTTGGCACGTTGGGTTAGGCCCCAAACAGTGCACGGACACACGTCGGAGGGATTCTGTCCTTCAACCAACGTCCACTCCGTGCAATTATCGAGGGTCGTGGGGTCGTGAATGGGAGCCGTTGGAGAATAAAAAGAACTGCTAGTAATAAAACGGCAGTTTTCCGAAAAGATCGTGAAGAGCCAGCCCCCGTGTGGGTCCCTTAAAATAAAATGGACAACGCACAGGGGCGCTGCTCATTCGCATCCTTTTCTCCGTCCTCCATCTTCCTCCTCAAGCCAAAGAACTGCTCCCACCGCCACTCTCGGTTTACCGAGCGCCGCCGGATCATCCGCCGTCCTTGAAGGCTTCAAGGATGGGGCAGAAAAAGGCCGGTAACAAGGGGAAGCAGGCGGCCGCATCCACGGACCTGGTGGCCGAGGAAAGGAAGAAGAAAGCGGAAGAGCTCGAGAGGCGGCGGCAGGGAGATGTGGTTATCTCTCCGTCGAGCCTGGATGGCAATACCCTGATCAAGAGGTATGCCTATATGTGGGGGCGGGCGACAAAGGGGCATGGAGTGCCCCAAGTTTTGCCGGACAGCCCCAGGGAGAAGAAGCCCTCAGATTCGTACCACTTCTTTTGTGCGTACTTTTACTGCGGCCTTGCCCCTCCCTTCTCTCATTTCTTCTGCGCCATGATGGCAGCATATGGATTCCACCTCCTAGATTTTACGCCCAATGCGATGTCTTGCATGGCGATATTTGCCCATCTGTGTGAGAACTATGTTGGAGTTGCTCCCAATGTAGACTTGTTCAGGCACTTCTTCCTTCCTCGGATTGAGGACAAATCCCATCGCTCGGGGAACATAAGCTGGATCCCCCGGGACAAGAAGGAGTACTTTTCCCGACAGCTGCGCGGGAAGTGGGAAGAATGGAGGGGCGACTGTTGCTGGATCAAGGACGACAGAAGCCCCCGCGTTTTGCCGGGCATGGACTGAATGCGCTATGCGCAGCAGTGACTGGGGGAAGCTAGGCCCTTCCGACAATAAACTCCGCCTGGCGCTGAACAGGATCGTTCGCCTCAAGGCTGTCGGACTGACCATTGAGCACGTGGGCGCATATTTCGTCCGCTGCCGCATCGCTCCTTTGCAAAAGAGGGACAAGTTTGCTTGGGAGTTCAATGGTCCAGCCGACTGGATGCACCTGTATCCTGGTCCCGCCAACAACTTGACAGCCTACGGCCATGGCTGGCTGTGCAACAAGTTGTTTGGCCGTTTCGGGACACACCGTCTGCCGGAGGGAGTCATCCCGTTGCACTGCAATTCTGGCCGGAGTCAGATCCTCCAATGGATGCCAGAATGCGATGATTCCGGTGTTAAGTCTGACTGGGAGCTGCCCGCCCTGGAGAGCGAGATGGAGTGGGTCTCCGCCTTAGATGAGAGAGCTATCAAACCGGAGGACAACTTGACTGCGCCGACCAGGGAAGCGGAGAGGGCCTATATCTCCGGACGAATCGCGGAGGATAAGGCCATCATGACCGCCAGGGGAGAAGCCTCTGGAGGAGAGGAGGAGGAGGAGTCCGGAGATGACGGTTCTTCTGAGGAGGAGGAGGGCGAAAATCTTGCTCCGGAGGAGTCTGCCGGGCTGGAGCTTGCCGGGGCCAGTGGCTTCCAAGTCGCGTTAACATGGACCCAGGCGGAGGGCGAAGTGGAGGGGGCGAAGGCTCCGGAGGCGGTAGAGGAGGGGCTTGAAGGGGGGCCCCAGGCCCCGGAGCCGGGTCGCCACCTCCGTCTATGCGCCTGCCGGGAGTCAACGGCCCCCGCATCTTCGCGTGGTTCCTCGAAGGTGAAGAAGATGACTGCTAAGGGCAGTGGCCGCGAAGTAGCACGTCGCCAATCCTCCCACCTTTCCCAGGCCAAGGTGTCCCCCGCCAAGCGACGGAAGGTGCATGGGGTGGATCCCAGCCCCCCGTCAAGCCCAACTCCTCCGCCAGGCTCGCCCTTGCCGGCAGTCCTGGTCACTCCATCAAGCCCTGTCCGCCCAACCCTGAAGAGGGGCCAGGCGACTCCACCGCCCGCGTCGTACGAGCTGGGCTCAATGCTCCTTGCCTCGGAGTGAGTCTAGCTGATCTCAGCTTCCGTCAGAAGGCTTTCAATCTTTAATCTTCCTGACTGATCTTGCATGGTTGACCTTGACAGGGACGAAGATGAGGAGACTCTTGTGCACAGGGTCAAGAGGGCCAAATCCGAAGCGGGTTCAGACTTTGCAACAGGCGGAGGTTCTGCAGGAGACGCGGAAGAGAATCCCGTGTCTAGCCCCCAGCCCAGTCCTCTTCGCGAAACCCAAGCAAAGGCCTCGTTTGCTGGCGGGGATGAGGAAGGGCGCATTCCTTCTCCTGTCAGGGAAACAGGAGAGGAAGATCGGAGGGAGACTCACCAAGTGGAGCTCCTTCTCCAAGATTCCCCGTCAACCATTGCCCGTGAGGGGGATTCGCCGGCAAGGGCTTCCGCCGAGGAACCTGCTCATGCAAAGGTCATTGCCGAAGGGGCGGCGACAGACCGCACGCCGGCAACTGATGTTTTCGGGGAAGGAGAGGTCCTTCCGCAACATTCTCCATCGGGTATCCCTCTTGTCGGTGTTCTTGTTTCCCCTGTATCCTTTCTTTACATGCTTTATTGATTCTTGATTTCCATACTTCTATTTTGTTGTTCTACTCTGTAGTCCCGCTTTTTGAAGAGCCCGAACTGCTGGAGGAGGTTGCTGTCATTGGGAAGGACGCTGCCGCGGAAGCGATGAAGATTGCTGCCGCAGAAGAACATGGCTCGGCTGCCGGGGATATTCAGGGGTCCCCAAAGAGAACGGAACAAAATCCCGACAGTGCGCCCGACCTGAGCTCAGTGGTTGAAGAGAAGACTCCCCTTCAAACCATGATGCCTTCTTTGTCCAGTTATCCCCTGGCATCGGCCCTGCAGTCCCCGCAGAGTCATCTGGCGTTCATCACCGCTCCGTTAAGCCACACAGCCCCCGGCTCGCCCTTCTCAGTGGGTGCAGACCTTGACGAAGAGATTAACAAGATCCTAGCGTCGTTATCTCAAAAGATCGATGGAACTCACAACACTACTGACGTCGCCAAGGACTTGGCTTTCTTCGAGTCCATAGCAGCAGGGCATAAGGATGTGCAGAGCAGGTACAGCCTCCAATGGCAGGCAGTAAAGGAGTAGCGTGACTCAGCCGAGCTCGTGGACCACCAATTGAGGAGCAAAGGGAGCGAGCTGCGGGACTGGTACAATCGGCAGGTCCATTCTCTCAAGAGGCAGCACGAGACGTTGTCCATGGCTAACGAGGATGTTACCGCCTGGACGGCCCGTCTGGCGGAGCGCGAGGCACTTCTGGACGCTAGAGAGGATGGCATCTCCCTCCGGGAAGGGAACCTCGAGGCCACCCTCTGTGCCAACGATGAGGAGCTGGAGGACCACGTCCGACAACATACCAGGGAGCTGGAAGATGGCCACAAGACTGCTCTTGATGCACTTTCCTTAGAGTCCACTGCTCAACTAAAGAAGGTAGCCGATGAGTTGGCCACCGCGTCTTCTGCTAAGGCCAAATTTGAAGCCCAACTGATCAAGCTGACAGAGGATCTTGCCGGGAGTGCCAGGGAGGTCAAGACCCAAAAAGAGGAGGCGCGAAAGGCAGCGGCAACTCTGGAAGAGGTGCAATCAAAGCTTTCCTCCAAGGGCCAGGACCTCGAAGCTACTAACAACACCATTTCCGAAATGAAATCCAGGCTTGCTTCCTTGGAAAGTGGCCTTGAATCAGCTGGGGCTCGCGAGAAACTGCTGCTGACAGCTGTGACCCGTGCGCAGACCCTTCAGAAGGACTCCGAAGAAATACTGGAGAACTTGGTTGAACAGCGTGACCTTTGGATCAAGAGCATGGTGGACATCGTCGAGCGCCTCACTGTCCAGATTGCCAAGATGGACATGAAGAGTTGGGCCTATTCTGTCGGCAAACACGAAGCTCCAAGCGTCAAGCTGACACTCTTCTTCGACGGCTTGATTGAGGGGCTGAAGACATATGAGGAGGACAGGGCAGCCTCTTTCGCCAACGAATCCCGGAAGCTAGCACACGATGCCCTCTTCCTGGTCTTGAGTAACCTCGCCTTCTTCCACCCAGAGCTCGATCTTTCCGATGGTTTCAAGAAGCTGTCATCGGGTGCCGACACCTCGGCCGCCATGGAGAAGGCCGGTCCTCTCGCCGATAGGATCCTCAAAGTTTCAAGGACCCAGGGAGACACCGGAGTTAGCTTTATGCCTTCCTTGTCGCCATGTTGCCCTGTACTTAAGACACAGTAGGTATCTCGTATTAGGGCGTGAACTTTCTTCATTTTATCATTTGCTGAACTGAAGTTTTTGTGTAATCGCATACAATGCCCTTTGTTTCCCTTCCGGCATTCGTATGATAATCACCATTGCGCGTTTCTAGTTACCCGCCAACGAAGTGTTGCCGTGAATTGCTTTGAGGAACAGGTCCTTAGCTTTCTGCTGGCAAGAGCGCACTGCCGACGGGATTGCCTTTGGCAGTGTTGACGCTGCCGCATGTTTTGTTGAGCAAGCTCGAAACAAAACACGGGCGCGAACGAACACAGTAAGGTTCTGTCACACGCAAGGTTTAGCATACGAAACCTTTTGGTTCGGCGAAGGGACATACAAACGTATATCTTAATGGAAATTGATTATTTGAGTCAACTTAGCTTTTGTCATGGCTTTGCCTTTCGTCCTGGTGTCTCCTCTCTCCCGTGCTCCTTATGGTACGCGCGCAAGCATGTGCTCACCGCAGCCCTGAAAGAGAAGGGATGTAGAGAAGAGCAAAATGGGGATACTTGAGGACCCGTTAGTCACGCATATGGTGTACGGCAAGAGCCTGCCGGGTTAATGCGATATTCATGATTAATTCGGGAATGGAAAAGGAAGCAGGTATGGCCACTTCTTCCCTCCCTTTTTCATCTCACCCAACGGTCCCGTGGCGACCCGCAATGGGCGTACGGGACCTTGCTGTGGTTCGCCTACCCGGAGCGTCTACCAGCTGATATACTCTAGCATTCGGTCCAAGACTCGTCCCCTGGTGGGACAAATGCAAGACCGAACCTCATGCGAGCTTATCGACACTGACGACGTCATCGCCGTGCAGAGCTAACCACAGGCGGGGAAGGAGGAGGGAGACACATATGGCCAGGTACCTCTTTCTCCCCTTGGCCTGCTGGATTACGCCATATCTCCCTAGGGTCAAGCGGACCCATTTCCTTTCGGTGTTCTCTGCTTCAGTCTCGGCCGCGGAGAACACAACGGCGGCGCCGCCTGCACCAGCTGTGTTGCCCATGGCGCCTTCTTCACTTGCGGCCGCCGTGACGCCCACCGCGCTCGCGGCTGCGTGCGAGGGAGCCTTTGAAGTGGAAGGATGCGCGGTCGTGCTGGTCTTCTTCGTTGGGAGCCATTGTTGAAGAAGATGGCGATGGAGATCGATTCGCCGTTCATGAACTCGGGTTCGCGCAAATGATGCACGCCCCCTACCTGGCGCGCCAAAGATGTCGGGGAACGGATGCTCATGATCACCTATGGGACCAGAGGTCCCTTATGGTTTGGCAAGGGGGGGTCACGTTGCACGAAGAGCGGAGAGCATGAGACGGCGTGACGATTAGGACACAGGCATTTTACCCAGGTTCGGGCCGCTACTAAGCGTAAAACCCTACTCCTGCTTTTTGGTGGATTGATTGGAGGAACACGAAGAACGCACAGCGCCTAGCCCCGGCAAGGACTGCTGTCGGGGAAAGAGCTGCTATGAGAGTACAAGTGTTCGGGGGTCCGAATCCTGAGCTAGGTTGCCTTGGGCCTCCTTTTATAGTGCAAGGGGTTACCACAATGGCAAAATAGTCATTATCTATTGATTAGATAGCTAAGTAGAGCTATCATACCTAACTTTGGCATTTAGGACAAAATGCCATGATTATCTGCCTAGGTGGCGCTCGGGGGTGCATCCCCGGCAAGCTCTTGCCACCGCTTGGCCGGTCGTTGCTTATGGTCTTGACACGCTGTAGGGCGGGTGTCAACCGAGCGTAACTAGCATTCCGATGTGTTGCCACGTGCTTAGCGAGAGCTGATTAGCCGCCTGAGGGCTCGACACCGCATCGATAAGTGACAGGCGTAGCGATGCGGTGGGGCGGTGGCCGGTTGGCTCGCACCTGCCGGGAAGTGGCTTGGCGTGTTGCAGTCCAGGCTTGGGCTGCCGAGTTGGGTTTGCTGGAGTCTGCCGGTGTTTGCTTGGCCTTCCATAGATGGCTGCTGCCTGATGCTGGTTCTTGAATGTTGCTTCGAGACGCGGTGGCTGCTACTTCTCGAGCATGCGTTGGTTTCCGTGAAGAGGAACGGATGATGCAGCAAAGTAGATAAGTATGTCCCTCAGTTGTTGAGAACCAAGGTATCAATCCAGTAGGAGATACAAGCAAGTCCCCAATAGATGTACCTACACAAAGAATCAAACAATTGCACCCAACGCTATAAAGGGGTTGTCAATCCCTTCACGGTTACTTTCAAGGATGAGATCTGATAGAGATAGATAGAATAGATTGCTTGAACGGAAAGTAAAACAAAAGTAAAAATAATGCAGCAAGGTATTTTTGGTATTTTTGGTTTTAGATCTGAATGTATAAGATGGAAAATAGACCCGGGGGCCATAGGTTTCACTAGAGGCTTCTCTCATGATGGCAAGTATTACGGTGGGTGAACAAATTACTGTCGAGCAATTGATAGAAAAGCGAATAATTATGAAGATATCCAAGGCAATGATTATGCATATAGGCATCACGTCCGTGTCAAGTTGACCGAAACGATTCTACATCTACTACTATTACTCCACACATCGACCGACTCATGCCTACATCTAGAGTATTAAGTTCATGAAGAATAGAGTAACGCATTAGGTAAGATGACATGATGTAGAGGGATAAACTCAAGCAATATGATGAAAACCACATCTTTTTATCCTCGATGGCAAAAATACAATACGTGCCTCGCTACCCCTACTATGTCACTGGGTGAGGACACCGCAAGATTGAACCCAAAACTAAGCACTTCTCCCATTGCAAGAATTACCAATCTAGTTGGCCAAACCAAACCAATAACTCGAACATACTTGCAAAGATATGAAATCATGCATATAAGAATTCAGAAAAGACTCAAATAATATTCATAGATAATCTGAACATAAACCCACAATTCATCGGATCTCGACAAACACACCGTAAAAGAGTATTACATCAAATAGATCTCCATGAAGATCATGAAGAACATGGTATTGAAGAGCAAAGAGGGAGAAGAAGCCATCTAGATACTAGCTATGGACCCGAAGGTCTGTGGTGAACTACTCACGCATCATTGGAGGGGCAATGGAGTTGATGTAGATGCCCTCCGTGATCGAATCCCCCTCCGGCAGATTACCAGAAAAGGCTCCAAGATTGGATCTCACGGGAACCGAGGCTCCTGGCGGCGGAAAAGTGTTTTCGTGGCTCTTTTTGGTATCCAGGGAATATTTCTGAATTTATAGGCCGAAGAATAGGGTTGGAGGAATTGCCGTGGGGCCACAAGCTAGGGGGGCGCCCCCCCCCCCCCCCTAGGGCGCGCCCCTGTGGCTTGTCGCCACACGGTGGCTCCCCTGCCTTGGTCTCCAAGTCCTCTGGGTTGCTTTTGGTCCAAGAAAAATTATTCCAAAGACTTTATTCCGTTTGGACTCCGTTTAATATTCCTTATCTGCAATACTCAAAAACAAGGAAAAAACAGAAACTGGCACTAGGCTCTAGATTAATAGGTTAGTCCCAAAAATAATATAAAATAGCATATTAATGCATATAAAACATCCAAAACAGATAATATAATAGCATGGAACAATCAAAAATTATAGATACGTTGGAGACGTATCAAGCATCCCCAAGCTTAATTCCTGCTCGTCCTCGAGTAGGTAAATGATAAAAACAGAATTTTTGATGTGGAATGCTACCTAACATATTTATCCATGTAATATTCTTTATTGTGGCATGAATATTCAGATCCGTAAGATTCAAAACAATAGTCTAATATTGACATAAAAACAGTAATACTTCGAGCACACCAACAAGGCAATTGTTTCCTTTCGAAATAACATGGTCTGGCTATGCTCCATCTTCCCCACACAAAGTATCTAAATCATGCACAACCCCGATGAACACATCAAGCAATTGTTTCACACTTTTGGTGTTCTCAAACCTTTTCAAATCTCACGCAATACATGAGCGTGAGCCATGGATATAGCACTATAGGTGGAATAGAATATGGTGGAGGTTGCAAGGAAAAAGGGAGAAGATAGTCTCACATCAACTAGGCGTATCAACGGGCTATGGAGATGCCCATCGATAGATATCAATGTGAGTGAGTAGGGATTGCCATGCAACAAATGCACTTAGAGCTATAAGTGTATGAAAGCTCAAAAAGAAAACTAAGTGGTCGTGCAAGATGAAACTCCACTAGTTATATGAAAGTGACAAAATAGGAGACTCTCTATCATGAAGATCATGGTGCTACTTTGAAGCACAAGTGTGGAAAAATATAGTAGCAATTGCCCTTCTCTTTCTCTCATTTTTTTTTTCTTTTTCTTTTTTTTCTTTTTGGTGGTCATCTTTGGCCTCTTTTTTTTATTTGGGCTTCGCTGGCCTCTTTTATTTTTTTGTAAAGTCCGGATACTCATCCCAACTTGTGAGGGAGTCATGGCTTCCATCATCCTTTTCTCACACAGGACAATGCTCTAATAATAAAAATCATCACACTTTTATTTACTTACAACTTAAAAAGAAAATTACAACTCGATACCTATGACAAAATATGACTCTATATGCAAGATGAAAGTGATGGTGCGTGTCATGAAAAGCGGAACGGTGGAAGTTGCATGGCAATATATCTCGGAATGGCTATGGAAATGCCATAATAGGTAGGTATGGTGGCTGTTTTGAGGAACATATATGGTGGCTGTTTTGAGGAAGGTGGGTTTGATGTACCGGCGAAAGTTGCGCGGTACTAGAGAGGCTAGCAAAGGTGAAAGGGTGAGAGTGCGTATAATCCATGGACTCAACATTAGTCATAAAGAACTCACATACTTATTGCAAAAGTCTATTAGTTATCAAACAAAGCATTAGACGCATGCCCCTAGGGGAGAGGTTGGTTGGAGTTAACCATCGCGCACTCCCGACCCTTACACAAAGGTTGACAATCATTAAACAAATCATGCTCCGACTTCGTTACATAACGGTTCACCATACGTGCATGCTACGGGAATCACAAACTTCAACACAAGTATCTCTTCCAATTCACAACTACTCACTAGCATGACTCTCATATTACCATCTCCATTATCTCAAAACTATATGCAAGGAATCAAACTTCTCATAGTATCCAATGCACTTAATATGAAAGTTTTTATTATATCCCTCTTGGATGCCCATTATATTAGGACTAAAATCATAACCTAAACAAATTACCATGCTGTTTTAAGAAACTCTCAAAATAATATAAGTGAGGTACGAGAGTTCAATAATTTCTATAAAATATAACACCACCGTGCTCTAAAAAGATATAAGTGAAGCACTAGAGCAACATTGCCTAGCTCAAAAGATATAAGTGAAGCACATAGAGTATTCTAATAAATTCACGATTCAGCGTGTCTCTCTCAAAAAGAGTGTGTCCAGCAAGGATGATTGTGGCAAACTAAAAATCAAAGACTCATATCATACAAGACGCTCCAAGCAAAACACATATCATGTGGTGAATAAAAATATAGCCTCAAGTAAATTTACCGATGGATTGAAGACGAAAGAGGGGATGCCTTCCGGAGCATTCCCAAGCTTAGGCTTTTTGGTATCCTTGAATATGGCTTGGGGTGCCTTGGGCATCCCCAAGCTTAGGCTCTTGCCACTCCTTATTCCATAGTCCATCAAATCTTTACCCAAAACTTGAAAACTTCACAACACAAAACTCAACAGAAAACTCATGAGATCCGTTAGTATAAGAAAAATAAATCACCACTTTAGTTACTGTGGTGAACTCATTCTTTATTTATATTGGTGTAATATCTACTGTATTCTAACTTCTCCATGGTTCATACCCCCCGATACAACCCATAGATTCATCAAAATAAGCAAACAACACAAAGAAAACAGAATCTGTTAAAAACAGAACAGTCTGTAGCAATCTATAGACTTCGAATACTTCGGTAACTCCAAAAATTCTGAAAAAATAGTAAAATCAGGGAAATTAGTATATCAATATTTTGTAAAAATTTCAGATCAAAAGCACGTTCCAGTGAATTTACAAAATTCCTGGACTGAGAGCAAAAGTTTCTGTTTTTCAGCAAAATCAAATCAACAAACACCGTAGACCATCCCAAAGGTCTTACTTGGCTCAAACACTAATTTAAACAAGAAAACACAATTATTACAGAAGTAATAATGTGGAAAACACACCAAAACAGAAACAAAAAACAGAAAGCAAAAATAAAATTGGGTTGCCTCCCAACAAGCGCTATTGTTTAACGCCCCTAGCTAGGCAAAACGCAATAGATCTAGGTATTGTCATCTTTGGTATGCAATCCATAAGAAGCTTTCATAATAGATTCATAAGGTAATTTTATTTTCTTTCTAGGAAAGTGCTTCATGCCTTTCCTCAATGGAAATTGGAATCTAATATTTCCTTCCTTCATATCATTAATTGCACCAATCGTTCTAAGGAAAGGTCTACCAAGAATAATAGTACATGTAGGATTGCAATCTATATCAAGAACAATGAAATCTACGGGCACATAATTCCTATTTGCAACAATAAGAACATCATTAATCTTTCCCATAGGTTTCTTTATAGTGGAATCCGCAAGATGCAAATTTAAGGAACAATCATCAAATTCACGGAAACCTAGCACATCACATAAAGATCCATATGAAGTAACTCGAGTGGTCTCCTAGTAGTCATGATATTTTTAACGGGATGACATCCACCTACTTGCTTTCCGGCTTGACAAGCACTACAAAGTCTATCTTTGTCAAAGATAACATCCTTAATACCAAGTATATGATCACCTTTGATAAGCTTGTCTAAATTACGCATGCCAACATGTCCTAATCTTCTTTGCCAAAGCCAACCTTTAGAAGATTTAGCAATTAAGCAAGTGCGAGGTTTGGATCTCTTAGTGAAGTCAACAATGTATAGATCACCTCTACGGAAACCGGTAAAGACCATTTTATGATTATCTTGAGGAAACACTTGGCAATCTACTTTCGTGAATAGCACATTAAAACCAAAGTCGGCAAGTCTAGATACGGAAAGAAGATTGTAGCCAAGAGATTTAACAAGCATAACATTTTGGATAGAGCTATCATGGGATATGGCCACCTTACCAAGACCAAGTACCTTACCCTTGGAGTTGTCTCCAAACGTTACGTACCTTCGCGGTCCATGGTTTGGTGTGATCTCTTCAAACATCTCTCTATCTCCGGTCATATGATCGGTACATCCGCTATCGAGAATCCATTCTTTTCCTCCGGACATATAATCCTTGGAGTTTGCCATGAGACTTAGATTCTTCATGATCTTCTCATACTCGATGTCGAACAGCTCATCTTCATCATAGTAGCCATGTTCCACATTGTCATCATCAAGTGGGAAATCCTCGTCATAAAGAACAAGAGATTCGTTAGGATTGTGATCATGACAATGTTCAAGTTTATGAATGCGAAGGGCCTCTATAATGATATTGTTGATAGTAGTGACATCTCCTTTAGCACGCATGAGGTCTCTAAGCTCAAATAGACAATCATCAAACATAGGATCACTAGGCGTCATTTTGTGGAAGGCAATAGTTTTATGAAGAATTTCATCAATATTACTCAATGAATAATTTGGATATCGTTTCTCCAAATCATTCCACAAAGTGTAAGCACAAGCAAAATTCTTCATTTGATTAAGCACATTTCTAGGTAAATCTCTAACAATAAGATTGACAGTTCTAAGATTGCATAGCATATCAATTTCCTCTACGTATGTGGGATGTAACGGGTCAATGGGAGGTACATAGGGGCTCTTGACATACTTGCTCAATTGAAATTCATTAAACAGCTCAAGCATCAAGGTTTTCCATTGACTATAGTACTCTCCATCAAGGATAGGCACTCTAGAACTCAAACTCCCTATACTAGACACATTCATCTTCCTCCTCGGTGATTAAACCGAAGCAATGGAGACCAAAGCTCTGATACCAATTGAGGGATCACTAGAAGAGTGTCTAGAGGGGGGTGAATAGACTACTAGCAGTAATTTAAAACCTAACATTTTCCCAAGTTAATTGGTTGGCGGATTTTAACAGTTTGAGCAAATCTAGCAAGTCTATATACCCTACACATGCATGTCAACAAATATGGTAGCGGAAAGTAAAGACATTGCACATGAAGTAAAGAGTTGAGATAAGGAGATCAAACGCAATTGGAGACGCAAGGATTTTTCCCGTGGTTCCGATAGGTGGTGCTATCGTACATCCACGTTTATGGAGTCTTCAACCCACGGAGGGTAACGGTCGCGAGAGTCCACGGAGGGCTCCACCCATAAGGGTCCACAAAGTAGCAACCTTGACTATTCCATAACGGCTTCCGTCCACGAAGGACTAGCCTCACTATGGGTAGATCTTCATGAAGTAGGCGATCTCCTTGCCCTTACAAACTTCTTGGTTCACTCCACAGCACGAAGTAGGAGGCTCCCAAGCGACACCTAACCAATCTAGGAGGCACCACCCTCCAAAAGGTAATAGGCTCGGTAATGACGATGAACTCCTTGCTTTTGTGCTTCAAGATGATAGACTCCTCAACACACAATCACTCTCTCACAGATTTGGCTTGGTGGAAGAGATGGGATTGGTGGAAAGCAACTTGGGGAGGCTATAAATCAAGATCCATATAGTTGGAGTGGAAGATCTTGACCTCAACACAAGAATAGGTGGTTCTCTCTCAGAAAACTGGATGGGGCAAGTATGGAATAGTTCTGAGTGCTTCTTTTTCGAGTAGGTGGTGGTGGAGGGGTATATATAGGCATCCCCAAAAATCCAACCGTTACACACAAAATGACCAACTCGGTGACACCGATGTGTTAATCTCGGTGGTACCGAAGTGACCAAAAAGTGGCAACTTTTGAATCTCGGTGAGACCGATATAGGAAACTCGGTTGCACCGATAAGGTGACCAACGGTCAGATTGACAATCTCGGTGACGCCGATCCAACAATCTCGGTTGTACCGATATTGTGAATTTGCATAACAGAAAGTTGGCAACCTAAACTCGGTGGCATCAGTATGGAATCGGTTGCACCGAAGTGGCTAGGGTTTGGCTGAGTCTGTCTGAGGTTTAGAATCGGTGGCACCGGAATGGAATGTTGGTTGCACCGAATTTGAATATATGGCTTTGGACAGACTTTGGTGGGAGAGCTTGTGGGTGTTTTTGGTGACTATCACTTATGCACGTATGAGCATTTTGTTCACCAACAAAACCTTACCCCCTTTTAATAGTATTGGCTTTCCTATGGACTCAAAGTGATTTCTCACAAATGTAAAATGTAGAGTCCTCTTGCTTGAAGCTTTGCCAACCTATTTCCTTGCATCTTGGGGTATCTCCACACAGTCTTTTGCCAACCCTTTTTCTCCATGGACTATTATCTGAAATACACTAGATAAAAGTATTAGTCCAAGAGACAATGTATGTTGTCATGAATTATGAAAACCACCAAGGGAGCATGTTGTGCTTTCACCTGAAGGGGTGCCGCTCCTCCGGAGGCCTTGGCGTTGTCCTCCTCGCGAGGCGGGGGCTCTCGCGAGGGCCTTGACTTGGGTGCTCATTGCAGGGCCGTACCGGGCCTTCGTGGTGGGCCACACGCTAGGCCGTAGGTAGGCAGCTCTGGGTAGCCCGGTCCCAAAACGCCGATAGAAGCACATCAGACAGAAAACCGCACTACTTCAGACTGAAAACCGCACTACATCAGAGAGTCAAGTGCACTGCATTTTTTTAAATGCATTTTTGTTTCAAATGTAGTGTACTGAAAAGTCCTTTATAGTGGACGTTTGTTCTAAATGGAGTGTACTGAAGGGTCCTTTGCAGTGGTCTTTCTTTTTTAGACCAAAGTGCACCACATTTACATGTTTTTTGAAATGCATTTTGTTTTAAATGAAGTGTACTGAAAAGTCCTTCGTAGTGGACTTTTGTTCTAAATGGAGTGTACTGAAGAGTCCTTCGTAGTGCACCACATTTTCATGTTTTTAAAAATGCATTTTATTTTAAATGGAGTGTACTGAAAAGTCCTTCGTGGTGGACTTTTTGTAAGACCAAAGTGCACTTCATTTGCATTTTTTAAATGCATTTTGTTCTAAATGGATTGTGCTGAAGTGTCTTTCATAGTGGACCTTTATTTTAGAGCAAAATGCACCACGTGGTCGAAAAGAATGAATCACAACACCACGTGATATGAACAACACTTTTTTAAACCATGAGCTTGAAAAAAATGGACTATCGGACGAGACTAGTGAACTGCATATTTTCATAATATAGTTATTTTTTCCAGCCTTAACAAGGTGTGCAGTGCACTGTTTTTCCTTTTGTTGTTCTTTGTTTTTTTGCCAAAAAGAACAGTGAACTGAACCATAAGAATGGAATCGTTAGTTTTTTACACAGTGAACCACCCAGGTTCTCATAATGCACTGCATCATTCTGCACGGGCACCTAACACTTTCAAAACTGGAAAGACATTCGACATGAACTCCAAAGAAAATAAAATGCTTCATCAAAATGTCCAAAACACACCCACTCGCCACAAACGGCACAAGCGCTTGGCCAACGAAGTTAACTCGCGCGTGGAGAGGTCGTGAACGTCATCTGCTATCAATGAACTGCAAAAACGAATTATAAACATGGCATCCCGCCGCTGGTAGCATCCTCCAGGTGCTTGGAACCTTATGTATATACCAAATTGCTTTTGCAATCAGAACCGCACTCTTCGGGGGGGTTCATACTGAACTTGTTGGGGATATTCCCCACGACCAAGGCCCGGCTCATAAGGAGACCCGACAGGTCAGACCCAGTGGGTGAGACCCGGCAGTTGAGACCCGGTAGGTGAGACCCGGTAGGTGAGACCCGGCAGGTGAGACCTGGTGGGTGAGACCAGACAGTTATAACCCGGCAGGTGAAACCTGGCAGGTGAGACCCGGCAGATGAGACCGGTGGGTGATACCAGACAGTTATGACCCGGCAGACAATTAAGTCCCGGAGACGAGTCCCTGAAGATGAATCTTTAAGATAAACGCGGCTGGAGATAAGAAGCTTGGGACTTAGAAGCCCATGGGGAGAAGCCCGTAATAAGAAACCCGCGGTGGGAAGTCAGAATAGGTTAAGTCTTAATCTGACTTGGACTCTACATGTAAAACGCCCCTTCAACTTATATAAGGAGGGGCAGGTCACCCGAAAAGGGTCAAGTTTTTAGATGTCTCAATAGACATGTCTTAGAAAGACAAGTTTAAGTCATTAGAGATAGAAAGATTAGAGGCTCTCGAGATTAGAGGTAGCGATTCCGCACCCTTGTAATCGATATCGTCATCGTCATCAATATAGACACAAAGAAGGACGTAGGCTTTTACCTCCATCGGAGGGGCTGAACCTGGGTAAACTCGCGTCTCTCGATTCCGACCAACCCCTCTCAAGCCGCCACATAGTTGCGATGGCCTCACACCTAAGTTCCCTCACGAGGACATCTGTGCCGTGACAAAACCATGACAGTTGGCGCCCACCGTGGGGCTGGCGCACGGTGGTGTTTAGTTCTTGGAGGATCTCTCCAGGGATCGAGAAGTTCGCAATTTTCAAGATAAACAAGAGTCGGCGAGGGACAACTTGGAACAGACCCAGCAAGCTCATGGTTTGGTGATCAGAATCATGATTGATTTGGAGTTGACAATATGAGGTTTGAGTTCAAGAGAAATTAGGGATGTGTCGGAGAGCGTTGCTGCAATTCCAAACCGAGCGGAGATCAATTTCCGTAACAGATAAGGGGCATCCCCGAGACCGACAATTGTTTCCACCGTTACGTCGAGTTGCTGTCACAGTTCCATAGGAGGCGTCTGTTTGTTTCCGCTCCCAAAGCATCTACTATATGCAAAGGTGCCACAGCCTATTACGGCCAAGACTCGCACGGGGCCACACCCCCAGTAGATCAACTCCTGTCCCGAGGCAGAATTCCTGCAATAAAAAAAAGGGTTCACAGATCGGGTGGGCTACGAAGTGAACGCTGCTGGTCTAAGTCGCCAACTCCGCCTCTGTGCGCCGGCCACCGGCTCCACCTCACCTAGCTCCCGTCGTCGCCTCGCAGCAGATCCGAGCCCCGCGCGATGGCTCCCCTTCGCCGCGGCAGCGTCTCGCCTCCGTGCGCCAGCCACCGGCTCCCAGCTCCACGCGCCACCCGCGAGCCGCCTCCACGCGCCACCCGCGAGCCGCCTCGCCCCGCTCCCGCCGGCCGCTGCCGCGCCCCATCGCCAGCTCGCTGCAACCGCCCGTGAGCCGCCGCGCCGCCGCGTCAGCCTCAAGCTGGCCTTCCTCCGCTGAGCTCCACCACCATGGCCCGTCGCCGCTGCCTCTGCTGAGCCGCCGTGGAACAAGTGCCTTGAGCCGGCTCCCTCTGCTGCTGCACCCGTCCTCCCCTGCCAACAGCATCTGTCGACCTCCGCGCCCCTGCTGCATCCCGGCCCCCGCATGGGCATCTCCAGTACCGTCATCCACGTCGCCTGCTTCCACCGGTGCGCCTCCGCTCGCCCTCGAGCCGCCTCTCGGCCGCGGCTTGACCCGCCGCACCGGCCGCCTTGTGCCCGTGCCCTGCTCACCTGCCTCCGTAGCAGCGGTCGGCCTCGCCCTGCCTCAGCGTGCCGTTTGCGCCAGGTTGCCAAGCTAGTTCCGCGTGGCCTTACCTGCGTCTGTGAGCCGGCTCCTCCCCGCTCGCCCTTGAGCCGCCGCCGCGAGCTCCCCCTTGGCCGCGAGCCGGCGCAGCTGAGCGCGCCGCCGCAACCTTGTTTCCGTGGCTGGCCTCGCCTAGTTTTTCCACCTTGAGCAACCGCGCCTTGGGCTGCCAGCCTATTCGCCGGGTGGCCGCCCCGCAACTGCACGTCGGACTCCTCCGCGAGTGGCCGTGTTTCCGCCACCACGAGCCGCTGGCCTGCGAGCCGTAGACGAGTTGCCCTCGCAGCCGCCGGGCCTCGTTCCGTTTACGCCACGTCTGCCACGCCTTCGAGTCGTCGCGGCCACGAGTGGCCGCACCTCGAGCCGGCCCCGCCGCGAGTGCCTTTGCTCTGTCATGCGTGAGCCTCGCCCGCACCACCCCGGTCTGCACCGTCGCCAGCTCTGCCCCACCTCCGTGCGCCACCGGCTCTGCTGCTGCACTCGCCTCGCCCCGCCACGGCTCCCCGCTCCACTCCGCCGCACTTGTCGCACTCGCCGCACTGCATCCCGGCTGCCTCGGCCGCCGCTTCACCTCACCTCGCCATGAGGACAATCACGCTTCACACGAGACCCAAGACACGGAAGGTGCACCTGGAGCCTTCGCCGGATGTTAGGAAAGTGTACCTGCACGTCGCCAAGTCCATGGAAAGGCTTCTCTTTAGGATGCGGCTGTTCTTGGATGCTGCAACAGGGCTAGTTCCCTCACGATCAGAGGTTTTGTTGTTAAGCTGATGAATGCAAATATTGCAAAGTTACCAGTAATATTTGAAGGGTTGAGGATTTTGTCAGTGAGCTTGGATTTCTCGTGTGAAGCAGAAGCTATTTTCCAGGTGAAGCTGCTTGAGAGCTGTCCTGGCCCACGGCACATTGACAGTTTCGGCTGCTGAAAGTAAGAAGATAGACGCGGGCTTTAGTTCTGCTGATCACAAGAAGATACTTGCAAAGGCATCATGCCTAGCTAATAGCCTGGCGCAGTTTCCAGCGACCGAAAAAACTGTTGTGAAGTGGGTTTTATCAGTGAGGCCAGCCCCAAGACCACGTGGGTGCTATAATTATATTGGAAGCATATCTAAGCGGTCATCTGACTACGTCCAGTATTATCCAGCACCGGTATTCATATTCATCCGTCAAAAGAAATCCAGGTGATATTTATCCTATCTATTTTTTAGTACACATTATTCATCCTAGAATAATTACTCTGGCTTGCGGTATTTTTTGCAGGACAATTGTTCACTGCAAAGAGTGATGGTCGTGTCATGGATATATAGCTCGCGCCACAATTATCATGCGCTGGCATGTTACCGTGCCATAATGCTCAACAAATGTATGTGCACGCCGCCGTCTCTGCGACCCAATCTACATCAGCACGACGCGGCTGACTCGCCCGTTCGCGCGGCTTACCGCGCCAGCGATTGACTCGACCGTCCGCACCGGCTTACAATGCCGCGGCCGACTCGCCCGCGTCCGGGCCGCCTTTGATGTCGCGGCCGTCTCTACCATCTTCCCTCGCGGTCTGATCTACATCAACACACCGGAGCCGCACCCGTCTGCACGAGCTGCTTAGTGAGCGCACGCAAGTCGCCACTCCCGCGGCCCGATATATTCCAATAACTCTGGAGTAAACTTATCAGCCTCCAACGGATGGCTCAATGGACAGGCGCACAAGTCGCAGCCACTGCGGTTTAGTTAACTACAACAACCAGCTGGGATGAACCATCGGTCGGGTTATTGACACAGCTCATACGGGATCATTTATAACCTGCTGCGGTCAACCTCAACCTTCTGTGGATTCATCTTGCGTTATCAACGCCAAGGATATACAATAAGTGTTGCAAAGATCATCAAACTCGCCACCTTTGCCTCCAGCTTCAACACATTCCAGCGTTTCTGCTGTCAACTATATGCTGGTTTATGCCACCGCCAAGTATGGAGAATCGCAAGCCAACTCCTCGAGTCGTCTTAAGACTCGAGGGCTACACAGACATGATTCAACAAATGTTGCTAGTTTCAACAAATTCAAGAACCCCGGGTCATTGAATAAAAAATAACCCGATCTCGGGGGCTACTGCCACGTTGGTGAAAGCTTAACGGCTGTCAGAAAATTTCCAGCTGAAAAAGTGCCAAGTAATCTGAGAGTTCCAGCTTGAAAGAAGGATTCCGGATTATCAGAAAAAGTTCAGTTTAAAACCCGGCTCAACAGAAGTCTATGTCTCACAAAGTTTTGAGATCTCGATATCCGGCTCAACATCTGGTTCAAAAGGAATTCATCTCTCGCAAGTTCGAGTTTTCAGGAAATTAAAGGTTGCCAAAGAGAACTAGCTACTATGATGCGCGGTTCAAACATGGGTATCCTGCCTTATTGGCTTATCATATTATGGGTCACTTGGGGGCTTCCTACTCAATGAGTATAGCTATCTTACCCTCTTGATCGGCTTCCACGCCATATTATGAGTCACTGGGGGGCTTCCAACTCAATGAGTTTAGCTTTCATACCCTCTTGACTGGCTTCCATGCCATATATGAGTTAAACCTGCCTATTTGCAACTTGCTACTCCACCAAGTGACCCGCCGAACTCTTGACAGTCAATCTTGCAAAGAGACCCTGAACTGGACAGTTAATCTCGCAATAAGACCCTAAACTTGTCAAGGTTAAAACGGCGGCTCTTGTCACGAGAGAGCCGGCTTACAGTGAGCTAGGATAAACTCACTTGTCTGCTGTAGTCTCTCCGCTATGTGGCCCATTCGTACTCTTAACAGTCAATCTTTTCAATAAGACCCTAAACTGGTTAAGGTTTAAATGACGGATTTATGTCATGTGAGAGCCAGCTTACGGGATGAAAGGCTTTCATGCCAAGCTTCTTTGAAGCAAAACTTTAGTTTTTCAAAAAACGAAACAGAGCTAGTCTCTTTTTTGTCAGGCCTTGAAAGCCGACATTTTTATACTCTGTTATCATACACATACATCATCATACATTGCATCGTACATTGCATCATCATTGCATCGTCATACCATGCATCATATATGCATGGATATCCTAGTTTATGTTGCAGGAGCCGGTTTTCAATCCGGGTTATATTATTCAAATCTTAAATAGCCAATGTGGCTGGATTTTTATCATGGTTATCATAACCTATATTGGATGATTGAGGTTTTCAAAGCCCCTTCAGAGTAATGGCTGTTATTTCCTCATCCAAAAATACCATCTCACAGCAGGGAGCATGGTTCAACATTGATATGCCAAGCATTCAGCAATATCGTACATATAAGGGATATGATTTATTCTGCAATGGAAAGAATAGTCCCGAGTCGCTGCAGGCATACGACCCGGCACTTGGGGGCTACATTATTCAAATCAAGATTATATCAAGTATGCAAGTCCCATGTCGCTGCAAGCATGCACCACGGCACTTGGGGGCTAATGCAAGTTGCTTTTCAACTCATCACATTATCAACGAACCCGGTTATCTCAGGGAGATGAGCCGGCCTTCAATCATTTTCTAAATCTTAGCCCAGTATTATTTTACTGAGCCGGCCCTTGGGGGCTACACATTGCTCATCAAGTCTACATAATCAGCTCCGCAGAAGTCCCTGCTCATTATTGCATAATGACCCGGCCCTTGGGGGCTACGCTGGCTGAAATATTATGAGCGTAATGCAATTACAAGTCCCAGGTTGCTGCAGGCAAGACAACCCGGTACTTGGGGGCTACATATGTGGAACATTCAACTTATGGCTGGTGACTCAGACGAACAATCCAGATTTTCTCTAGAGTTGCAATATTTATATTGAAGCAAGTCTTAAAGCTATCACTGCGTTCCCCTCTTAAGACTTGGGGGCTACAGGTAATATGGATATGAGGAAGGTATGCCTCCAAATTCTCAGTTATGAGGGAACCAGACGAATTTATCAAACCAAGGCAGTTGATAATAAGGGTTATTTTTTTTTCTCCAAGGAGCCAGCGTCAGTGTATTGATATGACAGAGTTTCAGAATTTTCAGGAGCTGGTCAACTGGTATTTTTGAGTGAACCGGTCCCTTTGCATTCTTATTTCAAGAGTTTAGCATGAATAAATTCAAAGCTAAACTGAGGGCTAATGTTGGGGATATTCCCCACGACCAAGGCCCGGCTCAAGAGGAGACCCGGCAGGTGAGACCCGGCAGGTGAGACCCGGGGGGTGAGACCCGACAGGTGAGACCCGGTAGGTGAGACCCGACAGCTGAGACCCGGCAGCTGAGACCTGGTGGGTGAGACCAGACAGTTATAACCCGGCAGGTGAATCATGGCAGGTGAGACCCGGCAGACAAGACCCGGTAGGTGAGACCAGACAGTTATAACCCGATAGACAGTTATGAACCGGCAGACAGTTAAGTCCCGGAGACGAGTCCCTGAAGATGAGTCCCTGAAGATGAGTCTTGAAGATAAACCCGGCTGTAAGCCGCCCGGCTGTAAGCCACCCGGTTGTAAGCCACCCGTCTGGAGATAAGAAGCTTGGGACTCAGAAGCCCATGGGGAGAAGCCCGTAATAAGAAACCCACGATGGGAAGTCAGAATAGGTTAAGTCTTAATCCGACTTGGACTCTACATGTAAACCGCCCCATCAACTTATATAAGGAGGGGCGGGTCACCCCAAGAGGGTCAAGTTTTTAGAAGTCTCAAAAGACAGATCTTAGACAGACAAGTTCAAGTCATTAGAGATAGACAGATTAGAGGCTCTCGAGATTAGAGGTAGCGATTCCACACCCTTGTAATCGAGATCGTCATCGTCATCAATATAGACACAATGCAGGATGTAGGCTTTTACCTCCATCGGAGGGGCTGAACCTGGGTAAACTCGCGTCTCTCGATTCCGACCAACCCCTCTCAAGCCACCACATAGTTGCGATGGCCTCACACCTAAGTTCTCTCACGAGGACAACTTTGCCGTGACAAAACCATGACAGAACTGCTCCAGTCCCTGGCCGAAGAAGAGAGGCACGACCTCGAGCTTCCCTACGCTGGACTCGAAGGAAGAATATGCGGCATCAGAGGTGTGGGTGCCACGCCGGGCACCAAGGTGCAGGCACTGGACGCGCTACCCGGGTGGACTGCATTGACATGCCTACCGTCCTCCACATGCACATGCCGCATATTGCTTGGGGGTAGAGGGGCCGGTGGTGGAGCTCCACGTCCTTCTCCCCTGCTGGACGGCGTGGGACGCGGTGAGCACCCCATCCGAACTACACGACGCCATGGACCCCGTTAGAACTGACGGACGTCCGGGGGAGGTGCTCCTCCTCCTCCTGTAGCCGCCACTCAAGGAGGGGGCAACGTCACCCGCGCAGCTAGCTGGCGAGGCAGGGGCTTAGCGGGGCGGGTGGGGGGAGGCCGTCTCCACCTGAACCGGGAGGCGGCGGTGGCTGGCCATGTCGGAATCCCAGATCAAGAGCAGCCCCTATGACGGCTATTGAGGCACCGTGCGGTGGATCCTCGCCGGATCCGCGAGGGACATGGGATGGAGGTGATGCAGTAGGTGCAGAGGGCCAGCACAGTCGAGGCGCGGCGGCGCGGTAGGTGGATGACGACGGGGCGGTGCGGGGATGGATCTTTTGGGTTGGTGCATGGTTGTGGATGGGGTGGGCGGCGCAGGGTGGTTACCAGGGGCGAGCGGCACGGGGTGGTTACCAGGGGCGGGTGGCGCTGGGTGGTGGCCAGTGCGGGCCGCGCATGGGAGGGAGGTGGGTTGGCGGCGCGGTGGAGGGAGGTGGGGCGGGATGGGGTGGGCGCGGCCCCGGCTGAAGGAAGGAGGTGGAGGGAGTGGGTGAAGGGGACAGGTCGTGGGTGGAGGCAGTTTTCTTGGGTTGCTATGCGGTCCGGGTCTGGTGGATCGAGTAGTACAGAAGTGTTTGCAGAGTAAGTTAGTGTTAGCAGAATAAGACTCTTAAGGGGTGTTATTGGAATAAACCAACCCTATATATATATATATATATATATATATATATATATATATATATATATATATATATATAGTCATTGAAGAACATCAGTTGAAAAGTTTGAAGAATTTGATGATTTTGAGGATTTTGCAAACTTGAAGAATTTGAAAATTTGAAGAATTTGCCAAAATGACGAAAGTTTCAACTTTGAAGAATTTCAACTATGGTTGGTGGCGTGACCCACCATATAAGAATGATGATTTCAGACACCGCATACAATTGTCGTAGGGTTCTGAGAATCAAATTCTTTATTAATTTTTTCACACTTAGTGAGTTAGTCTTCATTGATTGAAGAAAAACGTTACTTCGTGGGTTGCACATCTAAGTTTGCGTAAGTGTTAGGATGTGTGTCCTTTCAAAGAACATTCGAAGATTCTAAGATATTTAGCTCACACCGCAACTTGCAAAATCTCTTCTCATCCAAGGGCTTTGTGAAGATATCAGCCATTTGTTCTCCAGTCTTCACGTGGTCGATGAAGATGTCGCCCTTCAACACATGGTCACGAAGAAAATGATGACAAATCTGGATATGCATTGTCTTCGAGTGTTGAACTGGGTTGCGAGCAATCTTGATGGTACTCTCGTTGTCGCAGTAGAGAGGGACATTCTTCATGTTGATGTCATAGTCCTTGAGGGTTTGCTTCATCCATAGCAATTGAGCATAGGAAGAACCAGCAGCAATGTACTCAGCTTCAGCAGTAGATAGTTACACACAGTTCTGCTTCTTCGAGGGCAAACAGACTAAGGATCGTCTGAGGAAATGACATGTGCCTGATGTTGACTTGCGGTCCACATGATCACCAGCATAATCAGAATCAAAATATCCAATGAGGTCAAGATCTGAGCCCTTGGGGTACCATAATCCTAGTGTTGGTGTGTGAGCTAGATATCGAAGAATATGCTTCACAGCCTTATAGTGTGATTCCTTCGGTGTTGCTTGAAAACGGGCACACATGCAAACACTAAGCATAATATCTGGCCTAGATGCACATAGATACAATAAAGAGCCAATCATGGAGCGATATACCTTCTGATTGAAATCTTTACCATTTTCGTCAGTGCAGAGTTGACCATTTGTGGGCATAGGAATCTTGACGCCTTTGCAATCTTGCATGCCGTATTTCTTCAGGACATCCTTGAGGTATTTCTCTTGAGAGATGAAGATGCCCTTGCGTTGTTGATGAATTTGAAGGCCTAAGAAGAATTTCAGCTCTCCCATCATAGACATTTGATATTCTTCACTCATCATATAGGCAAATTCGTCACTATAATATTTTTCAGTACAACCAAAGATAATATCGTCCACATATATTTGGCACACGTATAATTCATCATCATAAGATTTTGCGAAAAGAGTTGGGTCAAGTGAACCGGGTTTGAAGCCTTTCTTCATGAGGAATTCCTTCAGAGTGTCATACCACGCCCGAGGGGCCTGCTTGAGGCCATAGAGGGCCTTGTTGAGTCTGAAGACTTTGTCAGGATGCTTAGGGTCTAAAAAACCTGGGGGTTGAGCAACATATACTTCTTTCTCAAGCTTACCATTGAGGAATGCACTTTTCACATCCATTTGATATAAGATGATATTGTGATGGTTAGCATAAGCAAGCAATATATGAATAGCGTCAAGTCTAGCAACAGGTGCAAAAGTTTCATCAAAGTCAATTCCCTCAACCTGTGTGTAGCCATGTGCTACTAGACGGGCCTTATTCCTCACCACTTGACCAAGTTCATCTTGATTGTTGCGGTAGATCCACTTGGTACCAATGATGTTGTGCTTGCGAGGATATGGCCGTTTGACTAGTTCCCACACATTGTTGAGCTTGAATTGATGCAATTCCTCTTGCATAGCTTGAATCCACTCAGGCTCCATGAATGCTTCATCAACTTTGGTGGGCTCTATGATAGAGACAAAAGCAAAGTGCCCACAAAAGTTAGACAAATGAGAAGCTCTTGAGCGTGTGAGGGGACCCGGTGCATTGATGTCGTCGAGGATTTTCTCAATCTGTACTTCATTTGCCAATCTAGGATGAGCAGGTTGATGACTTTGTTGGGGCTGAGGATTTTCTTTCGCACCATTTTCTTCAGATGCACCAGCATGAATGTCTTCATTGTTCGGGATGACTTCCTCAACTGGTAGAGGTTCTTCAGCGGGTATGATATCTTCAGTAGGCTTGAACCTAATGGATTCCTTAGGAGGCATTTCATCTAGTACAGGAGGCAAGTGCTCTCTTTGCGAGCCGTTAGTTTCACCGAACCGCACATCTGCAGTTTCAACAACCTTGTTGTGATAGGTTTTGAAGACTCTGTAGGTGTGCGAGTCCTTTCCGTAACCAAGCATAAAACCTTCATGTGCTTTTGGTGCAAATTTAGAACTATGGTGAGGATCTCTAATCCAGCATTTTGCACCGAAGACTTTGAAATAACTCACACTGGGTTTCTTGTCAGTGAGGAGTTCATATAAAGTCTTCTTGAGGAATTTGTGAAGATATACCTTGTTGATGATGTGGCAGGCAGTATTGATTGCCTCAGGCTAGAAGCGACGAGGAGTCTTGTATTCATCAAGCATGGTGCAAGCCATCTCAACAAGAGTCCTGTTCTTGCGCTCCACAACGCCTTTCTGCTGAGGAGTATATGGGGCAGATAGCTCATGAGTAATACCAAGTTCATCAAGATAGTTATCAAGACCAGTGTTCTTGAACTCAGTCCCATTATCACTCGTTATGTGCTTGATCTTGACGCCGAAGTTCGTCGCGGCTCTTGAAGATAATCATCTGAAGTCTTCCTGCACTTCATTTTTGAACTAGATAATATGCACCCAAGTGTAACGAGAGAAATCATCAACAATGACAAAGCCATATAGAGATGTAGCATTGGTTAATGTGGCATAATGAGTGGGGCCAATGAGGTCCATGTGAAGCAATTCAAAGGGACGAGTGGTAGTCATGATAGTCTGAGGAATTTGACACCCTCAATGCCAATGATGTGCTTCTTCTTCACAAGCGTGTGCAAGTTCCCCATGCCAGCATGTCCAAGTCATCGATGCTATAGCCAGCGTTCTGAAGCTTTTGCAAGTAGACAAGTGGCCGGCTATGGACCTGTAGAGAAATCAACAATATACAAGTCTCCTCTCCTAAAGCCTTCGAAGACTTTGTATTTGTCAGGTTCCATGACGACAACACAGCGATACTTGCCAAAGATGACAATCATATCAAGATCACAAAGCACTGAGACAGACATGAGGTTGAATCCGAGGGACTTGACAAGCATCACCTTATCCATGTGTCGATCATTCGAGATTGCAACCTTACCTAGACCCAATACCTTGCTTTTTCCATTATCATGGTAGGTGATATGCTTCAAATGAGATGGGGCCAGTGGAATGTTCATCAATAGGTTCTTGTCACCAGTCATGTGGTTGGTGCATCCACTGTCGAGGACCCACTCAGTTGCTTTAGGTGGTTCATCCTGCAGATCAATTAGTACAACTTATTAACGAATATGCTTCAGAGTGAAGAATATGACATCAAACTCATCATATTGAATTTCATCACACAGTATAGTAAGCAATGTAACATGAGGATGTGTGAAATGAAAGATTCATTTCTTCATGATTAGCTTGCTTCCTTTCAAGCATTTGCTTAGGTCTCCAGCAAATTCATCAGACGTTCAAGTTCGTCTGGAGACCTGACCCTGCACAAGAGATTAGTTCAATTTCTTCACCACCCACATTTGGAGGGGTGGCAAAGAGTTCATCATTCTATGAGCTCCATACGAGAAGGGTGGCATAGAAGCTAGTGCACTTCGTTTCACAGGACGGGGGTTAGAGTACTCATATGAATATGTAGAGAAATTCTTCGAGGACTTATGAACATAATGATTTGAAGAATAGTGCACATATTCATGACCCTTAGATTTTCCCTGCGAAACAGAAGCATTAGGACGAGAATGATATGACTTTTGACCATTTGAAGAATTTGTTCCAAGTGAAGACTTTGTTCCATATGAGGAATTTGATCTGGGGTTCCTTTTCTTCACAGGTGGTGTCATGAGGACATTCACCTGAAGACTTTCCAGGCAGCTCTTTGGAACCCATATTTTCCTCGTAGGGGGACCGTTCCTGCAGTTAGTTCCAACATATCTAGCAACTACTCCACCATTCTGGTTTTTGAATAGTTTATAGCTGGAGTCAAATGACTTATCAGAGGAATATGAAGTTTCACAAGTAAAGCCAGATAATGTAGATGGATCTACATGAGGTCGTTTTGCAGCAACCCATGAGGTTTTGGGATACTGCTCAGGTTTCCAGTAGGATCCATCAGCATTGAGTTTCCTCACAAAAGCAATACCCTCTTTCCTAGGGTTCCTGTTCAGAATCTGCTTTTTGAGCACATCGCAAAGGGTTTGATGCCCTTTGAGTTTTGTATATGCCTGTCACATACAATTCCTTCAACCCTGCATTTTCGTCAGTAACACTTGTGGTGTGCTCAGATGAGGAATTTGTGACCATAGAAATAGTTGAAGAATTTGCAGCAATAGAAGCATTTGAACTTTCACGTGAAGAATTAGCCGTTTCACGTTCGATGCATTTCAAACAAGGTGGAATGAATTCTTCCTGAGCGGAACTGATCTGTTGAGCAAGTAAGGAATCGTTATCCCTTTGAAGATCTTCATGAGACACCCTTACTATCTCTAGATCTTGCTTCCTTTGAAGAAATTCATAGGAAATCTTCTCATAATCAACTAAGAGAGAATCATGACGACTTTGAAGGTTATCATACTTTGACTTAAGACTTTGAAAGTCATCAGTCAGAGTTTGAGTCCGATCCATTTCCTCATTCAACAGGTCATCACTTTTGTCTAGCAGTTTCTGAAGCTTTTCAATGGCACTTTGTTGTTTAGTGGCAATATTAGCATGTTTGGAATGGCTAGGTTTCATGTAATCCTCAGATTCACCATCACTTGATTCAGAGGAGGAATGGCGTTTGAGTACCTTGGCACCTTTTGCCATGAAGCAATAAGTGGAAGCATAGTCGTCGTTGCTGACGTCAGAGTCGTTGGAGTTGCCATTTTCCGCATCATTGAAGATGGACTTGTTGACGAAAGCAGTAGCGAGAGCTAGGCTTGCCACACCAGAGTCCGACTCCTCCTCAGATTCCTCCTCTTCCTCATATTCTTCAAATTCTTCTTCTGAATCCATTTCCTTGCCAATAAGTGCCTGAGCCTTTCTCGAACTGTTCTTCTTGGGCGATGAGGACTATGAAGATGAGGACTTTAAAGATTTCTTCTTTTTCTCCGAGTCATCATAACTATCATCCTTGTATTTCTTCTTCCTTGATTCTTTTTCCCAGAGAGGACAGTCAGCGATATAGTGGCCAGACTTCTTGCATTTGTGGCAAGTTCTCTTCTTGTAGTCGCTTGATGAAGATTCGGATTTCTTCATGCCACTTCTTGATGATTTTCTGAACCGACCTCTCCTTGAGAACTTCTGGAATTTCCTCACGAGCATAGCTAGCTATTGACTCAGTTCTTCAGGATCACCAAGGTTACTATCATATTATTCGCCTTCGGATGAGGAAATTACCTTAGCCTTCAAAGCACGAGATCTTCCATAGCTTGGCCCGTAGAGGTCTCTCTTCTCAGCTTGTTGGAATTCATGAGTATTGAGTCTCTCAAGAATATCAGCATGATCTAGTGACTTATAGTCTCCACGCTCTTGAATCATCAAAGCCAGTGTATAGAATGAGGAATCAAGAGATCTCAGCAGTTTCGTCACCACCTCATGGTCGGTGATGTCAGTGGCACCAAGAGCTTGGAGCTCGTTGGAGATATTAGTGAGGCAATCGAAAGTTTACTGAACATTTTCGTTGTCGAGTCTTTTGAAGCGGTTGAAGAGATTGCGAAGAACATCAACACGGGAGTCACGTTGAGTGGAAATTCCTTCATTCAGTTTGGACAGCCTATCCCAGATAAGCTTCGCAGTTTCCAAAGCACTCACTCTGCTATACTGACCTTTGCTCAGATGGCCACATATGATATTCTTTGCTTGAGAGTCGAGTTGCTTGAATCTCTTCACATCAACAGCATTGATAGTGGGAGCAACGGAGGGAACACCATTTTCCACAACATACCAAAGATCGTTGTCAATTGCCTCAAGATGCATGCGCATCTTGTTCTTCCAGTACGGGTAGTCCGTCGCATCAAAGGTAAGACAGCCCGCAGAGACCTTGATCATACCTGCAGTCGACATAACTAAAACTCCAAGCGGTTAAACCAAAATCACACAGAACAAGGGAGTACCTTGCTCTGATACCAATTGAAAGTGCGTTATATCGACTAGAGGGGGGGTGGATAGGAGATTTTTACAAATTCATCACTGAGGTATTTCAACTTGAGGAATTTGAAACGTGACGCAATACTAGCAGCGGAATAAGTACTCAAGTGCAAGCATGGTAGAGCAGTAGCATAGTCATCATGATGAAATGAAACAAGCACAGAGTATAAGTAGCGTGTAAATAGGATAAGCACGTGAAGAACAAGGTGACTGAAGAATTTGAGATGAGTAAATTGAGAAAGTCTTCAGTCAAATTCTTCAAACAGCAATGATTAGATTCAACAGCAATTACATGAAGAATTGAAAGAGTTGAGGAAATAGAACCAGGAGCTCGATGAAGACAATAGTTTGATGACCCAGTTCCAACAGCTGTGATAGTCGTACGTCTGGTTTGCAGTGGCTTGGTATTTAAACCAAAGGACACACAGTCCTTACTGAGGGAGTCCTGGTTTAAGGGGTCCTCGGGAGGCCGACCTATTCCTTATGGGCCGGACTATATGGGCCGTTTGCCGGACACTGGATTGATCGAAGACCTTGACTCCAGGACGGAAGCTTCTAGAATCATGGCGTGTCCTCCACGTTTAAGTAGTGAATAGGCATGTTTATCCCTTCGACGTGTAACCGACCATGTGTAAACCCTAGGTACCCCCGGCGTCTATATAAGCCGGAGGGTTTTAGGTTGTAGGCCAAGAGAACTCATCTAGGGTTTTAGTCATACGATCTCATGGTAGATCAACTCTGTAACGCCTATACAATCAATATAATCAAGCAGGACGTAGGGTATTACCTCCGTAGGAGGGCCCAAACCTGGGTAAAACATTGTCCCCTTCGTCTCCTGTTACCCTCGATTCTAGTCTCACAGCTCGGGACCCCCTACCCGAGATCCGCCGGTTTTGACACCGACATTGGTGCTTTCATTGAGAGTTCCGTTGTGATCGCCAGAAGGAATCGATGGCTCGCCTTGTCATCAACGAAGAGGTCTGTAACCCGGGCACTTTCGTCCCCGGGCATTGTGCTGCACGCCGACCCGACTGGCCATCTAGGCCGTGTCGGAAGTTTCGCCCCTGATCAAGAGGTCAGATTCGGGAACTTAGAGTTCTCTGTAGACTCCCGGGGCGATCTATCGCTAACCGGGCTCGCAGTCTCGCCTGCCATGCCCGAAGACTCTGAGGCCTTAACCTCAGATCCATCTTCCGGCCCCGCCCGCGGGATCTACCCCGGCGAGGGCCCGACTCTCAGTCCGGACCCGGTCATAGTGCCAGACGCCCGGACATCTGTTCTTGCCGAACACTCTCCCCACGCGGACGCATCGGAGGTTCGCTCCGGAAGCTCTGGGCAGGCCGATCCGATCGAGCTTTCAATACTCAACGAGGCTCTAGATCGGATCTCGTCGATGAAGATTACCGACGGCCCAACCCCGATCTGTTCTCAGATCGGGCCTCAGACGGGTCAGGACGAATTTTTCGTCCCACCCACCACCCACTTGGTAGCCACTGTCGAGGATTTAACCGACATGCTGGACTATGCTTCTGAGGAAGCAGACTACATGGATGAGGAGGATCGCACACTCACCCCCGTTAACACCGGACGGTGGACTGCCACCTCCACATACGACGTCTACATGGTAGACACCCCAAAAAACGATGGCGACAAATCGGATGAAGCACCGTCAAGACGCCGAAAGCCGCATAAACGGTCAAAAGGAAAAAAAAGGGAAGAAAATCCATCGATGGCACCGGGGACGGAGACACCCCGGAAGACATCGGCGATCCCGAAATCCCCGAACACCCGTTAGAGGGTCAGGAGAGGCCGGAAGACCGCCGCAACCCCGACGATCTAGATGATCCCGAGGACGACGTTTACCTCCGCTCTATCAAGGGGGAGGACAATGCGGAAGCCGATGACTTCGCCATCCCCGATAATCCTGCAGATCAGGAACTATTCAGGAAATAGCTTATTGCCACGGAGCGCAGCCTGAAAGCAAAAGAACAGCATCTTAAGGCCGAACAAGACAACCTCAATGATCGATGGACGAGAGTCCTCTCGACTGAGGAGGGATACGGTACCGGTCTGTCGGACCAGCCTAAGAGTTATCCACGCAGAAGGCTGCTGCCACAATTCGACGACGAGCTCACTGATACGCCGTTTCCCAAACATACCCCATACGACAAGCCAGACCGCCCTCCTCGAGGACGAGACAGGACGGCTGACGACACCGGCTATAGGCCGACGATACCCCGTAGACGGGGAAAGGAGCCACTAGAGCCGGATGACAGGTTCGACCCGCGACATGACCTGGACGACCGAGCAGGTCGTACGCGATCCATCTACGGATCCAGAGCATACTCACCCGATAGACGGGAAGGGTACAGGCCTTGGTTCGACCGCAACAATGAAGGTCGGGAATGAAACCGAGCTAGGACAGACGCCGATCACCGACGCGCCATAGCTCGGGTTAGAGGCGCTGCCCACCCACTGTGCTTCACGGACGAGGTGATGCGGCATCAGTTCCCGGAAGGGTTTAAACCCGTAAACATAGAGCAATACGATGGGACAACTGACGCAACCGTATGGATCGAGGATTTCCTCCTCCACATCCACATGGCGCGAGGAGATGACCTCCACGCCATCAAGTACTTACCCCTGAAGCTCAAGGGGCCATCTCGGCATTGGTTAAATAGCCTCCCCAAAAACTCCATTGGGTGTTGGGAGGACCTAGAAGAGGCATTCCGATCTAACTTCCAGGGCACTTATGTTCGGCCGCCGGACTCCTCCGATCTAAGCAACGTCGTCTAGAAGCCAGGAGGGTCCGCGCGGCTATTCTGGAATAATTTCTTGACCAAGAAAAACCAGATCGTAGACTGCCCGGATGCCGAAGCAATAGCCTCTTTCAGGCATAATATTCGGGATGAATGGCTGGCTCGTCAGCTCGGCCAGGACAAACCAAGGACAATGTACGCCCTCACATCACTCATGACCCGCTTTTGCGCGGGCGAGGATAACTGGCTAGCAAGACGTAGCCACAACCCCGAAGACCCCGGAACCTCCGAAGTTCGAGATGGAAACGGGAAACTGAAACGCAACAAGAACAAGCACCGGCACAATAATAGCGATGCCGATGACACGGCTGTTAACGCCGGCTTCCGCAACTCCCGGCCTGGGCAGCGGAAGAAGCCTCCTAAAGGCAAACACGATGGACCCACTCCGCTGGACAGGATCCTGGAGAGGCCTTGCCAGATCCACGGCACTCAAGAGAAGCCCGCCAACCATACCAACCGTAACTGTTGGGTCTTCAAACAGGCCGGCAAGCTCGCATCCGAGGACCAAGGCAAGAGCCCACGCAGTGAGGACGAGGATGAGCCCCGCGGTCTAATCGGTGGCGGACAAAAGAAATTCCCCCCAGAGGTGAAAACAGTAAACATGATATACGCCACCCATATACCCAAAAAGGAGAGGAAGCGCGCCCTTCGAGATGTCTACGCCATAGAGCATGTAGCCCTGAAGTATAACCCATGGTCGGCGTAGCCGATCACCTTCGATCGACGCGACCACCCGACCAGTATCCGTCATGGGGGTTCGGCCGCCCTAGTCCTAGACCCGATCATAGACGGGTATCACCACACTAAAGTCCTAATGGACGGAGGAAGTAGCCTGAATTTGATTTACTCAGATACGGTGAAAAAGATGGGCATAGATCCGTCGAGGATCAAGCCCAGCAACACTACCTTTAAAGGAGTAATCCCATGCGTCGAAGCCCGGTGCACGGGCTCTGTAAGCCTGGAAGTAGTGTTCGGCTCACCCGATAACTTTCGAAGCGAGGACTTGATCTTCGACATCGTACCTTTCCGCAGTGGCTATCACGCCCTGCTCGGTCGTACATCGTTCGCTCGCTTTAACGCCGTCCCGCACTACGCATACCTCAAGCTCAAGATGCCCGGCCCCAGGGGGGTCATTACTGTCAACGGCAACACAGAGCGCTCCCTCCGAACTGAGGAACATGCGTTGGCCCTGGCGGCCGAATTCCATTACACTGATGATCGGCAAACGCCGACATCTGCCGTAAAGGCACCCAAGGCTAGGAAGCGAGCTCGGTCTCAACCCGAAGTACTAGAGCCTTCCTCTCCCCATAAATAGGGACTCACCCCCATCGCACGGCCCTAGAACCGGCAAAGTATGTGCCAAGGAGGCACAACTTCGCGCTTAAAATTCCATGGGCGGCGGTGGGGAAAAATTATTTAAGGGTAGGTGTTCGGTTGGACCGAACTATCACCATCAACACGTCTTCGGACACACTACAGGTATCATAAAGTACCTGCTACAGCGTAAAGCTCATTCACATTTTGGCGACCTCTCAAGACTTTTTCTCCAAAGTCCGCTCGCCGAACATTACACCCAACATGGCATACAACCCCTTGGGAGACGCAGGAGCGGACAAGCGACAGGGCACATCGACGACGTCAGGTCACCTATCGAAGACCCTTCGTACAACCCCTCCTGTAAGGTTTATATTTCATTTTTAATACCTGTAAACAGTTGTATCGGCAATTCGAATAATAAGAGTTGATGAGTAAAATACAGATGTATCTTGCATGATCGTTTCACTGTTTTTGGCGCACTCTCTATTTTCCCTCTCTTCTTGCGAACCTGTTTGGTATACTATACGATGCAACCGGCTAATAGACCGGGGGCTCGAACTAAAAGAAAATCGCCTTAAGCACAACTGATTTTTGCGTTCGGCGTCCTGGAATTCCGCTTTATATGCATTGGTCCCGAACTATGTCTTGGGTCAATAGTTGGGTTGCCCGGCTCCTGTGATTGCCCCTTTATGTTCCGCTCGTTCGGCTAAAAGGGCAAAGGGAGAACCGCTGCGATTGTGCTTCTAGCTAGCCTGGTCAAGCACCTCAGTGGAGAAAGCCGAAAACTGATTGTCATGGTATGCGAGAGCTGGTCTGCGAATCTGAGCTTTCCTAAAATCTCGTCAGAGGTTATTCCGTGTCATACGATGGGTTTGGTATTAGTACAAACCATGCGATATAGGCTTCGGCCACGGCTCATCCGGACATCACAAACACCTGGGGGCTAGTCATCAGCCCCCCGCACTCCTTTCTCGCGCCCCTATGGCTAAGTGAAAGCAATAGAGCATAATGTTCCGATTGCCTTGCCCGCCCCACACTACCGCCTTCGGGTACCGATAGTTCGGCTAAGGGTCACAGTGCGTTGGCAGAGACACCCCGCGTAGTATCTACATGGGGGCTGAAGCCGACGACTCGCCGCTTTCAGTTTTAACGGCCACACAGGAGTTATAAAGGATGCAAAACATATAAGACATGTTAAACCATGCATCTTAAATATAAACGCATTAAAGAGTCTTCGGACATATTACAACGCCTTTACTCATACACATTTTCTCTCGAACATTGCGCCTCTATTGCCCGAGCACCCTCCATTACGCCGGAGAAGTACAGCTCGGGGCGCCTATGCTCTTTTCCAGTAGGCGGAGGAGCGGTGGCTATCTTCATTGGATCCAGCCCCGGCCAGTGCACCTTGGCCTTCGCAAAGGTCACCCAAGCTCCCTCGATGCAGGAAGATCGCCTTAGCGCGTCGATCCGGGACGAGGCGTCGCTCAGCTTCCGCACCAGGCCAAAGTAGCTACCCGGCAACGGCTCATTGGGCCATAGCCGGATGCAGAGATCCTTCATGGCCCGCTCCGCCATCCGGTGTAGCTCCATCAGCTGCTTCAGCTGCTCAACAAGGAGAGGAGAGCGCTCGGGGGCTTCAAATTGCGCCCAAAACAGCCGAGCTTCATCTCCTTCTCCCCGCGAAGCATAGAACTGGTTCGCGTCCGCAGCGCTCTTCTGAAGGTCCAAGCAGGCGCCTGAGGAACGCCATACTTGGGTGAGCAATTTGAACTTGCTATCCCTGTAGATACACAGCAATAAATATGGCTTACCATCCATGACAGCCTTGGCCTGGCCGACTTCCTCTTCGTAGGATCGCCTATCCACCCGCTCCTTTTGGAGATCGGTTTTCAGGGTGGATAGTTCGGCGGCCTGCTCCTTGCCTTTCCGCTCAAGGTCCTCGCACTTTTGGCCGGCGTCCTTGAGCTCCTGTTGGATTTCTTCCACCCAAGCCTCATGCTTGTCGCTGGTGGCTCTCAGGGCGGATAGCGCGGTAGCCGCTTCTCTGGCCGCCGCCCTCTCAACCTCAGCCTCCTGCTTCGCCTTCTCAAGCTCGGTCATGAGCTTCTCAATCTCCTTCACCGAGGCTGCGTAAGCATCGACTTGTATCAAGAAACCGCGTTGATAGTACGGTAAAGGAGAGTTTTGATACTCTAATATGGCTTACCTTGTGCCTCGTTGAATCTCTTGTTCAGAGCGTCAAGCTCGTCTTCGGAGCTCTTGAGCTTCCGATTTAGCTCATCTAGCTCGGCAGCGTTAGCAGCCGCTGCCGTTGACGAAGCCTGTAACAAACAAAATCATATAACGTTACATGGGTTTACAACCTCCGAACTGTCACTAAAATGATCCTGTGTCCGGTCCTCTTAAGGGCTGTCAGAACGATCCGAACACATATTGTCCTATGCACAGTTCGGATAAGGATCTATGTTTGACCCCTAGGTAAGTTTTTTCAAACTCACCTAGGGCTCGGGGGCTGCCATGTATATAATCATAACTCACAGAAAATAATATTTCACAAAATAGAGCATTACATGGCTTACCTGGAAGCCCGTCAGGAGACCATTGAAGGCCTCCTTCAGTCCGCTGTCGACGGACTGAATGCTCTGCAATACCACACCCATAAGGGTGCGGTGCTCCCCGGAGATGGTGGCGCTTGATAGAGCCTCCCCCATAGCCTGCCACCCATTGGTCGGTGGCGCCGGTGGGGATCGGTTAACCCGATCTCCAACCGGGGACGGAACCGGTGCCTCCGGAGGCACGGTGTGCTCCGGAGACAGCTTGGAGGTGACTAGACATCTCCACGTCCGGTCTCCTCAGTATCCGAGAGGGGCCTCTCCCCCGGGTCTTCGGCGGCCGAGGTGTTAGCCTCAGCCATGACGTCATCGCCCCCACCTCCAGTGCCCGGCTCCAGAGGAGCCTGTTGGGATGACACCTCCGTGGCGTCCTTCGCGGCGCCCGGAGGAGAGTGGTGCGACGCGGTCCCGCTTTCCGCTAGTTCAGCGGGCGGGGTCTCCCCATCCGAAACTTGATCGGTGGGGAGAACACGCGGTGGGCTGCAAGTCAATAAGGCGCTCACATGTTAATCATATTCAAGACTTAGTGCTAATAGCTCAGGAAGTCTTCGGATCTTTACCTTCGAGCTGGGGGCTTGACCCTGAGGTTCCTTCGCGGAACCCTCTTGAACTCCTCGGACTCGGTATCCAAGTCCGAACTGTCATCAGACAGGATCACCTGTGTCCGGTGCGCTTTCTTTGGGGCGGGAGGAGGTATGTCCTCTGTGGCGTCCGATGACGCCGCCCTCTTTCTTGCGAGTAGGGAATCGCCTCCGCCCTTGCCCTCGCCTTCACCCTCGTGCTCCTCCTCTTGATTCGAGGAGGCATGGGTTTCTTCGGACACAGCCCCCGGCTGGTCCCTGATGCGCAGGCCTTCTCGGCCTGGTTTCTTCTTCTTCTCTTTCTTTTCTGGCGCCTTGTAAGGCGCCACGACGAGCATCTCCGACAACAGCTGGGACCTAAGGTCTTCGGGCTGTGGAGCCGGGCACTTGATGCCCGTGGCCTTGTTCAACCATTCCTGTGAAAGTGATCGGAAAGCACTTAGGTTTTCTTCAGGAAATCGGAGCCGATCTAATGAAATTATGTTATACCTCGGAAGGGGGTTTATCGGCGCGCAGACCCTGGTCCTCCTTCTTGGCCGGCCAGTTCTCCTGCGCCTTGAATAGCGCCTTCCATAGCTTCTCCCGTGTGGTGCGGAAGAGATGACGAATTGTAAGATCATCGTCAGTCCGATAAGTCCACATAGGAGAGCCCTGGCGCTGGCAGGGGAGGATGCGCCGCCGAAGCATCACCTGGACCACGTTGGTCAGCTCGACTCCGTCCTTGATCATGGAGGCTATGCCCCTCTGCAGGTCATCCACCTCGATATCCGACCCCCAATCGAGGCCCTTTCGGACCCATGAGGTCAATCTGGTCGGGGGGCGGATCTGAATTCGGCAGGAACAGTTCCGCCCTCCTCCTTTGGCTCGGTGATGTAAAACCACTCTTTTTGCCAAGTCTTGATAGTGTCGATGAAGGTACCAGATGGCCATACTGCGCGTGGGAGCTTGCTGATGACCGCCCCGCCGCAGTCTGCGTGTGCGCCTGCGACACACTTTGGCTTGATATTGAATATCTTGAGCCATAGTCCGAAGTGTGGTTCGACCCGCAAGAAGGCCACACAGACGATGATGAAGGCCGATATGTGCATGAAAGAGTTCGGCGGGAGGTCGTGGAAGTCTGTGACCGTGGAAGCCTCCCACTTGCCGTTGGAGCCGGAGCTGGCCATGGCTAAGCTCGGAGGAGGGAGAATGGAAGACCTAGATCTGGGCTCTGGAAGCTCGGGGGATTAGGGAAGCAGGGATGCGAATGGGAAGTGCGGCTAGGTTTTGGGGTTTTCTTCCCCTTTTATTGGGCTTGTCGCCGGTTAGCCTCCCTTCACGGCGCCGTGAATCTCTCCGCTTCCCAAAACATGTGTGCCGTTATACGCGCGTGATTAAACGTATCCCGTGTGAAACGAGGCACGATCTGTGCATTGATGGATCATGCTGGTGAAAACGGCCTCGAACCACGAATCGAGTCTTTACGACTGGTTTAGTGGTCGTGGTGGGCCGTGACCTTTCGTCTGAAAGGTTGTCAGGGATCGCTATTTACTCCTTGACGCTTGGCCTTCAGGGCCGGTTACTCATGGTGTTCGGACGATCTATGATCGGGAAAGCTACACGTCGTCGGAGGCCGAACTGACTCAGCCGATCACTATTTGGAGGAAGGAACTCGCCTCACAAGCCGAAGACTTTGATCACATGAAGCCGCTGAAGCTAGGACCCTTGGCGTTGGAGGCTAGTTCGGGGGCTACTGAGGGAGTCCTGGTTTAAGGGGTCCTCGGGAGGCCGACCTATTCCTTATGGGCCGGACTATATGGGCCGTTTGCCGGACACTGGATTGATCGAAGACCTTGACTCCAGGACGGAAGCTTCTAGAATCATGGCGTGTCCTCCACGTTTAAGTAGTGAATAGGCATGTTTATCCCTTCGACGTGTAACCGACCATGTGTAAACCCTAGGTACCCCCGACGTCTATATAAGCCGGAGGGTTTTAGGTTGTAGGCCAAGAGAACTCATCTAGGGTTTTAGTCATATGATTTCGTGGTAGATCAACTCTGTAATGCCTATACCATCAATATAATCAAGGAGGACGTAGAGTATTACCTCCGTAGGAGGGCTCAAACCTGGGTAAAACATTGTCCCCTTCGTCTCCTGTTACCCTCGATTCTTGTCTCACAGCTCGGGACCCCCTACCCGAGATCCGCCGGTTTTGACACCGACACTTACCGTATTCTCCTTGAGCTAAGGTCACAGAGACCTCGCCCAACACTCATGGTAAGACTTCAGGGGAGACTTCCAAACCCTCACAAACTTGGTCACCCGGCGATCCACAATTTCCTCTTGGATGCACTAGACCATGACGCCTAACCGTCTGGAAGATGCACAGTCTTCAAAGGTAACAAGCATCGGTTCCACACAGGAACAATCTCTTCAGTGATGCTCTATCACTTTGGGTTTTGGTTTTTTAGGTTTTGGGTTTTTCCTCAATAATGATTTTCTATCAAAGTCCTTGGAGAATGGGTTGCTCTAAAATGACAAGTGTCAAGTTCTCTCTCGGAGCAGCCAACCAACTAGTGGTTGAGGGGGGCGGCTATTTATAGCCAGGGTGCAACCCGACATGATAAGACATAAATGCCCCCCAATGATATGACCATTATGTTGATAAGATATCTGGACAGCTGGTGCAAAGCACAACAACGGTCGGAATTTGAACTCTCAAATTCCCCAGGGCTTATCATATTCCTCACGGTAGGCAATTCGCACTGGCAAAATCCTAACTCATCAGTCAGACCAATTTCTTTCGAGACCAGAAGAACATCGTCTCTGTCAATGAAGAACTTGACTGAACTGCAAGAGATTTCCAAAGGCTTCACTCGAAGGATTGGTTATGTTGAGGCTTTTGAGACGAGCATCACATGGAAAAAAATTCTTAGTATTACCTCGACCCTCGTAAATAGTACGGTGTTTCCTATGACTCAAAGAAAGGAAATGAAACTATGAAAACAAAAGTCTTCACACTTCATAGTCCTCATATCAATATCTTCAAGGTCACACTAATTTCTTCATCTTCAAAGTCCTCAGGGAAATACCAAAGTCTTCAGCTGAAGACATTCATTTTTAGGGTTCGACATTCTTCGTATATATCAAACTCCTCAGCGACTTATAGATCCTGTGTACACTCACAAACACATTAGTCCCTTAACCTATAAATCTTCAATACACCAAAATCACTAAGGGGCACTAGATGCACTTACAGTGGCCCAATCAAAGGTGTTACTATGGCAAGTTCCGTTCCAATGGCAAGGACCAAGCCAAGCTTGACGAGTGGTTCTTATCGCCAGCCCTAGATCATCTCGAGGAGCTCACTTTTAATGATGGACATATGCGCCCGCTGCCACCCTCCGCGTTGTGCCTCGCACCAACGTTGTGCTTCGCCGGGTTCATGAACTGCCATTTCCCCCAGATTAACACCAATCCCACTCTTTTGCTACCTCGACTGAAGCACCTTGAGATCGTTGCCGTCTGCATCCCCAATAATGACATGGAGAGCCTGCTCCGTGGCTGTACTATGCTCGAGTACCTTCATATTCAGGCGATTAATGGGTTTAGTAGCATCCACATCACCTCGATGAGTCTCCGGACAATTTGTGTGTATTGCTGGTGCTGCAACAGGAGATCGCACAAGGTGAATCACCAAATGGTCATTGTGGACGTGCCTTTACTTGAGAGATTACTTGTTGTTGATCAACAAGGTCCAACAAGAATCGGGGTCATTCATGCGCCAAAATTGACAGTGTTTGGCTACTCGCCCATCAACTTATCTGAACTTGTTTTTGGATCCATAACCGTCCAGGTACAATAGTAGCCCTCTTCTCATTCTTTAATTAACAGTTTTTCTCTATTCAAGATGTATGTTCGTCTGTCATCTAGAAAATTATATCGAGAAGCTTGACCCCGTATCTACGCACAGTGAAGGTCTTTGTAGTAGAATCTATCGGCCCCGACCTGGACCAAGTTGTCAGATTGCTGAGATGCTTTCTGTGCCTGGAGAAGCTACATATCGAGGTGATGCTCTTTCATGTTAAATTTTAACCACAAGGGAGTTCAATTTTTGAAACCCTGCAAATCATAAGAGGCCCCTTGTGTGTCCAAGAACTAATACATTCTCTTCTTTTGCAGATACGGTTAGGCCCGGTAGTGGATAATGTGATACAATATAACAATCCCATTGAATGCCTTGATCTCCATCTCTCATAAATTACTTTGAACTCCTACCGAGGAACCTTACCGGAGATTATATTCGCCAGGTTCTTTATTGTGAGAGCAAGTGTGCCAAAGATAATGAGATTTTCCCTACATTTATTCTGCAAAAAAGAATGGTTTGATGATCAGCTCCGGCGACTAGGACAGAATGGAAAAGTCTGTGCAGAAGCTCAATTTCGTTTTGTAACTTCAGTTGACAGACTATTCGGAAGTCCTAATGGCAAGCCCATAAATGGCATGTCAATGGCGGATCCCTTTGCAAAAATACTGAAGTTGCCAAATGATAACCCACAAGTGTAGGGGACGTTTGTATCCTTTTTCCATAAGTAAGAGTGTCGAACCCAACGAGGAGATTGTAATAGCCCAAGTGCATTCCTTCCCACCTTTGTAATATTTCATGTGGAACCTTCATGTTGTGCCTCATGTGACTTGAGTTAATGGAATTGCTTCATGTCTTGTAGCATCATGGCATCATATATCATCTCATCATCATACCATTAGTGCATCATGTTTGCTTGCCATGCTTGTGATGTGGTGTTGTTGTTGTGAGTGTGTGTGTGTGGGTATGGTGTGGAAAACCTTGCTGCAAAAAAACCCTCCCCAATTTCCCAAAAACTATGCCACATCTCTTGTTTTCCAATAATGTTCTATGTGTTGTTTCAACTTGCTTAATCACTTGATATAAAATGTTGCTCCACTTCTAAATATTCTATTTAGAATTGTTAGCCATCTTTCAATTTTGTTTGCAGGTTAATTGTCTTTTGTAACCTTGCAAAATAGAGTCCAATTTAATTAAAGGTGTTTTATTTTGTTTGCTCTAAAAATGCCAACTCCATTTTTATTAAATAGAGCATATTCTTGTGAGTTCAAATATATTTTTATTTCATTCCCAAACATCCCTATCTTTTCTCTATGATTTTTGCTTTCTCTCGTTTTAAATAAAAGAAAACCTTTTATTTACCTGAGAGGGAGAGAGAGAGAGAGCTTGCCCCTCCTGGGCCTCCTTTGCTCCCCCCTGACCCAACTAGCTCAACCACAGCCCAGCCTGCTCGCTCCCCGCTCGGGTCGTCATTCTGTTGTACGGCGTCAATCCAGAGAAGCCACGTCGCCTCCCGATCGATTTGACGGCCGTCCGGTGCCCTAGGCTTCTATATATCCTGTCTCCGATGCCCTAGGAACCTCCCTCGACCCATTATGTCCCTATCCTTCCCTCCCCGCCGCCGGTAAGTCTCTCCCACGTCACGTCAACGTCGTGCCCGCCATGCTCCGGCCGAGCATGAGCTCGAGCTCGGGGTAGCTCCTCTGCATCGTCTCCGACCTCCCTGACGGCGTGGATCGAAGCCCTGGAGCCCCTACCGACTTCTACAAATATGCACGCGACACCATCAAGCCCGGAGCTCCCTCGCCGTTGCCATCTTCTTCCCTGCGTTCGGATCCGAGACGTGCCAGACTTCCGCCGGACCTCACGTCGTCTCCGTCTCGTCCTAGCCTTCCTCTTCATGTCCTAGGTAGACGAGGTAGTCCCCTCCCGCTGTCTGGTCCTTTCTATTGCCTGTAGATGCGTGATATAGTCGAGAGGTTCATGCCAAGTTTGTGCCCTCCGTGCTCCGGCCATGATTGCAGTGTATATGTACTCTATTTTTTGCTCTTTTGTTCATGTTCGCCCGAGCGTCCCTCTTGCTATGCCTGCTTATGGCTTCGCATCCCGCACGCACGCGCTGTTAGCTGACTCTGCCGTCGCTGGCGTTGCTCGACGGCGACATCGTGACTCTGTCCAAAGGAGGAAGACCACCATGGCCGACCGAGAGCCAAGCTCCTGCCTTGGAGCTCCTTGTTCGCCCCCCCTTGAGATCAGCGCACGCTCGCGCAGGAACACGCACGCACACGTACACCGCCCCGCACTTAATCTGTTCCCGCGCTCCCGGCGCTAGCTGTCGTCTCGCACGCGTCCAAGCTCATGGCCGCCATGGCCACGGCTATGAGCTTTGTTGTTGCCCCAGCCCCTTCCCTGCCGGTGCTCTCTCTCTCTCTCTCTAGCTCGAACCGAAGGAGGAACAAGAAAGGGGACAGATGGTGGTTTTTCCGGCTCTCTCTCTCTCTCTCTAGCTCGAACCGAAGGAGGAACAAGAATGGATATCATTACATGTACATGTAAAGAAGAGATGAGTACATGGAATTGGCTTACACTCGCCACAAGCTACATCAATATCACATCAATACAACAACATACCCAAACATCATACAAAAGAGCAGGGTCCGACTACGGACGAAAACAAACGATAAAATGACATCCATCCTTGCTATCCCAGGCTGCCGCCTGGAACCCATCCTAGATCGAAGAAGAAGAAGAAGAAGAACTCCAAATCAAACAAACATCGCGCTCACGTCATATCATCGCATTACCTGTACCTGCAACTATTGTTGTAGTAATCTGTGAGCCTCAGGGACTCAGCAATCTCATTTCCAAGGGTATCAAGACTATTAAAGCTTAATGGGTGAGGTATGGTTAAGTGGTGAGGCTGCAGCAAGCACTAAGCATTTATTTGAGTGGCTAACTTACGAGTACAAGAATAAAGGGGGATGATGGTTGCGTAAACGGACGTGATCTAGTAATGATCTCTAAGAGATCCTGAACACCTACTTACGTCAAACATAACCCCACCGTGTTCTCTCTCGGATAAGGACTCCCGAGAAGAGACAGTCACGGTTACGCACACGGTTGGTGTATTTTATTTGAGTTTACTTCAAGTTTGCTATGACCGGGTGTTAAACAAAGTTTCCAAGTTGCCACATAACCGCGGGCACGGCTTTCCGAAAGATTTAACCCTACAGGGGTGCTCCAACTCATCCATCACAAACTAACCACACGCAGCGGGAATAACCTCGACCACGAATCTCGTGATCTTCCTAGGCAATCCATTGGAAAACCGCAACCTCGAGATAGCCCGAAGTATTCTCGGAATTCCTCGCACAAGACGTTCGAGAAAGGTAAAACAAATCCAGCAAGGCCACCCGACGTGCCGACAATCCCGATAGGAGCCGCGTATCTCGTTCTCAGGGCAAATCGGATAGGTCACACTACGAGTCAAACCAAACCTCGAGTTTCCCCGCGGTGGCCCCGCAGTCTGCCCGTTTTGGACCAACACTCATGAGGAGCACTGGCCCGGGTTGTTGATTAATTATCCACGGGGTCCGGAAAGTCCCTATGCAATTTTATTAGTTATTAGGCAAATGTAGTACCAATGTTGGGCCTTGCCAGACAAGTTTAATCCTAAAACAAAAATCAAGGGGGTCCCCATAACAACCCCGAGTATGTTAGGAGCGCTCAATTATGGAACATAACACCAGTACACAAGTAACTAGGGGCAGCAAGAGTGGAACAAAACACCGAGCAAAAGGCCAAGCCTTCCACCCTTTACCAAGTATATAAGTGCATTAAATTAAATAGCAATAATATTGTGATATAACAAAAGGATATCCATGTTGGCACATGGAAACAATTGCACCTGCAACTAGCAACGCTATAAGAAAGGCTGAGCAAGCAGTAACATAGCCAAACAATGTTTGCAGGGATGTGGAGGGGTTAGAGGCTTTTCATGGCAATTTGGGAGGCTTGACATACAAGTGGTAGGTAGCGAGACAACGATAGAAACGAGACATCTAGCATGGCAATGATAGTAATGGTATCCAGGGAAATGATCATCTTGCCTGAGATCCCGCTTGGAAGAAGAACGAATCCGTGAAGTAGACGAACCAACGTAGTCGAACGAATCCTCACACTCTGAACGCTTTCGGAACTCTATCGAGAAGAAACAATCTGGAACACCAATCAACACATGAACAACCACGACATATGCATGACATGATGCACTTCAAATATGATGCATGTTATGCATGACCTGGCAAGCACAACAATCAACTTCTACACATTAAGTGAAGCTCAATATGCAATGAGTTGCATATTGACGAAACTCCACATTCGAATATTTAGTTCACTCTCGTTTAGGTACACGACAATATTAAATATTTTTAAACATGGCAAGAGGTGAAGCATAAGTTAACTACATATCTAGGCAAGTTTAAATGAGGCCGGAAACAACATATAGCATTTCCGAAACGACCCCATATGCAAATTATGAATTTGGTCCAGATCTGAACTAACCATGTTTTATATTTATTAAACAGGAAAATAAAGTATACCATGCAATTCTACACATCATTCTAGTCGATTTACATATATAGAACATCTCAAACGGAGCTACGGTCTAAAAGATATGACCTTCACAAGATGAACATGACATGAATGCAAAATGCATGAAAATGACAACCACAGACATTTCAAATCATGAATGCAGCAAGGTATTAAGATACTACATGAGATTCTAAGCAAGTTACATATGCAACATGTTCAAAACGGAGCTACGGTTCAACCACAACAACCAACACAAGTTTTGTTTGAAATCTGTCCAAAACAGCAACATGGCATATTGCACGCATGAAAACAACAAGCTACAAGATTCTAAAATGAACAAACTAAGCATGGGGCAGTAGCCTATAACACACACTTCATTTCATCTTCACATATCATACTCAAAAGAGTCATGGATCACATGGTAGGAAGCTCACAACATGGCAACAAAATAAAGCAGATTAGGACTGAGTGAAAATAACAGTTTTTAGCATAGCAGATTTTCACGGAGGCATATTGGCAGCAGTAAAACTATATGATACAGGTCATATATTGGCATGAAACTTAACAGCATGGTATTAGACATGATGCACTACAATTCATTCCATGGTGGCAAGGTCTAATTATGCATGGAATCTTAGCTAGCATCAGCACAACATGGCATTATGAAGAAAACAGATTCTCAGACTTAGTAAAAATTAGAGTAGACATGTGCAGCAGTTTTTAACAGATTGACATATTGGACAGCAGAATTAATTATGATGTAAAACCTATTCATGCAAACTATTGGAAGAACATGATAGAGCATAACATGCTTAACAATACATCTCATTGTGGCAACACCAAAAGAGCTATAGATCAATAGCAAACCACATGGCAAGACATCAACAAAACAACACAGATTTCAGACTTAGAAATATTTTGGACCCCCAAAACAGCACATTTTTATGGCATGTTGGCCACAAGAAAACAACACCTAAACATGGATTTCTATAGAGACCAAAAGACCAGGGCCTAGCACACATGTCCAAGGGCATATCTCATGTTAGCAACTATACCAAAATATGCATGGATTAATTCACACGAAATAAACAAAAGGGCATCATAGCAAAAATGACATGCACACAAAAATGCTCAAATGACAAAACTAATTGCGCTGATAAATTCTATGGATTTTTCTACCCCACAATCATATATAATATGCATAGGTTCATGTAGGAAAAAATGTCACAATTTATTATGCGAGTTAATGGAATAAACCCTTTTAGCAATTATAAATGCAATTAGATGCAAAGACCACATCGCACATTTTTGTCAGTCATGAGAATGCGCTACAATTAATATGAACATTTTAAATATATTGTTGGATTAATTCCCATGCATGATTAAATAAATATGCGCAATGCAATAAACATGGCATTTATGCAAAATGATGCAAACAGCAAGCGTAAGTATTTTTATCATGGATGAAAATGGCATATTATGAATCTACACAAAATTCTACCCATTTTACATATATAAAACATCTTGATATGAAGCACGATTAATTATATATGGACATTTTAAAAACATGTATTTCCCTGCAATTAACAAAACACGCTAACGGGCCAAAATGTGAGCGCATGATAACTAAATTCGCACTGGGCGAGGGTTTGGGCAGCTGGATGCTCACCTAGTGGGCTCCAGGCCCAGTCGGTGGATAGGCTTGCTAGGCAGCGGCGAAACCTGGGCCGGGGCGCCAAGTGGCCCACGCGCGTGCGCTCGCCGGTCAACGCGAGCAGCTGCGCTGGACCTCGCAGTCGAAGCCGTGGTGATGATGGTCGACGACGGGAAGGCCTGAGGAGGCGGGGACGGGCGCGGCTGGCCGGGGCTGACCGGATCCGGGGGCGGGGTGGACGGATCCGGCTGCCGGCGGGGTCGGGCGGCTCTGCGGCGCGAGGATGGCCGGCGGCAGGTGGTGCTTCACCCTGGCTTGGTGCGGACTGCGGGCGTCCATGGAGAGGAACAAGGGCGCGACGGCGAGCGCCGGCTTGTGGGGTCGGCGAGAGCGGCGACTCTGGCAGCGGCGGTCGCCGACGAGCGGCGGGCACCGGCGAAGGGAGCTCAAGGCGGCGGCTCTCGGAGGCGAAGGCGCGGGGCTCCTCGCTGGAGCAGAGGAGAGGCGAGCGGCTGCGCACGGGAGGGGCTGGCTCGGGCCCCGGATGGGCTCGGGCGGGCTCCCCTCGGGCCCGGGCGGGCCGCGGCGGCTGGGGAACTGCGGGGGCGACGTGGTAGCTCCTTGTTGGCTGCGGAGCGGCGGCGCAGGCGGGGGTTGCGGCTGACGGCGCGACAAGTGGCGGCGGCCGGACGGGGCTGGCGTGGAAAACGTTGCGAGGCTGATGGCTGCGAGGTGGGAGGCGGCTGGGTGGCATGGATTTCGAGGCAGAGGTGGGAGAAGGCCAAAAATGGACATGGGGTGTCTATTTATAGCAGGGGAGGGCTAGGTTAGGGTTTTGTGGGGGGGGGGGTTCGTAGTCCTCCGATCGCGATCCGATGGTCAGATCGGAGAGGTGGGTAGCTGGGCTAGTGGGCTGTGGAGAGGTGGTTGGGCCAAGAAGAGAGAGAGGTTGCGGCCCGGCATGAAGTTTTAAAACACCGAAACGTCTGATAAATACCGATGACGGTGCCGCTACGGTTGACCGTTCGAGTATCAAACGACCTCTGATTGCGACGAAACTTAGCAGGCGGTCTACCTACAATATAACGAGACCACACGCCAACTTTCGTCCCAATCCGAGAAAGTTTTAAACACATTTTAAAAACAATAATTTTATCGATGCCGCGGGCGCGTGCGTGTGTGGTTGGACTCAAAACGGTCAACGACCAGAACGGAAAGAACCGGCAGCTACGAACGGATGCAAGTTTTCGAAAACGAGTGATGATGCTATGCAGATGATGCGAATGATGCAATGATGAATGCAACAATAAAACGAATCACATGACGAGAATGGAGTAAAACGGGAATCTTCTGGAGCGTCGGTTCTGGTCTGTTACAACTCTCCTCCACTTACAAGAGATCTCGACCCGAGATCTTAGAATTCGAAGGGGAAGAGAAAGACGAAAGGAAGAGGTAAAGCTTAGTTGCTTCTTTGACAAACGAGTGGAACCATAGAAACATGAAGGTTGGAAGAGATGAAGAATGATGAGGAACAAACAAGAATTCCCAAGAAATTTCGGCAGCACTCCGGTAGGATAGAGGGACAAAATATGATAATATGGGAGAACTTGAAAGAGAACACAACACTCTGGTTAAATGGACAAGCAAGGGAAGAACATGATCTTGACAAAATGATATGATGGAACAAAGGGATCAACATCACAATGCCTCCGGAACAAAAGAATAGAAGCTACAACGATGGAAGGAAAATAACGGAAAAGAAATGACAACTTCTACCACAATTGAACTTGAAAGGAGTCCTTACAAAGGAGAGATAGAACGAAGTTGTTGGAAATGAACAACGAAAAGAATAGACTTGTTGTGGGCTTATGGAAAACATCTCAAATAATGAGGTGAGAACCGGCCATTAACGGAAAATAATGATTGGTTGAGAGCAACAAGATATGGAAAACTTCTTTCACCAAGAGGATACATTTAGAACTTGGATCATTGATGAGCACCATGAAAGCGACAATCCTAAGGAAATGCTTTAGGTGAAATCCAATCCAAGATAGCTCCAATGAGGAAGATGATGGGTTTACATATCTCATTCTTGTCAACTACTCTTCGAGACTCCTCATGAATCAAGGATGCTATAACACCATCTCAAAAGATAAGGGGGGAAGAATTGCACTTTGAAATGCAAGATAAGGAATACTTGAGCTATTCCAATAAGAATATTGAAGAACACTTCGAGAAGGAATTAAATCCTTGACGAACCACCATGATGAATCTCCGGAAGAACTCTGGAATGAAAGGATGATAGCAAGGAATTGAAGGTTGCACAAGAACAAGATTGAGATCTTGCTATGATTTAGACAAAGCTTCGCGACGAGATACATGAGAAAACTTGGAACTACGGGAACGAAAAGATAAACAACTTAAAATTGAGAATTGATATCATGAACAACTCCGGAAGAAGGATTGAAATCACCTTGATGAAACAAGAATAAGAATTATGTATGCTTATCCTTCCTCAAATTAAATTGATGACAAGCAACGGATTGGCATACCACTTATTCTTTTTGAATAGATTAGAAGGAGATAACAACATGAACTTGAAGAAGTCTTGAATGAGACACCGGTAAGAATTGAAATGAATGAGGATACTACGAATGCATGGATATACATGACATGAGAACGACGAAGATCATGATCCGCCTAATGGAAAACTTGAACGAAGCACCGGAATAATTGAGATACGAACGAAGAGACAACAATTGAGAAGAATTGAAGAACGAAAGCTGAAAGCTGAGAACGAAGAAATCTTCTGAAATGATGGCCTTCGGAGGATCAAGAAATGAAAACAACTCTGAAATGCTCCGGATAGATATGGAAGGAATTACTCATGATCGAAACGAATTAGAGAGGATAGCAACAAGCTGAAACCATGAATCTTCATGAAAATGGACAAAGATTTAAGAGAAACATATCTTCGGTTTTCAATGAAGAGAATGATGACGAGAAACACCACCAAGAATTACTGAGACACTCCGGACAATGAATAAGGAAAGGTTGAGCCAACGGTGAAATAATTTGAGGCGATCTTGGAAAAAGGAGTTAGACTGATGAGAATCATTCTGACGGCATTTGAAAGAGCTTGAGATCTCCGGGAAAGATTAAAAGAGCCAGGTAAGATCCTAGGAAAGAACCTGTGGGTTATGAGCCCACTGAAAGGAAACTCCGTTGAAACGATTGCTTAGAAGGAGAGATTGCACTGGTACGATTGAAAACTTGATGAGGTGAGAACCTCGAAATATTTAAAAGGATTGAATGAAAACATGAGCTTCTGAGATATCTTCAACACTCCGGATAGAATAGAGAGATGAATAAGCAAGAGAGGCTTGGATAAGAATTCCAACATGGGAAAGCATTTAGAGAATGAAAAGGATATGATGAGCACCGAAACTTGAATTGAATCCACCAGACAGAAAACAAAGATGAAGACTAAGAAATGATGAACTTGAGCACTTGGGATCTTCACAACGAATCACCGGATACATCACGGAAGAGAAGATAGCGGAAGCATCACATGAATAGAAAGGCACTTGAATGCAAATTTAATCTTTGAAGAAAAAAGGGTGGGAGGGCGGGGAAAAACAAAGACAACTTGAGACAGATGAGACGATCTCCGGAAGAAATAAGAGGATTGATCTTGCAATACTGGAGAGGGTTGAATTATCTTGATGAGAAACACACCGGTTAGGAAAGAAATGAAATCACCACTTGACATCGAAGCAACTCGAATTACCATATTCCACCAAAACCAAAGGATGAGGCTTACAAAACAAGCCGGAACAAACACAAACCCATTTGCATTTGTTGGAAGGATAATCCTAGGTAACTACTTGAATTCCCACCTAAGAATTTCCGAAGTCTTTCTTGTTTATGCGATTCGGGTTGCGGACCCAGGAACGTACCCAAGGTAATCAGCTACAACTTCACCCGCAACCTTCCACACCATAATCCAAGAAACTCCGCAAACTCGTCTACCTCAGACACTCGTAATCACCACGATACCAAACATGGCAGTACCCCGGACGCCTCCCCAGTACTGGGTGACTCCAGCCTTATCTCGCCACGAAAAGTATTGAAGCAATTTCGAACATCCTCCGTCCTGAGATACTAAGGAAACTGAATGATAACAATGTGTCAAGAATCCCCTAGAGCTCAACTCCCTGGAAGAAATCAAGTCAGACAGGAGGCACCAAGACAGAACTCTGTCACATCGGCATCATATAGTTTCCAAAATACCCGCGTGATCTTCTGGTCCATAAAAAATCATCGTAAGTTTTTATTCCGTTTGGACTCCGTTTGATATTCCTTTTCTGTAAAACTCAAAAACACTGAAAAAACAGAAACTGGCACTGGGCTCTAGGTTAATAGGTTAGTCCCAAAAATAGTATAAAATAGCATATTAATGCATATAAAACATCCAAAACCAATAATATAATAGCATGGAACAATCAAAAATTATAGATACGTTGGAGACGTATCAACAGCCTATAAGAGTAAAAAGAGAACAACGCAAGCAACCACGCTCTCATTCCCCCCGCCTACTGCTTCGTCTAGCTCCAGCGCCCACATTCAATCTCGCACCTCTCTTTTTTAGCAAATCCAAACTCCCCCATTCAGCCATGGCTGATGCCCTTAAAGGGCATTGGGGTGGTTCCTCTGTGACGGAAGGCACCATCCTGGAGCTGCATCCCCGGGGATACCTCTCCGCCACCATCGGCGCCCGCGCTCCCGGCGCCAACTAGCAAGTGCCCGTTCCCAACTCAGGGGAGCGGGTAGTCTTCGTTCTCCACCTCATTCGAGGATTGGGGTTCCCGCTGCACCCATTCATGCATGGGATGATGTTCTATGATGGGCTCGACTTCCACCACATGGCCCCAAACTCCATCCTTCACCTCGCCTCCTTCATCATGGTTTGCGAGGCCTTCCTCCGCTGCGAACCGCACTTCGGGCTTTGGCTGAAGACCTTCGGGGTCAAGCCGAAGTCCAGCGGCTTCAATCTGACGGAGTGTGGAGGGGCCATGGTCAGCAAGAACCAAAATACTGACTGGTTCCAGGGCACCTTCATTGAGACGGTAAAGCAATGGTAGCGAGAGTGGTTTTACATCACTGAGCCGCTCGCCCACAGCCAAACCGAAGTCCCAACCTTTTCGGTTGGACCCCCGAGGAAGCTCGGGTCCTGGAGGGAGAAGGGCATCGTCTGAGGGGACTCCAAGGAGGTGGAGGCACTGATCAAGAATATCAAGTGGTGGTCCATCGGGAAACTCCAGCTCCCCGTCAATGTCATGCTCAACCACCGGATCCTCCCGCTCCAACTCCGGGCCACCCCGATGTGTGATTATAAACCCGAGGAAGCGGGGGCCGTCCTCCACTTTTTCCACACGAGCTTGGCCAACATGGGACGCGGCTACTCAAGCTGGCCAAGGACAAGATCCCCGAGGAGGGGCAAGACCTCGGCTTCGAGACTGGCCATGAAGCCCCACCAGTAAGTGTTCTAACACACATGTTTATATTCTTCTTTCTTCGCATGGTGAGACAGATTTCGATGAATCATCTTGCTTTGTATGTGCAGAAATGGTTAGCCAGGATATAGAAAATGTAGTGCCTGGCCCCATTGCCAGAGGAGGCAAGAACCCCTCTGCTCACGATGCTCCTAGTCGAGGAGCCACACTTGGTGGTCCCAAGGGGCCGAAGTCCCGGAGAGGCGGGGCGAGTCTTCAGAATCGGGAGACCTCGGTTACCCGGTCCGAGGATACCCACACCTCCGCCACCCACGAAGATGCAGGGGAGGAGGAGGAGAAGGATGACCCTTCCCTTAAAGGGAAGAGGGAGGTGTCAGAGGTCACCAAAGTTGGAGCGCAGCCCAAGGGCTAGAAGAGGTTGAAGGGAACCTCGATCGGGGCTACCAGCAAGTCGTTGGAGAAGATCGTACTCTCCGACAAGTCCGAAGATGATCCCCTTACTCTGGGGAGGAAAAAACCGGCACCCCGAGGGTACGTTACTGTTTTCCATGTTCTGTGTTTTAGTAGGAGTGAGCTCATACGAGCATCTTTCTGCGATCCGCTGAAGGTGCGCCCAAGCAATTCTTCAAGCGGGCTGCCATCCGCCAGCGGGACCCCGGACCCCTCCACTCCTCCGCCAGGTCATGATGGGCTGGGGGAGGCGACTTCTACTCTGGCTCCCCTGGTTGACACAACGGGGGCTAGAGAGTCGACCGTCATGACCGAGGTTGACGTCTCAGTCCCGCAGGGTCATTGGGATAAGATCCCCAAGGTCGCCAAGGGAACGCTGGGCCAATCATTGGCCCAGCCGAAGTCCACCTCGGCTCCAGTGCCACGGCCGGAAACCCCTCCGCCCAGCACCCAGGTACTTGGGTCCGACGTCTTGCCACCCCCACCCCCTGCCCAAGAGCGTGCTAGCGCGGGGTGGACCGAGGAGATGGAGGAGACCTTGAAGGGCTCCTCCCTCAAGGAAGAGCACAATGCCTTTATAGGCGCGGCGCTGCAAGGCTTCCGGTCCGTGGGGGCCGGATTGCACGAGGTCTTCAAGGGCCTCGTTACGAGTTTCGAGGTATTCTTTCACCCTTGTGCAAAAATAATTTCCGATTTGCGTTTTATTTGCAAATCTATGTATCTGTCTTAGGACATGTTCTTATGGCCTTCTAAACGGCTAGGTCAGTGAGTAGCCACCGAGCCCAAGGACGGTTTCGAGGAACCGGTGTTGGGATCGAATAGAAGTAGGAGCTTGATGTGTAGCCCCAGGACGCTGCCCAGTGATATGAGGCGCTCGTCCGAGGTTAATAAATTGGTCGTGGGGCTTATGTGAAAAAATTAGTGTTTGCAAGTTTCTACCTCAGCTCCGGGCTCCATCTCTGAGGAGATATCAAAGGTAAACCGGAAGCTTGAGAGGTCCGAGAAAGACCTCGACCAGATGAACGAACGGTTCAAGCAGTCTCAAGGTAAACGATCAGTACTCCATGTTTTTGAATGTTACTTCGAACACGAGAAGCGTACTGTGTTTGTTGTTGAATTAGGGGTTGATGCCAAACTGTTTGAATGATAGCAGCCTTGGCCGAGTTTGAGGGGCTCAAGGCCGAGCTCAAGAAGGCTTGGCAGGAGGCGGAGCAGCAGAAGGCTGCGGCCGCGAAGGCGGAGAAGGCCCGAGCTGCCGGGCAGGTGGCTAGGGAGAAGGACGTCATAGAGGTCGAGGAGACCCTGAAGGACGTGTTTGAAGCACGCGATAAACTTCAGGCCGAGGAGAAGTAGGCGAAAGAAGAGCTCAAGAAGCTCTAGCTTGCGCACCCCGAGCTCCAGATCACGGCCCGGACCGACCGCCAGCTGCTCCAGCAAGTGGAGCAAATAGCCGTGGGTAAGCCGTACTTATTGCAGTGTGTGTTTGGTAGCAAAGGGTGCGTCGAGCTCACCCAGTTGTGGCATTTCACAGAGGTCTTCGTCGATCTTTCGAAGAGTGTAACGGACGCTGTCCAGCACTTCGGACAATTGGAGGGCCATGAGGAGGAGAAGGCATTCTGGCGGTAGTTCCCGGACTCTCCGTCGTCATAGCTGCTGAACCATTGAATGAAGCAACTGACGGAGAGTGTGGTGAGGCCAGTGCTCCAGGATCTCTGCATCAGGTTGTGGCCCACCGAATCTCCACCGGATAGCCTCTTCGGCCTCCTAGCTCGGTTGTGGGTTGCTGGCCCCGCAGGTGGATCGCTGGAAGCGATCTACGTGCTTCGAGGAAGCACGGCGGGCGTACGCCTGCATGAATACACACTTCCGGAAGGTTGATGCAGCGATTGTTGCTGCGAGGCCCTCCGAAGGGAAGCAGCGCACCGTGGAGCAATTCTTCGTCGAGGTGGAAGAGGGCGCCTGGGCTACCGAAGCCATGTGTCCAAAAGACACTTTGTATCAGTTTTAGTACTTCGGAGTGCGAAAGTACATGAGATGTACAAAACCATCTTTTGTTTTAATGAGTATGTCGTTAGATTTCCTCATATATGCGTGTTATTTTAATTGATTTTCCTCCTGTTCGACTGTGCTGAACTGGAAGTGGCCAGTCGTCGGCTTCTACCCCAATGTAGAATATACAGAGGGTGTTCCTTGAGGCAGCTCTGACCCTTAGCCAACATCTCGGAACCCGAAGGCGGTCTGTGCTTGTAGGAACTAGGCAATCGGACTATAAAGACTTTATAACTTTCACTTAGTCATAGGAGTTTGACTATGGGGGCTGATGACTAGCCCCCGGCGTGTGAAGTGGTCGGCTTTAAGCAGCCGAGGTCTACATCGTTGCCCATGTCGGCTTATACTATGAATAAGCCCTTCATTTAACATGGGTGATCTCTAACGACACATCGCTTAATGTTGTCTTCAGATTGCCAACAAGTTTTCGCTTACCCAGATAGTCAGTTTTCAGCTTTCTCCACTGAGGTGCTCTGCCAATTAAGCTGGCGACACTATTGCAGTGGTTCTCCCATTACACCCTTAGCCGAATTTGTTCGGGAACATAAGGGGTACACATAGGAATGATGTCTACTACGCAACTTTATTCTTGTAGACTTTGTTGGGCCTCCAAGCGCAGAGTTTTGTAGGATAGTAGCAATTTTCCCTCAAGTGGATGACCTAAGGTTTATCAATCTGTGGGAGGTGTAGGATGAAGATGGTCTCTCTCAAACAACCCTGCAATCAAATAATAAAAAGTCTCTTGTGTCCCCAACACACCCAATACAATGGCAAATTGTATACGTGCACTAGTTCGACGAAGAGATGATGATACAAGTGCAATATGGATGGTAGATATAGGTTTTTGTAATCTGAAAATATAAAAACAGCAAGGTAGCAAGTAACAAAAGTGAGCACAAACGGTATTGCAATGCTTGAAAACAAGGCCTAGGGTACGTACTTTCGCTAGTGCAATCTCTCAGCAATGCTAATATAATTGGATCACATAACCATCCCTCAACGTGCAACGAAGAATCACTCCAAAGTTCTTATCTAGCGGAGAACAAAAGAAGAAATTGTTTGTAGGGTACGAAACCACCTTAAAGTTATCCTTTCCGATCAATCTATTCAAGAGTTCCTACTAAGATAACATCAATTTATCCTTTTCGTTCGATCTATCTAAGAGTTCGTACTAGAATAACACCATATGATACGCATCAACCAACTCTAATGTCACCTAGATACTCCAATGTCACCACAAGTATCCATGAGTTAATTATACGATACGCATCAAACAATTTCAGATTCATAATACTCAATCCAACACAAAGAACCTCAAAGAGTGCCCCAAGATTTCTATCGGAGAAGTAGGACAAGAACGTGCATCAACCCCTATGCATAGATTACCCCAATGTCACCTCGGGAATCCGCAAGTTGAGTACCAAAACATATATCAAGTGAATCAATAGAACACCCCACTGTCACCACGGGTATCCACATGCAAGACATATATCAAGTGTTCTCAAATCCAATATTCAATCCAACATAACGATATCTCAAAGGGAAAGATTCAATTCATCACAACATGATAGCGAGGGAATAACATCATATGATCCGACTATATTAACAAAGCCCGTGATACATCAAGATTGTGACATCTCAAGAACACGAGAGAGAGAGAGAGAGATTGAACACATAGCTACTTTTACATACCCTCAGCCCCGAGGGTGGACTACTCCCTCCTCGTCATGGCCTCCACCAGGATGATGAAGATGGCCACCAGAGATGGATTCCCCTCTCCGGCAGGGTACTGGAACGTCTCCAGATTGGTTTTTCATTGATACAGAGAGTTTCGGCAGTGGGGCGGAGAGTCTAGGGTTATTTCTGATGGTTTCTATATTTATAGGATTTTTGAGCGTCGGTTTCACGCGAAGATGGGCCACGAGGTGGGCACGATACACCAGGGCGCGCCGGGGGCCTGGCGCGCCCTGGTGGGTTGTGCCCACCTCATGCCTCGTCTGGCCCTCCCACGAATCTTCTAGTTCCTCTTTTATTCCAAAAAAATCTTCAAAAAGTTTCGGGCGATTCCGAGAACTTTCATTTTCTGCAGAAAAACAACACCACGATAGTTCTGCTGAAAACAGCGTCAGCCTGGGTTAGTTCTAGATAAATCATATAAAATGCATCAAAACCATATAAAAGTATTGTAAACATAGGTGAATATGGCATGAATACTTCATAAATTATCGATACGTTGGAGACGTATCAGCATCCCCAAGCTTAATTCCTACTCGTCCTCGAGTAGGTAAATGATAAAATAATAAATTTATGAAGTGTGAATGCTAGCATAATATATAAGTTTGATCATTGATAATTTCAGTCAATTTTCTAGCATCATAACCAGCAACTTTTTCTCATAAAAATCATCATGATAGAGTAGCAACCAATTCACATGATATGGTTCAAACAATGAATTCTCTTGAAACTTAACAACCTATGTTCTTAGTCACCAAATAATTGCAATTCAACTTATTCTCAACAAAATCTAAGTAAGAGCTCCACATACTCAATCATCATATAGTCTTCTATGATTGCTAGTACTCAAAACATATTTTTAGAACAAATTGCATCCATCGAACACAGAGAAAGATAGGGGCTTAATGTTTCGCCTCCCAACTCATTTATCATAGAGATAATTGTCAACAATAATAAGTCATGATCAAATATATTTGACTGGCCATATGTGCCTAGATCTTTCCCCACCACATGATGCTTGCCAACTAATAGAAGTAGGTTGGAATAAGAAATTGACTCAACATGAAAAGTAAATAACATGAAAGTAAATAGATTGTCCCTTCGCAGAGGGAAGCAGGGATTTGCATATGTGCCAGAGCTCATTGTTTAAAACAGAGATAAATATAATTTTGGGAGGTGCACCCTTCCTGTCAATGTTACAACCAAGAGTTATCAATATCTTCCATGTTAAACACATTAGCGGCGGTTCCCAAGTGGTAAAAGTAAAGGTTTACTCCCCCTCCACCAACAAACACACTCCACGGCTAGCCGAATCCACGAGTACCGTCCATCCCAACAACATTCCTGGGGGAGTTTTGTTTAATTATTTGCATTTTTTTATTTCGGGACTGGGAATCCCTATTACCGCCCCTCTCGTGCAAGGACGAGTGAGTAAACACTCATCATGAGAATAACCCGCTTAACATGGAAGATACTGAACACCCCCTGTCGCTTCATGAGCGGTCCAGGCACACAAAACAGATGCTCATTTGAAATTTTAGAGGTGGCACATGAAAATTTACTTGGAACGGCAGGGTAATACCGCATATAGGTAGATATAGTGGACTCTCATGGCAAGAAACTGGGTTTAAGGGTTTTTGGATGCACAAGTAGTATCTCTACTTAGTATGAATTTCTGGCTAGCAAAAGATCCTAAGCAAACACCACATGTTGGAGGATCCATAACAATATAACTTCTATGCAAATATACACAACCATAACTCATTACGTTGTCTTCCTTGTCCAACTTCAACTAATTTGCTCAAGTTTGAAAATAATTAATGGGTATTCACAATCATAGAAGATGTCCAAGATAATATATTTGTATGTGAAAGTTCTCTTCCTTATACCAATCATTCACGAATTGCTTGTATGACCAATATTGTGATTGTCAAACTTCAATTGATTTTACTTTATAAACCAGATGTGAAACTCATACGATATAAGTGAAGCACAAGAGTAAACATCAAACTACTCTCAAAAGATATAAGTGAAGATCAATGAGTAGTCAAACAATAAAGTAGCTATGTGAGGACTCTCTCTCTCTCTCAATAAAGATTTTCAGATCTGAGTATTTTATTCAAACAGCAACCTAAACAAAAATAGAACTCCAAGAATAGCACGCATCATGTGAACGAATAAAAATTTAGGCTCAACATAGGCTAACCAATAGTTGACGAAGAGAGGTGGGATGCGTAGCATCCCCAAGCTTAGATGCTTGAGACTTCTTGAAATATTTACTTGGGGTGCCTTGGGCATCCCCAAGCTTGAGCTTTTGTATCTCGTTCAATCCTCTCATATCATGGTCTCACCTATTCTCAAAAACTTCATCCACACAAAACTCGAAAAGAACTCGTGAGATAGGTTAGTACACATAAGAATAAATCAACACTTCATGTACTGAAAAGACAAGTTGCACAATAATTTTCAACATCATCTACTGTTTACTATCGTTTCCACAATTTATATCTACCAATATAGGCTATGGAAACTATATGATAAGTAGATAACAAAACTATGACAGCAATCTGTCCAAACAGAACAGTCTGTAGCAATTTATGAAAACAGTGTACTTCTCTAGCTCAAAAATTATGAAAATTTAGGAAAGGCTAAAGAATTTATATGAAAATACTGTGTAAAAATTTCAAAAAATTTCCATGTTCCAGTAAAATATGAAAATTCAAACACTACAGCAAAAGTTTCTGTTTTTACACAGCACACATCAAGCATGCAATGTAAGCATCGTAGGGCAATTCTTGGAAATTTTTATTGAAAAACAAGATTATAAATAACACCTAACATAAAATAACAAAATATAATGACGATCCAAGCAAAGCACATATTATGTGACGAATAAAAATATAGCTCTAAGTAAGATATACCGATAATGTTGAAGACGAAAGAGGGGATGCCTTCCGGGGCATCCCCAAGCTTAGGCGCTTGAGTCTTCCTTGGATATTACCTTGGGGGTGCCTTGGGAATCCCCAAGCTTAGGTTCTTGTCACTCCTTATTCTCCTCATATTGGTGTCTCATCCAAAACTTGAAAACTTCAATCACACAAAACTTAACGGAACTTCGTGAGATGGGTTAGTATAATAAATAAAGTCATTCACTTAGGTACTGTAAAGACAAGATTCGTAATTATTCTCACATAATACCTACTGTATTCTATCATTCCCATAATTTATATCACTAAATATAAGCTATGGAAACATTAAAACAAGCAAACTATGCATGCAAAACAGAATCTGTCATAAACAGAACAGTCTGTGAAGATCTGTAGTATAGCCATACTTCCATGTCTCTAAAAATTCTTAACAATTAGGATAACCTGAAGAATTTGTATATGAAGACTTTTTAAAAAATTCAGATCATTATCATGCTCCAGTAAAAAATGAAAATTCCTGTACTGGAGTCAAAAGTTTCTGTTTTGGTTCAGCATCAATTCTACTCATCTTGTGAGTCATCCCAAAGGCTTTACTTGGCACTTTATTGAAATAAAAGGCACAAAACATTATTACTACAGTATCTTAAGCATGTTAACACATCAAAACAGAAAGTATAAGCGTTGGGTTGTGTCCCAACAAGCGCTTTTCTTTAATGCCTTTTTAGGTAGGCATGATGATTTCGATGATGCTCGCATAAAAGTAAAGAATTGAAACATAAAGAGAGCATCATGAATCTCATGAAAAGCACATTTAAGTCTAACCCACTTCCTATGAATAGGGATTTTGTGATCAAACATGTTATGGGAGCAAGAATCAACTAGCATAGGAAGGCAAAACAAGCATAACTTCAAAACTTTGAACACATAGAGAGGAAACTTGATATTATTGCAATTCCTACAAGCATATGTTCCTCCCTCATAATATTTTTCAGTTGCATCATGAAGGAATTTCACAATATAACTATCACATAAAGCATTCTTTTCATGATCTACAAGCATAGAAATTTTATTAATCTCCTCATAAGCAAATTTCTTCTCATTCATAATAGTGGGAGCATCAAATGAAACTCGAATACTATAAATTGTTTCCACATTAAAAGAGTAATGTTCAGCAAAAGGATATTCAAAATTATGACAATAATTATCACTACTTTTTATAACATAAGTATCATCACAATAATCATCATAAGTAGCAACTTTGTTCTCATCATAGTCAAGTGAAACCTCTTCCGAAATAGTGGAATCATTACTAAATAAAGTCATGACCTCTCCAAATCCACTTTTATCATTATAATAAAATTCAGCACCCTCCAAAATAGTGGGATAATAATTATCTAAAGTTGACACTCTTCCAAACCCACTTTCATAAATATCACAATCATCATAAATAGGAGGTATGCAATTATCATAACAAATTTGATAATTCAAAGTAGGGGAACTAAAAAGATCATCTTCATTAAGCATAGCATCCCCAATCTTGGGACTAACAGTAATTGCAGCAAATAAATTCTCAAACATGTCATTCTCATCAAACATAGCATCCCCAAGCTTGTGGCTTGGAAAATCATAAGCATAATCACTCTCATCATTAATAGTATGAATAGCACCAATAGTATAACAATTATTATCATCATAATTTACCAAGTTGGTGCCAAAAAGATTTTCATGATTATAAGTAGTATAATTATCTTCCAAATCATAGTCATCATAACAAGCAAATTGCATAACTAAATCATCATCAAGTGTATCATCTTCCACAATTATTTTTGATTCATCCTCATGAGGCACAAGAATAATAGGAGCAACATCATTTGGAAGAGATACCTTTTTACCTCTACTCTTTCTTATTTTCTTCTTCACCACATCATGTGTGGGTTTAATTAATTTTTTCGAGTTTCTTATTGATGAGATTGGTTGAATAGGGAACTCCTCCTCATCACCTATTACATAATGAGAGACAATAGGAGGGAAAGTGGAATTCTTTACCCTTTCATTAGTATTCCTTTTATATTATATTGGTTTTCCCATCTTTCTATAGTTGGCAATATAAGCATTCTCATTGCAATTTACCATGCAAAACATATAGATATTTTTTAGATTAGTTTCAATGTCGTCCGTGAGAATGAATACTTCAAACCAACTGTTTTTATGTGTCAATTCTTCACTCCCCAAAAATAGAGAAAGCTCATCATAAAGTTCAAGGGTGATCAAGTCATTACAATATATGGCCATGATTTGATCATGAAAAAGTTTGCATTGGAAATTAAGATGACCAACTTTATTGCAAAGTTCACAAGTAATAGGACAAAGAGAACATAATTTCGTAGCAAATTCATCTATCACTTTGAGCAAAAAATTGGTTCTATCATGTTTATGCTTCTTACAAAATCTATCATCCCTATAAGGCACGTCTTCACAAACTTTATGCACTCCACAAAAATTGACATGCTTATAAGAAACATTCTTATCATGACTAGTGCAATCATCATTAGTATTTTGGATATTCATAGAATTCATACTAACAACATTGCAATCATGCTCATCATTCAAGGAATTATCATTGCGTATTTTCATAATTTCTTCCTCTGCCAATTGAGCGCAATTTTCGGAATCCTTATTTTCACGAAATACATTATAAAGACGAAACAAATGATGCAACCTAAACTCCATTTTTTTGTAGTTTTCTTTTATAAAACCAAACTAGTGATAAAACAAGAAACTAAAAGATTTAATTGCAAGATCTAAAGATATACCTTCAAGCACTCACCTCCCCGGCAACGGCGTCAGAAAAGAGCTTGATGTCTACTACACAGCTTTATTCGTGTAGACTTTGTTGGGCCTCCAAGCGCAGAGTTTTGTAGGACAGTAGCAATTTTCCCTCAAGTGGATGACCTAAGGTTTGTCAACCCGTGGGAGGTGTAGGATGAAGATGGTCTCTCTCAAACAACCCTGCAATCAAATAATAAAAAGTCTCTTGTGTCCCCAACACACCCAATACAATGGCAAATTTTATAGGTGCACTAGTTCGACGAAGAGATGATGATACAAGTGCAATATGGATGGTAGATATAGGTTTTTGTAATCTGAAAATATAAAAACAGCAAGGTAGCAAGTAACAAAAGTGAGTACAAATGGTATTGCAATGCTTGAAAACAAGGCCTAGGGTCCATACTTTCGCTAGTGCAATCTCTCAACAATGCTAATATAATTGGATCACATAACCATCCCTCAACGTGCAACGAAGAATCACTCCAAAGTTCTTATCTAGCAGAGAACATAAGAAGAAATTGTTTGTAGGGTATGAAACCACCTTAAAGTTATCCTTTCCGATCGATCTATTCAAGAGTTCGTACTAAGATAACATCAAGTTATCCTTTCCGTTCGATCTATCTAAGAGTTCGTACTAGAATAACACCATATGATACGCATCAACCAACTCTAATGTCACCTAGATACTCCAATGTCACCACAAGTATCCATGAGTTAATTATACGCTACACATCAAACAATTTCAGATTCATAATACTCAATCCAACACAAAGAACCTCAAAGAGTGCCCCAAGATTTCTATTGGAGAAGTAGGACAAGAACGTGCATCAACCCCTATGCATAGATTACCACAATGTCACCTCGGGAATCCGCAAGTTGAGTACCAAAACATATATCAAGTGAATCAATAGAACACCCCATTGCCACCACGGGTATCCACATGCAAGACATATATCAAGTGTTCTCAAATCCAATATTCAATCCAACATAACAATATCTCAAAGGGAAAGATTCAATTCATCACAACATGATAGCGACGGAATAACATCATATGATCCGACTATATTAACAAAGCCCGTGATACATCAAGATCGTGACATCTCAAGAACACGAGAGAGAGAGATTGAACACATAGCTACTGGTACATACCCTCAGCCCCGAGGGTAGACTACTCCCTCCTCGTCATGGCCTCCGCCGAGATAATGAAGATGGCCACCGGAGATGGATTCCCCTCTCCGGCAGGGTCCTGGAACGTCTCCAGATTGGTTTTTCGTCGATACAGAGAGTTGCGGCGGCGGGGCGGAGAGTCTAGGGTTATTTCTGATGGTTTCTATATTTATAGGATTTTTGAGCGTCGGTTTCACGCGAAGATGGGCCACGAGGTGGGCACGATACACCAGGGCGCGGGGGGGGGGGGGGGGCTGGCGCGCCCTGGTGGGTGGTGCCCACCTCGGGGATCGTCTGGCCCTCCCACCAAGCGTCTAGTGCCTCTTTTATTCCAAAAAAATCGTCAAAAAGTTTCGGGCGATTTCGAGAACTTTCATTTTCTGCACAAAAACAACACCACGATAGTTCTGCTGAAAACAGCGTCAGCCCGGGTTAGTTCTAAATAAATCATATAAAATGCATCAAAACCATATAAAAGTATTGTAAACATAGGTGAATATGGCATGAATACTTCATAAAGTATCGATACGTTGGAGACGTATCAAGGAGCTGGCTATCCCAACTATTGACCTAAATCTAGGATCGAAACTGATGCATATAGTGCAACATCCGAGACACCGAGTACTTCAGACTTGTATTTCAATACAGGAAAACGAAGCCCTTTAGCAGTTGTATCTTGAAGACGTTCTTGTAGCTCACAGGCAATGCTTGTACAGAAATACAGTAAGAACCTTGAGGGGCATGATTTCTTTGTTTTTTTACTTCAAGCTTTACATGCTGAGTTGTAATGAGAGAAACTAAAAATATACAATGCAAAAGTTAAATAAAGGAGCATATAAAAACAGGGAGGATATTATCATCGGGTTTATGAGCCCGGGCCGCTTCTTGCCGCACGTCTGCGTCTCCATGTTGTTGACCAGCTTATCCTCGTTGATGGCGAGGACTGAGATGGACAGTATGCAACCTCAGCCTTGCATGTGCTTAAAGCGCTCGTCGGCCGAGTCCTTTTAAGAGGTCTGCAGATGTCCGATGTGTGGTTGAAGCCACGTGGGTATACTTTCCTGGCTAGCTCATTGACAGGACCTTGCTGATATGGAAGCTCGAAGCTTAGTCGTTCCTCGGTCTAGACGATCCGGTGTTTCCATAAATTTTGGCTCCTCGGCGGCCCAAGGGATTTTTAGTGCGAAATTGTGCACCCTGGAGACGTAGTGCCCCTTCCAAGGGGAGCACGCGAGGAGCCTGCACCCCTATTTAGGGTATGGGGGTATGTGTCCGAGGTCAACTGGCGCGGCCCATGAACGCTTCAAAGTGCTAGAAGTGTGTTGGCCGCCACGGGTTGCGTCCTCGGATGCCTGTACCTCGGCTGTGATTCGCTAACGAGCCATCCGGGTTGCGGCGGAGACCAAACCAGCTCAGCCTTTGATAACCCACAAGTGTAGGGGATCGTTTGTAGCCTTTTTTTGATAAGTAAGAGTGTCGAACCCAACGAGGAGCTAAAGTTAGAACAAATATTCCCTCAAGTTCTATCGACCACCGATACAACTCTACGCATGCTAATGCTTGCTTTACCTAGAACAAGTATGGAACTACTTTGCGGGAATAAAACTAGAACTACTTTGCAAGATAATAAAGAACGTGGAAATAAAAGTTAGGTGCTGTTTTAATAAAAGAACAATAAAAGTAAATAACTTAGTAGAAAGCTTTTTGTGTAATGCAAGAGAAAGATTGTCCCTAGGCAATTGAATATATTATGATAGATACTTGTTATATGCAATGAGGGAGAGGCATACGCTAACACACTTTCCGTACTTGGATCATATGCACTTATGATTGGAACTCTAGCAAGCATCCGCAACTACCAAAGTTCATTAAGGTAAAACCCAACCATAGCATTAAGCATCAAGTCCCCTTTACTCCCATACGCAACAACCCACCTACTCGGGTTTGTGCTTCTGTCACTCACGCAACCCACCATAGGCAAATCATGAACTTATTGCAAAACCCTACAGCGGGGATCCCTCACGTTTGCGCAACACGGAGGGCACCATAGGACAGTACCATATCAACATACAACTCACATCCATAACATCATACCACAATTAACCCATAGGACAAAAGAGATCTACTCAAACATCATAGGATAGCCAAATATCATTGGGAAATAATATATGGAGTTGAGCACCATGTTTAAGTAGAGATTACAGCAGGGAAGAGAGGTGTTACACCGCTGCATAGAGGGGGAGAGAGTTGGTGTTGACGGCGGCGAAGTTGTTGGTGTAGATCGCCGTCACGATGATTGCCCCGGCGGCGTTCCGGTGCCACCGGGAGAGAAGGGGGAGAGCCCCCCCCCCCCCTCCTTCTTCTTCTTCCTTGGCCTCCCCCCTAGATGGGACGAGAATTCCCCCTCTGGTCCATGTCCTCCATGGCGGCGGAGGGGCAGGAGCCCCTCCTAGATTGGATCTCCCTCTCTGTTCTCTTTTGTTTCGCGTTACTGTTTTCTGGCCGAAAACCGTTTCTTATATTCCCAAAGATCCGTAACTCCGATTGCGCTGAGATTTTAACACGATTTTTTTTCCAAAAATTAGCTTCGTTGCGCCCGAAGGAGAGCTCCAACCAACTTACGAGGTGACCACAACCCACCACGGCGCGCCTGGGTCCTAGGGCGCGCCCTGGTGTCTTGTGGGGGTTGTGGGCCTCCTTTTGCGTTGATTCCACTTCTCAAAATTCACAAATATTCCAAAACAATTCTCCGTAAATTTTTATCGCGTTTGGACTTCATTTGATATGGAATTTCTGCGAAACAAAAAACACACAAAAAACAAGAACTGGCACTGGGCACTAGATCAATAGGTTAGTCCAATAAATCATATAAATTGTTGCCAAAAGTATGTGAAACTTGTATAATGTTGACATGAAACAATCAAAAATTATAGATACGACGGAGACGTATCAGCATCCCCAGGCTTAATTCTTGCTCGTCCTCGAGTAGGTAAATGATAAAAAAAAGACAATTTTTGATGTGGAATGCTACCTAGCATAATCTTGATCATATCTCTAATCATGGCATGAATATTAAGACACAAGTGATTCAAAGCAATAGTCTAGTTTTGACATAAAGACATTAATTCTCAGGCATCCCAACAAACAATCATGTCTTTCAAAATATCAAGGCTAATGAACGCTATCCCTACAAAATTATATAGCCTTGTCATGCTCTGTCTTCTTAACACAAAGTATAAATCATGTACTACCCCGGTGTCAGCCAAGCAATTGGTTCATACTTTTTAACGCGCTTCGGCATTTTCAACTCTCATGCAATACATGAGCGCAAGCCATGGATATAGCACTACGGGTGGAATAGAATATGGTGGTAGGTTTCAAAGGGGTAAAAGTGGAGAAGAAAGTCCCGCATCAACTCAGCGTATCAACGGGCTATGGAGATGCCCATCAATAGATATCAATGCGAGGAGTAGGGATTGCCATGCAACAGATGCACTAAGAGCTATAAGTGTATGAAAGCTTAATATGAAAACTAAGTGGGTGTGCATCTAACTCTATAATGAAAAATTCCCACTAGTATATGAAAGTGACAACATAGGAGACTATCTATATGAAAAACATGGTGCTACTTTGAAGCACAAGTGTGGAATTAGCATGCCCCTTCTCTCTTTGTCTCTCATCATTTTTTTCATTTTTTTTCATTTTTTTCTTTTTCTTGTCCGGAGCCTCATCCCCACTTGTGGGGGAATCATAGTTTCCATCATCCTTTCCTCACTGGGACATGCTCTAATAATGAATAATGATGATCATCACACTTCTATTTACTTACAACTCGATATTACAATGATAGTTGAACAAAGTATGACTCTATATGAATGCAATGATCTAGCATAGCAAAGATATCAAAAAACGGAAAAGCCATGGAAACGTCATGCTAGCTATCTTACGATCATGTAAAGCAATATGACAATGAATGCGCAAGTCATCAAAACGGAAGCGGTGGAAGTTGCATGGCAATATATCTCGGAATGGCTATGGAAATGCCATAATAGGTAGGTATGGTGGCTGTTTTGAGGAAGATATAATAAGGCTTATGTGTGATAGAGCGTATCATATCACGGGGTTTGGATGCACCGGCGAAGTTTGCACCGACTTTCGGGGTGAGAAAGGGCAATGCACGGTACCGTAGAGGCTAGCAAATTGCGAAAAGATAAGAGTGCGTATAATCCATGGACTCACATTAGTCATAAAGAACTCACATACTTATTGCAAAAATTTATTAGCCCTCGAAGCAAAGTATTACTACGCATGCTCCTAGGGGGGAGGTTGGTAGGAGTTAACCATCGCGCGCCCCCGACCTTCACACAAAGATAGACAATCAAGAATAAATTGTGCTCCAACTTCCTAGCATAACGGGAGACTGTACGTGCATGCTTCGGGAATCACAAACCTTAACACCAATATCTTACTAAACACGATCATCCACTAGTACCTCCCACATATTATCATCTCTATATCGCACAACTATTGCAAGGAATCAAACATATCATATTCAGTGATCCCTAAGTTTTATGTAGGATTTTATGACTAACCATGTGAATGACCAATTCCTGTTGACTCTCTAAATAGATATAAGTGAAGCAAGAGAGTTTAATTATTTCTAAAAAATACCATGCTCTAATAAATATAAGGGAAGCAAAAGAGCATTCTACAAATAACGGTTTTCTATGTGAAGAGAAACAGGCAATCCAAACTTCAAATGATATAAGTGAAGCACATGAATCATTCTATAAACCCATACTCAAAAGATATAAGTGAAGTGCAATGAGCATTCTATAAATCAACCATGGACTATCTCATACCAGCATGGTGCATAAAATAAAAGTGAAAACTAAACACAAAAGACGCTCCAAGATTTACACATATCACATGAACGAAACGAAAACGAAAACATACCGATACTTGTTGAAGAAAGATGGGATGCCTTCCGGGGCATCCCCAAGCTTAGATGCTTGAGTCTCATTGGATATTTACTTTGAGTGCCTTGGGCATCCCCAAGCTTGAACTCTCGCCTCTCCTCCTTCTCCTCATATCGAGACCTCCTCGATGTTCGAACACTTCATCCACACAAAACTTAACAGAAGACTGGTGAGATCCGTTAGTATAATAAAGCAAATTCCTACTTTAAGTACTGTTGCAAACCCATTCATATTTTATATTTGCATTATCCCTGCTGTATTATAACTTTTACATGGCTTACACCACCGATAAAATCGATAGTTTCATCAAAACAAGCAAAACAGTGCATCAAAAACAGAATCTGTCTTAAACAGGACAGTCTGTAGTAATCTGAACTTTGACCATACTTCTGTACCTCCAAAAATTCTGAAAACTTAGGAATAAATAAACATTTTGTATAGAAATATTGTGTAAAAATTTCAGAAACTTTCGACGTTCCAGTAAAAAAACGTAAATTCACGCACTACAGCAAAAGTTTCTGTTTTTACACCGCACATACCAACAAGCAATCTAATCATCCTAAAGGCAAATATTGGCACATAATACAATGGGTTTGTACAAGGGGATAATTATTTTTTTTGAAAATTTTCTGTGATTCAAGATTCACAAAGTTTCCATGGGCATGAACAAAGTTCAAGGCTAGCCCCCACTTCAACGATGCTCATCATCTATCTCACTTTCACCTTTCTTTTTTTGTGAAGTTTTAGGTTCCCCTCTATATTTTTTTGTTTTTAAACTTTATAAAAGCACACAACAGAATAAAACGACTCTCTAAAACTTCCGGGTTGTCTCCCTGGCAGCGCTTTCTTTAAAACCATTAAGCTAGGCATAAAGTGCTCAAGTAATGGATCCACCCGGATCCCAAGGTATATCAAAGCCAATTTTAATTAACAATGAATTGTAATTTATTAGTGAGCACAAAGTGATATATATCATGCAATGATGAAGTCTAACTCTCTTCCTATGCATCGGCAAGTCATAAAAGAACAATTCATGCACATCAAGTAAAGGCCAATGCATAGTATAAACAGTTTCTTGCAATTTTATCGTATTGGAAACATAAAGAGGTGGAGATGTAGTTACTCTCTCATAATAATTGCAAGTAGGAGCAGCAAGCACATGCATATTATATTCATCAAAAGCATCATGTGTAGTAGCAAAACGCAACCCATCAATATAATCTTTAATAACAGCAAACTTCTCCGATATAGTGTAGTTGGGAGAATTCAAAAAGATAATAGGACTATCATGTGTGGGTGCAATAGCAACAATTTCATTCTTAACATAAGGAACTATAAAAAGTTCATCTTCATAAGCATAATTCATATTGGCATCTTGGCCACAGGCATAGCAAGCATCAAGTTCATCAAAAAGGGATATTACAAAAGAATCCACGGGATCATAGCAATTATCATAGCATTCATCCTTCGGCAAGCACGAAGGGAAATTAAATAATGTATGAGTTGAAGAGTTACTCTCATAAGATGGTGGGCACGGGAAGCTAATCCGCTCTTCCTCCTTTTGTTCTTCGCTCTCCTCCTCATCTTTTTCATCTAATGAGCTCACAATTTCAGCAATTTCTTCTTCCATAGATTCCTGCAAAATATTAGTCTCTTCCAAGGCAGCGGTCATTCTTTCAATAAATTCGATAATATCAGCATTGCAATCATAATTCTCATAGCAATATTGAAGTATGGCAAAAAAATTAGATTTGTAAGAAACATCATCATACTTTTCAATCAAAGAAGCAATTTCATAAGCACCCTTAAAAGCAACAAATTCTTCTATTTGTTCCACATCATAGTAATCATATATACCATTAGCATAAGAAGCTAAGGTTTCATTATCATTAAATTTGCATGAAAAGGGAAGGTGTGGAGCGTTCATCCTAGAGCAACAAGTAATATCATATCTCAAGCATAGCTCCCGAGCATACCAACGCAACATATGAATTTGATCCCATAACAATTTCCCTTTTTGAGTCAAGCGATAATATCTAAAGTATTCACATTGATCCAACATTACTCCCATTATCAAGTAGAATGGGGTTTTCTCAGGATTATCAAAGTAGTATTTAATACTTTGCACATAACTAGCATCGAGGGTTTTAGGAGTTTCCCCATCTCCATGAGTAGCAAGTACCACTAATTTTTTTTGGTGTTTCGTGTTCCATATCCATAACTAAAGATATAAAACAACTAATAACAGAAAATAAAACAACTAAAAACAGAAAATAAAAATTACTTAGTGATAAAACAAACAAGCACACACAAGAATATTCACCCCACACTATTGCTCCCCGGCAACGGCGCCAGAAAAAGGTCTTGATAACCCACAAGTGTAGGGGATCGTTTGTAGCCTTTTTCGATAAGTAAGAGTGTCGAACCCAACGCGGAGCTAAAGTTAGAACAAATATTCCCTCAAGTTCTATCGACCACCGATACAACTCTACGCATGCTAATGCTTGCTTTACCTAGAACAAGTATGGAACTACTTTGCGGGAATAAAACTAGAACTACTTTGCAAGATAATAAAGAACGTGGAAATAAAAGTTAGGTGTTGTTTTAATAAAAGAACAATAAAAGTAAATAACTTAGTAGAAAGCTTTTTGTGTAACGCAAGAGAAAGATTGTCCCTAGGCAATTGAATATATTATGATAGATTCTTGTTATATGCAATGAGGGAGAGGCATACGCTAACACACTTTCCGTACTTGGATCATATGCACTTATGATTGGAACTCTAGCAAGCATCCGCAACTACCAAAGTTCATTAAGGTAAAACCCAACCATAGCATTAAGCATCAAGTCCCCTTTACTCCCATACGCAACAACCCACCTACTCGGGTTTGTGCTTCTGTCACTCACGCAACCCACCATAGGCAAATCATGAACTTATTGCAAAACCCTACAGCGGGGATCCCTCACGTTTGCGCAGCACGGAGGGCACCATAGGACAGTACCATATCAACATACAACTCACATCCATAACATCATACCACAATTAACCCATAGGACAAAAGAGATCTACTCAAACATCATAGGATAGCCAAATATCATTGGGAAATAATATATGGAGTTGAGCACCATGTTTAAGTAGAGATTACAGCAGGGAAGAGAGGTGTTACACCGCTGCATAGAGGGGGAGAGAGTTGGTGTTGACGGCGGCGAAGTTGTTGGTGTAGATCGCCGTCACGATGATTGCCCCGGCGGCGTTCCGGCGCCACCGGGGGAGAGGGGGAGAGAGCCCCCCTCCTTCTTCTTCTTCCTTGGCATCCCCCCTAGATGGGAGGAGAATTCCCCCTCTGGTCCATGGCCTCCATGGCGGCGGAGGGGCAGGAGCCCCTCCTAGATTGGATCTCCCTCTCTGTTCTCTTCTGTTTCGCGTTCCTGTTTTCTGGCCGAAAACCGTTTCTTATATTCCCGGAGATCCGTAACTCCGATTGCGCTGAGATTTTAACACGATTTTTTTCCAGAAATTAGCTTCCTTGTGCCCGAAGGAGAGCTCAAACCGACTTACGAGGTGACCACAACCCACCATGGTGCGCCTGGGCCCTAGGGCGCGCCCTGGTGTCTTGTGGGGGCAATGGGCCTCCTTTTGCGTTGATTCCACTTCTCAAAATTCACAAATATTCCAAAAAAAATCTCCGTAAATTTTTATCACGTTTGGACTTCGTTTGATATGGAATTTCTGCGAAACAAAAAACACACAAAAAACAAGAACTGACACTTGGCACTGGATAGTCCAATAAATCATATAAATTGTTGCCAAAAGTATGTGAAAGTTGTATAATATTGGCATGAAACAATCAAAAATTATAGATACGATGGAGACGTATCAGCCGTCTTCGGTTTGTCTACCCGCACTAGGAAGGGGCATCCACAGGGGTCTTAGCCTTTAACATATGCTCGACACTCAGGACCTTCCCATGTCGTATAGAGTTTAGATAGCTATTCAAAAAATTACGTGAAACTTCGGTCGGCGTAATAGATTTCCCATGTGTAAGATCATTCCAAATATTCCAGACTTTCCATATCAATATGAGGATCATGTCTCTAGCATTGCTATCTTGCATAGCTAAGAGATGCCGCAGCCATTTCGTACATGTATTGACCACCTGTTCCTTTGGTGGTATTGTCCAATTTTCTCCCATAGAATCCCAAAGTGAAGCCACAACATGTGACATGAAAACAATGCATGATATAAAACGTCATTGGACGCGCCACATAGTGGACAAGAGGCCTGCCAGGGTACATGTCGCGCCCGCTTACATTGCATGGTCCGTAGTGCACCTAAAGCGACCTTCCATGCATGTGATAGCATGCAATGTGGAATTTCGGCGCGCCAGGTTAAGTTCCAAATACTTCTATCACCATTGGGATTAGAACTAGAAGCCCCCATCAAAAGGGTCTCTTCATGTTGTTCCATTGCGAGCTTATAGGCACTACTAGCACTTTGAAGCGTCTGCACTACGGACGCTAAAGCAACCTTTGGAGTCAGGCTGTCAAGCAATAAAATCCTCTTGTTGATGAGAGGACCTGCAAATTTTATGGATAGCCAACAAATCTGATGCAAGAAAGTCCTGGTTCAAGAAGTCCACTCTCCAAGCTCCATTAATATCCAAAAAATATGAGACTCAATTAAGTCTGCATTGCCATTTTGGCACGATAGGACGAATCGAAGGTCCACTAGTGATCTACGGGTCCCTCCAAACTCAGATAGACATACCATTGCCAACACACCAAACAATGCCTTTTTTTTCAAAAGTTCCAAGTCGCATTCAATTCCTCGCGCTACACCGCCAATCCATTACCTGTGCAAATCTATGTCAACAAGGTTCCCATTGGGGTAGTATCTTGCTTTAAGCAGTCAGGCTATCAGGTTTGTCTATAAGTCTCCATGCCTATTTAGTCAGAAGTGCTTGATGTAAGACTCTCGTGTCTCTAAAGCCAAGCCCTCCCTTGAACTTTGGAAGGACAAGTTTGTCCCAAGCAATCTTTCAACTTCCTTTCTCCATTCCCCACCAATATTGTCATATTATCTTGGTTAGATCATCGCAAATAAAAAATGGTAGTCAAAAGACACTCATGACATATGTTGTGATCGTGCACGCCATAGATTTTATAAGGATCTCCTTACTGGAAGAGGACATAAAGCGAACACTCTAGTCCACAAGCCTCTTGCTGAGCCTGGCACTGAAAGCCCCAAATAGTTGGGGTCAAAGACCTCCTGAGACACGTGTAAAATATTCTTCACTTCAAGAGAGACAATCTTCTAATGTCAAAATATTCCCTTTATGGTTTCTACCCTTTGGCACCGGAATGCCCAAATACTTGGGGTCAAAGACCTCCCAAAACACTTGTAAAATATTCTTCACTTCAAGAGAGACAATATGTGGACAATTACCAGAAAACAGGATGGAGCACTTGGACGAATTAATAAGTTGTCCCATCGTTGTTGCATACGTGTTTAAAACATCCTTGACAATTGTTGCCTAAGCCTCACTTGCACTAAAGAATAGCAAAGAATCATACGTAAAAACAAGGTGAGATATCGTCGGTGCATGTCGACATATAGACACCGGTTGCAGGTTCCGTTCCATAACAAACTTGTTCAACAAAGCAGAGAGAGCATCAACGACAAATAAGAATAAAAATGGGGACAATGGATTGCCAAAGACCTCGTGAGGGATAGAAATGTTACAAAAGCTCCCCATTAAGTTTGACTGAATATTTGACCGAAGTCACACACTCCATGATCAAAGAGACCCAAGCTTGAGAGAACCCCCACTTGAGTAGTGTTTTCTCAAGAAACATCCAATCCGCATGATCATAAGACTTAGATAGGTGAACCTTATATGCACAATATGGGTGTCATTATTCCGGATAGAGTCCATGTAGTGCATACACTCAAAGTCAAAAATAGCATTGTCCAAGTTAAACCGTCCAGGAATAAAGGTGAAAATGCAATTATCACTCAATTATTATTTTGGTGATTGAGCACATTATGATTTGCGAGGACTAATCTTGTTTGCTAAGTTTATCTAGGACATTGTCTTCTACATTTGTGCCTATGGATATCAGTAGCCCATCGATACAAAAAGGGAAAAATATGGAGTTCATCGGTGACTCGGGAAGTTTTTCGGTTTTCTTTTTGAGTCCTAGGAATATCCATACTATTAAGAGGGGTTGCTATGATTTCGGAGTAGGGGAACTCAAAACTCTTCCGTACACCTTTTCTCCCAATTCGTGTTAGGTTTCATTGGAAGAAGATGTCTCCGGTTTTTCACCGTTGCTTGTAGTTCGGGTGCCCGGGGTCATCAGAATGTTTGCAAGAACACTCAGCTAGGTCCGGGTGCCCGGGGTGACCCGCGTGTTGGCAAGGGTTCGACCAAGCCCGGGTGCCCGGTCCTATCTGAAAGTGTGTTCTCTTCTCTGTTTTGTCCGGGTGCCCGGGGTGGCGGCCGAGCCACATCCACTTTTCCCTTGGGGGTATTTTATACCCCCCCCCCTCCTTCTTCCTCCTAACCCCAACCTTTGCCCAAGCTTTGCCCCTCCATTCCCAAACCTCCAAAAGCTTGAGATTTCCGTCCCCAACCACCCAAACACCATAATACTTTGGGGATAGGAGGAGGTTCACCCGATCAACACTTCGACCAAACCATTTTGCGTTCCCCAGTTTCTACATCATCAACTTGTTACTCTTGGGTGTTTGGGCACCCTAGGCGGAAGAGGTCACCACGGATCCACAATCCACTGGGGTGAAATCTCTGTGAGTGTGTTAGGAGCGTCCAATTAAGTTGTGGAGAGAGCCCCAACCTTGTTTGTAACGGTCAGGTTGCCGCCTTCAAGGGCACACTAGTGGAATCACGAAATCGTGCATTGTGCGAGGGTGTGAGGAGAATACGGTGGCCCTAGTGGCTTCTTGGGGAGAATTGTGCCTCAACACCGCTCCTACAGAGACATGCCTCCTCCAAAAGGAGGGAACTTCGGTAACACATCCTCGTCTCCATAGACTCCACTTGCGGTTACATCTTAACTTTAATTTATGCAAGCTTATATTGTGTTTCTATCTTGTGCTTGCAATTGTTGTTGTTGTTGTTGTGCTCATCATATAGGTTGTTCACCTAGTTGAATACTTAGACAACCTATTTTATTGTTGAGCCTAATCTGCTAAAACAAGTTAAAAATTGTTAGTCACCTATTCACCCCCTCCCCCCTCTAGTCAACCATATCGATCCTTTCAAAAGGCACTATGGTTTTCATAAATAAGTTCACTTAAAAGAGGCCTAAAGTTATGTATGAAACACTTTGACACAATGTTGTAGATGATGTTGCATAAAATGATTGGAGGGAAGACTTTTAAATCCACCGGATGGTCCACTTTGGGAATGAGATCAATGGAAATGTTATTAATCTCCAGTGGCATAGCACTTGTATCAAAAAATGCCAAAACCTAGGCAATAATTTCAACTTTGAAAAACACCCAATTCTGCTGAAACAAGCGACCCAGAAAGTCATCCGGGCATGGGGCCTTCAGAGGGCCAATCTGAAACGGTTTATCCACCACTTCCGGTTTGGAAATGTTTGCACCTAAGATGTTGTTCATGTTCTTAGTTACCTTAGGTTCAATGCAATCCAAAACGACGTTCGGGTTCACCGTTGGATATTTCGCGTAGATCTCTTTAAAGTAAGAGGCCGCCATCCTCTCCATGTCTGTCGGGTCCGTACACTAAGAATCGTCTGTCCGCTTCAAACACTTGATGTGACACCGGCGAGCGCATCACAGAACCTGACAGTGAAAAAACCTAGTGTTTCGGTGCACTTCCTTAATCCTAGAAATCCGTGACCTTTATAAGAGTGAATTTGTCTAAACAATATGTTGGAAAGGTTGGATTTTTGTATTAATTTCAGAATATAAATTAAGATTAAAGAAACAATCAGCCTGTATATTTTGAACATATTAGATGCACTAAATACAATAAACAATATCATCACACATGGAAAACAACCATAATGTAAGACAAGATCATATCACCACGCATGTACTGATTGTTTGTAGATGAACTGGGCATGGCTGTTGGTGAGGTGATGTTGTTCACGATGATATTAGTGAAGACCGGTTGAAGAAGGCGATGGTGAGGACAGTGGGGGAGCTTGCACCAATAAGTTGGGGGGCTAGGCTGTAAGGATTGCTACTAGCTCATATTTTGTGACCCATGGGGTAGCAAAAATAGGAGAATAAACACCAGAGTTGGGAGGTCCATGGTCCATTCGGCCTTGCGTAAGCTTCGCCGATGGTGAGGATGACGCTCAGCGACGCCTAACCTTGGAGGTAGATGGCCCATGGTGAAGAACACAAGCAATCGCGTAAAGCACTTCAAAAATCCTAGTTCACCCTCTCTCGGTGCAGGATCACAAGGGCAAGAGGTTTCGGATACCTGCTCTCCCGCTCATTTGTGCACGTTGGTGTTCGAGGTGGAGTAGATTACGATGGTGTCACAAATAACAAAAGGGGGCAAAAGCCCTAACTCGGCTTGATGTATCTTTGGAGGTGGCCGGTAGACCGTATATATAGGAGAACCACTGAAGGTAAACATTCCCAAAAAATAGCCAGAATTGGAAGGTGAAGAAAACTGAAAGAATTTGAACGCCTTAACTTTGCTATGTTGGAACGCCAGGCGCAGCGGTTGGTCAAACAACCGTAAGCCTTTTGTCGGTAGATATGAAAGATTTTCCCTTGATAGAAGCCAGAGAAGGCCCTTTTGCATTTTCTTTACTTTGAGAAAGACACAATATGTCATATATGAGAAGGATTCCTAGGTGATAGCTAAATTTGGTTTTATTCTCTACATTGCCTTTTTTCGCATGCCCTTCCCCCTATGTCCTTTCAATGCATAGGCACAAGCCACTTTTACTATTTTTTCTACTTTACTGTTTATTTGAGGGCATGTGCACCTGGGACCAGAAATTCCATGCCCCATCCAAGGGTACACCCATAATTTGGCTATCAAAACCAATTATGTATAGAGGAGAGAGAAGATCTAAGTAGCTTTTTCTTTTCTTTTACACCATACTCAAAACCGGGTACCCGTAAATCCAGACACGGTTGATACAAAACATCGTTGATAGCATAATCAAACAAACAACTATAGAACATTGAACATAAAATATAGCATAACTAAACTCTACAATGAGCATACTTAAACATCCTTATCGCTAAAACGAGTTTAAAACTAGCTACATCGGTCTTAAAAGTAGCTAAGACGAGATTAAAACTAGCTAAAACAAACTCTACTCCTCGACGAGGGAGATGTAGATCACCCCTGCGTTGGAACTACCCACCTCGTGGCTGTTAGTGTTGGGGAACGTAGTAATAATTCAAAATTTTCCTACGTGTCACCAAGATCAATCTAGGAGATGCTAGCAACGAGAGAGAGGGAGTGCATCTTCATACCCTTGAAGATCGCTAAGCGGAAGCGTTGCAAAGAACGCGGTTGATGGAGTCGTACTCGCGGCGATTCAAATCGCGGAAGATCTGATCCAAGCGCCGAACGGACGGCGCCTCCGCGTTCAACACACATACAGCCCGGGGACGTCTCCTCCTTCTTGATCCAGCAAGGGGGAGGAGAAGTTGAGGGAGATCTCCGGCAGCACGACGGCGTTCTGGCCGTGGAGCTCGTGGTTCTCCGGCAGAGCTTCGCTAACCACTACGGAGGAGGAGGTGTAGGAGGGGGGAGGGCTACGCCAGGGGCAAGGGGTGTCCGGCTGACCTCCCACCCCCCCCCCCTCTATTTATAGGCTGAAGGGGAGAGGGGGCCAGCCCCCCTAGATCCATCTAGAGGGGGGGCGGCGTCCAAGGGGGGGAGCTTGCCCCCCAAGTTGGTGGGAGGCGCCCCCACCCCCTAGGGTTCCCAACCCTAGGCGCCTTGGGCCCTTGGGGGGGCGCACCAGCCCACTAGGGGGCTGGTTCCCACCCATATTCAGCCCACATGGTCCTCCGGGGCAGGTGGCCCCTCCCGGTGGACCCCCGGAACCCTTTCGATGGTCCCGGTACAATACCGATAAACCCCAAAACCTTTCCGGTGACTGAAACTGGACTTCCCATATATAAATCTTCACCTTCGGACCATTCCGGAACTCCTCATGATGTATGGGATCTCATCCGGGACTCCGAACAACTTTCGGTAACCACATACAATTCCCATTACAACTCTAGCGTCACCGAACCTTAAGTGTGTAGACCCTACGGGTTCGGGAACCATGCAGACATGACCGAGACACCTCTCCGGCCAATAACCAATAGCGGGATCTGGATACCCATATTGGCTCCCACATGTTCCACGATGATCTCATCGGATGAACCACGATGTCGGGGATTCAATTAATCCCGTATACAATTCCCTTTGTCCATCGGTATGTTACTTGCCCGAGATTCGATCGTCGGTATCCCTATACCTTGTTCAATCTCGTTACCGGCAAGTCTCTTTACTCGTTCCGTAACACATGATCCCGTGACTAACTCCTTAGTCACATTGAGCTCATTATGATGATGTATTACCGAGTGGGCCCAGAGATACCTCTCCATCACACGGAGTGACAAATCCCAGTCTCGATTCGTGCCAACCCAACAGACACTTTCAGAGATACCTGTAGTGCACCTTTATAGTCACCCAGTTACGTTGTGACGTTTGATACACCCAAAGCATTCCTACGGTATCCAGGAGTTGCACGATCTCATGGTCTAAGGAAATGAGACTTGACATTAGAAAAGCTCTAGCAGACGAACTACACGATCTTGTGCTATGCTTAGGATTGGGTCTTGTCCATCATATCATTCTCCTAATGATATGATCCCGTTATCAACGAGACATCCAATGTCCATGGTCAGGAAACCATGACCATCTATTGATCAACGAGCTAGTCAACTAGAGGCTCACTAGGGACATGGTGTGGTCTATGTATTCACACATGTATTACGGTTTCTGGTTAATAGAATTATAGCATGAACAATAGACAATTATCATGAACAAGGAAATATAATAATAACCATTTTATTATCGCCTCTAGGGCATATTTCCAACAGTCTCCCACTTGCACTAGAGTCAATAATCTAGTTACATTGTGATGAATCGAACACCCATAGAGTTCTGGTGCTGATCATGTTTCGCTCGTGGAAGAGGTTTAGTCAACGGATCTGCGACATTCAGATCCGTATGTACTTTACAAATATCTATATCTCCATCCTGAATGTAACCACGAATGGAGTTGAAGCGGCGCTTGATGTGCTTGGTCTTCTTGTGAAACCTGGGCTCCTTGGCAATGGCAATAGCTCCAGTGTTGTCACAGAAGAGAGTCATCAGGCCCGACGCATTGGGAATCACTCCTAGGTCGGTGATGAACTCCTTCATCCAGACTCCTTCCTGTGCTGCTTCCGAAGCAGCTATGTACTCCGCTTCACATGTAGATGCCGCCACGACGCTTTGCTTGCAACTGCACCAGCTGACTGCCCCACCATTCAAAATATACACGTATCCGGTTTGTGACTTGGAGTCATCCGGATCTGTGTCGAAGCTAGCATCGACGTAACCCTTTACGACGAGCTCTTCGGCACCTCCATAAACAAGAAACATATCCTTAGTCCTTTTCAGGTACTTAAGGATATTCTTGACCGCTGTCCAGTGTTCCATTCCGGGATCACTTTGGTACCTCCCTACCAAACTTATGGCAAGGTTCACATCACGTCTGGTACACAGCATGGCATACATAATAGAGCCTATGGCTGAGGCATAGGGGATGACACTCATCTTTTCTCTATCTTCTGTCGAGGTCGGGCATTGAGCTGTGCTCAATCTCACACCTTGCAATACAGGCAAGAACCCCTTCTTGGACTGATCCATATTGAACTTCTTCAATATCTTGTCAAGGTATGTGCTTTGTGAAAGACCAATGAGGCGTCTCGATCTATCTCTATAGATCTTGATGCATAATATGTAAGCAGCTTCTCCAAGGTCCTTCATTGAAAAACACTTATTCAAGTAGGCCTTTATGCTTTCCAAAAGTTCTATGTCATTTCCCATCAACAATATGTCATCCACATATAAAATGAGAAATGCTACAGAGCTCCCACTCACTTTCTTGTAAATACAGGCTTCTCCATAAGTCTGTATAAACCCAAACGCTTTGATCACCTCATCAAAGCGAATGTTCCAACTCCGAGATGCTTGCACCAGCCCATAGATGGAGCGCTGGAGCTTGGATACCTTGTCAGCATTCTTAGGATCGACAAAACCTTCCGGCTGCATCATATACAATTCTTCCTTAAGGAAACCGTTAAGGAATGCCGTTTTGACGTCCATTTGCCAGATCTCATAATCATAAAATGCGGCAACTGCTAACATGATTCGGACGGACTTCAGCATCGCTACGGGTGAGAACGTCTCATCGTAGTCAACTCCTTGAACTTGTCGATAACCCTTAGCGACAAGCCGAGCCTTATAGACGGTCACATTACCATCCACGTCAGTCTTCTTCTTAAAGATCCATTTATTTTCTATGGCTTGCCGATCATCGGGCAAGTCCACCAAAGTCCATACTTTGTTCTCATACATGGATCCTATCTCGGATTTCATGGCTTCAAGCCATTTGTTGGAATCCGGGCCCGCCATGGCTTCTTCATAGTTCGAAGGTTCACCGTTGTCTAACAACATGATTTCCAGCACAGGGTTGCTGTACCACTCTGGTGCGGAACATGTCCTCGTGGACCTACGAAGTTCAGTAGTAACTTGATCCGAAGTTTCATGATCATCATCATTAACTTCCTCTCTAGTCGGTGCAGGCACCACAGAAACATTTTCCTGCGCTGCGCTACTCTCCGATTCGAGAGGGGGTACAATTACCTCATCAAGTTCTATTTTCCTCCCACTTACTTCTTTCGAGAGAAACTCTTTCTCTAGAAAGGATCCATTCTTGGCAACAAAGATCTTGCCTTCGGATCTGAGGTAGAAGGTATACCCAATAGTTTCCTTAGGGTGTCCTATGAAGACGCACTTTTCCGATTTGGGTTCGAGCTTTTCAGGTTGAAGTTTCTTGACATAAGCATCGCATCCCCAAACTTTCAGAAACGACAGCTTAGGTTTCTTCCCAAACCATAATTCATACGGTGTCGTCTCAACGGATTTAGACGGTGCCCTATTTAAAGTGAATGCGGCAGTCTCTAATGCATATCCCCAAAATGATAGCGGTAAATCAGTAAGAGACATCATAGATCGCACCATATCCAATAGAGTGCGATTACGATGTTCAGACACACCATTACGCTGAGGTGTGCCAGGCGGCGTGAGTTGTGAAACAATTCCACATTTCCTTAAGTGCGTGCCAAACTCGTGACTCAAATATTCTTCTCCACGATCAGATCGTAAGAACTTTATTTTCTTGTCACGTTGATTCTCTACCTCACTCTGAAATTCCTTAAACTTTTCAAAGGTCTCAGACTTGTGTTTCATTAAGTAGACATACCCATATCTGCTTAAGTCATCAGTGAGGGTGAGAACATAACGATAGCCTCCGCGAGCCTCAACGCTCATTGGACCGCATACATCAGTATGTATTATTTCCAACAAGTTGGTTGCTCGCTCCATTGTTCCGGAGAACGGAGTCTTAGTCATCTTGCCCATGAGGCATGGTTCGCACGTGTCAAATGATTCATGATCAAGAGACTCCAAAAGTCCATCTGCATGGAGTTTCTTCATGCGTTTGACACCAATATGACCAAGGCGGCAGTGCCACAAGTATGTGGGACTATCATTATCAACCTTACATCGTTTGGTATTCACACTATGAATATGTGTAACATCACGTTCGAGATTCAATAAAAATAAACCATTGACCAGCGGGGCATGACCATAAAACATATCTCTCATATAAATAGAACAACCATTATTCTCGGATTTAAATGAGTAGCCATCTCGCATCAAACGAGATCCAGATACAATGTTCATGCTCAAAGCTGGTACTAAATAACAATTATTGAGGTTTAAAACTAATCCCGAAGGTAGATGTAGAGGTAGCGTGCCGACGGCGATCACATCGACCTTGGAACCATTCCCGACGCGCATCGTCACCTCGTCCTTTGCAAGTCTCCGCTTATTCCGTAGCTCCTGTTTTGAGTTACAAATGTGAGCAACCGCACCGGTATCAAATACCCAGGAGCTACTACGAGCGCTGGTAAGGTACACATCAATAACATGTATATCATATATACCTTTGACGTTGCCGGCCTTCTTATCCGCTAAGTACTTGGGGCAGTTCCACTTCCAGTGACCGGTTCCCTTGCAATAAAAGCACTCAGTCTCAGGCTTGGGTCCATGCTTGGGCTTCTTCCCGGCAACTGATTTACCGGGCGCGGCAACTGCTTTGCCGTCCTTCTTGAAGTTCTTCTTACCCTTGCCTTTCTTGAAACTGGTGGTCTTATTCACCATCAACACTTGATGTTCCTTTTTGATCTCCACCTCCGCTGATTTCAGCATCGAATATAACTCAGGAATGGACTTCTCCATCCCTTGCATATTGAAGTTCATCACAAAGCTCTTGTAGCTAGGTGGAAGCGACTGGAGGATTCTGTCAATAACCGAGTCATCCGGAAGATTAACTCCCAGCTGAGACAAGCGGTTGTGCAACCTAGACATTTTGAGTATGTGCTCGCTGACAGAACTATTTTCCTCCATCTTACAACTGAAGAACTTGTCGGAGACTTCATATCTCTCGACCCGGGCATGAGCTTGGAAAACCATTCTCAGCTCTTGGAACATCTCATATGCTCCGTGTTGATCAAAACGCTTTTGGAGCCCCGGTTCTAAGCTGTAAAGCATGCCGCACTGAACCAGGGAGTAATCATCACTATGCGACTGCCAGGCGTTCATAACGTCTTGAGTTGCTGGGAAAATGGGTGCGTCACCTAGCGGTGCATCAAGGACATATGCTTCCTTGGAAGCTATGAGGATGATCCTCAAGTTACGGACCCAGTCCGTATAGTTGCTTCCATCGTCTTTCAGCTTGGTTTTCTCTAGGAACGCGTTGAAGTTGAGGGCAACATTAGCGTGGGCCATTGGATCTACAAGATAGATTGTAAAGACAATTCTAGACTAAATTCATGATAATTAAGTTCATCTAATCAAATTATTTAATGAACTCCCACTCAGATAGACATCCCTCTAGTCATCTAAGTGATACATGATCCATATCGACTAGGCTGTGTCCGATCATCACGTGAGACGGACTAGTCATCAATGGTGAACATCTCCATGTTGATCGCATCTACTATACGACTCATGTTCGACCTTTCGGTCTCTCGTGTTCCGAGGCCATGTCTGTACATGCTAGGCTTGCCAAGTCAACCTAAGTGTTTCGCGTGTGTAAATCTGACTTACACAAGTTGTATGCGAACGTTAGAATCTATCACACCCGATCATCACGTGGTGTTTCGAAACAACGATCCTTCGCAACGGTGCACACTTAGGGGGAACACATTTCTTGAAATTTTAGTGAGGGATCATCTTATTTATGCTACCGTCGTTCTAAGCAAATAAGAAGTAAAAACATGATAAACATCACATGCAAATCATAAAGTGACATGATATGGCCAATATCATCTTGCGCCTTTGATCTCCATCTTCGGGGCGCGGCATGATCACCATCGTCACCAGCACGACACCATGATCTCCATCATCATGATCTCCATCATCGTGTCTTCATGAAGTTGCCTCACCAACTATTACTTCTACTACTATGGCTAACGGTTAGCAATAAAGTAAAGTAATTACATGGCGTTTTTGATTGACACGCAGGTCATACAATAAATTAAGACAACTCCTATGGCTCCTGCCGGTTGTCATACTCATCGACATGCAAGTCGTGATTCCTATTACAAGAACATGATCAATCTCATACATCACATATATTTCATCACATCCTTTTGTCCATATCACATCACATAGCATACCCTGCAAAAACAAGTTAGACGTCCTCTAATTGTTGTTGCAAGTTTTACGTGGCTGCTATGGGTTTCTAGCAAGAACGTTTCTTACCTACGCAACAGCCACAACGGTGATATGCCAATTGCTATTTACCCTTCATAAGGACCCTCTTCATCGAATCCGATCCGACTAAAGTGGGAGAGACAAACACCCGCTAGCCACCTTATGCAACAAGTGCATGTCAGGCGGTGGAACCAGTCTCACGTAAGCGTACGTGTAAAGTCGGTCCGGGCCGCTTCATCCCACAATGCCGCCGAATCAAGATAGGACTAGTAACGGCAAGCAAATTGACCAAATCATCGCCCACAACTACTTGTGTTCTACTCGTGCATAGAATCTACGCATAAACCTGGCTCATGATGCCACTGTTCGGGAACGTAGTAATAATTCAAAAAAATTCCTACGTGTCACCAAGATCAATCTAGGAGATGCTATCAACGAGAGAGAGGGAGTGCATCTTCATACCCTTGAAGATCGCTAAGCGGAAGCGTTGCAAAGAACGTGGTTGATGGAGTCGTACTCGCGGCGATTCAAATCGCGGAAGATCCGATCCAAGCACCGAACGGACGGCGCCTCCGCGTTCAACACACGTACAGCCCGGGGACGTCTCCTCCTTCTTGATCCAGCAAGGGGGGAGGAGAAGTTAAGGGAGAGCTCCGGCAGCACGACGGCGTGGTGGCGGTGGAGCTCGTGGTTCTCCGGCAGAGCTTCGCTAAGCACTACGGAGGAGGAGGAGGTGTAGGAGGGGGGAGGGCTGCGCCAGGGGCAAGGGGTGTCCGGTGCCCTCCCACCCCCCCCCCCTCTATTTATAGGCTGAAGGGGAGAGGGGGCCGGCCCCCCTAGATCCATCTAGAGGGGGGGCGGCGGCCAAGGGGGGGAGCTTTCCCCCCAAGTTGGTGGGAGGCGCCCCCACCCCCTAGGGTTCCCAACCCTAGGCGCCTTGGGCCCTTGGGGGGGGGCACACCAGCCCACTAAGGGGCTGGTTCCCACCCATATTCAGCCCACGTGGTCCTCCGGGGCAGGTGGCCCCTCCCGGTGGACCCCCGGAACCCTTTCGGTGGTCCCGGTACAATACCGATAAACCCCGAAACCTTTCCGGTGACTGAAACTGGACTTCCCATACATAAATCTTCACCTCCGGACCATTCCAGAACTCCTCGTGACGTCCGGGATCTCATCCAGGACTCCGAACAACTTTCAGTAACCACATACAATTCCCATTACAACTCTAGCGTCACCGAACCTTAAGTGTGTAGACCCTACGGGTTCGGGAACCATGCAGACATGACCGAGACACCTCTCCGGCCAATAACCAATAGCAGGATCTGGATACCCATATTGGCTCCCACATGTTCCACGATGATCTCATCGGATGAACCACGATGTCGGGGATTCAATTAATCCCGTATACAATTCCCTTTGTCCATCGGTATGTTACTTGCCCGAGATTCGATCGTCGGTATCCCTATACCTTGTTCAATCTCGTTACCGGCAAGTCTCTTTACTCGTTCTGTAACACATGATCCCGTGACTAACTCCTTAGTCACATTGAGCTCATTAAGATGATGTATTACCGAGTGGGCCAAGAGATACCTCTCCGTCACACGGAGTGACAAATCCCAGTCTCGATTCATGCCAACCCAACAGACACTTTCGGAGATACCTGTAGTGCACCTTTATAGTCACCCAGTTACGTTGTGACGTTTTATACACCCAAAGCATTCCTACGGTATATGGGAGTTGCACAATCTCATGGTCTAAGGAAATGATACTTGGCATTAGAAAAGCTCTAGCAGACGAACTACACGATCTTGTGCTATGCTTAGGATTGGGTCTTGTCCATCACATCATTCTCCTAATGATGTGATCCCGTTATCAACGACATCCAATGTCCATGGTCAGGAAACCATGACCATCTATTGATCAACGAGCTAGTCAACTAGAGGCTCACTAGGGACATGGTGTGGTCTATGTATTCACACATGTATTACGGTTTCCGTATAATACAATTATAGCATGAACAATAGACAATTATCATGAACAAGGAAATATAATAATAACCATTTTATTATCGCCTCTAGGGCATATTTCCAACAGTTAGTGACGGTTCGAATCCCTGGTGCCACTGTGGCGGCTTCGCCTTTGAAATCTTTGAACAACTCCTCACACTTGGCATCGGGGCAGATGATCTTGCGGCGTTCGCACTCCATCGTGCACGTGCTTTCCACTTACTCAAAACCCGCACGGTTTTGGTCCCGTTAGTTGCATGCCCGCGAGCTATGTGGCCACAAGGAGTGCGGCCACGATGGCGACATTGACATGCTCGACCTCGAGCAGCTCCACCATCTGCGACGACGACGTCGAGCTCCATGTCCCCCTCTCCTCTGACTCCTCCCCAAGTTCGGATCCTACGAGCTCAACTCCTCACATGCAACCGCACGTGGCGTACCTCGTACGCCCCCCTCCGAGAGCATGGGGTAGTAGGTGGGACAATGACGCGACATGGCGAGGGCAGTCGGAGCAATGGAGCTTGAGGCGGCGAAGGTGGAGCTTGAGTTGGCTAAGGTCACGATGAGGATCACAGACGAGCTCGGGGGCACGACGGCAGTGGAGCTTGAGCGGATGCAGAGGAGAGCTCAAGCTCGACGGAGCGGACACATGCAACGAGGAGCGATGGGACGGATGAGAGGTCACATATCCACATGACAGGTAGGCGGGTGCGTTACCTGTTCGGAATCGATATGGATCACGACACGCCTAGATGAGGCAGTGGCAGGGCGTCGACGCGGTGCAGCGCGGCGCAGCGAGCGCCGGGAGGGAAGCGGGGGGCTCGTGGGAGGGCTCGTGTGGGTTCCGACGGCCGAAGTGTTGCAAGGCCGACGACAACGGGAGGTCGAGGTAGACGCGGCTCTGACTGAATGTTCTCATTCTGACGATTTGGGTCCCACGATCATTTTGTGTAAGATGGGTACGCTGGGTGATAATACCTTTTTTGGTATTTGGTAGTAAAATACATGTGTTTCTTTAGGAGGGGTTGGGGGGGGGGGGGGGGGGGTATTGTGTGAAAGGTTGAGGATGCTGTAGCTATTGCCACATTTTTGCTGCTACAATCTAGAAAAAATATGAAAGTTCCAACCAAACATGCACTTTCGGCGGCAAACAGACAAGAAACCAAACGGTTAGCCATGGGGGAATCAAACACATTGCGTGGACTCCACTGTCTGCCATGTGATCAATCGACTGTCATATGACCTTAGATTTAGCTAGTTGATTAATTAGATTAACACGAACCACTTTTCACTGACTTCTCGTCACATGGACCGAGAGCGGATTAACATCGGGATACATGCACATACGCATGTGCGTAATGATTTGACCGGTCAGGCCCACCAACGGCTGACACGTGTCCCCGTTCCGCAGATCGATCAAGTGTGCCCACATGTAGCCGAAAGCTATGCGGATGCATGCATTTCTTACTAGGAGTAGTTAATTAACTTGAGGCCACCATGATCTGCACTAACAATCTATCGTGCGAGTTCATGTGCTAGAGGCAACAACAAATGAAGCCATGTGCCGTGATTTGTCGATTCTAACTACCATCTACTACTAGCTGTTAGCAACAAGACATGAAGCCTTGGATTTGGTCAGGAATGGCAATTGGTACCCATTACCCGCGTACCCGCCAGGTAAAACCCCTATTAGAGTAAGGGTATGGGTTAAAAAAATACTCATGGGTACATAAATGGAAAAATTTGAAACCCATCGGGTATGATGGGTACGGGTATGGTTTAGTGTCACCCATACCCGTGTATCCATGTACCCGCATATAATATGAAAAATAGGTCTTAAATATTATTTATCCACATACTAAACGTATTTTATTTACATAAATCCCGCAGGTAGCCCATGTCCAGAATGTGCTGCTGTTTACCAGTATCTGTTGATGTCATGAAGTGTCGTTGTTTATACATTATTATTATAAGTTGTTGTTTATGACTATGTAAGGCTCGAATTGATGTGTTGCAAACCTAGGTAATTTTACCCGCGGGTACCCATTGACCCTGACGGGTGATGGGTATGAAAAAATATTGTACCTGTTGACGAGTATGGGTACGGGTGATGAGTAAGATTTAGGGCGACGGGTAAGGGTATGGGGTGGCTCCACCCGTACCCAAACCCTGCGGGTGCCATCCCTAGATTTGGATACGGCAGATGTGTGAGTACAAATTATGGTTCAAACACGTACACTTTAATCAGGTCAGGTGCCCGGAATAATTAGTGGCAGAGGACTGTCGTTCAAATGCCTGTTTCTGCAGGGAAACAGTGTATGCATCCGGCAAGATTTATGCAGGCCATGTCGTGTCAGGGGAGGAGACAAAGTGACCACCTGTCCACTTGTCGAGCGTCCAAGCGTCGCAATTTTCGCATCGCATACATGTGCGCAACCGCTGATATGATGCTGATGCACGGCGTTCATCCTTATGCCAAAGGGTCCTGTGTGATGATCGGATCTAATCTAATTTGCCATGTGTCGTTGCAGGCATGAAAAGCCGTCATAAGCGATCGATTAGGACATCAGTGTTGATTCAGTATGTGCATAGGGCATTTGACCCGTAAATTTGCTCCTGCATCTGTTCGTCGATAAGGGACGAGTCTGCAGATACGGATGCAGGAACCGACCATCCAACATTATCTGCATATAATTCAAACACGGGTTTAAATATATCATACATAATTCATGCAAACCGGCTGGTTTTCATATGAATCGGACGAAGATCATTACATTTCAGACATTTTACATTAATAAAAGAGCGGTCGGACCTAAACCTATCCTACGGCGGGGACCGACTTTCACTTTCTTTGTATTTCGCATCGACGACCATGTCTTCCATCTGCCGTCGTCATAAGCGTCGGCAGGGTTCAAAACAAGTGGAATGAAGGTGCAGTCTCCGGTAAGGAAGAATGAGACATGGGAGACGGACCGCCCCACATGGGACACCAGACTTTGTTGCCTCTCATGCCCTACTCATCATCGGAGGAGTCCACGGCATGTCTGTTGCCGATGCTGGAGGACATGAGGTTGATGATGGACGTGGACGGTCCGACACTGTGCACCTGCCACATGTGCCCCCGAACTTTGGACAGCGGCACGTAGGACGTGCAGCTCGCGCCGTTCTCGTCCTTGGCGGCCATCGCATGTGTGTGTGTTGCTGCGTTCGCGTCCGGCTGTACCGCCGTTTCGTTACGAGCGGCCTCGTACATCGCCCGTTGCCCCGCAACGAAATTCGGGTTCACCGCGACCATGGTGGTCGCGGCCTCCTCGCTTGCGCACTCGCCGTAGATTTGACCCTCTCCAAGCCAGTGTTGCTCGAGCAGGAAGAGGTTGTACCGTTGCTCCTCTTGCGCATGCCGGAACACCGACATAGGATCCAACGCAGGCTCCTCCTCCTCCGCCATAGCAGTGTCGAAGTGCGCATACGCCTACTCCATGGTCTAGCCAGCATGCACGGGCGCGGGGTCAAGCGCGGTGTCGTCGTCGGAGCCGTCTCCATTGTGGGACCATCGTCTGAGAGCTCGGGCAAGCTAGCCGGCATGTCGCGCTCGATCCGCCACGCGTGGCAGGTCTGCGAGGCAGCAGCAAGAGCGGCCATCTTGTGCTCCTGCTCCGATGACAAGCTCTCCCACAAAGAGCTAGAGCTTACGGTCATGGTAGATGCGGTGCAAGGGAGGAGGATGTCGAGCAGATGTGGTGTGTTGTGGTGTGGTCGCCTTTAAATAGCAGATTCTAGTGAGGCCAAGCGTCATGCGTCAATGTGTGGCGTCGGAGTTGGTTCCTCGGTCAGTGAGCCTACTTAAATGCGACATACGGACGGACAGGCTTTGAACGGGCGTGGTAGATATCCGTCTTGTCCCATCCAGTAACTCCATTATGGCATTGTACACGCACAGACACTAGGGACACGTCGCGGGGGGCGCTCTCCCGGTCGACGCACCGCTTCAGTGACGACAATGAGAGGTCGCGTTCGCTCTGGGCCGACATCAATGCGGAGCTGCCTCTCTACAGCGGCATGAGTGCGGGCAGCTGGCGACGGGAGGGAACGCGCGCAAGCGTGGGTGGGGACTTGAGCTTTTGGGTGGTCCGGGTTAGTCGGGAGTGAACATGGCAGCGGTCCAGACGCCCGCAAAGCACCCCTCCCCCCCCCTCCCAACACACACTTTCTCTCCACTTTATGAAAAAAGTACGTCTAGACCGGTCTGCAGACCGATGGAGGACCGCGTTGGATGGCAAAACATGTCTCGATTGCACGTTTCGGACGGTTGCGAATGGTTTGAGAGTCAGAGTTGGAGATGCCCTTAGCAAATCAAAATCATGATTTTATCATGATTTGCTTACTAGGTTTGTGGCATGGAAAAGCGAATTATTCCATAGTTTGGATCCATGATTGGATGCTACCATCGATGGTTCTAATTTCTCTCATCGGTGATAGTGCTTCAACGTGTCTGTGGTTCCTGACGCCGACGCAAGTGGTGATGCAGTGTCGATGTGGCTTCTCTCCGGCGTGTTGGTCCTGCTGGCCAAAGGATGGAGACGTCCTATCGTCAATAATCCGTGCACATAGCCAAGGTTATCGTTGTCTTTAGGAGGGTGTGGCCTCATCCCGCCTTGGTGTGTTTGTTGGATCGGTTCTGTGGGGTTATGTTCGTAATTCTCTACTTTTATGGGGGTGTGTTCTACCACTGCATAATTTCAATATAGTTTTGAGGTCATATTCGCAAAGATAGAAATTTCATATAGGGTAGGTTGTGCCATTTGTGCGTGCGTGTGTTTATAGGATTAAGTTTATGTGCGTGTATGTGAATATCTAACATAATTTCTCATCAAAATCCAAAAACATAGTGGCGGCGTATTTCTTAGATTTAAACATCACGTGTTGATTCAGTATGTCCATAGAAAATCAAAATCATAACTTTCTTAGTACATTTCTGGCATGCAAGAGCTCATCACATAGCTTGGATCGATGATTCCATGGTTCTAGCAAAAAAAAATGTAAACTTCTTGCAAAAAAGGAAAATGAAACAGAAATTTACTGCTGGCCATTTGTTAGATAACCTCGAAAATCTCTTAAAATGAAAGAAAAACCAATGAGGGCTAAAGATTACTCTATATTCGATGAAGTACTAACAAGGAGAAACGAACAACATGTAATAGTTTTTCTCCTCTAACCCTAGGCGGCTAGGACAAACTCTTCCCTCTAGACTTTATCACATTTTCCATGGGCTTGCCTCCCCTCTACATGCTCCGGCAGCCGATGGCTGGGAGGAAATCCGGTGCCTCCGCTATGGTTAGTAGTTTAGCTTAGGGTTTTTTAGTCTTTGCAGGTACGATGCTCGGGCGGATGACGATGCTTCTTCTTCGAGTTTGTTTTTCGGGCTCGGGTCCTCCTCGAGTCCATCTATCTAGATGTTGTTGCCGGAGCACCGACATAGATTCCTGCAGTCTCCTTTAAGCAGTGAGGTTAGGATTTTTCATCATGTGGTAAAATTTCATGTCGTGTGCTTCAGATGAATGCAAGGGTTCAAAGGGTATGACTACGTCTCTAGAGCGCTGGTCCTTAGGGGCACGTGTACGAAGACTTTCCGGCTGTCATCGACAAGGTCAAGTCGGCTCCTATAGCGGAACGGCAACAGCGGCGTGCCGACGGCTCGTTCTAGCGGCAGTAGTGGTCGTTCGATGATTTCGGAATCTCGATGTAAATTTTGTTATGTTTTATACTTCCGGTGAACTTTTATAATAGATCTGATCATTTTCGCAAAAAAAATATGTAATGGGGGGAACTAGGAAAAAAGGGATTGTGTCTATGCATTACTTTTTTTTGGAGACAATCTCGCGAAGCTTTATTAAGACGTCACAATGTTTACAGGGACGAAAGGAAGTCCGCTAGGGCTGCCTAACCAGACATGGCGGCCAAGCCCTAGCTGTAAAGCGTGCTTCGCTAGATTGTGAGCTTTGAAATTCGAGCTCCTAAATTCATGAAAGAAATTACAAGTAGTGAAACTACGAGAATGATCTAAGATTTCATGTAATATGGCTCCATAGCTGGGTGTCCTGTCCTTCTTGATGTCTTCAATAACATCATTGCAGTCAGATGCCACATGGATGGATTGCACATTTACATCTTCTGCCAGCGCCATTGCTTCGCGGACCGCCATAGCCTCCAAAGCAGTTGGGTCCTGTATACCTCGCACAACCAAGGCCGACGCCCCAAGAAACATACCATTCTTGTCTCTGCATACCGCCGCAACCGAGCCAACTCTTGCTGATGACGCTAATGCTGCATCAGCATTCAGCTTTGCGCAATCGTCCACAGGTGGGAGCCAACGCGTAGGTCTCTTCCCCCTAGCTTGAGCTGCCGGTCTCCTCGGTTTAAGGGTATCTATCTCACATAGTTGAGCTTGGATCAACATATGAGTCGTCATTGGGCTCTGAAAAATATCCTCACATATTGCCTTTCGTCGTGCAAACCAAATCGCCCAGAGGGTAATAGACATCCTAACAAATGATTCCCTCAACAGTGCTTCCATCATGGAGAAAATCCAGTCCCGTGCATTGTCACTGTCATGTTGGATCATGTGATCAACCAGTTCGGCATCTGAGAGAGCCCACGTGCTTCTGGCCATCGGGCAGTTGACAAGCGCATGTCTCCACGAGTCAGGAGCACCACATAATCTGCACAACGGCGACATTAACATCTTTCTATGTTGCAGCAGGTCCGCCATGGGGATAGAGCTCCTGGCCAGTCGCCACATGAAGACTTTTACCTTCGATGGGATGTCCGTTTTCCATAGTTTCAAATATGTCTTGCGCCCCTGATCAGTTCCGGACGGCTCCTCATTCCCTTCGAGCAAGTTCTCTCTGGTTATCTTTGTTTGCATGATCAGCTGATAAGCAGTTTTGACAGAGAAAGTTCCATGCTTATCGTTGCTCCAAGCCTAGAAATCACTCACATTCCTCGTGCATAGTGGTATAGACAAGATAGCTACAACATCAATGTGTAAGAAAACCGAGCGCACCAGCTGCTCATTCCATGTCGCCGTTGCGGGGATGATCAATTCTGACACCAGCTTCGGTGGGTTGGTGACCCGCGAAGAGATGGGCCTCAACATCCCCGGTCTAGGCAGCCAGTTGTGGTTCCAGATGTCAGTAGTGTGACCGTTCCCGATTCGCCGAATGACCCCCTGCCGAAGCATGTCCCGGCCATCAAGCACTGCCCTCCATACTTGCAACGGTCGCCCTCCGAGTTCTGCTTCCAGAAGCGTCGAGTCGAGGAAATATGATGCTTTAAGAATACGAGCACTGAGAGAGTCTGGGTCGGTCAACACCCTCCAGGCCTGACGAGCCAGCAGTGCAAGATTGAAGACCTCCATATCACGGAACCCGAGCCCTCCGAGGTTCTTCGGCCTTGTCATGATATCCCATGCTACCCAACAAGGTTTTCTCTTCCCTGCCTTGCTACCCCACCAAAACTGACGGATAATCGCTGTGATGTTTTCGCATAGTCCTCTCGGCAGCCTGAAGCATGCCATGGAGTACACTGGTAATGCCTGTGCAACCGCTTTAATCAGTACTTCCTTGCCTGCAGCGGACAAGAGCTTCTCCATCCATCCCCTCACTTTCTCCCATACGCGATCTCTCAGGTACTTGAAGGTTCCCAATTTGGAATGCCCCACATCCGTTGGCATGCCCAAGTATCTCACACTAAGGGTCTCGTTATGGACATTCAAGGTGTCCTTGATTCTTTCCCTGAGCTGCTGCGGACATCCTTTGCTGAGAAAGATTGACGATTTATCGTGGTTCACTCGTTGACCTGAAGCGTTACAATAAGTCTCCAACAGGTTTGATACTGCCACTGCCCCCTCATCACTAGACTTGAAAAGCAACAGACTCTCATCAGCAAATAGGAGGTGGTTTACAACCGGGGCTGTAGGTGCCACCTTAATCTCACCTAGCACAGATGACAGAGAACTGGTTTTTAGTAGGCACGAAAGGCCCTCTGCTGCTATCAAGAAAAGATAGGGGGAGATCGGATCTCCCTGTCGAATGCCTCTGGATGGTTTGAACGCATCAAGCTTCTCCCCGTTGAATAAAACAGAAAATGATACGGAGCTAATCATGCCCATAATAGTGTTTACCCACTGATCCGCAAACCCCAACTTGCTCATAATTGCACGAAGATACTCCCACTCAAGTCGGTCATAGGCCTTCATCATGTCCAATTTCAGGGCACAAAAACTGTTAGACTTCGCCTTGCTTCGCTTCATAAAATGTAGACATTCATACGCACATATGATATTGTCTGTTATCAATCTGCCGGGAACAAAAGCTGATTGCTCTTCTGAAATGATGTCAGGGAGAATGACCTTCAGCCTGTTCGCCACAACCTTTGAAGCAATCTTATATATGACATTACAAAGGCTAATGGGTCTGAATTGGGAGACCCCGGTGCCTTGGTGGGAACATCTGAAAGAGTGCAGTTTTTACCTCCTCCTTGGTATATGGCGCTGTGAGCATGTCATTCATCTCCCTGGTGACTTTGGTCGGCACATGCTGCAAAACCTCATCAATATGGTGTACCCCCTCCGACGTGTATAGACTCTTGTAAAATTCTGTAACCATAGTACTCAGCTTAGCCGGATCATCAACGGAAACCCCCAGTGAGTTGGCCAGAGCTTTTATCGTATTCTTCTTCCTCCTCATACTTGCTCGAAGGTGAAGAAACTTGGTGTTTTTGTCTCCCGAGGCGAGCCACTATAGCCTGGACCGTTGGCGCCACATGAGTTCTTCCCGGTGATAGATTTCAACGAGCTTCTCATTGATCTTGAGTTCCACATGTGATGGCCCTGCCCTGCCAGGGTCGCCCCTTAATCGTTCCAGCTCCACCGTGAGCCTCTTTATCTCTTTTCTTACACTCCCAAACGTGTCCTTGTTCCATCTACTGAGGTCCACCGAGATGGCATGGAGTTTTACCCGAAGTCCCTCCATGTTAACAGACGGCTACTCCCTTCCCCAATATTCAGCAATCGTATCTTTCCACTCGGCATGCGTCTCCCACATCACTTCATATTTAAAGGGAGGTTTTGCCCTCGATCTTAGTTGCTCCCCTCGGAGCTTCAGCAGAATGGGTGAGTGATCTGACGTGGCCGCTGTGATATGTTCCAGAAGTGCTACTGGGAACATGGCGCTCCATTCCGTAGATGCCAAAGCTCGGTCCAACCGCACTCTAGTATAGCTGCCTCCCCTGACCTTCTTTTCAAAGGTCCAAAAATTTCCCTGGTAGCCCAAGTCCTCAAGCATGCAAGTGTCAACCGCATCACGAAAGCCCTGTATCTGTGCGTTGCTACGCTCTCCCACTCCATCTTGTTCTTCCTGACACAGTACTTCATTAAAGTCCCCCATGCAAACCCATGGGAGCTCGCTCACACTTGCTATCCCTTTCATTACATCCCATGTCTGGTGCCGGAGGTGTGTTTGGGCTTCTCCATAAAATAAAGTGGCCCTCCAAGGGGCTTGACCTGGCTCCTCAATTGAGCAATCTATATGATACAGTGAATACCCAAGAATCTCAACTTTTATTGAATTGTTCCAGAAAATACCTAGGCCGCCACTGCGACCTTGACTACTCACAGCAAACGAATTATCAAAAACTAGGGTACTAGCTAAACTCTCTACTCTTGCTTTATCCAGCTGCGTTTCAACAATACAAAGCAGAGTAGGGGCAAACTTCCTCGCGAAATCGCGAAGTTCACGAATTGTCGCGGCATTGCCCGCATCGCGGCAATTCCAACATAGCAGACTCATTGTTCCCGGTGGTACTCCTCTAGGGAGCCCGCCGATGATGCATCTAGGTTCTTTCCACCCTTCCTGTTGCTCTCCGTGTCCTGGTTCTTGCCCACTGGCTTTTCGGTCCTTGCATGCTTTGGATCCTACTTCGGGGGAGGGCTCAACGGTAGTTGTGGTGGGGGAGTGCCAGCATACCACTCTTTCCTCCCCCTCAAACGCCAATCTAGCAGCTGTGACCGAAAGCACTGGCTCCGTCCCGTGTGGGCGTTTCCTCGTATTATCAACCTCCATCAAGTGATCTTCCAGGTCCCCCTCTGCATGCTTTTCTGTGCTCTACTGCCCTGATTTATTTTGGCTTCACGAACCCGTGTTGCTTCAGTTCCTAGCCCCTCCCAGCCCTGGACCAGCCCCTCTAAACTACGCCGCCTTTAGATTCTTGAACACCAGTGCCGAGGGCGAATGGATGCCATTCCCATGATCTTTGTACTGGTCGCCAAGTTGCCCGCAGACTGCGCACCAGTTAGGCAGTCGTTCATATCTCACCCAGAAGATCATTCTCCTTTCTCCAATCTTTAGTGATACAGCGTTCTTAAGGGGTTTATTCACATCAATCTTAACTCTGACCCTGAAAAAGTTCCCCTCAAAGTCATGGGATGCGGGCTCTGCATACACCAGCTCACCTATCTTAGCAGCCAAAGCAGGGATCTGGGATACAAAGCCATCCGGGAAGTCGTGAATTTGCGCCCATATCTCTAGCCTATCGAGCCTGATCGTCGATGGTTTTGAGTAGCCATCGTACTCTGCAAGGACCATCGCATCCCCCGGAAGGCCTAGGGTCCCTCTCCCATCACACGCTCCCAGTCGCCAAGGCATGAAAACTGCAGGGTGTAGAGGTTGTCCTCCAGTGGACGGATGCTCACCTTCTGCGCTAGGTCCCAGGCCGCCCTCATATTTTTGTAGAACCAAAACTGACTATAGGGTCTATCAATGTGAACCCTAGCAATCGCCATCCAGCGTGTAGCTTCCGGCGGTAGATTTTTATGATCTACCACCATATCATCTAGGTCCTCTTCAGAGAGGCCCAATTCTTTCATCATCGCCTCAAGGTCTCCCTGATCTCCCGATCCTGAAGCCTCGTTCACCGTACTTGTTCCCTTGCCTGAAGAAAAGTGCTTCGCCGGGCCGTTGCCAAACCCCTAGATCATCTTCCTCCGGTAGGCCTCCAACCAAGATTGGGCAGCGATGCAAGATCGCCCCTTGATCGATCCGAGTCTGTAGCACCAGAGACGACGGAGGTAGGGAAAAGACAGAACTCAATGGCGGCTAGGAATCGCCGCCGAGAGGAAAGCAAACCCTAACGAGAGGGGAAAAAGATGTGTCTATACATTACATGAAGAGAGGCGGCGTCCAGTTGGGTCGGCCCAATTTCCTTCAGGTTAGTTCGCCTTTCCTTATTTTATCATTTCTTTTTTTCCTTTCGCTCATGTGTTTCAAAAATAAAAATACATATTTCAAAACTTTTATTTATTTAAAATTTTAAAAAACATAAATTTAAATCATATTAATGCAGTTGACAAAATATGTTTCCGCAATTGAACAAAAATGTTGATACCATCTCAAAAATGTTTGTGGCATTTGAAAAATGTTCATGTTTTTAAAAAAATCTATGGTATATTTTTTAAAATATTAATTCAATGTAAAAATCTCTTGTGAGATTCATAAAGGAAACGTTTTTTACCATTCAAAAACATGCATGTTAAATTAAAAAAAATGTTCATAACTATTTGAAATGAAGTATAAAACTAAAAAATGTTCATGTAGTTTTAAAAAATATTTCGTAATATTACAAAAATCCCAACACGTATTTCCAACAAAATTAAAACCTATTCATAAACATGTATTTCAAAAGAATGTGTTTTTTGAAAAAATGTTAAAACTGTGTAAACAATGTTTTTGATGTATACCAAAAATCTAAATGTGTATGCAAAACAAATAGACATCAAAACAATAATTTTAAAACTATTAATCATGCATTTGAAAAATGTTAAATGTGTGTACAAAAATCCTGGTGAACGCAAAAAATGTACCTTATATATGCAAAAAGTAGACATCAAAATATATGAGCAAAATGTTAAATATATATAAGATATGTTTCTGATGTGTAAAAATAATATATAATGTGCATAAAAAATGTGCACATGTATTGAAAACAATTTAGAGAAAAAGTAAAAAATAAAACCCAAAGAACACCAGTGATCAAACTCAGAAATCCGAAAACCAAAAGAAAACCCATGAAAAATGACACAGAAAACAGTAAAAAGGAAATGTGTATCGAAAAAATGAAATTTAAAAACAGTGAAAACACTAAATAAAAAAATCAGCCCGTGCTGAAAAATAAAGAAAAAACTAGTAAAAACCGGACCAGTGTAGCCAGTCGACCACAAAGAATAAGAAAAAACGGTGTACAATGACTGAGCGAATGCGCCAATAAACCAGATTTACGGGCTGGCCCAAACGGATGGACGCTAGTGGTACGACCTACTAGGAATCGGTTAGGACGGTAAATAGATCCCGTGAAAACAAAGGGCAAATCAGTCAATGTGTACTAATTTTCTAAAAAAGTTAAACTTCTCTAACTTCGAATTAGGTTATAGAGAAAATAAAAAGGGTCATGCTATGCGTCGGCCGGCGGATACGAGAAAACATCCGCCGCCTTGCTGGCCATTGGATGTACACGGAAATAGCCATCTGATCTATCCGTCCACGAGCGCCACCTTTCTTTTGCAACAAGACCGGTGTTGCAGAACAAGTCCTGCAACAGGATGCTTGTTGCAAAAATTTCTAAACCGCTATTTATCTTCGGAAACACGGTCTGTGTTGCAGAACTTTTTTGCAACTGAGGTCTTGTTGCGGATAACGAGAAAACATCCGCCGACTCGCTGGCCGTTGCATGTATACAGGAATAGTCATCCGATCTATCCGTCCACAAGCGCCACCTCCCTTTTGCAACAAGACCGGTGTTGCAGAACAAGTCCTGCAACAGGATGCTTGTTGCAAAATTTCTGAACCACTATTTATCTTTCGGAAACATGGTCTGTGTTGCAGAACTTTTTTGCAACCGAGGTCTTGTTGCAGATTTTTTTTTACAACAGAGGTTTATTGCGAAAAAAAGTTGTCTTTACTTTTTTGCAACATAGCTTATATTATGGGAGAAATTTCTGCAATATTGGTGTTGTTGCAGAAAATTTTAAGGGGAGTCAGGGGTACATGTCACACGAGACACGTGTTGTTGGAGGAGACGACTCGGCTAAGAAACGTGTTGATGGGGATAAAGAAAGATAGCTGTGTACTGTGCTTCATTGGGACACGCGTCACGCAGGGGAAGTGACGGATAAAATGAAAAGATCGACCGGTGGATTTAGAACGTTTCCCAAATAAAAATATCTATAACAACAAATCAGTATCATTAGAAACATACCCCACAAAGAAAATCATCGGGTCTCGAATAATATATATATTTGTATTTTTTATCGTAGATGTTGTTATATTTTTCTGTAAAACTGGTCATTAGAAAAGTTTTAAATTTTTATAAAAATAACATTCCTTATATTTTAGACCGCTGGAGTAACATACAACAAGTTACTGGACTTTACAGGGCCTCCAAGTTGGCCTATCACACAATTAACAGTGGACCTTCATGCCCAAAAACTAAATTAAGTCATAGGCCACTATTGCGGCTATAAGCACTATCGGGCCGTCACATGTACCATTGCCACACAATTTGCTTCCCCCAAAATAGGCAGTGCAATAATGTGTATTTTTTCGTGACTCTTGCTCTTGTGTGTGTTTTCGTAAAGAAAATAAAGAACATTTTCACCAAAACTCAGAGCTCCTTCCTTCGAAAAATTTGGTAGAATCCAGAAAATTTATAAATGCAAAAACTATTCGTTGACTTTCTAAAACTCTCATGATCTGGATTAGAAAAAAAACACGGATCAAGAAAACATGTAGGATTTTTTAAAATTTCATGAAATTTCATAAAATGTTCTTGACTTTTTAAATATATCATGGATTTCAAAAAATATTAATATATTAGACAGAAACATAAACAGATTAAACTAAAAAAACGGATGGAAATCCTGAAGAGAAAAATAAAAATGAAAAATCCAGCATAAAATTGCTCAAAAACCAAAATCCCAAGGAGGGAGGGGTGTGGGGTTTTTTGCATTTAAGGAAAAACAAAAGTATTCATTGCGGTGTGCGGCGAAAATAGGACATTTCTTTGATTTCAGTGAGCAGGAACTGCGGAATCTATTCCCCGTGCGGGTCAGGGGATAGCGACCAAATGCTCACCCCTGTCCGTGATAATGCGCTTGCCCATAAGATTGTTCTACGTTCTTTCTGCTCGTCATCTTTTTTTCATTTTCCTTTAATTTTACTTCTTTCATTTATTTTTTATTTTTACATATTTGAAAATTTCGTTCCTTTTTTGAAACTCAAAAACCATTTCTCATATCATGAACTTTATGAAAATCATGTTTTTCTTTAAATTCACAAAATTTACTGAAATTTGAGAAACTGCGAATAATTTTCAAAATCGCGAACATTTTTTGTTATTCATGCACATTTTTCAAACTCATAAAAAATAAATCTACAATTTTAGAAAATTCTTGACCATTTTTTGAAATCGTGAACATAATTCCAATCATGAACAATTCTTGGAAATCATGAACATCTTACATATTTTTGCTGTTTTTTTTAAATCTGAGAACATTTCAAATTCGTAAAGTTTATAGAAATTTGGGAACAATATTTGATGTTCATGAACTTTTCAAAATATGTGAATTTGTGCCGAAGTTTGGGAACATTTTTTGAATCGGTTTACACTTTTCTATTTAAAACATTATTTTGAATACACAAACATTGTTCTGAATTCGTGAACATATGTTTTTGAAATTCAGAACTTTTCTGAAATCTCGAACAATTTTTTAGAATAATATTTGGGAACATTTTCGAAAATCTCAAACGATATCTAAAAAGCAGAAGAAGAAAAAAACAAAAGCAGATAAGAAGGGAAAGGAAAAGATTTAACGGAGGGAAAAAACTGGGTGCCTCGCCCCGGAAACGCCGGGTCGAAAGCGCGCGGGGGAGGGGGTGCGCGTTTGCTACACCCGTCCGGTCCTAGCGCGAAATAGGGGGTCTCAGCAGGAACTGTCACTCATTCCAGATTTTCTTTTTTTAGCCTCAGTTACATGGAACATGTATTAGACCAGTACAGAGGCATAACACACATACCTGTGACGCCCCCAATTTCGACCGTACGCTAATCATACACACAATGCGTACGACCAAGATTAGGGACTCGCTGATTGATATCACAACACAACACTAGACACAAATTAAAGTCATACAGCTTCATATTACAAGCCAGGGGCCTCGAGGGCTCGAATACAAAGCTCGACAAGCACGAGTCAACGAAAGCAAATAATATCTGAGTACAGACATAAGTTAGACAAGTTTTGCCTTAAGAAGGCTAGCACAAACATAACAACGGATCGAAAGAGGCGAGGACTCCTGCCTGGGAACCTCCTAACTACTCCTGAACATCGGCACTCTCCACGTAGTAGTAGGCTCCAGCGGTGGTGTAGGAATCGTCTCCGGCGTACTCCATCTCCTGGGCTCCGTCGTCTGAACACAGGAATCGTATCGAGGGGGAAAGAGAAAGCAAAACAGCGGTGAGTACTCATCCAAAGTACTCGCAAGACTGACATCAGAACTATGCTAAGTATGCATCATTATCAAGGAATGGGGTATATCTGGGTTGACCGCAGAAAGCAAGAATAGGGGGAAGGCCTAGTCCTATCGAAGACTAGCATCTTGCAGCATTAGAAGAGAGTAGACTGGTATCTCATATATAGTCATATTATTGTAGCAATTTTATTAAGTAACCACGCCCAGAGATTCTTCCTCGACTCCCTGCGAGGAAGAAATCTCGGAGCCACATTCATTTCAAATTTAAGTCACAGTTATAGTTGTATAACGTCAAGGCACAACTCCAAGTCATCCTGTTACCGTGGACACGGCTATTCGAATAGATTATTCATCCCTGCAGGGGTGCACCGCATTTCCAACACGCCTGATCACCTCCGGCCGGACACACTTTCCTGGGTCATGCCCGGCCTCGGGATAGCAGCACGTCGTCGCCCCACCTAGGCTCAACGAAGAGGCCAGCCCGCCGGTCTAAATCCTAAGCACACAGGGGTCATGGGCCCACTTGCCCTACACACTACTGCACGATGCGAACGCGGCTGGAAGCAGACCTATCACACTCCAGTCCAAGAGCTGTACCGTCCAGTCCAATCCGGCGCGCGCCGCTCCATTGCTGATGTCCGAAGAGCTTCGGCTGATACAACGACGCTGAGTACCCATAACTTCTCCCACGCGATGGTTTGGTGCGTAAAAAGGCCAACGACCCAACTCAGATCAAATACCCAACCCATTAGCATTTTATTAATGCGGGGCAAGCGCGACCCATAAAGTGCGGTCCCACCACCCCGACTCGAGGATGTGTGGCAAGGGCCTCTCCTGCCCGTCCACGCCTCAACATAACCCTTTGGATGCCTTACCGGCGCATCCCACCACATCTCACACACGGGTACCCTTGGGGCCGACCCGTCTCAAGACTGTCAGGAACTCAGGTCCACCTCAACTAGGGTGGTACCGCCTGTCCCTCCAGTCCCGTCTTTCACATGTAAACAATGTCAAGTTAAAGTAACTATGTGTTTATACACCAAGTGGATATCCGAGGAATCACCCTCGATGGATCCCACTCGAGGTATGTGTATGGCAAGAGTCGCTATCGATAAATGGGAAGGAGGAATCACCCTCGATACCCATGACCGATTAGCTACGCTACAGAATTAACACCGGGAGTGCTAAGTTAGGTATCACCCTCGGCACTCGATAGTAGCTCTGCAGTGCCATACTAAAGGGGTGTGCGGTGGTGTGTGGGGCCTGGCTCGTCGGTCGGTTGACCGAGTCTTCGGGTCTTCGAGTCGTCGATGAAGAAGCAGGGGCAACTAGGACTAAGGGACCACTGGGGATTCACTGATCAACCTATACTAAGCAGTTGGTATGATTGCAGGTATAGTAACAGTTTATCAAAACAGGCTATGCATCAGAATAGGAGCTAACTAATACAGTAGCAAAACTCTAATGCAAGAATAAGAGGGAAAGGAATAGGCGATATCGGAATGCTCAAGGGGGGTTTGCTTGCCTTGCTGCTCTGCGACAAAGGCCTGATCGTCGGCGGTGTAGTCGTACCCGGAAGCACCATCAGTCTCAGGGTCTACCGATAAGAAGAGGGGGGAGAAACAATAAATATAAAGCACAGATGCAACACGACGCATGGCATGGCAATATGCAGAGTTAGGTATGCACTAACGCAGTATTACACGTTGCACACGGGTCGGAAGAATATCTGACGATATTTTCCGGGTCTCAGGCTATTACCGGACAGGCGAAAACGATGGAAAAGTTCCATGTTCGCTATGCTAGGGGCACGTGACAGATTAACGGACTGCGTATTCGGAACCGTGGGATTTTTCTGAATAACATTCACATATAAATTATTTTCATCCGAGTTACGGATTATTTTATATGAATTTTTAAAGTTTTATTAATATCCAGAATTTAAAATAGATTATTTTAATTCAATAATGAATTATGACATCAGCATGATGTCATGCTGACATCAGCAGTCAACAGTCCTGTTGACTGGTCAAACTGACCGGTGGGTCCCACATGCCATTCTCACAGAGCTAATTAAGTTTTAATTTAATTAAACAAATTAATTAAGGGGGGTGGGACCCACCTGTCATACACTGATTAATCTAATTAATTAACAGGATTAATTAAACAGGTTAATTAATTTAACAGAGTGGTTAATTAGTTTAATTAATCTTAATTAAACTAATTAAATATTTAATTAACTAATTAATTATTTTAATAATTAATTACTTTTAACTAATTATTATTTATTTATTTTTATTTCCATTTTTATTTATCTATATTTATTTTTAATAAAACGATCTAGGGCGTGGGCCCCATTGTCATAGAGTGTTTGGGGGGGCACTTGGCAGTGGCCAAGGGCCACACCCACACACAACACACACGCGCGCGCGCATCGGCCGCTCGACCATGGCCAGCAGCAGCAGCCGACGAGCAGTAGGGGGGGCAATAGCGGTGGCCGGCGGCGGTGAGGGCCAGCTGGGCCGGGGCGCGACCTGGGAGGTGCCGCAGCGAGGCAGGGAGGCGCGGGCGCGCGGTGCGGCGGCCAGGGCCGCGTAGGCAGGGGGCGAGCGCGCGGGGAGTTGAGCGGGGACGGGCGCGCGGCGAGCGCGACGGCCAGGGGGGCGCGGCGGCCGTAGCGGTGGCCGGAGAGGGGGAAGGGGGAGATGGGAGGAGCCCGGAGGCTCACATCGAGGCCGGGAGGGGTGGCAGCGGGCGCGAGGGGGCCGGCGGCGAGGAGGCGACGGCAGCGAGGTCCGGTGAGGAGGGGCCGGTGCAGCGCCGGGGACGCGGGCGTCGCCGGTGCGGCGGGGTCGGAGGGGTGCCGTGGGCGCCGGCGGGGGAGCGCAGGGGCGTCGGGCGGCGTCGGCTTCGGTCGGGGGAGGTACCGGTGAGGGGGCGAGGCGCGGCGGCGGCGGTGGCGCCGGTGAAGCGCCGGCACGGCGCGAGGCGGCGGCGGTCGCCCGATCCAGATCGGGATCGGGCGAGGGGGAGGGAGAGCGAGGGGATGAGGGGGGGAGTGAGGCGATGGGGGTGCTGGTGGGGGGCTAGGGTTCGCCCTAGTAGGCGCCCGGCTGGGCCGGTTGGCCAATTGGGCGGAGACCCAGTTGGGTGGCCCGGGGGGGGGGGGGTTCTCCTTTTCTTTTTATTTAGTTTTACTTTTTCTTTTTCATTTATTTAATTAATTTCTTTTCACCAAAAAAATACAAAACAATGGCTAAAATTAGTATAACTAAATATACTACTGCCACATTAATTATGGCACCCTAATAAAATAGTTTAACATTTTATTAAAAAAGGGCATTAATTAAATGCTTTAACCCCTTATTTAATTGTTTTTGGGCATTAAATCACTTTACAAAAATGTTGGTTCCAATTTTTGAAATGCCTAGGAAATATTTGAAACCTATTCATGATTTTTAATTCCTGGTTGGCAACACTAGTTAATCCATTTTTTTTAAATGCATTTTGAAAATCATAAGGGAAATCAAATGACCTATGACTCCAACGCGATGAAGCATGGTTTAGCAAATGGATTATCTTAACCCTCATGGTTACTGTAGCTTAATTACCTTGATCACTGTAGCATGGATCCACGGGTGTTACAACTCTCCCCTACTAAAAGAAATTCTCGTCCCGAGAATTAAGGGGTAGACGTAAGGGGGAAAGCTTGGTTACGAAAATCTAACGAGTCTTCTCATTCTTGGCTGCTCTCATCGATGAGGTCGGTCCTTCTTGTAGAGGTATCCATTACTCTGATTCAGGTCAACCTGATGGAGTCGTCATCCTTTCTTCGGGATCTTCATCGTCCTACGAATGCGGTTAGAGGGAAAACTTTGGAAGAACGTATCCCTACAAGGTTGGGCATCTAACGGCGAACTCAGGGAGGAACACAAGATTTATTTCTCAAGTTAAGACTCGAGGAATTACTAAGAGCAAAATGCGATGTTTTAAAAGTTTCAAATGGGTAGGCAATCATTCGATGCCTAATCAGATGAAGAAAGGGGGAAGTTCAAAGCAACGAGAATAAATATCGCGTCTGATAAAAGAATAGATCATCCCTTGGACAGTGGCTCGGGAATTACATACGAAGCCAAGTGCAAGGGATATTTTAGAATCAAGGATGTACAAGAGAGTCAGGTTTCGATCCTGTGGAACTGTGGGTTATGGGACCACCATGTGGAATAGGAGCAGAAAGAGCGGTGACAACTTGCACGGTCATGGAAAAGACGTGTCAGAGGATAGCTTGTCAGTTATGCTGGCAACAACGTCGGTACCAAGGGCGGGGGACGAATAGAACCATTTTCCTGCTCGTTGAAACGAGGCGGACCAATAGGCAAGGTTCCCGTCCACCGGCGGTTACCGGAATGTTATCAACAATAGTAACAGGGCCTTACTGACAGAATTGATCACCGAGGTGCTTACCTAAGCAGGGAATCACCATTGTTCAGATAATCTAGATTACAAGAAAGGCTAAACAGACCAATGGAAAGGAAAATGTGTTCATCACATTAAACAGACCAATGGAAAGGAAAAATGTGGTTATACTCAAGTTTTAGGAGTATATCTTTCCCAAGGAAAGACAGAGCATGATATACATGACATGATAGCAAGAAGATAACCATTTAGGTAAAGGGGCGAGGAAATTCATGACATCCCCATACAATGTTGTTTGGATAATTGATCAAGAAACAATTTAGCATTGAGCTTACATTATTCCCTTTGATGATCGATATACCACATCCATGCTTCGGGATAGCAATGATATGGTGATTCAAGTAAAGGATGGAGTTTGGATACACAAAGGATCCAGTAGGAACAACTTATGAAATAAGTCTTTATAATTTCCCCATGGAATAATGGCAATCCTTGCTGAACAAAGCATTATAACAATAGGTCATCCGGCCAGGTGTGCTAGCTACAACATCACCTTACCGATTAATAAAGACCAAAGTTATAATTCTTGATAATGATCCAACCATCATATCTGTCCGAGATTCAGATCTGGTTGGCATCAGGATATCTCAGGCTCAGCAGGCCTGAGAAGGAAAAAGGATGAAACACACGCCTATGAGACGATGCGGCAAGATTCTCGAGGAATGACCAACAGAAGCAAGCCTTGAATCATTAGCCAGACTGCAAGAGATATGAACACAATGTCAAGACATTCGTGCCCACATGGAAATTTCTAGATGGAATGCAAGCAAGTTCTGGTTGGGGACCATCATAGAGGATATCAAAGTCCCATGTGTAAGTCTAGATTAGCTCTTACGAAGAACTTCTTTTCCACAGATCAAATCAATCAGTGGCTGGACGTGCTAGGAAATACATATGGAGTTAAGGTAGCAAACCTATCAAACCATAGAATACTTCGCAAATACATGAATGAATTGGAACGATTCCAGAGGAAGCGAGACAAAATTTTCTCGTAATCACGGCGGTAAAAATGCACGTGAACTTAGAGGAAACACTTCCTTTATCAAACATATTCTTCATGAGCTAGACACAAAGATAATGCTTTCAAGGTTTCCAACACTAATTTAAATGTCCATCATGAACCACGAAGAAGAACAGGATGTGGCTGAGGGGCTCAGCAACAATTCGTCGAGACTTCCACAAAGATGGATTTCCACGATTGAGTGAACAAGGTGATAGCATTGGTCAAACCAAAAGATATAATGAGGTATGCTCAAGGAAAAGATCCACGGATAATCATTGATTGAAAGGTGCATCCGAAATTACGGATTAGATAGCACGACCGAGGTTAGAATGTTGATTCAACAACCAACACACTAACAATGGACTTATTGTTCATTAACTCCAAGGTAATAGAGTTGTTATGCCATAAGTGTTGAATTTACACATCACATTCCATTTGTCGGTATTCCGGTTAGAAACAACACGGGATCTAAGGAACGAAAGGTGATGGCAAGGATGTCGCCAATGATAACACCAATTACCAAGGACAAGGATGTTACCCTCATCATGAATTTAATTGATATCCTGGAAGAGCCCAGAATGCTGATGAGGATCACGACACATTTGTCGAGAAGTCTCATGAAGATGTAATCGATCGGCGACGACATCAAGCAAAGAAATGGTGAAGCGAAAAGTTGGCGGAACCACAGATGAGGGCGCTAGCTCAAAATCGAAATAGCCTTTCAAGACAACCAACATGACGTTGAAAGCTCGATGTAAGCTTAATGCACTGTTGGAATGGTGCTTCAGGGATGAAGGATAAAGATAGCACGGTCAAGCTTTAGCATGACGATGATGATGTAGCCTAACAGCTTGGAATGGCATGATCGAGTGCAAACTCTTAAGCAAAGAAGATTACTAAGAGTCGTTAAATCACAATGCATACTCGATTCAGATATCGATGTCCTTGAGTGTCCCACAACTCAGAACAAGAGGAAACTGGAATCAGTGAAGGAAAACATAGCTGATGAGGAGCTTATAAGAAGCTATGTAGCTCCATGATTTTCCCGATATACCAAGGATAATACTCGGAGGTAGATCAGAATAGAGGTTAGACTAGCGTATTGATCTGTGGAAGACAAGCACTTTAACTTGTCTGAGAATGAAATCAAAGTAGTACAACCTGGTCAGAACCACGATTGCAATGGACAAGATCAAAGATACAATATCAAATCATACAATGAATGCTTATATGAAAGGAGAAGCTTGTATGATAAGATCAACATCGTTTCCATGGGCATGAACACAAGGTTCAAGGTCGACTCCCACTTCATCAATGCATCACCTTCCATTTACACCTCGCCATTGATGAAGTTGTAGTTTTGAAAGTTTAACTGGCAAAACACCAGGAGAGCAAGACTCGTGAAACTGTCGGGTTCACACGGATTAAGGAAGGCATAGGTTCAACCCATCGGGGCATCTTAGGAACATATACCACAAGCTTCAAGAGTAATTAACACATGCTTGACAAAAGAGCATGACTGACAAAAGCATAGGATACAACTTATCAGAGGGAGAAGGTACAATTTACCAATGACATCATGTATCAGGGGAAGAACATCACAATAATGTTGAATGTGAAGGACACCATCGGATAATAACCCATCAATGGGTCTGGCGGTCCACAAAGGACCTGATGTGAATATCGGTGCTCAATCAGAGGGAGAAGAATGCAAAGCATCAGGTTATAGAACATCCAATAATTTGATGCTTAAATAACCAAAGGAATTAAGATTTCCAAATTGGTGTATCGGAAACAGATGTTCCGATCAAATACAAGTAAGATGAAAGGACTTAGATGGGCAATCAATCAAGGTTGATTTGTCAGGAACCAACTCATGTTTGGAAAGACGTCTGAGCCGGACGGATAATTTATGATAAACAACCGATGACTGCGTGCATCCACACACAGGTTGAATCAATAAAATCAAATGAAAATCACAGAGGATTTTAATGGATATTGCTTGACATATGGAATTAACCACAACGTAAGAAGATGAGAAAAGTCAAGAGCAATAGGCTGGTCAGGATTTCGGAAGACCGGATAGCGTTTCGAAGAATTTTGTGAAACACATGATCAACCAAGGAAGAACGAATCTCCGGTAAGATAATTCGATGTACCTTGTAATAACAAGAGCAACTGGGTATGAAAGTATGAGCGACAATTGCATGTAGCCATCCATAGGGGTTGACGGCGGAAGGGAATCGCAAAAGCGATGAGCACAAGTTCTCGGGAGAACATCGAGAGTATCTTCGAAGTCTTCTGATGAATCGAGCCATCGTCTGAAATGAGGGGCTCTCCGGGAGGAGTAGTTACAAGAACCTAGAGTTAGAGTTTAATAAAATATTTAACCCGAAAGAGAAGAGAGATCAGACCCAGAGTATAGATGAGGAATAAAAGATCCTAATACCACCCGATTGAGATGTGAGCCCGTAAGCCACACAACATTGTTATTAAAAGTTTTTCAAGTACTAGACTCAACTTCGGCCAAGGAGTTGGAAAGGGGGCTACCTACAGGCAGTCGGCTCTGATACCAACTTGTGACGCCCCCAATTTCGACCGTACGCTAATCATACACACAATGCGTACGACCAAGATTAGGGACTCACTGATTGATATCACAACACAACACTAGACACAAATTAAAGTCATACAGCTTCATATTACAAGCCAGGGGCCTCGAGGGCTCGAATACAAAGCTCAACAAGCACGAGTTAGCGGAAGCAAATAATATCTGAGCACAGACATAAGTTAGACAAGTTTTGCCTTAAGAAGGCTAGCACAAACATAACAACGGATCGAAAGAGGCGAGGCCTCCTGCCTGGGAACCTCCTAACTACTCCTGAACGTCGGCACTCTCCACGTAGTAGTAGGCTCCAGCGGTGGTGTAGGAGTCGTCTCCGGCGTACTCCATCTCCTGGGCTCCGTCGTCTGAACGCAGGAATCGTATCGAGGGGGAAAGAGAAAGCAAAACAGCGGTGAGTACTCATCCAAAGTACTCGCAAGACTGACATCAGAACTATGCTAAGTATGCATCATTATCAAGGAATGGGGTATATCTGGGTTGACCGCAGAAAGCAAGAATAGGGGGAAGGCCTAGTCCTATCGAAGACTAGCATCTTCAGCATCTTGCAGCATTAGACGAGAGTAGACTGGTATCTCATATATAGTCATATTATTGTAGACTTTTTATTAAGTAACCACGCCCAGAGATTCTTCCTCGACTCCCTGCGAGGAAGCAATCTCGGAGCCACATTCATTTCAAATTTAAGTCACAGTTATAGTTGTATAAGGTCAAGGCACAACTCCAAGTCATCCTGTTATCGTGGACACGGCTATTCGAATAGATTATTCATCCCTGCAGGGGTGCACCGCATTTCCAACACGCCTGATCACCTCCGGCCGGACACACTTTCCTGGGTCATGCCCGGCCTCGGGATAGCAGCACGTCGTCGCCCCACCTAGGCTCAACGAAGAGGCCAGCCCGCCGGTCTAAATCCTAAGCACACAGGGGTCGTGGGCCCACTTGCCCTACATGCTCCTGCACGATGCGAACGCGGCCGGAAGCAGACCTAGCACACTCCAGTCCAAGAGCTGTACCGTCCAGTCCAATCCGGCGCGCGCCGCTCCATTGCTGACGTCCGAAGAGCTTCGGCTGATACAACGATGCTGAGTACCCATAACTTCTTCCACGCGATGGTTTGGTGCGTAAAAAGGCCAACGACCCAACTCAGATCAAATACCCAACCCATTAGCATTTTATTAATGCGGGGCAAACGCGACCCATAAAGTGCGGTCCCGCCACTCCGACTCCAGCATGTGTGGCAAGGGCCTCTCCTGCCCGTCCACGCCTCAACATAACCCTTTGGATGCCTTACCGGCGCATCCCACCACATCTCACACACGGGTACCCTTGGGGCCGACCCGTCTCAAGACTGTCGGGAACTCAGGTCCACCTCAACCAGGGTGGTACCGCCTGTCCCTCCAGTCCCGTCTTTCACATGTAAACAATGTCAAGTTAAAGTAACTATGTGTTTATACACCAAGTGGATATCCGAGGAATCACCCTCGATGGATCCCACTCGAGGTATGTGTATGTCAAGAGTCGCTATCTATAAATGGGAAGGAGGAATCACCCTCGATACCCACGACCGATTAGCTACGCTACAGAATTAACACCGGGAGTGCTAAGTGAGGTATCACCCTCGGCACTCGATAGTAGCTCTTCAGTGCCATACTAAAGGGGTGTGCGGTGGTGTGAGGGGCCTGGCTCGTCGGTCGGTTGACCGAGTCTTCGGGTCTTCGAGTCATCGATGAAGAAGCAGGGGCAACTGGGACTAAGGGACCACTGGGATTCACTGATCAACCTATACTAAGCAGTTGGTATGATTGCAGGTATAGTAACAGTTTATCAAAACAGGCTATGCATCAGAATAGGAGCTAACTAATACAGTAGCAAAAACCTAATGCAAGAATAAGAGGGAAAGGAATAGGCGATATCGGAATGCTCAAGGGGGGTTTGCTTGCCTTGCTGCTCTGCGACAAAGGCCTGATCGTCGGCGGTGTAGTCGTACCCGGCAGAACCGTCAGTCTCGGGGTCTACCGGTAAGAAAAGGGGGGTGAAACAATAAATAAAAAGCACAGATGCAACACGACGCATGGCATGGCAATATGCAGAGCTAGGTATGCACTAACGCAGTATTACACGTTGCACACGGGTCGGAAGAATATCTGACGATATTTTCCGGGTCTCAGGCTATTACCGGACAGGCGAAAACGATGGAAAAGTTCCATGTTCGCTATGCTAGGGGCACGTGACAGACTAACGGACTGCGTATTTGGAACCGTGGGATTTTTCTGAATAACTTTCACATATAAATTATTTTCATCCGAGTTACGGATTATTTTATATTAATTTTTAAAGTTTTATCAATATCCAGAATTTAAAATAGATTATTTTAATTCAATAATGAATTATGACATCAGCAAGATGTCATGCTAACATCAGCAGTCAACAGTCCTGTTGACTGGTCAAACTGACCAGTGGGTCCCACATGTCATTCTCACATAGCTAATTAAGTTTTAATTTAATTAAAACAAATTAATTAAGGGGGGTGGGACCCACCTGTCATACACTGATTAATCTAATTAATTAACAGGATTAATTAAACATGTTAATTAATTTAACAGAGTGGTTAATTAGTTTAATTAATCTTAATTAAACTAATTAAATATTTAATTAACTAATTAATTATTTTAATAATTAATTACTTTTAACTAATTATTATTTATTTATTTTTATTTCCGTTTTTATTTATCTATATTTATTTTTAATAAAACGTTCTGGGGCGTGGGCCCCATTGTCATAGAGTGTGTAGGGGGCCACTTGGAAGTGGCCAAGGGCCACACCCACACACAACACACACGCGCGCGCGCATCGGCCGCTCGACCATGTCCTCGACAATGGCCAGCAGCAGCAGCCGACGAGCAGGAGGGGGGGGATGGCGAGGCCACGTGGGGGGGGCAACAGCGGTGGCCGAAGGCGGTGAGGGCCATCTGGGCCGGGGCGCGGCCTGGGAGGCGCCGCAGCGAGGCAGGGAGGCGCGGGCGCGCGGTGCGGCGGCCAGGGCCGCGTAGGCAGGGGCGAGCGCGCGGGGAGGTGAGCGGGGACGGGGCGCGCGGCGAGCGCGACGGCCAGGGAGGGCGCGGCGGCCATAGCGGTGGCCGGAGAGGGGGAAGGGGGAGATGGGTGGAGCCCGGAGGCCCACATCGAGGCCGGGAGGGGTGGCAGCGGGCGCGAGGGGGCCGGCGGCGAGGAGGCGACGGCAGCGAGGTCCGGTGAGGAGGGGCCGGTGCAGCGCCGGGGACGCGGGCGTCGCCGGTGCGGCGGGGTCGGAGGGGTGCTGTGGGCGCCGGCGGGGGAGCGCAGGGGCGTCGGGCGGCGTCGGCTTCGGTCGGGGGAGGTACCGGTGAGGGGGCGAGGCGCGGCGGCGGTGGTGGCGCCGGTGAAGCGCCGGCGCGGCGCGAGGCGGCGGCGGTCGCCCGATCCAGATCGGGATCGGGCGAGGGGGAGGGAGAGCGAGGGGATGAGGGGGGGAGTGGGGCGATGGGGGTGCTGGTGGGGGGCTAGGGTTCGCCCTAGTAGGCGCCCGGCTGGGCCGGTTGGCCAATTGGGCCGAGGCCCAGTTGGGTGGCCCGGGGGGTTCTTCTTTTCTTTTTATTTAGTTTTACTTTTTCTTTTTCATTTATTTAAATAATTTCTTTTAACCAAAAAATACAAAACAGTGGCTAAAATTAGTATAACTAAATATACTACTGCCACATTAATTATGGCACCCTAATAAAATAGTTTAACATTTTATTAAAAAAGGGCATTAATTAAATGCTTTAACCCCTGATTTAATTGTTTTTGGGCATTAAATCACTTTACAAAAATGTTGGTTCCAATTTTTGAAATGCCTAGGAAATATTTGAAACCTATTCATGATTTTTAATTCCTAGTTGGCAACACTAGTTAATCCATTTTTTTTAAATGCATTTTGAAAATCATAAGGGAAATCAAATGACTTATGACTCCAACGCGATGAAGCATGGTTTAGCAAATGGATTAGCTTAATCCTCATGGTTACTGTAGCTTAATTACCTTGATCACTGTAGCATGGATCCACGGGTGTTACAATACCACACGCATGCACGCACACCACTACACATACCCATTATGCGCCTACCAAGATCTACATCCTATACACACGTGGCACGTCTTAAGAAACTTCCGATGCCATCCGACTCCATGAACGACGGGTACTTCATTATCCCTATGACCCGTAGATGTGTGAGGCACCTTCAAGGGAAACATACCCCAGATGAGACACTCGTGTCGATCCCGGTGATCGATCATGGGCGGGCTGGGTGGCCACTGCGACAACCAACATCAAACTACAAGCTCATTTCAAAAGATGTGCCACATGGGTCGGGCCTAGCGGCGCATATCCTTTTCCTTTTTTCTTTCTTTTTTATTAGTTTTCTCCATATATGAATATCTTTTTAAACATAAATAAACATTTCTTTGGCTACATAAATACTTTATACACAATATTTTATAGTATATACATACATATATTTCGAAAATTACATGAACATTTATTTTATATTTCCGTTAACATCGTCGACAACACGGGAACATTCTTTCTCGCACATAATTTTTTTGAAAAAAATAGGTGAGCATATGGGAATGGTTTAGTATTTCCACCAGGGTTGTAGTAAATGTGCATGTAATTTAAAACGTTTGTCACGTATTTTAAAATGATGCTCATATTTTCTTAAGAATTTCATGAATTATATTATAAATATTATTCATCATGTATTTAGTAAAACAATCATCCTATAATTTAAAACATTATCGTGTGTTTTAAAAAGTATTATCATGTGTTTTAGTAAAACACATGTATTTTAAAAAAATATTCATGTTAAAAAAATAATATTTATGTGATATTTAAAAGTGTTTTGTATTTTTAAAATAAATAAATGCTTGTGTATTTTGGAAAAGTGCTCACACATTTTTAAAACTTTCGTATACTTTTAGATTGAAAAGGGGGAAACAGGAAAAGGGGAAATAAAAAATGTAAAAGGAAAAGGAAAAGGCGATAAAACATGAAAAATCTGTTGACGCGGCGCCCCTTCCATTCAGTACCGCTAACAAAATGTTAACTGTATTTCATAACTAATGGATTGACCTGCAGCTCATAGACCGCTTGAAAAAGAATATTTGTTATTCGAGTTATATCCTGCCATAAGAATACCAATAGGAACAATAATTGAAAAAAGCATCGCCAACGAGACCCCTTTAAGACAGATATATCTTAAGAAGATCATTGCCTACTCATGAGTGGCCCATATGAATCACCTCCCAGCCCCCACCTCCGCATTTGTCCAGAAAGACAGCTCAGACAGTGCCCATACAAATAAAGTCTCTGCAATGAACCTCCTCATATGTCCAAGCAATCAGCCCGGACAATGCTCTGTTGTCTGGGTTGTCAAACAACCCCCAAACCTAGCCCATACGTGAGGTGGATTTGAGGTCATCCGGATGCGTCCATTGCATCGACTCGACCTAGTTTGGCCCACCAGGACCCCACAAAACCCCCTCCCCCAAACCATAGTTCACTCCCACACCTCTCCTCTTGGATCCACTTTGGTCCCTATCTGTCAGCCGCTCTATGCTCCAGTCTCGTCTTCGTCGCCCCGCTCCGGCTTCGGATCCAGATCGTAGGCAAACTCCATCGTTGGGGATGCACTCACAGCGGAGTCGAGCTTCGTGGCTCTGATGAGGAACTTGTCTGTCCCTCCGCATGACCCTCTGTGAGTATCCGATGTAAACCCGGGGTGGCTCGTAGAGCTTTGCACGCTCCCCGGTGCCCCGGTGGGGATGAGTCCAGCTTCGCGCGTGCCCTCTACAGCTCGTCAAGCTGCACACCATCCTTAGAGCTCGATGGGTCTCTTGCAGCTTCAGGCCCGACGATGTGTTGTAAGTGCATTTAGTTCCCCCTTTGTGGTTTTGGAGTATTGATGAAAAAAGTGGTTAAGGGGCTAATGTGCATGTGAGGTACATTGGTGAATGTCTCTGAAGATTTGGTTTATACGCGCCCCCTAACAATGTGAAGGAAACATAAAAGAATTTGGTGTGTCCTCTATGAAGAATTAGCCGAAGAACTGGATCATGAAGACTTAGTATTTTTTATATTTCTTTTTATTCTTCATTGAGTCATAGGGCAAAGTGCACTGTTTAGAGGGAGGGGGTTAGGTGCTACGAAGATAGTATATCCAAAGTGTGCTAAATCCAAGCCTGTTTCTTCGAGTGAAGACTTTGTAAATCTCATGTGCCGTAGTTCTTTTTCTTCAGTATCTGGGATGATAATCTTCGGGATGCTTTAGTCAAAGTCCTCACTGAAGTGTTAGGAAACTAGTCGTTTGGTTCTCCTACCTTGAGGAATTTGAGAGCTCAGTTTTTTTATCGTTGGCTCGATGGCAACATCTGGTTGGTGGGCATGTTCCATTCGACGACCACGACAGACCTTAGGTTGCGACCCCCGACTATAAATATCTCCTCTCCACCATAAGTTGGTTGGCTCCTCCATGTGAAACTGTAAGAAATATCGTTCGAGCAACCCATCCTTTCGAAGCAATTGATTGAATCCTAGTGAGGAAAAACTGAAGATTCAAAATTCAAAGTAATTGGGCACCACTGAAGATTCTGTTCTAAGTGAACCGAAACTTATTACTTTTAAATATTGTGATCTTCCAGATGGTTAGGCATCAGTTAAGAGCATACAAGAGTCATTGTGGATTGTCGAAGAACAAGTGAAAGGACGTGGATGTCGCCTAGAGGGGGGTGAATAGGCGCTTTAAAATAATTATGGTTTAAGCTTCAACAAATGCGGAATAAACTAGCGTTTAATTTTTCAAGCACAAAACCTAAAACAACTAGGCTCACCTATGTGCACCAACAACTTATGCTAAGCAAGATAAACAATTGTGTGATAGCAGGATATATAACAAGAATTGTTGCTATCACAAAGTAAAGTGCATAAGTAATGGGCTCGGGTAAAAGATAACTGAGGCACGCGAAGACGACAATGTTGGAGACCCTGACGCTTTCCCGGAGCTTTACACCATAATGATTGAGCTTCAAAGCACCACAAACCGTCTAGGGCACCCAAGCACCCAAGAGGAACAAGCTCTAGGGTACCAAGCACCCAAGATTAATAAGTGAAAGGATCGATATGGTTGACTAGAGGGGGGGGGTGAATAGGCAACTAACAATTTTTAACTTTTCTTTAACAATTTAGGCTTAGCAACAAATAGGTTGGCTAGATGTGCAACTAGGTGAGCAACCTATATGATGCTAAACACAACAACAAGGTAAGCAAGCAAGATAAAACAATATAAGTAGCTTGCACAAAGTAAAGGTAAGAAGTAACCACAAGAGGAACCGATGGAGACGAGGATGTGTTACCGAAGTTCCTTCCCGGTAAGGGGAAGTACGTCTCCGTTGGAGCGGTGTGGAGGCACAATGCTCCCCATGAAGCCACTAGGGCCACCGTATTCTCCTCACGCCCTCACACAATGCGAGGTGCCGTGATTCCACTAGTGGTGCCCTTGAAGGCGGCAACCAGACCTTTACAAACAAGGTTGGGGCAATCTCCACAACTTAATTGGAGGCTCCCAACGACACCACGAAGCTTCACCACAATGGACTATGGCTTCGAAGTGACCTCTTCCGTCTAGGGTGCTCAAACACCCAAGAGTAACAAGATCCGCAAGGGATTGATGGGGACATCAAATATCTCTCGGTGGAAGTGTAGATCAAGGCCCTCTCCTCCAAACCCTAGAGCATCAACAAGATTTGATGGCTAGGGAGGGAGAAGGAGCAAGAATAAGCATAGGAGCAACAATGGAGCTTTATGTGGGAAGAGGTGAGTCTCAAGGAGGAAGAAGACTCACTTATATAGGTGGGGAGAAAACTGGCCGTTTTTCTGCCCAGATACGAGCATAAGCGGTAGTACCGTCCTAGGGCGCGGTACTTCTGCTTATACACGTACTGGAACAACTGAGCGGTAGTACCGCTCTGGAGGGAGCGGTACTTCCGCTTGGGGCGGTAGTACCGCTCTGGAGAGAGCGGTACTTCCGCTCAGAGGTTCCAGAAGTCCGGAAGAAAAAAGGATGCGAAAGAGGTTCCAAAGTTCCTCAGGGCGGTAGTACCGCTTGGAACTTCCGCTTAAAAAACATAAGCGGTAGTTCGGGGCGGTAGTACCGCTCGGAACTTCTGCTTACAAAATATAAGCGGTAGTTCAGGGCGGTAGTACCGCTCGGAACTTCCGCTTAGGAAGTAAGCGGTCGTTCGAGCAATCCTTCAGGGCAGTAGTACCGCTGGAGCAGTACTACCGCTCTGAAGAGCGGTACTTCCACTTAAGAGAAACTTTGGAGCCTTTGGGGGCAGAGAAAGCTCCATCGTGCTGGGAAAGGACGGGGGTGCAAAGTGTACGTGATGATTCCTCCCAACCTTTCCGGATGCGGATCCCCTCTTAATAGTACGGATTTTCCTACGACTCAGGTCCACCAACCTAACCTCGAAAGGAAAAGACTCCGTCTTCTGATATACTACTTGAGGGGAAGATAACCGTCTCGTGCCACCTGATAATCTCTGAAAGCTTAATGCACACAGTTAGTCCGCAAACGCACTGTCATCAACCACCAAAACTACTTAGGGAAAATTATGCTCTTACAATCTCCCCCGTTTTGGTGGGTTGATGACAACACGGGATTTGCCAATAAGATATACAGTAAGACTATGGCAATCCCAACATCTACAAAATATAGACGGGCTCCCCCTAGATGTGTGCCCTATTTGAATATGCTTTTGGAATGCAAAGAGCACACACTAGGATCACCACTCCCCCTATATTTTATAGACGTGGCCACATACTTGCATACAAACGGAAAGAGTGAAAAGCAGGTAAGCAAGTAAGGAAATATAGACTCACGATAATGTAGACATAACGGATATAAGAGGTAGCATGTCTTACACCATACATAGTACTCAGAAGTCTGACATCATAAAGCAAAGCAAACAACCAAAGCAAATAAATGAGTTCACGAGAGAAGAGATGCGCAGCTAAAAAGAGAAATACTCGTGACTCAGCAAATCCCTACACACTCTCTCCCCCTTTGGCATCGAGACACCAAAAGGGGCACAGAGGACTAAAGTGAGACCAAGTGATGATAGGCACTGAATAGTCACTCGTCAGGCTCATCATCTTCCTCCTCATGAGTAGCAGCAGGCACATCATCCTCTGACTCATCATATGGGCAATTCTTCTTGATCCATTCCTCCTCATCAGTAATCCTCTCCTCAGACCAAGCTTCCTCATGATCCTCTTGTCACGGCTGCGAGCATTCTTGGCCTCCACATGGGCCTTGTACTGTCCCTTGATCTGAAAGCAGAAAAGATTCTTCACCTTGGTTTTGAGCTTGGCAGCCCAAGAGGGAACAGTCTCAGAGCGAGGAACATAGGTGGCATCAGTATAGTCAGGCTTAGACTCATCATCAGAGTCGGTGGGAGCGATCTCTGGCACAGAGGGCGCAATGCCCCAATCCTCCTTCACACGTAGCTTAAGAACACCATGAGTCACCATGTGATCAGTGACAAGAAGCTCACCAGGGAACTGCTCAGACCAAGTATCCTCAATGAGCTTGAAGATATAGGGACCGTAGATAGGCACCTTCTTGTCAAGAATTGCTGAGCGAAGCTCCCTCCACATGATGTGGGAAACATCCAAAGTGGAATCTTTGCCTTTTTCCTTGATGCACAGAAGAAGCAGATTCACGAGATAAGAGTGAACCTGATCCAAGTTCCCCACACGTGGAAACAGAGAGTTGCGGAAGATACGGTGCATGATGTCCAGAAATGGGATGAGTTCAGTGCGAGTACCCTTGTGAGTCTTTACAATCCTCTGGTAGTGCACGAGCTTGGACTTGTGAATGGCTTGCTCTGCAGTGTGCGGTCGGAGACCAACTGGCTCATTTTCCCTGAGTCTGCATAACCCAAAGAGTTCATAAAAGTCTTCCAGTTGGAACGCAAGACCTTGCCACCTGTCATCCATATGAAGCTCCGCTACTCATCAGCGTTAAAGTGAACAGTGGCAAAGAATTGAGCCACAAGCTCTGAGTCAAAATCCTTGTTGAAAGAAATAATGGGATACAGACCCCATTGCTGGCAAAGAGCACGAGCTTCAGCAAAGTAGGCAGAGTGAGGGTTGTTGACCATATGCTCCGTGTTGATGGATTTGACATGAGGCACATACAGGTTCGTCTTGCCCTTCAGGACCCCAGCATAAATGAGATAACGAGCCATGTTCCAGAAGGGACGACCAACAAACTTGGGGTCCTGAGGGCGGCGGTAAGGATTGAGTTGACGAAACTCATAGAACTCGGTGCCAGACATATCCTGAGGTTCCTTGACATCTTGCTTCTTGGTGGCAACTTTCTTTGTGGACTGCCGCTAGGGTTGAGCACTTGAGCCAGCTTCTGCTTCGTCAGACGTTCGGTACCGCTTGGAACTACCACGGCTTGGATTCACACGACGAGCACCCATAGCAGAGCCATCATCACCTGAACTCACAAAGAAGGAACGGCAAGAGACAGAGCAACTGTAAATATCCAGCAAAAGCCAAGCAAAAAATACTAGAGAGAGTAAAGTACACGGAGGTGGGAGATGCAGTGATCAGCGGTAGTACCGCTTGGGTAGGAGCGGTACTTCCGCTCGAAGCGGTAGTACTGGTCATGCCGGAGCGGTAGTACCGCCCTGGCGACGGGAAGATCTCGCGGCAGGGAAGTGACCACAAATCCACCACACCCCGAGTCCCTAACCATCTGATATATCTCTAGTGATCATATTCGTCCTACTCATGCCAAAAATAGCGAGAAAAACAAGAGACACCACACGCATTGCCCTAGATTAAGATCGAAGAAAAGCTAGGTCAAATGAGAAAGAACGAGGGCAATACCGGGGTCCATGGCATGAGGGAGAGGTGGGGTTCAATCCCATCGGACGAAAATGCGAAGACCGACACGGAATGGGAGATCCGGAGCCGGCCTCCGGGAGAGCTTCGGTTGCCAGGGGCGGAGACGAGACCGTGAATGGGTATGGGGAGGAGTTAGAACTCCCCCTGCCCACTACTAGAATCGTCAAAGAGCCCCCGAAGCGGTAGTACCGCTGGTATGGGCGGTACTTCCGCTCGCGCGGTAGTACCGTCCACTAGAGCGGTAGTACCGCTTATGACCAAAAACCACTCCCCGCAAAATAGAGCAAATCCAACAAATTTGGGTTCTGAAGAGCAACAAGACTTTCTACTAGACATATGCAAGAAGTTACTCCAAGTCTTTATGAGAAACCAAACCCGAAGAGACAAAGACATGAAACAACAAATTCGAACCAATATGCACTAGTAATGCAAATGCCTCACTAGGAGGTGGGGGCGGTGGCCGAAGCCACCTATGTTTGAGTCAATTGGTATGGCACCGCGAAGATTTTAACCTTGGGCCCATGACCAAAACTCGTCTTTGAAGCACAAGAGTCATCAAAAATGATGAATGTGAAAGACTTGATTAATTTATGCATAATTGGAGGAGGGATAGTTCATTGAGAGAACTAGACTCCCCCTAAGTCCATGCCTACACCTAAACAAGACATAATGATGAGTGTGGTGGGGTGTGCACAAAGTCAAGCCACATTGCTTGAATCAATGATATTTAGCTCATGCCTTAACTCGCGAAATCTTGCTTCATCCAATGGCTTTGTGCATATATCTGCAAGCTGTTCCTTAGTATATAGATGGATAAGATCTATGTCTCCACGCTTGATGTGATCCCGGATGAAGTGATGACGAATCTCAATATGCTTTGTCTTGCAGTGTTGAACCGGGTTGTTGGAGATCTTGATCGTGCTTTCATTGTCGCAGTAAAGAGGCACTTTGTCATAGTTGACACCATAATCCTTTAAAGTTTGCCTCATCCAAAGAATCTGAGCACAACAGCTTGCGGCGGCTACATACTCGGCCTCGGTGGACGAGAGAGAAACACAGTTTTGTTTCTTGGAAGACCAACTTACCAGAGAGCGACCAAGAAATTGGCAACCTCCAGAAGTAGACTTCCTTTCCACACGGTCTCCCGCCCAATCCGAGTCAGTATATCCAATGAGATCAAATGAAGCACCTTTGGGGTACCATAAGCCAAAGTTCGGGGTATGAGCCAAATATCGAAAGATTCGCTTGACAGCCACATAGTGACTCTCCTTAGGTGCGGATTGAAATCGTGCACAAATTCCCACACTCAACATGATATTCAGCCTAGATGCACAAAGGTAAAGCAGAGATCCAATCATGGAGCGATATACCTTCTGATCCACAGCTTTACCATTGGGATCACTGTCAAGTTGGCATTTGAGTGGCATCGGAGTGTTGGCCTTCGGAGGATTTAGCTCATCCATCTTGAACCTCTTGAGCATGTCTTGAGTGTATTTGGCTTGGTTGATGAAGGTTCCTTGGCTTCGTTGCTTGACTTCGAATCCAAGGAAGAACTTCAACTCTCCCATCATAGACATCTCAAACTTTTTGGTCATTAGTGCGGCGAACTCATCATTAAAAGCTTTGTTAGAAGAACCAAAGATAATATCATCTACATATAGTTGGCATACGAACAAGTTCCTGTTAACCCTCTTAGTAAAAAGAGTGGGGTCGATTTTCCCAATTTCAAACCCATGATCTTGCAACATCTCGGTAAGGTGCCCATACCATGCACGTGGGGCTTGTTTAAGGCCATAGAGTGCCTTATCGAGAACGTACACATGATTGGGGAACTTGGGATCCTCAAACCCCGGGGGTTGCTTTACATATACCAACTCCTTAAGTGGACCATTAAGAAAAGCACTCTTCACATCCATTTGATATAATATGAAATCATGATGAGAAGCATAAGCAAGCAACATGCGAATAGATTCAAGGCAAGCAACGGGGGCAAAGGTTTCACCGTAGTCGATACCCTCGACTTGGGAGTAGCCTTGAGCCACCAGTCTTGCCTTGTTGCGAATAATGATACCATGTGCATCTTGCTTGTTCTTAAAGATCCATTTAGTTCCAATGACATTGATTCTCTTTTGGTCTTGGCACCAATCGCCACACTTTGTTGCGCTCGAAGTTGTTGATTTCATCATGCATGGCTTCAAGCCAATCCTCGTCTTCGAGTGCAACTTGTACCTTGAGGGCTTCAAAGCAAGAAACAAACGCATGATGTGCACAAAAGTTTGTTAATTGACGACGAGTAGTTACCCCTCTTTTCAAGCTTCCGTAGACGTTCTCTAGGAGGTGTTGCTTTTTCTGAAGCTTGGAACCAATCGTGGCATCTCATCTTTCAAGAATTTTCTCCATGGAAAGTTGAGGCTTGGTAACTTGACGAGCTTTGGTACTAGCACCGGCTTGCTCATGATCTTGAGCATGATCTTGATCTTTAGCTTGACCTTGATATTGAAGTTGATCTTGGTCCTGAGCTTCATCTTGATCTTGAGCTCGCACGGGGGTGTGAACAAGATCTTGAGCATCATGTGAGGTAGAAACATCACTAGCAAGTTGATCTTCCCCTTGATCTTGATCACAGGGTTGAGGGCCTTCACTACGTTCTTCGGAAGTGTGTGGGTCGCACGTCGGTGATGGTTCCACTTTAGTGGAACATTGTCCTTCTCCTTCAGCCACAAGGGATTCCTCAATGGGTAGGAAGTATCCCACACCCATTCTTCTTATGGCTTGGGGAGGAGTTTCATCACCTACATCACAAAGATCACTTTGCTCCACTTGGGAGCCATTATTTTCATCAAACTCTACGTTACTCGTCTCCTCAATGAGTCCGGTGGACTTGTTGAGGACACGGCAAGCATGAGAGTTTGCAGGATAACCAACAAATATGCCCTCATGGGCTCTTGAATCAAATTTAGACAAACGAACACCTTTCTTGAGAATGAAACACTTACAACCAAACACCCGGAAGTATTTGAGGTTGGGGTTGTTCCCGGTAAGAATCTCATAAGGAGTCTTGTTCAAGCCTTTGCGGAGATAGAGCCGATTTGATGCATGACATGCTGTGTTGATGGCTTCGGCCCAAAAGTTGTACGGAGATTTAAACTCTGCCATCATGGCTCTTGCCGCATCCATCAACGTCCGGTTCTTCCTCTCCGCAACACCGTTTTGTTGAGGGGTGTAAGGTGTGGAATATTGGTGCTTTATCCCCTCATCACTGAGAAACTCATTTAGGGTGTAGTTCTTGAACTCAGTGCCGTTGTCACTTCTAATCATCAAAATCTTTGCTTCATGTTGACGTTGCACTTCATTTGCAAAGTTGATGACGGTCTGTTGGGTCTCACTCTTCCTCTTGAAGAAATATACCCATGTGTATCTCGAGTAATCATCCACAATCACCAAGCAATATCTTCTTCTACCCAAGGCTGTCAAAAGATGGAGGCCCGAAGAGATCCATGTGAAGGAGCTCTAAGGTCCTCTTTGAGTAGATTGTAGTAGTTGGACGATGAGCTTTTTCATGTAGCTTTCCTTCGATACAGGCATTGCAAGCACGATCTTTGGCAAAACTCACATTTGTTAGTCCAAGAATGTGATCCCCTTTGAGGAGACTTTGCAAAGATCTCATATTGACATGGGCTAGTCGGCGATGCCAAAGCCATCCCACATCAACTTTAGCCATTAGACATGTCGCGGTCTTAGTGGGTCGCTCCGAGAAGTTAATCACATAGAGACCGTTTTCGACATGCCCAACAAAGGCTACTTTAAGTGTCTTGCTCCACAAAAGGGTCACGGTATCAATGCCAAAGAAGGTACTAAAACGCATGAGTGTAAGTTGACGAATGGAAAGTAAATTGTATGCAAGGGTCTCAACAAGCATGACTCTCTCAATAGTTAAGGTCGGAGAGATAACCACCTTGCCAAGACCCAATACCTTTGAGATTGCATCATCTCCAAATGAGACTTGGGTGGCCACGGATGCATCGGGTCGAACATCCACCACCAAGTCCTTGCTTCCGGTCATATGATTTGTTGCTCCGCTATGGAGCAACCATGAGACTCCCCCGGAAGCAAGTCCTACAATAGATCAATGCTTGGATTTAGGTACCCATTCTTGAATGGGTCCTTTCATGTTAGTGACAAGGGTCTTAGGAACCCAAATAGACCACTCAATATACTCATAAGAAGAACCAACATATTTGGCATAAACATGCCCATCACTAGCATGGCACAAAACATAGGAGGGGTTAAAATCGCCGGTCCTGTTGGAGGGAGTGATCTTGCCCTTCTTGGCACTATCATTCACAACCTTGTCTTTCTTCTTCTCATGAGTAATGTTCCCCGCTTTGACAAATGTTTCCTTGAGCGGAGGAACCTGCATGGTCTTCTTCTTCTTCTTCTTCTTTTTGGATTTGGGTGCAAACCCAACTCCTTCCTTTGCAATCACTTCCTTTTGATTTCTCAAAAGGTCATTGAGATTCTTCTCACCTTATATACATGTCACAAGGCCTTTCTCAAGCTGCTCTTTTAGCTTAGCATTTTCGTCCACAAGATGTGCATGCTCACAACACGGGTTAGTAGCAGAAGCATTATCAATTAAGACAAAGGGAGGACACGTGGCAATTTCCTTAATGAGTTTTACTTGGAGTTGATCATGCGACTCTTTAAGGGAAGCATGAACGCTCTTCAATGCCTTATGAGCATTGTCAAGAGAGACAAACTCATCCTTGAGTCGAGCATGGTCAACCCCAAGTGCAACCTTTTCAGATTTAAGAACACGGTTAAGAACAATAGCATGATCATAATATTTACGTAATTTAGCGAAGTCGTCATTTTGTGACTCCTTAAAAGTCAAATGAAGACCTCGCTCTTCCTCTAGATCAATAGAAAGATCTGCTATCTCGTCGGCATAATCACGACTATGGCCTCTCATCTCCTCAAGAGATTCTTCTTGAGAATCAATCGTGTCATTGGCCTCACCAAGTTGTTCCAAGAGAGCAACGAAGTGCTTCTTGGACTCTCCCTTGAGTTTACACAAGAACTTGTCAAACTCATTCTCACCCCATATCGCCCCCTCAAGTTCATCCACACAATCTAACAAAGACGGAGTGGAAGAAACAGAAGTCTTAATGTTTGAGGTTTTGGCGTTGGAGGTTACCTTGGTGATACCTTTTGCCATGAGGCACCTAGCGATGTGGTTCTCATTGGGGGCGTCGAAGAGTGACACCTTTGTTGGGGTAGAGGATGCAATTGCCACAGATGCCATTGCCATTCCTTCACCACTTGTGTCTCCGTCATCACCATCATCATCCGATGCATACTCTTCTTGAGCCACCAACACTTTGTGGGAAGTCTTCTTGGTGAAGTTGGTCTTGTTGGGGAAAGACTTGGCCTTATCTTTGCGGATGAGCTTGCCACCATTGTCTTCCCTCTTCTCGTATGGACAATCCACCACAAAGTGACTCACATTGCCACAGTGGTAGCAGGTCCTCACACGTTGCTTGTCCTTTGACCCGTTTGAGTTGTTCTTGGAGAAGTTGGGCCTTGTGTTTCTCTAGTTGCCCCAAAATTGCCTGGACGCAAGAGCCATGTGCTCATGATAAGCATATTTGGTGTCCTCGGGGCAACCCTCTTCTTCTTCTTCTTCTTCTTCCTCTTGACAGACCTTGGCCTTCAAAGCAAGGTTGGGGGATGATTTCTTTGACCGTTGCACGCGGGCGAGAGCATTGTCAGCTGTCGTGTTCAAGATGTTCATTGCAATAAATTCATCCAACACATCACCAGAAGACAAGGTGTGAAAGTCCGGTCTTTGACGGATGACAGCGGACATGACCTTGTTGTAGGGCATGATGGCCTTCAGAAACTTACGCTTGATCCAAGTATCATCCACATCCTTGCTGCCATGATCTTTGAGGGCAACGGCGAGGGCAGTCACTCTTCTATAGAGCTCACGCGGTTCCTCATCCTCTACCATTACAAATTCATCCGACTGATCAAGGACAACTTCATAGTTTGACCATTGAATGCTTGAGCTGCCCTTGTACATGGAGATAATGTGTTCCCAACACTCTTTAACAACAGTGAAGGGACGCAGGTGAGGTAGGTCTTTAGTAGGAACAACAGCTTGGAGTATGAACAAGGCGGAGGAATTTAGCTGTTTATCCGCTTCTTCCCTTGGAGTGAGGTTGCGTGGATCACGAGGGTAGTATCCTTCTTCAATGACTCGCATGAGTTGAATTGAGCTGTGTTCCAAATGAGACTTGATACAGAAAACCCAATTAGCAAAATCATTTTTAACAAGCTTAGGAGGAGGACCGTGATTAACTATATGAGGTGGGTGCACCGGTCCTCCATAGACCAAGGGAGGGGGAACTAAGGCAAAAGTCCCCGGCCCATTAATTCCTTGAGAACGATTATCTTTATCAGCACTAGCCCTTTCCTTACCGGAGTTGACATCCGATGTCGAGTTAGTGGGATTAACCACTTGAACCGCATCGGTGGAAAGTTTCAGAGTGCCAAGGAATTCTTTAAACATGGATTTGACCTCGGTCGTCATGGAGGATTTAAGCGAGGACATGGCCTCATTTAAATCCTCGCAAGAGACCGTGTTCACTCCCACAGCCTCGGGAAGTTCTCCCAACCGCTCCTCTTCGCCCTCCATACTCTTCGGGTGGTGAAACCCTTAATAAAGAGACGAGGCTCTGATACCAATTGAAAGGATCGATATGGTTGACTAGAGGGGGGGTGAATAGGCAACTAACAATTTTTAACTTTTCTTTAACAATTTAGGCTTAGCAACAAATAGGTTGGCTAGATGTGCAACTAGGTGAGCAACCTATATGATGCTAAACACAACAACAAGGTAAGCAAGCAAGATAAAACAATATAAGTAGCTTGCACAAAGTAAAGGTAAGAAGTAACCACAGGAGGAACCGATGGAGACGAGGATGTGTTACCGAAGTTCCTTCCCGGTAAGGGGAATTACGTCTCCGTTGGAGCGGTGTGGAGGCACAATGCTCCCCAAGAAGCCACTAGGGCCACCGTATTCTCCTCACACCCTCAAACAATGTGAGGTGCCGTGATTCCACTAGTGGTGCCCTTGAAGGCGGCAACCGGACCTTTACAAACAAGGTTGGGGCAATCTCCACAACTTAATTGGAGGCTCCCAACGACACCACGAAGCTTCACCACAATGGACTATGGCTTCGAAGTGACCTCTTCCGTCTAGGGTGCTCAAACACCCAAGAGTAACAAGATCCGCTAGGGATTGATGGGGGGAATCAAATATCTCTCGGTGGAAGTGTAGATCAAGGCCCTCTCCTCCAAACCCTAGAGCATCAACAAGATTTGATGGCTAGGGAGGGAGAAGGAGCAAGAATAAGCTTAGGAGCAACAATGGAGCTTTATGTGGGAAGAGGTGAGTCTCAAGGAGGAAGAAGACTCACTTATATAGGTGGGGAGAAAACTGGCCGTTTTTCTGCCCAGATACGAGCATAAGCGGTAGTACCGTCCTAGGGGGCGGTACTTCCGCTTATACACGTACTGGAACAACTGAGCGGTAGTACCGCTCTGGAGGGAGTGGTACTTCCACTTGGGGCGGTAGTACCGCTCTGGAGGGAGCGGTACTTCCGCTTGGGGCGGTAGTACCGCTCTGGAGGGAGCGGTACTTCCGCTTGGGGCGGTAGTACCGCTCTGGAGAGAGCGGTACTTCCGCTCAGAGGTTCCAGAAGTCCGGAAGAAAAAGGATGCGAAAGAGGTTCCAAAGTTCCTCAGGGCGGTAGTACCGCTAGGAACTTTCGCTTAAAAAACATAAACGGTAGTTCAGGGCGGTAGTACCGCTCGGAACTTCCGCTTAAAAAACATAAGCGGTAGTTCGGGGCGGTAGTACCGCTCGGAACTTCCGCTTAAAAAATATAAGCGGTAGTTCAGGGCGGTAGTACCGCTTGGAACTTCCGCTTAGGAAGTAAGCGGTCGTTCGAGCAATCCTTCAGGGCAGTAGTACCGCTGGAGCGGTACTACCGCTCTGAAGAGCGGTACTTCCGCTTAAGCGAAACTTTGGAGCCTTTGGGGGCAGAGAAAGCTCCATCGTGCCGGGAAAGGACGGGGGTGCAAAGTGTACGTGATGATTCCTCCCAACCTTTCCGGATGCGGATCCCCTCTTAATAGTACGGATTTTCCTACGAATCAGGTCCACCAACCTAACCTCGAAAGGAAAAGACTCCGTTTTCTGATATACTACTTGAGGGGAAGATAACCGTATCGTGCCACTTGATAATCTCTGAAAGCTTAATGCACACAGTTAGTCCGCAAACGCACTGTCATCAACCACCAAAACTACTTAGGGAAAATTATGCTCTTACAATAAGCTTCTCAACTTGTCACTTCCATGTATCACCGTGGAGAACTCAAACCAATGCAACTAATGCAATGGCAAGAACACACAAAGTGGTCATGTCCCTCACTCCCAAATCCTACCGAAGCAACAAAAGCTAAGGAGGAATATCAGAGGAAGAACAAGGAGAACACAAAGAACTCCAAGATCTAGATCCAACGGGTTCCCCTCACATATAGGAGAAAGTGATTGATGGATATGTGGATCTAGACCTCCTCTCTCTTTTCCCTCAAGAAGGAGCAAGAATCATTGGAGGGGTTGAGAGATAGCAACCTCTAGGGGGTCAGCAATGGGGGCAAAAACGAGCTCAAGAGATGAGGTACATTGGGGGAAGAAAGCCCCTTTTATAGGTGGGGAAAACGCAACCGTTATCCCACAACCCGCAGTAAAGCGGTAGTTCCATGAGTAGCACATAGAGCACGTGAAGTGCCGGGGTCGTAGTGCCATCGGAGCAGTACTACCGGGCTACTACCGTTCAACTACCGCTCTGAGAAAATAGGCAACAAAAACAAGCACAAAAGGTATTTCCTAAGCGGCACTAGGAGCGGTAGTAGACAACGTAAGTACCTCTTAAGCTGTACTACTTGGCTACCGTCCTTCTACTGCTAAAGGAAAATAGGCAACAGACTGTTGCACAGAAGATATTTTTCAAGCGGCAGTAGCAATGGCAGTAGCAACGCCTAAGCGGTACTACTGTGGTACTAAGCGGTACTACCGCTTGGGTGCTGAAAACTTTCCCAGATAAATCAGATGGATCCTCCAAGAGTAAAACTTCCATAACTTTTGCGTACGAGCTCTGAAGTGATCAAACTCAAGCTTGTTATATTAAGAACTAGCAATCACTACTGCAGGATGCTGCTAACGCGACACATCAATCAGAGACCCTTCGACGAAACTGTGTGCGATCCACCAATCGCAAACGGTACTGTTCAACCTCCGTCGCAATGACACGAACTATGTGCGATGGCGTATCCATCAAATACGATTCAGAAAGTAGTTGCGTGTGCGATCCACGGCAGACAATTTATTCTTATGAACTGTTTGGGATTAGCTAAGATAACAGAAACAGTTAATAAAACTATGTACGTGTGCGAAGTACGGCACACAGTTCACTCGGATAAACTGTTTGCGCTAGTCCAGCAGAACACAAACGGGTTAGCGTAAGAAGGTGTGTGTGATCCGCAGCAATCGATTCATTCAACAGAATTGTGTGGGAAGACCAATAATAACCGAAACGATTCATTCGGACAAGTTGTGTGTGTTGTGGGCAGACGGTTGCTGCCAAACAATTGTAAGCAATTGATGAAATCATTACCGACGGTACGTACGGAAGTGCCGTTTACCCGTATTAATATCGCAGACGTTTTATTATTATTACTAGTCTGACTGCGCATCACCTCTTCTTCCTCTCTCACATCTTGTCACCGCGTTTTCGTCCGACGATTCCAGTGCACGCTTCAGCACCGCACCGGCGTTTCTTTTGGCCACGTTCCCGCGCGAAACCGCGCATGTTCCCACGCAAGCTTCCACATCGGTTTCCCGCCAGAAGCTAATGAGCATAACAGCATGTGCGCACGTTCACACGCGGATGCACACGTAGTGCAACCTAGCCCATCTACGAAGCATGCCAACCCGACCAAGCGCCGCCTCTACCATCAACCTCCTCGACGACGGAAATGATCCGGTGCAGGCGCAACGGCCTGTCGAGGCCGATGGCGTGTCCGGTGACGCGCCGGACAACGCTGTGCTGCGCGTCATCGCAAGGGTTGAGCAGACCCTTGGCGCAGGGCGTGGCAGCGCCCCCAAGCAACATAGCCGCCTCACCGCCGAGAGGCTGCAGCGCGCCGCACAAGAACATCATCGGTAGTGCTCCGTAGAGCAAAACATGTGCGTCCGCGCCGAGAGGGCAAGGCGCGCCGCACAGCAAGACCGATGGAGGGCCGCAGAGCGAGAGGCGCGGCGCGCGGCAGAGCAAGAGCGGTTCCATCCCTGCTTGCCTGCTATCCCACCCGTCATGACGTTGCAGCTGTGTCCAAGGCACGTGAGTAGCCCTATTTCTCGCCAGGAATTGGCAGCGTCCGTCTGCGCCGTACTTGCACCAGAGCCTGGCCGCACCATGCTTGCCCCGGACGCCGGCCGCGCTGTTCGCATGGGTCGTGCCGTTCGCCTTGTCCGCAACCCCCTCGATGCCGACGGGCTCGTCGATAGGCTCGAGCGCCTCCTTGGCCCAGGTGTCTGGCGGGGAGCGGTAGAAGAAAATGGCCGTTGCATCCTCGAGATGGTAATCTCCGACGAAATAGCCAGCTTGGAGCTCGAGATCGCGCTCCAGCTGTACCGCGAGCGTGTAAACCGCATGTACGAATGCCTGTCCGAGTTCAGGCACAGCCAAGAGCTTCCGTAGGATAGGGTGTAGTCAACTAGTCATGGACGCATTTTATTTTGCTGAACTGTTTAGATGTCGATCCCAATGTCTGGACAACAATCACAATATTGATATGTTTCGATGTGTGAATGATTTATGTTCTATTGTTATGTTTCAATATGTGTAAAAGGCCAACAGTTAGAGCCAGAAAATCAGTACTCCCTCCGTTTCTTTTTAGTCTGCATATAAAATTTGGTCAAAGTCAAGCTTTGTAAAATTTGACTAACTTTATATTAAAAAATATAAACATTCACAATATGAAATCAATATTATCAGATGGACCACGAAATATATTTTCATACTATATAGTTTTAGTATTGTAGATGTTCATATATTTTGATATAAATTTGGTCAAACTTTGTGTAGTTTGACTTTGACCAAATCTTATACGCGAAGTAAAAAAGAAACGAAGGGAGTATGAAAACAGATATATAGAAATGTGAAACTAATAATATATATTAATTGTTGAATAGCTCATTGAAGACATGATACATATACGGTATATATCATCACATATACATGATGATAATACTTAACTAATACGTACTATGAATAAAAAGTAAGCTAATAATAACCCCTCCTTGAGCGGTGAGCAGTAAAATGGCAGCCTCTCGCCATCAGCTCCCTGGTGCGCGGTGGCTTCCCAACGCGGAGGGAGTTCGCCGCCTCCTCCGCCTCGCAGCGTTCGACGTGCCGATCAGCCTCTTGCTGGCGGAGGCGCGCGACCATGCAGGACAATTCACTGGGCGCCCACTGGAGCTCTTTGGCGGTGGCACGCTCGAGCTTATCGGCCCACGCCCACGCAGCGGTGAGTCGCTGGCGCGTCTGGCTTTCATTGCGTGGTATCGGCCGTCTTCGTACACCTCGACCGCTCGTCGACTCGCCCGCCGCCAAAGCTCCAGCTCCTCCTTTTCCCTTGCGGCACTAAGGGCATTCCAGGCCGCGAGGTTCCTGGCGTGCTCCTCAACACACTCCTTCTTGAACGCCACCTGCCTGGCTCTCTCAGCCGGCGGCAACGCCTTTCACAAAGCCAGATTGTGCTGGCCCCAAAACCAATCTTCAGTTGGGGGGTCTGGCGCGACCTCGTCTGGGCGCGCGAAGGGGTCCTCCTCGTCGCTGCATTTCGCCATGTCCTTGCGGGGTGGCGCCTCCTCCTCTGCTTGTGCACAGACCGGCCGCGCCATGGCAGAGTTTTGTGCGAGGGGTGGGATAGAGAGACGAGAGAATGCAGGCGGGATGACGTCTCGAGGGGCAGCATTTATAGATGGCTGGAATCTTGATCGACGCCAGCAGTGATTGTACACGATTTCCTACTCAACAACCGTGTGTGAATTAACATCACCGACGGTTCCCAATGCATGACCGCGTGTGATTAATAGCCTGCGAAAATTGGCTTTCAAAACTCGAAACGTGAAACAGGGCGCCAATCATGTGGGAGCCGTTTGTTTTGTCAAATATTTACATTTTCTATCCAAATGTAATGCATGCCTGCCATTTGTGTTACGGAAGCAAGTCCGAGAGCGATAACCACGACATCTTGGCCCCATGGCGGGAAATCATGCATATTTTCATGTACTTCAGAATTCAGAGAATTTATTATTATTATTATTGAATTTAGAACCTACATTCTTAATGCTTTTGTGTCCAAACCGTCACTCAAGATGTTTGGAACTCCTTCAAATTTATTGCACGTGGCATATATATGTAAGCAAGTAGTACATAAATATGATTTCGAGCAGTTTTTGCTTCATCTGGCTTGTTCATGTGTTTCAGTTTCGAAATATGGCCATTAAATTTCTATAAACTAACTTAATGTATAAAATTGCCAATAGAACGCCATTAAAAAAAATAGGATGCCGGTCGTATTCGTGCATTGTATCGATGAAAAAAAACTAGGTCGAATGAGACAGCGATCGGCGGTTTGTCATCACACATGCCCCACGTTCCCCCTCGGAACCACGCGCCTTCGTGTGATGCTCCGTTTTGTGAGAGGCTTATGTCTAAAGCTGGGGATTTCTTAGGCGAGTATTGTAGTCCCATCTCCGTCCCCAGCACCGCCCTCCCATCCCCGTCCCCGTCTACGTACTCGTGCGCGGGGATAAAAAGTTTCCCATCCATGTCCCCACCGAGTTCTTTATCACCGTGGGGAAACTCACACATTCATTTAAGAACAACCTTCACGTATTTCAGTACAAAAATAGTATTTCAACGCAATAAACAATATGTTGTGGCTAGGTTTGGGATTTCTTAGGGAATTTTGGGCCAAAGGGGTGGGATGTGTGTAAATTTGGGTGACCGAGGGCCCCAAATTACGTGGGGTCTACTAATTTCAGAGCCCACATGTAAGTACTCTCCCTCCGCCTCGGTGTATAAGTCATCTTAGGTTGTGCACCGTGACCAAGACGGAGAAGAAAATGAGAGAATTTAATGTTAATTTGCTAATTAATATCACTAGTCGTCAACCCGTGCATTCGCACGGGCGCAACTATAATCATGAAATGGTAATGCCCAAGAAGAATAACATGAACCACAAACATAAATATGCATATGAGCTATAATAGTTTTTTTCATACTATCATTAAAGAATAAGTAAAACTTAATGGAAAAAAAGAATAACTAAAACTAAAATGTATCGAGATTTCTGCATCAGTAACATGCACTACCCCGTCGCACATCGCGATGTGTTGGGGACCCCCCCCCCCCCCCCCCCCCCTAAGGTCACACATCTGCGCGCGCTGTTGTGGTGTGAATGATGCAAGGTGAAATGGGCAACATCATGTGGTATCATGTGTGTCGTGTAATGTGCACTCACGTGGTAACTTATGCAAAAAGTATTTATTAAGCCCTTGAGATAATGGTAAAAAAAAAAATACACGTTTCGTTAGTTGACTAAACGATCATGACAATGAAAATCATAATATTTCTTTCGTTCCAAAGAATTATATAGAGCAATCACTGAGAATCTTTGCAACATACATCACACGCTTAAAATGTCAGAGGACACAGGTGAACCATGTATAACAACTGTCATACATCAATTTCTATAAATAATAAATAATATAAATATAAATATTTGGATGCATTTAGTTTCATGCATAAATTACATAGAAGTAGGTCGATATAATACTTCAGTATAAATAAATAAAAAAGGCTAGCTGCAGAAGCAAGCTTCATAGCTTTATACCATGTCACACTGAGATTCTCCATCATTTCGTGTATTACGCGACCACAACAGAAAATATTAGGAAACAGAAACAGAAGAAAGGTCGTAAAAAAACATCTCTACATACCACTAAGATTAGTTGACATTCTTATGATATCCATTAAAGGTCACCATAGGAGTTGCCGATGCCAATATCGATACACTCAAGAGAACTGAAAATTGAACGAAAATGTGTAGGAGCTGATAAAACGCAAGTGAAACGGGAGAGACAATAGTGGCCTTAACCTACTTTGCTGACCTTTGACTGCTCTGGTTCTCTAAATGTTGTTATAAAGAAACCAAAAACCAACTGACATTTAAAACCATGTAACCCAAAATCCAATGGTAATTTGAGGAATAAGAAAGTTTCATCCATGCTAGGTCAACTCCTAATAAGCAAATAGTTCAACCAAAATAAAATTTCCAACTATGGACCATAACTAGAAATATCAGTGCACAAAAGCTATGGACAATATCTGAAAATAATATAAAAGATGTCTTAGTAAATTCAAGAAACAACTAAACCTCACACACTTGAAATTTATTAGTAGATAAAAAGGTAATCTAAAATATCTCATGAAATATTTACTTTTGATCTACGAAAGTTGAATATTGGGTCAAGTGAATATATAGTCCAGGCTTGATCGTTTTATTACTGAAAACATACAAATCTTAGATCTCGGCAAGCAAAATGATACTTTGCGGCATGTGAAACTCAAAACAAAAGTAACTTAAATATTTTGTCTTGGTGCATAAGAAATACTTGACAATATTTCGGCGTACAAAACAGAAGAGTAACTACTCCTCTGTGCACCTTATTGTTGTAGTGTCGGACTAGTGAATAAAATCCCGCACTTTTCTTAGGTTGTATGCAAGGCAATGATGGAAATACACATGTAATTTTCAAATAAAAATGTATGCCAACGCTACAATTAACTCTAGATACACCATAAATCATACAATCATTAACAACACAGCAATCAACTTAATTATCACCCCCACATGGTTATTATTGATGAGAAGCAAAACATCAAATAGAATGGCAAAAGATTGTACTTAACCATCCATGTTCGTAGTTATCCATCATGCATTCCTGCAAGACTGCTCCAGGGCCACCGGGTATTATAAATGACATGTTGTATATATACCAACTTGCAAGTGAAATAAATAAATGTTGTTTAGAATATAACAATGTGAGGCTTGTACTTGATCATGTTCCCAATTATTCAAGCTTTATTGCTTGAAGTGCTGCCAAGGGCCACCAGATTGGGCTGGCTTGATGATTCTTGTACATAGGCACATAGTAGCTTGTACCAAGTTCGTCTCCGAAAGAAAAATATTGTTGCAAACTTAGAATACACCAAAATAATGCTTTGAAGATATATTTCTATGAGATCATCCCACTGAGAAAAATCATCTATCTTTGTAGAAACTAAGATAATAAGATTAAACTCGTGAGTCATGACGAAATTGTCAAAAAGAAAGGACACATGCATAGAAAAGGATACATCAGTTTGAATTTGCCTTACTTAAACATAGCACATATTTGATATAGAACAAATTCGCTGGGGATGAGGCAGGGTTTACATTACTTTGATGAAACAACCTTTTGTTAAGCATATAGCTAGTCATGCATGGGTCTTAACACCACGATCAGCCATGAACGGGTTAATCATTGTACCACATGTGAGATGCATAGGCGCGTACTTAGTGCCCATTGCCGCACTCAGGATATTGTCTTCCAAAGTGATGTACGACGAATATCTGGGTCAGGCCGAATTTGATGTACTTAAAACACTTTGACACCATGCTGGGCACCTCATCATTCCCTTATACCCATCACTTATATCCATCAGTAGCATTTCACCCGTTTGATTTTCTTCACATCTAGATTTTAGGGAACTGCATGCTAATTAACATTGTTCATAAATTTCATGCAACAATAAATATGGTCTTGCAGTGTTACACTTTCTATAAGAATCCTGTGCGGCAATACAATTTTTCATATATCATCTTATAAAAAGCTATGCAGGCGGCATCAGCCATTTGTTCCATCAGTGTGTATGTTGAATGCATAGTATTTTGATAGCATTATTAAATTTAGCATTACTTCCAAGGATATGTTATATTATTTGATATATCATTCTATCCCTTTTCAGTTATAAATCTCTGCAGTATGGTAAAGAGAATTAACAACACCATAGGTATTATCTTTACATATTACCTCAAACAGAGGAAGATGGGCCAATCAAGATTGGAGCTGGGCAAAGGAAAGACTCACTTTGCATATATTGCCGTTTTGCTGGGCGGAGTGCCTTAGGTCGATTTCATCCACCTAGGAGTGTAGCTGCTTATAGTTGCATGGCACATGCATGAGCATCTGAGAGCTTCAGACCACACTGATGTTCCTGGCTCCCGCGACGAAGAACGGCATTGTCAGCTCTGGTGCACCGACTCCTGTTGGAGCTCATCCAACGGCGCTATGTAGCATTGGTGTCACTGGCGTCTCGGCCAGCAGCCATTCATGCAGCTCGAGCCAATATGCGGTGCAGGCCTGCAGCCACTTCGCCAGGCAGTGGCGCCGTCGCACACGGACACTGATGCATAAACGATCTCGAGTATAGGAGTATATGGAGATTTTTTTTTTCTTCTGCAGAAGAGATAGAGATTGCTGTAATTAGAGTAGGAAGAAACGTTAGTAAGAAACCTTCTTCTTTCCAAAATAACTTAAAAACCTATTCATTTGCACATGCATTACATACTTAACCCAATGGGGGGCGAGCATCTAAACTTGCAGAACAACGTCTAAATACTTTTGTAAGCAGTAATCTACCGTGATGAGATAAAGGAAACATGTGCGAAGTCATTTGTAGATAATGCGAAGTACATATATATATATATATATATAAACTATAACTTGTTGGCTATAACATGATTAGATTAGCATTAGGAGGTTAAATTAGCGTATGCAACTTGGTAGCTTGCCGTAGGTGATTTGTCAAGTGTAAATTAGCATACCTATCGAGGGAGTACCTGCGTGAGTGCCAACCACATCAACATATCCGGGATATGTCATGGCCACACAAAACGATGCTGCTGTTGCTCGCTGCTACTTTTTGTCAACCAAGAGGGCATCAATCCTAATAAAACTCACCGGCAAAGTATAGTCTATCCCTGGCAGCCAGATCTTCTTGTCTTCCTCTTCTACGTCCCAATAAACTTACTTTAGCCCATGTAGGATGCAATACATATGGTGCAATCTGAGCGGCCGCTGGGAAAATCCAGAGAAGATTATAGGAGGCAACAACAATAGTAAAGGGGGATGAAACCATGACGGGATTCAGCAAGATAGTAAAAACAAAAAAGGCATCATCATCCTGGATAGGAGCAGCAGAATCTAAAGAGTGTGCTGGAGGATGGAGAGGAAAGGTGGAGGACGATGAGTTCCTGCGGTGGAAGCGGCTTTAGTATGAAGAGGACAGAGATCGGGAGAGATTGATAATTAATTAGGGTTCTGCACTCGGTTTAGAAATTATAGATAGGAAACGAACGATTGTGGGCCTTGAATTAGTAGTAGAATCTTGAACGATTGTGAGCCTCGGCTGTTTTTTTTATAATTGAGCGAAATTTCAACCGAGAATTAGATGGCTCAATCTAGACCGTAATAACTCGGTCCCATCAGATTAACCGTTCTTAATTACTGATTAACGTGGGAATTTTTAGGGAGTGCCTAATTAGTACGAAGACTATACGATCTGGCCGGTGTTTTTTGCTAGAGGGAATCGCAGGTACATGATGTAAATAGGTATTTATGACTTCCGCAAGGAGACACGCATGTATATAGATAAAAAGCATAGATTGATTTGATACCTGATGGATAGTACTTTGCTAGTGTATTGGTAGCCACATGAAAATTATTTACCTTCATATTTGAGTCTGGCATGGCCAAGCGTACCCTGATGAGATCACAGCCGAACACAACTTGGACGGTCAGCTCGGATCACCGGCGGATACAACTTGCCTGCCCATGTCATGAACGGGGCAGCAGTGCAGCACTATCTCTTTTCCAGATCAACCTCCCAGACACTGATCGAATAGAACATTGATCGGACCATTAGATAGGAGCGCAAGAAAAACAAATCAAGAAAGGATACAGTGGCGGCTAGATTAGAGAGATACCTTATAATAAAAAAATCCAGGTTGATGGATCTATACATTGTTGATATGGATCTATACGTGGCGGCTAGCCAGCTTGCTGTTGATGGATTTCGCAGGAACACACACGTATAGGATGCAAATCACGAACTGATTTAATAGCCGATGGCTCATAGTTTGCAGGTGGGTGTGCTAGCCTCGTGAAAATTCATCTACCTTCATAAATGAGAACCTGGGTTAGACACCACGGCTGATGGGAAGAAAATAAATCAATGGCTGCGGCTAGGTTAAAGGTATATTACCTGGGGATTTTTTTCTTGTTACGTGAGAATTTTGTGGACCAATGAGATTAGATCTGAACCATTCAAATAAGGACCCACGAAATTAAGGGCTGCTATAATCTATAATAGATGGATTAATCCATACCGTAATAATTCGGTCCCACCAGATAAACGGCTCTTATTTTTTGATTAACGTGGTAATTTCTGGAGAGTGCCTAATTAGTATAAGTATAGATTGCATGCAATGAATTGACCACTGCATGTCGTGCTAATTAGTCTCAAGTCATTAAAAGCATACATGCCCCACGTCTCTTATTGGTTGATTCCTTTATTCATGTCAATGAACAAGAAAGGAGGTGAAAGTTAATGCACCGCGCCTAAGTGTTTTGGTATTATTTGGTTTTCGTAAGATCACTTATACACCGAGACGGAGGGAGTACTTCAATTCATGGGTAAGACGGGTAATGCTATCCCATCCTCATCCCCGTCATGCACGCTCAGTACGTAAGGTATTTGACCCACCAACTTCTAGATGGGCATTCAAGCTCGCACTCGTGCCCTAATAGAGTAAACTTCTAGATGGGCATTCAAGCTCGCACTCGTGCCCTAATAGAGTAATTACCCATGGGGACGCAGGTAACAGTTAACCATGCATTGCCATCTTTGACATGTGTCAAAGCTTATCTCGAACAAGCCGTTACTTTGATCACGACATCTTGGCCCCATGTCGGGAAATCATGCATATTTTCATGTACTTCGAAGCATTTTTCAACTTTTGACTTTAAAAACCTAGATTCCCAATGCTTTTGTGTCAAAACCGTCACTCAAGACGTTTGGAACACTCCTTCAAATTCATTGCATGTGGCATATATACGGAAGCAAGTAGTACATAAATATGATTTTCCAGCGGTGCTTTATGCTTGTTAAACTGTTTCAGTTTTGAACTATGGCCATTAAATTTCTGGAAACTAACTACATGTATAAAAATGCCAATTGAATGTCGTATTTTTTTCAGATTTTAGGATGACGGTCGTATTCGTACATTGCATCGATGAAAAAAAAAGTAGGCCGAATGAGGCAGCGATCCGTTTCGTCATCACACAACACCCCACGTCCCCTCTTGGAACTATACGAGCATGCTCGTGGTGCTCCGGTTTGTGAGAGGCATGTGTCAAAGCTTATCTCGAACAAGCCGTCACTTTGACCACGACATCTTGGCCCCATGTCGGGAAATCATGCTGATTTCCATGTACTTCATAGCATTTTTATTTATTTATTGTATTTAAAAACCTAGAATATTCTCAATGCTTGTGTCCAAACCGTTACTCAAGATGTCTGGAACTCCTTCAAATTTATTGCACGCGGCATATAGACGGAAGCACTAGTACATATATAAAAATGATTTCTCCTGCAGTTTTTGCTTCATCTTGAACATGTCCATGTGTTTTAGTTTTGAATTATGGCCACTAAATATATAGAAACTAACTTCATGTACAAAAATGCTCATTGAACCCCGAAAATGTCCAAATTTCAGGTTGCCGGACGTATTCGTGCATTGTAACGAATTCAAAAAAAGGTAGGCCAAATGAGACAACGACTAGCGGCTCGTCATCAAACAAGGCTCATGTCCCCTCTCGGAACCACGACCCTTCGTGTGATGCTACGTTTTGTGAGAGGCATGTCTCAAATCTTATCTCGAACAAGCCGTTACTTTGACCACGACATCTTGGCCCCATGTCGGGAAATCGTGCAGATTATTATCATGTACTTCAGAGCATTTTTTCATTTTTAGAATTTTAAACCCTAGATCCCCAATGTGTGCACGTGTGTCCAAACCATTACCCAAGACGTTTGGAACTCCTTAAAATTTATTGCAAGCAGCATATATAGGGAAGCAAGTAGTACATAAATATGATTTTTCCAGCAGTTTTTGATTCATCTTGCATGTTCGTGTGTTACAAATTTGAATTATGGCCGTAAAATATGTACATAAATATGGAACCGTGTGTTACTAATGTATAAAAATGCCAATTGTACCCCGAATATTTCCTAATTTTAGGATGCCGTCAGTGGATTTTGACAGTAGGGATCTTTTTCTTACAAATAAAACAATATCCGTTACCGCTGTACCCAAAAATAGTTTTTCAATTCAATACAAAAAGTGAACTGCGTACACACGGTTCCATACGGAAACCGTTTGCGATGAAAATTCACGAATCTATTTATGTCTTACGAGGGAAGCTTCGTCGGCTTCGTCTAGCTCGGATTCCGTTCACCCTCGACCCCCATTCCCCAACAAACCCTCTGTGCAAAGAATGACGCCGTGGGAACGCTTCGTAAGGGTGCGTACGACCGCCCCCTCGGCCCCGAGCGCTCCCGCTTCTGCCGAGAACGCGGCCGCCTCGGCCGAGAGCGCAGCCGCATCCGCCTTAAGCGCGGCCGCATCCGTCGAAAGGGCCTCTGCGGCGGCCGACAGGGCTTATGCGGCGGCCGAAAGGGCGTCTGTAGCCGCGCAGACGGCAACTGCAGCTACTACGATGGCGGCTACAAACGCCAAGAGGGCTCGAGCAGCGTGCCGTGCCGCGGAGGCCGCCCTGGCCCGGGTCGAGGCCATCCAGGCCTATATCATCGAGAACGCCAACGCCAAGATACTCCAAGCTTCACCGGAATCCAGCATGCACCACACGTCCAAAGAGGCGGCTGCTGCGGATGCCGAGATGAATGCCGACGATGCGGCGGCGGAGGCCATGGAGCCCCTTCCGCACGAGATCTCCGAGCGAGAGCTGGAGATGCGGGAGCCGTCCGAGAGCGCCGAGTGCTGGGAGGAGTTGCGCGTGGCTTAGGAGGAGGTCGAGAAGCGCCTGTCCATCGAGGAATCAGCGGTGGAGTACCAACGCGAGCTATGGCGGCGCCACTACTATGAGTACTACGAAGATGAGGGCGACGCCGATGACGAGGACAACGCCGAGGATGAGCACGTCGCCGCGGTCGAAGTTAGCCTGGGGGACGCAGAGTCCAGCACCGACGGAATGTCGCCCGGACAAGTCGTCGACATCTCATCGAACATCGGCGAGGCATAGGGCGGCTGCTCGTCGGCGTCTTTGTTAAAATTATGCGTATTACTAATAGCCTTTGTTCAGAGAGCTGGTCTTTTGTAAGAGCTATGTCTAGTTTAAGCAGCTTGATTATTTAGTGAACTTGCTCGGTTTAGTAACTGTGAGCTATGTGTGTCCGCTATTTTCTATACCCAAGTTAGCAGTTGATGTTACATTATGCAATGACGTGGATGTTCACTATAACCAGGGAATACGTGGGGAGGGGTGAATTTTTGTATGTTCTGTATCATCGCTCACGATAAAAGATGAAAGACCGTGTCTGATGAATCTTTGCGCGCCAAGATTCCCTGCAACGAGTGAAAAATTTCGCCGACCGCCGAAATATCTGCCCCCCTCCCCCCTCCCCCCCCCCCCCCCGCCAAAGTGCCACATTTCCCCTGCAACCCCTCCACCCCCCCTGCCGCCGCCGCCCACATCTATCCCTCTAGCATCCAACCGTCGCGGACACGCCATGGTCTCCTCGAGTGACCCCTCAAGCGGTATCTCCGACGACGACGAATCTCTCACCAGCCAGGTATTCGTCTCTCATCTCTCTGGCTCAACTAGGCTTAGGGTTTTGTTTTGGAATTGGGGATTTTAAAGTGGCAGGTCCATTTGCACCATTTCTTTCTCTTGTAGCTCCCTAGGACAATCACTTCCAACGAATGGAGAGGGGTAGCTGAAGACCTGCCTGTTCATGGTCAACATCAATTTCAATCCGTGAAGTTACGAGCTTTTGAATCTGGGTACAGTGGGAGGAAGTTTCTGCGACGTGCAAAGAAGGTAAGCCTAACTCTCGTTGTTAGAAATCATTTGTTATATTAGTTGTGATTCAGACTTCCCGTGTGTTAGTTTATTCTGGATGTGATTAAGACACTGTCATAGTTTTAACCTGAAGGCATATTGACAACAACAAAACTATATGCGACATGACTTATCATTGCATGAAAATTTACTGAAAGGTAGTACACATGAAGCACTTCATTTCATTCAGCACGAGCAAGGTCTAATTATGCACAGAAACATGGCTAGCATCAACACAACATGGCAATCTGAAATAAACAGATTCTCAGACTTAGAGGAAAAAAAACATGGTGCAAGACAGTAGTTTTTAACAGATTGCAATGTTTGACAGCAGAATGTACATAGTTGTCACTATTAATTTGTTTTCATTCAAACACTGCCTATGTGCGTCCTGTACTACAAAGACTGTTGCATTTATGTTTAGCTTCCTGGTAAAATTGGCAATTTGTTATTACCCATGACAGAAACAGAGGAGAGACGAGTACCAGAGCATCCTACTACGAAGACTCTTCGAGCAGAACCATGGCATTGCCGATGAAGACCCATGTAATCCCGGTTCTGACGAAATGTCTGAAGCAGAAGTTAAAAAGCTACTTTCCAGTCAGATAGTAGACCCATTTGAAGCACGCAAGTACAAGCATGGCCAGCCATTTCTTGTTGGCGAATACTTTGATGAGTGCAGTTCCAGTTGTCGCAAGTTACATAAATATTGCATGGACATAATGTCAAAAGGAGAAGATCATAACATTGTGGAATTGCAGTACAACCGTCATCATTTTTGTCACGTTCCAGGTACCATCAGTGTGGAATTCGAGGACTTTCATCTCTTCTTCAACTTCGATGAGATTGCTGCCACTCTTGTCAAATGCTTGATGTTGTAAGTACTTCACAAACTCTGATCAACTTCTCCATACAAAGCTGTAAATGACAAAAAAGCTAACTGTACTGTATTCCTCTTAGGGGATTGACGACGCAGAGAAAACCAAGGGTGCATGCGTATTTCATAGATCCTGATTTAGCAAATGGCGTTTTGTTACAAAATAATTACTCACGCACGGCTTGCATTGATCATGTCGCCAAGATCTTGTTCGATTATTCGATAGGAGAATTCTTCATGTGGCCATATCATGAACAGTAAGTATAAATATACAACCACGCATACATTGATCGTCTTTCAGTTTTAGACATAGTTCGTACGTTCATGGTTTTCTTAAACTCTAGAGGTCACTGGATCTTGGTGGTCATTATTCCAAAACACAACACAATTTACTACATGAATTCTCTCAGAGAGTCAAATGCGCCTTTTTATCTGAGTCATCTTCAGGATTTCATGGATAGGTATTGAATTCTTTGATGTTAATGTGTTGTGTTCATATCTGGTTCCAGAATTGAGTGTGTGAAAATTCATCTTCATTTGCAGTGTATTGTCAAAGAACATAACTTTAGGGGGGAATAGGTTCGACTGCCAACTACCTCTACAACACGTGATCATTTCTCCGGTAAGACAACGAAATCCGTTATTTTCAGAAAATGCTAGTTAGATGTTCAAGTTTCTAAGTAAACCTCTTTCTATTTCTATCCATAGAAAAAAATAACTTACACCGGTTAGGTTGTTCCTAACAGGGCAAATACATGATCAATATTGTACAAAAAAATTCAGTGTCCTCAGCAACAACAAGGTACCAGCCTATGTGGATACTACGTTTGTGCACACATGATCAACCTATGCAGACATGTTGAATGTGGTGTCGATGCTGACAAGATAAAACCAGTAAGTCTGCATCTTAATTACTATCTTCTACTCCACACGTATGTCACATTCTGATCTAAAAGTCCTGCAGGTGATCTTCGAACCGATGACCTCTTCACCGCTCGACGCAGATGAATTGTTGTCTGTTAGGAAATTTATCAGCACATTCTTTGTGAAACACTACATCAAGCCCTCTAAAGACGACGAAGATTTCCGGAATCAAATCTCCTAAAAATAAGTACGCATTCATATAGTGTTATCAGCTAAACATATACACATGGATGCATTATTTTCCATGTGATCATGTCTTCATATTTCGTACACTATGATTATGTACTGGATATGTCGGTTTAACAGCTGTGGAATTTAGCTAGCATTTTGTCAATTGCATATTGTCGTGAATTATGATGAATCCTCTGCTTGTGGACACTATTCGTTCAATTGCATATTGTGGCGAATTATGATAAATAGTCTTCATGTGGACACTATTTGTCGATTGCATATTGTCGCGAATTTGCTATTTGCAGGGTGAATTAAATGCGATATTTTACAATAACCTGGCAATTTCAGCGCACACGGTTCAAACAACTAAGCGTGTGCGGTCCAGAACGGAAGGCACACGCAACTCGTAGCGCAACCGCCTGTGGTCCACAGGAAAAGCACACGAGATATAATCTAAAACGTTTGTGATACATAAAAAATCGCAAACAGTTTGTAACACTTGTACGTGTGCGTAGGAGCTACTCAATCGTTTGCGATAGCACCGTATCTCACACGTGAGCCAACAGGAAACCGTGCCCGATGCAAAGACGATCCCACGCGTACATTTTTCGGGAAACGTGTCCGATGATGTTATATATGGTACACGGTTCCTAGAGAAATCTCATGTGCGATGATGAAGATATCACACACAGTGTCTACAATGGCCCGTGTGGATTTGTTAATGTTTCGCAAACGGTCAAAGGTTAAACTCCATTTGTTTTCCATGAGCAATTAGACGCGTTTCACTCGTCTTGGACGTGTGTGATTGATCCCAAATCCCACACGTACGCCCAAAAGATTATGTGTGCGATCTGTTCCTGCACCGCACACGATTATATTTGGAGATCGTTTGCGCTCGTTGGCCACCATCGCCAACGGTTTTGCGGTGTCGTGTTGGATGGACCACCCCCCTATCGCCCACACATGCAAGGCGACGGTTTGGAACTACGTCGCGGAAAGGGGTTAAAAACCGTTTGTATAGCACGTCGCTGCACCAGTGAATGGAGAATTAATTGCCAATAGGATAAGGAAGAGACCCTTCCTAAATATGAATCGGCAAAATCTCCAACACCAAAAACGCAGAGATGTTGCATACAAAATCCGTTTTCAATGAACTTGAGCTATTCGAGGACGACCATAAGCTCCAAAACTCACATGGAGAAAAGCCAACCAAGATCCAAGAAAGATGATGATGCCAGGAATGCAATGGTTTGATCTCTGTACGAATGATACGATCAAGCTACTCACTCGAGATCCCCCCTTGATAGTACGATAATCAATCCTATAACCTGGTCTCCGAACAAAAACCATGAGACCGGTAAAATAGAAAATCTATCAAGGACAAACCTTTGCCTTGCGCATAGTCCACTTGAGCTAGATGTTGACGATCTTGACCTCCTCACGTTGGACCACCTTTCTTGATTGCGTTGCCTGGCTCAATGAAGGCTAGTAAATTTCCTCCCCGTACTCCACTATGGGTGCGCCTCTCTTCGACACATCTTCACATGTCCATTGTCACCATAATGGACGGCAAGCTTCAAGCATGATCTCTTCGTGATGCTCCACTTGAACTTGCACACCGCAACCTTGATGACGATCGCCACTTGATGTCATCCTCCATGGGTTGTATGAGATCTTCCTATCGACGCAAGCCCATGGAAAGATACCTGACCCAGCATAGAAACCTCAACAAAACCATGGGTTAGTACACAAAGCATAATGGACAATGCTTACAATACCATGGGATCACTTGGTCCCACTTGGTACATCTTCTATGCTTTGTGTGTTGGTCAACTTGAATCACTCTTTGTACTTAGTCTTGATCAACCTTGTATCTTGTTTTCTCTCTTCATAAATATGATGTCTTGAAGATAAACATGAATGATCACACAATCTTCTTCTTCAAAACATACTTGCAATAAGCTCAACTCTCATATGACCAACTTTGGATAATTCCTTGAATAACACCTTGGTCAACACATAATCTCCTTCTTATAACCTTGAAACCAACAAATGGCCTTCAAGCAATGCCTATGGAAAAACCTTAAAGAATAACTCAAAGCAACCATTAGTCCATAGGAATTGTCATCAATTACCAAAACCACGCATGGGGGCACCATGCTCTTTCAACAAGAGTATGTCAAGGTTTCGGAGATCTATCTTGGGGATCTACCATGAGTGATTGGGTGAGGTCTAAGTGATCTTAGATCAAGAGAAATATGGTGAAGACTTGGTCTTCTGAGTTAAAATCTCAGCTCCTCCAACTAGATGTAGACTTGTCACATCAACTTGAACTGGTCCAACAAATTGACTGTCTTCTCTGAGCAACTGGTTCCATATTCTTCACTCTTGCTTACTTTAAGTATTTGCATGTTTTTAAGAATTTGTTCCCTCCTCTATGTGAAGAAATTCTCTAAATACTTTGCTTTCTACCTTTTGCGAAGCTATTCTACTTTACTTCAGTGTATTTATCAATTATGTTACTTGCTATATCGCTTAGTTTGCATGCTTATAGTAGTTTAACATCAGTCAGTTTTTCTTATATTCGGTTTAGTTCGTTGATTTTTTGAAGAAATAGTTTTTTCAAAGAATTGATCAAGATGTCCCATTCACACCCTCTAGTCGAAAAAGCTCTTTCATGGTTGCTGATCCAGTGCCATTCGAGTCTTCCATGACTCTCCGAGTCTGAGATGCGGAGAACTCACCATGCCAAAAATGCATCTCGGGGGCAAATCTGGCTGCTCCTCGTTGGTGGCCTGCCCTCAGAGGCTGGTGTGGAGCAGCTGGTATGCTCCATTGTGTGTCGGTCCTTGACTTGCAAGGAGATAGATGCCTGTCCCAGGCGACGAAAGAATGCTAAGACCTTAAGAGAGGGCATTGAGGCATCAGAATGGCTCACGACTAAGCAAGCTGCCTCCACTCCAGACTTCCCTCCTCCTCCTCCACCCCTCAATGACAACCACTACGTTGTCTTTGCGATGTACTGTCGCCGTTCTCGAGATGACAAGAGGAAGGCCAAGGCGAAGCGGCGATGCATTTCCCTTTTCTAGTATGAACTAGTAGTTGTAGCATGTGCTATGTTGGTTGTATGTCCTATCTATGTCCGATTCTATACTGGTGTCGTGTGTGTGATCTACATGCATGAAATTAAGGGTGGATAAATGGGGTGTCGTTACGCGGGCACACAAATGGGAGGTCATAATTTCCCATTGAAAACGGAGATCTCTAATAAAGGGGGAAGAAACAGGACAAAACAAACACTAGAATAAAAGAGAAGAAACTAGACACAAACCAAACCATACGAAAAAAACTCAAACATAATATATATCAGAAAAAGCGTCGCAACTTGGCTGGCCCACGCCCACATCAGCTAGCGGGTAGGGGCGAGATATTAAAAATTATTATACAAAAGTAGCCCATAACACAAAGAACCCAGCAAATGTACAAAAGTAATCCATAACGCGATGATTTTCGATAGATAGTGTGCACTATTGGGTATCCCGAGAACATAGCAGGTGATACAGTCTATCAGGTGATTCGATGCTCAAATGGGTCATGGAGCGCTAGATCATGTTCGAATGGACATGATGAATGCTCACGTGATGGCCAAGTGGGGCTTAACGGTGGGCGCTCTGGTGGGAAGGCGTTGTCGAAGAGTTCATCCTGGCACTAGATTATTGTTGGATCGAGCTAGGCTTCGGTCGCTATTTGCATGGCCGGATCCCCTCCCACATGATTCAGTGGGGTGGTGAAGTGTGGAGCTCCGACTAAAAGCCTTGTCCCGACGAGGGTCGGTGCCGATGATGTTGGCGCCCGCGGACGTCATTTACCTCTTGAAGGGGTTATCGAAGAGCCTCTTCTCTCCATCCCGGGCCTTTTCGGCTCTCGGTTGGTGGCTTGCGCTTGGTGGTACAGGCTACCTTCGTTTAGGGGTGCTTGTGTTCATTCGTAGGGTTTTTTGCATGGTTGTCCTCTAATCAACCATGTAGTTGTGTGGTTTTCAGCCTAGTTTTCCTTATAAATCGGGTCAACCCTCTTCTACCTAATTAAATTGAAGGAGCACCTTGCCCTTTGACGAGCTACCGTCATTTTTTTCCTCCACCACAAAATATAAAAAGACGCACTGATCATGTTCTTGATTGAGTAAGGGGGGGGGGGACTTTTCCTACTACTAGTTTACCGGCCTCACTTAGGGCATCTCCAACACTCCGTCTGCATCCGTCCAAACCGAATGGTCTATACATGCTTTGCCATCCAACAAGGTACATAATCGGTCCGCGAACCTGTTTGTATGTTAGTTTTCTCGCAAACAGGAGGGCTTTGCGAGCGTCTGGACACCAGCCTCGCATGCGTTTGACATCCCGGGACAACCCAAAAAAATCTTTCCCGTGCGAAGACATTGCCGTCCATTCATGTTGGTCGGCACCGCTATAGAGTGTCAGCGTCGCATTTACGCCGGCCTAGAGCGGACGCGACCTCTCATTGGAGTCGGCATTGAAGTGGCGCACGGGCCAAGAGCGCTACCCATGTCGTGTCACGATGTACGTGCCTTCTATACACATGCAAACGCCACTCATCCGTCCATCTACCGGCATTAAAACAAGCGCGGTTGCCGAGAAACCTACTCAGGAGCCCGCATGCAAGCGCCACCCATTTGTTTGCATGTCGCAATTAAAGAATCTGTCGCTTGGCCTGCCCGACGCCTGCTATTTATATTTGGCCATGCTCGGTAGCATCACACCTCCCACTACTAGGAGAAACCTTATAGGCAGGACACTATCAGTAGCGCTGGAAAGTAACAGGCGCTGCTGGTAATTACCAGTAGCACTGTATTTCGGCAGCGCTACAAGTAAATACTTAGCAGTAGCGCTGGAAACAAAAAGATCGCTACTGCTAAGCGGGACACGACGAGCCCACCGACACTGTTGGTAGTAGCAGCGCTGTCCAGAATACAGCGCTACTACTAAGATTTTAGTAGTAGCGCTTTTTTCGTGGAACCGCTACTGCTAATGGGCCCCACCTAATAGTAGCGCTCTTTCTGCAAAGCGCTACTACTAACTAACATAGCAGTAGCGCGTTCTGAAAAACAGCGCTACTGCTATTCGTGGCTGGTGCCACCTTTTCACCCCCCTCCCTCTCCTCCCCCCTTTGCCCTCTCTCCCCCTCCTTTCCCCTCTCCCCTCACCATTGTTGCCCTTCTTCTCTCTTCCGCCTACCTCTCTTCTCTCCCCATTAATGCCCCCCTCCACCATAACTCTCCTCCATAAATGGCCTTCTCATCTCTAGCTAGCTCCATAAATGCCCCCCTACCTCATTTATTTGGCTCTCCCTCCATTCCATTAGATATAGATCTAGCTAGCTCATCTCTGTCCCTCTCCATTAGTTACCTAGAGTCATCTCTCCTCCCCAACAACTAGATCTAGCTAGCTATTTAGCCATCCACACTTTCGATCCCTATAGGTAGCGAAAGGCCTCATCCGGTCGATCGGTCTCTCTCGGGAGATAGGTGAGTAAAAAGTTGTTCATTTCAAGAATGGGAATATGTGTGTTTGGGATATGGAGAGATTTGTGCGAGTGACATGCCCCCGAGTTGCTTATGTTTTGCCGAAATGTCAATTTATTTCCGTTTCGGTGAATTTCGAGCAAACTCGATATGTCCTATTTTTAGGCAAGGTCATGCCAAATTTTTATATGACTTTGATGCATGCATGCATTTTGTTTATAACCCTTTTGCTTGTTATACCGTGCATGCAGTCGGTCATGAAGGTGAGTGGATGGAAGGTGGAGCGATACATGCAATCCGTGGTGATGGACATGCATGCAAATAATCGGACTAGGATTAGATGTCCGTGTACAAGATGCAAAGAAGGAGTCCTTTTGGACCCTTTTGATCATGGCAGGTTGAAGGCGCACCTGCTAATGAATGGTTTCATGGATGGCTATACTCGGTGGATAAGTGAAGATGATGATGATGAGGACGTCCACATGGCAGGGAATAACGACATGGGGCTAGACGAAGAGATGAACGATCGACACGAAGACGATGGCGCCGGACATGGCGGCGGGGAAGAGTTAAATGACGGTGGCGGAGAAGATGCCGGACACGGCGAAGAAGAGTCCGGACATGACGGAGAAGAGGCGGCTGTCACGCTGCAGTCTTCGACGCTACTAAGTGCAGTCGTGCAGGACCCTCATGTTCGAGACCTCCTTCGCATGAGTACGACTAGCGAGAGAGCTGCTTCTAGAGAGGAGGCCAAGCTGGCGCAACTTGAAGTAGACTCGAAGACTCCATTGTATGACGGTTGCGATCCCGAGGTGACCCGCTTGAGTTTCACGCTCGAACTTCTAAAGACGAAGGCCAAAAACAAATGGACAGACAAAAGCCTCGATGAGCATTTGAAGTATCTACATAATAAAGTTCTTCCCGCGGGGAACCTGTGTCCTACTAGTGTCGATGAGGCCAAGAAAATTGTTTGCCTTTTTTATTTGCCGCACATTAGGTACCACGCATGCATCAACGATTGCATCATTTATGAGGGGGAGCACGCGGAAAAAACCAGCTGTCCAGTGTGCAATGCTTCTCGATACAAGAAGGCAGGAAAGAAAGCTCCTCAGAAAGTTGTATGGTACTTTCCGATCACTCCCCGTCTGCAGCGGTATTTCGTAGATCCTAAGGAAGCAAAGCTCATGCGCTGGCACGCGGAGAGGAAGAAGCCCGACGATGGAGATGATCCGAAGCTGAGACACCGCGTAGATGGTAGCCAGTGGAGAGCATTCAACACCGTATATGGATTTGCTGCAGAAGATCCAAGGAACATCATGCTTGGTGCGAGTACCGATGGCATGAATCCGTTTGGAAACCAAAACACCAACCACAGCACATGGCCCGTCTTTGTATGGATGTACAACCTCCCCCCATGGAAGTGCATGAAGACAAAGTACATACACATGAGCATGCTGATTCAAGGGCCGAAACAACCGGGAAATAATATTAACCTGTATATGGGGCTTCTGAAAGAGGAGCTAGACACGTTATGGAAAACACCGGCATGGACATGGGATGCCAGCAAAGGAGATTATTTCTATATGAGAGCCGCGCTGATGACGACGGTGCACGACTATCTCGGTTACGGGTACACCTCAGGCCAGGTGTGCCACAGATACTGCGGATGCACGAGGTGCATGGATGATACAACGTCTAAGTAGCTTACGTCAACGAAAGATGGCGGGTCTGGGAAAATCGTGTACATGGGGCATCGTAGATGGCTCGAGAAGGATGACCCGTGGAGAAAGCGTGGAGATCTATTCAATGGGTTGGCTGAGCATCGAGGACCTCCACGTAAGAGGAGCGGCGCCGAAATCAACGAGCTGTTGAAAAACTGGGAACAGTGCCCCGCGCCGGGAACGATGAAAAAGGCGCCAGAGCCGCTACTGAAGGTATGGAAAACGAGGTCTGTTTTCTGGGACTTGGAGTACTGGCCCAATCATGACACGCCTCATTGCCTTGATCAAATGCATATCATGAAGAATGTCCTCGAGAGCTTGCTTGGAACACTGATGAACATGCCGGAGAAGACCAAGGACGGGCCGAAGGCAAGGAAAGACTTGGAAGATTTGAAGATCAGGAAAGATCTCCACCGTAAAAAGTCGACGGAGGAGACGGAGACGGAGGAGGGGGAAAGGGGCAGAAAAGTCAACAAGAAGGAGGAGAATTATTGCGCCCCTTCTTGCTTCACCTTAAGTGCGAAGGAGATCGATCAATTCATCAAGTGCCTTATGGGAATCAAAGTCAGTTCCGGTTACTGTGGGAACATAAGCAGATTTCTAGACCCCAAGAAGAAAAGGTTCAGCGGGATGAAGTCTCATGACTGTCACGTGATGATGACGCAGATACTCCCGGTTGCCATTAGAGGGATAATGGACAAGCACGTCCGTGACACGCTTACTGGTCTCTGCAACTTCTTCGACGTTATCTCTCGAAAGTCCATAAGTGTGAAGCAGCTCCGAAGGCTATAGGAAGAGATCGTTGTCATACTATGTGAGCTTGAGATGTACTTCCCGCCCGCGTTCTTTGACGTCATGGTGCATATGTGTGTCCACATCGTGGATGACATCATCGACCTCGGGCCGACATTCCTTCACAGCATGATGCCATTCGAGAGGATGAATGGGGCCATCAAAGGATTCGTTCGTAACATGTCCCGTCCCGATGGGAGCATCGTCCAGGGGTATCTGACGCATGAGTGCATCTCCTTTTGCGAGAATTATATAGGCGTCGGAGACCCTGTTGTTGGTTTGCCCGTCAAGAAGCACGATGGGAGGCTCGGAGGAGAAGGTCACAACAACGGCCGGAGGGAATTGCACGTGGACTACTCGGATCGACGGAACAACTTTGACAGGGCTAACTTAGTAGTGCTACAACACCTAGATGTGGTAGATGATTATGTGGCACGACACAAAGAAACCATCGCAAATAAGTACCATGATAAGGGGATGCTCAAGACGGACGACAAAGTTACTGTAGAGCACAACGCCACTTTCTTGCGTTGGTTCAAAGAGCAAGTTCTTGAAAATCCCCCGGAAGAGGGCAGTTCGGACGGATTGCTCATACACGCCTTAGCACATGGCCCCGTGCCCAAACTCGCGACCTATCAGTCATACGATACCAACGGGTACATGTTCTACACGGAGGCCAAAGACATGGACAGTGATTACCAGAACTCCGGGGTGACGATTGAATGCGTGACCGATGCCAACGGCACAACTGAAAGATTCTACGGAAGGGTCGAAGAGATCTGGGAGCTTGACTATGCTGGAATGCACGATGCGACGATGTTCCGTGTCAGATGGGCTAAGGACGTCATAAGGGAAAACAAGTATTTCACTACCATGTCTATACCCGACGCGAAGAGCGCAACCATGAACGTTAACGTCATCGCCAAAACTGAGCCATGGGTACACGCTAAGCACGTGACACAATGCTTCTTCATAACCGACCAGACCAATCCCAGCCGTGTTGTCGTGAGGAGAGGCAAAAGGAGCATCGTCGGAATGGATGGAGTCGCCAACGAGGAAGACTACGACCAATACGGCAACCCGATGAGGGAAGATGACGATGACGATGAAGCATACGTGAAAAGAAGAATCAATACTACATTATATAAGAAAGATCGTACTCCATGGTTCCGGAAAAGTCACAAGGAGGGGCTCAATTATTCGGCAACGAACAAGAAAGGGAAGAAGCTCAATGTGAAACGTCGTCGACGCAGCTGAGAAACCATCATTTATATATATGTATCTATTTTGTGTACGCACTTAAGTAACCATTATCGGTCAACTGATATATATGTTACCACCACATGCATGGTTCCGGTGATATTCGCGCAGTGTGGGAGGGAGACGCCGTCGTAAACAGAAAGGAAGAAAGCAATACAAAAGAAATACAAAAGGGAGAAAGCAATACAAAAAAACAAAAACAAAAGGGAGAAAGTAATACAAAAGAAAAACAAAAGTAAACAGAAAAGAAAAGGAAAATAATAAAAAGAAAAGAAAACATAGCAGTAGCGCTGGATTATGAACCAGCGCTATAGCTAATATAGTTATAGCGTTGGATCCTAACACAGCGCTACTACTATGTGTATTTTAGAATTAAAAAAACTGAAAATTAAAACAGTTAGCAGTAGCGCTGGATTACCACACAGCGCTGTAGCTAATTTAGCTATAGCACTGGTCCTAACCCAACGCTACTACTATTTTGAGTTAACCGCCGCGCGTGCTCAAATTTTGCCAACTCCCATTCCCCCCCCCCCCCCCCCACTCTCCCACCTCTCCCCCTCCTCTCTGTCGCGCGCCGCCGTCGCCCCTGCCCGCCGCCGTCGCTCCTGCCTGCCGTCGTCGCCCCTGTTGGAAATATGCCCTAGAGGCAATAATAAAATGGTTATTATTATATTTCCTTGTTCATGATAATTGTCTATTGTTCATGCTATAATTGTATTAACCGGAAACCGTAATACATGTGTGAATACATAGACCACACCATGTCCCTAGTGAGCCTCTAGTTGACTAGCTCGTTGATCAATAGATGGTCATGGTTTCCTGACCATGGACATTGGATGTAGTTGATAACGGGATCACATCATTAGGAGAATGATGTGATGGACAAGACCCAATCCTAAGCATAGCACAAGATCATGTAGTTTGTCTGCTAGAGCTTTTCTAATGTCAAGTATCATTTCCTTAGACCATGAGATTGTGCAACTCCCGGATACCGTAGGAATGCTTTGGGTGTATCAAACGTCACAACGTAACTAGATCATGTCTGTGGGAGCCAATATGGGATACCGTAGGAACTCCCGGATACCGTAGGAATGCTGTGGGAGCCAATATGGGTATCCAGATCCCGCTATTGGTTATTGGCCGGAGAGGTGTCTCGGTCATGTTTGCATGGTTCCCGAACCCGTAGGGTCTACACACTTAAGGTTCGGTGACGCTAGAGTTGTAATGGGAATTGTATGTGGTTACTGAAAGTTGTTCGGAGTCCCGGATGAGATCCCGGACGTCACGAGGAGTTCCGGAATGGTCCGGAGGTAAAGATCTATATATGGGAAGTCCTATTTTGGCCACCGGAAAATGTTGGGGATTTTTCGGTATTGTACCGGGAAGGTTCTAGAAGGTTCCGGAGTGGGGCCCACTTGCATGGGGGACCCACATGAACGTGGGTAGTGGGGGCAAGGCACCACACCCCTGGTCAAGGCGCACCAAGATCCCCCCTTAGAAGGAATAAGATCATATCCCGAAGGGATAAGATCAAGATCCCTAAAAAGGGGGATAACAATCGGTGGGGAAGGGAAAGGATGGGATTTCTTTCCTCCCACCTTTGCCAACGCCCCAATGGACTTGGAGGGCAAGAAACCAGCCCCCTCCACCCCTATATATAGTGGGGAGGCGCATGGGAGCTGCACCCCTTGCCCCTGGCGCAGCCCTCCCTCCTCCTACACCTCCTCCTCCTCCGTAGTGCTTAGCGTAGCTCTGCCGGAGAACCACGAGCTCCACCGCCACCACGCCGTCGTGCTGCCGGAGCTCTCCCTCAACTTCTCCTTCCCCCTTGCTGGATCAAGAAGGAGGAGACGTCCCCGGGCTGTACGTGTGTTGAACGCGGAGGCACCGTCCGTTCGGCGCTTGGATCGGATCTTCCGCGATTTGAATCGCCGCGAGTACGACTCCATCAACCGCGTTCTTTGCAACGCTTCCGCTTAGCGATCTTCAAGGGTATGAAGATGCACTCCCTCTCTCTCGTTGCTAGCATCTCCTAGATTGATCTTGGTGACACGTAGGAAAATTTTGAATTATTACTACGTTCCCGAACAGCCCCTGCCCACCGCTCCGACCTCCTCCTCGTCCGCGCGGACGCCCGAGCCCTCCCTCGACCTCACCATCGCCACGCGGGCCCGCCCTCGACCTCGCCGCCGCCGCCCCTGCCCGCTCTGACAACTATTCTGTCGCCGCCGGCCGTCGCCCCTGCCCGCTCCGGCCTCCTCGTCCGCACCGCCGCCGTCGACCTCACCCTCTCTCTGCGTCGCCGCCCTTCAGGTACCCCCACCTCCCCCTCTCTCTAGTCAATTAGGAAAAAAAATCTAGGGTTCATATCTAGGGTTAAAAACAGAATTGTTGCTACTTAGTAATAGAAGACAGTAGGAATTAATTAAATTTTGTAGCTATAAATAAAAAACAGTAGCAAATTTTGTAGCTTTAAATAAAAAACAGTAGCAAAAATTTATAAAAAACAGTAGCAAAAATTTATAAAAAACAGTAGCAAAATGTTTGAATGTTGGTTGCTTTGTATATGTGCTCCTGTTGGTTGAATGTTGGTTGCTTTGTATATGTGCTCCTGTTGGTTGAATGTTGGTTGCAAATTGATGTTATATATGTGCTCCTGTTGGTTGCAAAATGTTTGTTGCAAATTGATGTTGGTTGCAAAATGTTTGTTGCAAAATGTTTGCAATGTTGGTTGAATGTCGAAGAATATCCGACTGGCCTATGTTTTGCCGGAATGTTGATTCATTTCCGTTCCGGCAAATTTCAGGCGCTCCATATGTCCACTTTTTAGCAAAGGTCATGCCGAAAATTTCCGTGATTTTTGGCATGACTTGTACTAGAAACTAGGACATATGGAGTGCCCGGGATTTGCCGGAAGGGGAATGAATCAACATTCCGACCAAATATAGGCCCCTTTTTCTCTTCATTATATCTTTTATTTACAATTGTTGAATAGGAAACATGTCTAGCCACGCCTCAGCCGGGGGTTCTGCTCGCCTCGAAGAAGACCTCATCGAGGCAGGAAATCACTATTTTGATTACCTGGATGAACACCAGATGGGGGTGCATGGTGGCGGCAGTGGCATCAACCCCGACACCGACGCCAACACCGGCACTGGCACCGGCACCGACACCACCCCCGAGACCGGCAACGATGCTATCGTAGCCGGTAAAGCACCGAAGCAGAAGAGGTCACGAAGACCAAACGAGCTCGGCATCGGACAAATTGTGGTCACAGAGATGCACCCCAAGAAATTAGAGCCAACGGCGCCGGATGAAGCGCGCTCGTGCTGGGGCAATCAACTAGGATGCATCCACAGGGAAACCGCCAACATCAACGATGAGAAGTTGAAGAAGATACCACATATGGAGCACATGCTCCTAAAGAAGTTGCACAATAGGTTCCTGTTCCCCGGCCGCACAGAAAGCAAAGAACCGTGGGACGACGACGCCATGACAAAGATAAACAACAAGGCGATGGTGACGTTCACCAACGACTTGTCCGCCTGGAAAGTTCGGGTGAAAAAAGCGATTGATAAGAATGAACCGTGGTCCAAGATTCATGCTGACAATCCGACACTTACGGAAGAGGACTTTGAAAAATTCAAGGAGACTTGCGCTAAAGATGAAACCAAGAAAAAGTCAGAGAAAAAGAAGGCGCTCCAGGCCAGGAACACGCCTCCCCACCGCCTCGGAAGTCGTGGTTACGAGGGGAAGAGGCACGTATGGGCCAAGGAGAACGCCAAACGTGAAAGTCACGGAATCCCAGACCCCTTGGCGGAGTTCACCGACCCGCTGGAGCGTGACTGGATCAGGGCCCGGTACAAGTGGGACCGCGTCAAGAAGACCTTTTACACGGACCCGAACACGAGGGAGTTCATGAGACTTCTGGTAATTGTTATATTACCACATTATCATATTAGCTTCCAATCAATTCGACTACAAGTTTTGTCACATTATTAGTAAACCATCCACGTTCCTTTTGCAGAAAGAGCAGCACCAAAAGGCAGCCGAAAGCGACGAGTCGTCACAGTCGTCGGCGAGGCCCAAGTGGGACACCCATTTCAACCGGGCCCTGAACATACTGAAAAAGGTCCCGGAGGACACACCGCCGTCCTATGGACGTGTGCACGGCGTCGGAGATGGCGCCTCGTGGAAGACGTGCTACCGCGAGGAGCTAGAGGAAAGAAGGAAGAGAAAGTTGCTTACTCAACAGACCATCGACCAGAAGGTCGCGCTTGCGATCAATAAGTCCAAAGCTAAGACCAAAGCAGAGTTGGAACAGATAGTCGATGCAAGGGTCAGTGCAGCGGTAGCTGGCGTCACGGCTGACTTCACATCTTCCATTTCCAGCTTGCTTCCGGCATTTTTTGAATGGACGAAGAAAAATCCAGATAAAGGGCCAGCGGACTTTCCCCTTCCCAGCTACGTCGGGAGCAATTCGGTGAACATCGCACCACCAGCACCTGCTCACGCCACCGCACATGCTCCCGCTCCTGTTCATAGCAGCCCGTCCTCCGTCTCTGGCCTACTCGGCGGGCCTTCGTCTATGGCTGAGCTCGACGCCCTCACGGTAATTACGTGTCATACCCTTTTCACCAGCATGTCTATATAGTCTTCCGTTTCAGTTGCCTTTCGGATGTTTGACGTCGCAGACATGTCTTCGTAGGCCAACGATACCCCGTGCACCCTACTGTACGACATCAAGGGACAGAAGGTGGCCGTGGGAAAGGCAACGATCGTGAAGCCAAAGGACCGCATGTTCCACAACCGAGAGATGCCCGATGGCGTCTTCAAGGTTAACGTGGCCAGTGTCTTAGCGGGCTTCGAGAATTTGCCTCCTCCGGTACCAGTCGATGACGAGGAGACCCCTCAACGGATTGGCGCATGCAAGAGCTGGTTCTTGCCTTGGCCGAAGACTCTTCTTCGTGTCGAGGCGCCCAGTATCACACCAACGACAGCTTCTCAAGAAGGTATGAACACCACCCCTCCTACCAAATTACCTGCACCTGTCGTGGCAGGTGATAGCGGACGACGCGAGGGAGAGCCTCCATTAGTGCCAGATGACGTCGCCCCCGTTGTCGAAGAAGCAAATGCTGATGATGACATGGAGGAGGATGATCATGACCCAGATAAGTATTTCAATACCGCCTATGATGATGGAGGATTGATGGCTCAGGACGACGAAGACTCAGGCTATGAGTGTGGAGATGATGACTTGATGCTGCCTGATTTGCCGGAGCCGGAACGTCCTAAGGCGGAATGCAAAAAGTCTCTCTTCAAGCGATCCTCGCAGGAGACGCCTCCAGATGCCGCCTCTACCCAGCAACAACCCGAGGGCCGTCCACTGATTAGCCCGACGACACTGGGGGTGGTGGTTAGGGAAGGTATGGTGGGTTCACTACCGCCACCCGCCAAGAAGCAAAGGAGGAGACCGGAGAGGAAAGGCCCTAAAGGCGCCAGAGCTGCTTCAAGCAGCCAGCCACCTCTGAAGCCCCGAGAGGTAGACATAATACCTGTCATAGGTGCGGAGCGTTTCCATGTCGCTGGCCACCCGATCCTACCTCAGAAAGCGCTAGAGGACATACTGAACAATGATCTAAGGAGACTTCATGATGATGTGCTGGCCAGAGAGAAAAGCCTTCTCATCTCGGAAAAACCAGGTTACCCGCTTTACGCGGCTCAGGTGCCGGGTGGGAAGTTGTACGTCGAGGGATGGCCCACGGATAAGTTCATCTGCGATTTGACTACATCTACGACATGTTCCACATGACCAAGCTGGATTTCCAGTTCATCCGCATGTATGCGCTGTATCTCAACTACATCATCAGGATCGAGAACATAAAATATATCTGCGTCGCGGACCCGTACCATATGCACGAGAGCTTCTTGGATGTCTGCAAAGAGCACCGTGACTATGCGAGCAAGTACATCGGCGGCTTCATGATCGCTAATAAGGACAAGGAAGCGATTCTCCTGCCTTATCATCCCACGTAAGTCATCCGCGCATATCCTTTCGTAAGTGTTAATCATTCCTTTGCAAGCATGGAGGCTAATTTGAGGTGTACTTAATTTGCGCAGCGGGGGGGGGGGGGGGGGCGCCGTCCTCATCGTTCTGTACCCAGAATACTCCCATGCTATATACTTGGACTCATCGAAGAACATCAAGAAAAAGGATTACAAGCACATAAAGAGTGTTCTCGATAGTGCCCTGTTAACCTTCAGCCTGTCTGGTGGATATATCAAGGTGAAAAAGCACAAGAAGAACGGGCTGGTTTTCAGCCATAAGACCGACTTCTGCTGCATCCAGCAACCACACATCAGTAAGGCTGATGGATTCTACCTCATGCATCACCTGCTCGAGTTCAGAAGGGATAATCAACGCCTTCGCATGTCAGCTACTACCAACGATGCCGAGATTGTCAACTGGGCCACAAGCATAGGAAAGACACCGGATCATCGAATCCGAGCTGAGTTTTATCACGTACAGTGTGAACTTGCCCAAGTGATCATGAAGCGGGTCCTCGAATCAACAGGGATGTTCTACCATGGGCCAATCACGCGGGATGATGTCCGAGCACTGCTAATCGCTCAGCGTCTGGACCTGAAGCCTTTCAAGAAGCTCGGGTGCTTCCTCCCTGACTATGAAGATTGGACCGCCGACATGGAGGACTGATTGTCGTTGACAATATATGTGTCACTAGCGTCCAGACGAAACTATGTGATGTAATTAAACTGTGGTCCTGAACTAGCGTAGATCGCTCTAGTTAATTAGTTTGGGTATGAGGAACTTCGTCATTTATGTTTACTATAGGTTGCTTGTATTTTGCTAATTATGCCTCTTTGTTTTCTTAAGTACATTATGTTGCATATTATCATTCAGTTCATCAACTGACGATGCAGGTACATAGATCAGAGATGGCGAAGGACTACTACGCCGTGTTCGTTGGGAGGGTTCCAGGAGTCTACGACCACTGGCCAGACGCTCAGGCCCAGGTGGACAAGTACCCGGGTGCTAGCCACAGAGGGTTCGACAGCAGAGCCGAAGCGGAAAGTAGTTACTTGAGGTGGACGCTCCGGCAAGAGCGGGGGCGGAACCGTCGGTGCCTCAAGTACTACATAGTCGCGGTCTTGCTCATGCTGATCGCTCTTCTCTTCTACATCATGGTTTAGATAGAGATGATGAAACTTGTGTGTGTGCCATGACCATGCAGTTGCACTTATTCGAGACATGACATGACTTGTGTATCGCTATTTTCGAGATGTGATGATATTTGTGTTGAATGATGATGATGATGGTATGACGAGACTACTGTATGTGTATGATATGATGAGAATAGTGTATGTTTATTGTGATCTGATGAAACTATTGTATAGAGCCTGTATAAATACATCACAAATACGTAGAGGGGGTATGAATCTGTGAAAGCAGGAATACTAGCAGCAGCGCTGGAAGGCATCTAGCAGCAGCGCTGGATTAGCAGCAGCGCTTGCCTTTCTGCAGCGCTACAGATAGTTAGCAGTAGCGCTGGCCAGAGCAGCGCTACTGCTAACCATACTTAGTAGTAGCGCTGCACCAACCAGCGCTACTGCTACAACTTAGTTGTAGCGCGTTAGCAGTAGCGCTGGACCCAGCGCTACTAGTAGGCTTTCTCCTAGTAGTGTCCGCTCCCAATCTCCTTTATGCACCACACCCGTCATGGCCTAGAGCTCCATATCCCAGTTGGATAGCCTCTCCATCGAGCAGAAGCAGGAGCTCTGCGGCATTGCAGACAACTGGTTGGCCGAGCTGAGCTGGCCAGATACGGGTTGACTTGCCGACGAGCTCTTCGGAGGAGGGCAACAATGTCGACGAGACAAGGGAAGAGACAGTCAATGATGATACGAACCCACCATCCTTGCCGGTTCGTGTCGGCATCACCTTGGGCAAGGTGCGAGCACACTTCATCGACATGATGGAGGAAGAGTGGAAGGAGGCGTTATGGTAGGCACAGGAGGACCAAAGTTACAACCTCCGGATCCTCGACGAGCACCGACTCACGAAGGAACAAATCTTCGGTGACCAGGCGAACGATAATACCATCACAACCACGATGGTGGATGGTTCCGGGTTCATGGATTAGTAGCAGGCGCTGCTCCTATCCTAACGAAGCGCTCGCGAGATCCTCCACGAGTGATGGCGGCTCCGCGTCCTGTGGGTGAAGGAAGACGTTTGTTCACGGACATCGACGCGACGACGGAGGAATTTGAGGACGGCATCACCAGCTCCGTGTCGGCCGCATTGCCACCGTCGTCCGTGCCCCACCTCCACGACGACGAGGTCGACACGTCAATGGTCACTGTCGTCGATAGCGACTAAGAGTAGAACATGGGAGGCCCCTGCCATTGGGTCCCAGGAATGCCACCGCTGATGTCATGTCGGGCCTCACAGCCGGTGAGCTTGCACAGAGTTTCGCGGAAGCCATTACTCTTCCCTTCCCGCTGAAGCTTCACATTCTGGCGCTCACGGTCGGTCAGTGAGTTTGCTGCCGGACATGGGGAAGACATGTCATGGGAGATGGGTGCCACCGCGCACCGGTGATCGTTTAGACTAGGTTAGAATAGTCTACCCTCTCTAGTTTTGATGAAATATGTCAAAATGTAATGAATGTGGGTTTAGATGAAAATCATCCGGTTTGCATGTAATTTGTTCGGTTTGCTAAAAAGAAATGGTTTGAAACGTATGCGAACATGGCTGGATGGCCGGCTCTCGTATCACTGTCTGCAAAACCAATCTGTACACATCCACGGCCGGATACCTTTCTAGGGATCCGTGTTGCAGATACCCTTACACTGAATGTAAAACAAAAGGACTCGGTTTCACCGTGCAACACACCTCAAAGCCATTTTTTCTCTCAAGTCTTGCTATTGGGCCACCTCCATTTGAAACTGTGACACCTCCAGTTTTTTCAATGGCTAGAGTTCAACAAAATAATTCCACTAATTTTTTGGTTTCTTTTTTTAACACAGTACAGACGCAAGCGCTCATATACACGCGCATACACTCACCCCTATGAACGCACACACGCACACCCTACCCCTATGAGCACCTCCGAGAGACTGAGTCGGTATATCATCTTGAGATTTACGAAGTCATCGTAGGCGTCTCGTCGTCGACGGGAACGTCTCCTTCCACTGAATGTGCATCGCCGGAAATTCTGAAATAAATCCAGGAATAAATGCGAGCACCGGGACTTGAACCCTGGTGGGCTGGGGATACCACAGTCCCTCTAACCATCCAATCACATGTTGGTTCGCAACTAACTGACTGGTTTGGTATATTAAGTCCATGAAATTGTATATTAACTTCAATTACGATAATCCTAGAATTACTATTAAAAATAATCTTTTTTCCGGTTGGTCTTAACATATGCTGCTAAATGAACATTGGGCAAATATGAGGAAATCCAGGTATTCTTATATCTTCCAATTACTTCAAGCCTCACGCTCAATTAAGAATATAATCCGGGGGTGTATTGGTATATTTGGCAGTGGAGGAGCTGTCCATCACGTCTCCATTCATCATGCCCATTAGAGCATTATCTAACGGTCCAGAATCTGTTGGAGCATTGTATGACCTGAGGCTGAGAGATTGTATCACCAGATATGTTCTCATCCTGGGTATCCCATTTGATAACCCATAACTCGAGAAGGAGAAAGATCCGGTGACTGGATCTGGATTTTGTCAACTAGGTATCTTAGTACGAGTGCCCCCCGAGGCATTCTTTAGCATGGAATCATGTGCAGGTGTATAGTGATTGCAGATGTGTGTCGCAAGCAGTTTTTTTTTTTTGAAAGAGAGGCAAAAGATTTGCCTCATTCATTAATTAAGAAGGAGAGTTTAGAGTACATGGTGGCCGGCCTTACATCCTGGCCCATCGACGGAACAACAGATAAGTAAATGACTACTCTCGCGGCATGATTGCACTCAGATGTCTAGCCCCTGCAGTCACCCACGTCTTGGCCTCCTCCTGAATAAGTTTTAGAATGTAGTGTGGTGGTGTCGACTTCTTACGGAAAACTCTCGCGTTTCTCTCGTTCCAGATAACCCAACATATCAGCATTGTGAGAGATGCCATCGCCTTCCTGTAAGGTGTATTTGGTCTAGACATATTTGTCCACCAATGTTTGGTGCTCCTTTCCGTCCCCCAGCTATCAACGTCCAGAGCTTCCAAGCGCAGCCATGTTTTTACCATCCGCCAGATGCGACGTGTGAATCGACATTTGAAGAAGAGGTGACTCGATGTCTCGTTGGCCCTCTTGCAAAGGGTGCATAGGCCACAGTTCTCCCAGCCCCTCTTCTCCAGTATGTCCGCCATCCAAATCCTATTTTGAATTGCCAGCCAAGAAAAAAACTTGACCTTGGGAGGCGCCCAAACCTTCCAAACGGTCTTGTTCATGGTGGTGGACGTGGATCCCAGAAATTGTGCCATGTAGGCAGAGCTTGCCGAGTATTCTCCGTTTGCTTCAAATTTCCATGTGATGTCGTCTTCAACATCCAATCGCAGTTGAGTGCCTTGAAGCTGCATCCACAGGTCGACGAATTCCACAATATGTTGGGCCGAAAGGATGGTTGAGGTGTTTATCTTGTGCACCCAAGCATCGTCTCGCATGGCCTCCCTTACGAACCAATTTTTGCGTGTGCAGGCCGCGAAGATGAGAGGGGCAATATCCTTCGGCCTTTTCCCTCCCAACCATGGAGCATCCCAGAAGGGTGTCTTTCCACCGTTGCCTAAGGTGATGACGGTGGAAGCGTAGAAAAGGGCCATATCCACCTCGGTGCATGGATTTCCCAGACCAACCCACAACTTGGATGGATCCTTCCAAGCCACCCAGGGCCATCTCAATCTCAGGGCTCTCGCAAACTTCCCCAGGTGGAGAATCCCAAGCCCACCAAGCTGTGTGGGGCGGCATACAGTCTCCCAATTGACCTTGCACTTGGCACCTGTGGTAGTATTGCTAGCGGACCAGAGGAAAGCCCATTCAATCTTGTTGATGTTCTTCAGTACCCCTGGTGGCACATCAAGCGGGGTGATGTGATAAATGACCTGCGAGGTGAGGACTGACTTCGCCAAGGCCGACCGCCCAATGGTGGTGATGTTCCTCCCCTGCCAGGGGGGAGTCTTGCCGCGACCTTAACTTCAAGGGGTTGAAAGTTGACCCTATTGAGCTGCCAGATAGAGAGTGGGAGACCTAGGTATTTCATCGGAAAGGTCGTCCGTGTGGCGGGAAGACTGTGCAAAATGACATCTAGGTCCAGGTGACCACATCTTATGGGGACCACCAAGCTTTTTTGAAGGTTGGTGGACAACCCGGTAACCTCTCCAAAGGATTTTAAAATGGCAGCCAGGTTATGGACATCCTCGCGTGTCGGAGAGATGAAGATCGCCGCGTCATCCACATAAAGGGATGAACGGGCAATCGAACCTCGTCCCCGTATCTTGTGAAGGAGGTTATGGCTGGTCGCGACATCGATGATCTGCTGAAGTGGGTCGATCGCGATGACAAAAAGCAGGGGGGGCAGCGAGTCACCCTGCCGAAGCCCACAGCCATGCAGGATAGGAGGCCCGGCGACGCCATTGAGGAGGACACGAGAGGATGAGGTGCAGAATAGGGCAGCTATCCAATCACGAAACCGGTCCGGGAACCCCAAGCGACGAAGAAGATCCAGGATATATTCCCATCGCACCGAGTCAAAGGCCTTCCTGATGTCCAGCTTGAATAGCAAGGAAGGGGACCTATTCCGATGCAGCCGCCTGGACAGGTTTCTGACGTACATGAAGTTGTCGTGGATGCTCCTCTTTTTTATAAATGCACTCTGTGCGTTGGACACAAGATTGTTCATGAACGGGGCAAGACGGACAGATAACACCTTGGCGATGATTTTGGCAATAGCATGGATGAGGCTAATGGGACGGAAGTCTCCGATCTCTTCCGCCCCATCTTTCTTTGGAAGCAAGGCGATATTCGCTGAGTTAAACCAGTGCGGGTTGGACGTCTGAAGGTTGCTGAACTAGTGAATCACGTGCATAACGTCGTCTTTGACGATGGGCCAACATTTCTTGAAAAAACTTCCCGTGAAACCATCGGGCCCCGGAGCCTTGTCGCCGGGCATGAGATTGATGACAGCTAGAACCTCCTCCTCAGATATAGGATCGTCGATGCCAGTCAGGTCGACAGTCTTCAGGTTTAGATTGTCCCAGTTGAAGTCTCTCTGGCGGGGTTGGCCTCCACCCAAAGTCTTCGCAAAGTGCTCCTGGATGATTTTCTCTTTGTCCTTGTGGTCCGTGACCCAGCCACCATTCCTCTTAAGCCTATGAATGTGGTTTTTCCTGCGCCGCCCGTTGACTCTGAGGTGGAAATTTTTTGTATTGGCGTCTCCCTCTCTGATATTGGCGATGCGGACACACTGCTTCTTTCGAGCCTTTTCAACCACCGCGAGGGAGATGACGCGATGTTTTAATCGACTACGAAGATCCCTTTCCGCGTCCGAAAGGGGGCGCGTTTCCTGGGCAATATCAAGGCGGAGGATGATGAGAAGGGCCGCATGTAGATGGAGCTTCGTCTTGGAGAATAGACCCTTACTCCATTTGGCCAGGAGCCACCCCGTGTGTTTGAGCTTGGAGAAGAGACGCTGGCAAGGCTCAACCTGCTCGCAAGGGTCCATCCAAGCCTTTGTCACGATCTCCTGGAAGCCCGGGAGACAAGTCCAAAAATTCTCAAACCTGAACACTCTTGGTCGCTTTGGCCCTTTTGCATTGGCAAGGAGGAGAGGGCAGTGGTCGGAGAGCGAGGAAGAGATGGCATGGAGAACGTGTGTGCCAAAGTGCATGTCCCACTCCGCATTGCAGAAAACGGAGTCCGGTTTGCACATCGTGGGATTTTGTCGCTCATTGCTCCAGGTGAAGCGCCTATTCTGAAGGTGAATTTCTTTTAGTTCGCAGGAGTCGAGAGCATTACGGAAACGGTTAATCCGGCTGCGGTTGACATTTCTGTTATTTTTATCACGCGCTCTGGAAATTTGGTTGAAGTCGCCCATGGTTATCCATTTGGTACCAGCAATGGGTTTTTGGGCGATCAGATCATTGAAGAAGTCGTCTTTCCTACTTGAAGCCGTCGGTCCATAGACAGTAGTTAACCGGAATGATGTGTCGGAGTGGAGCACGTGCACTGTCACCGACAAACAGAATTCAGAGGTGTGCACATCCGCAATCCGGACGACATTGTCATCCCATAGCATGAGCATGCCACCTCTAGTGCCAGTCGCGGGCCGTTGAGCAAAGCTCCAAAGACGATGCCCACCGAGGTAGGAGGCGACAAACTGGTCGACATGCTCTAATTTGGATTCCTGGAGACAAACTATGTGACAAGAGGAGGCGATCGTCTCGTGAACCGCCGCGCGTCTATGGGGGTCGTTCAGTCCTCGCACATTCCAGCTTAGAAAGTCGATATTTTGTACTGTCATTGCAAAACAGGTTTTCTTCTGGCGTCACGGCTCTCCCCGGGCGTTCTAGCACACGAGGGGAGGGTGGGGCAGCAGTAGTTGATGTCTCCCTTTGTACTCCATCGCAAGGCAGGGATCATGAGGCAGCAGCAAACAATTTTCAGTCTCATAGAACAAGGAAATACATCAACAGGGATACACCCGGCAAGGTGGCTACAGCCAGCCGGTACACAGCTACAAGCATCATGTGCCCAAGTTAAGCTTGGCCACGAACCATCAGGACAAACTCGAAAAGCTAAGGACAGTAACATAGAGGACAGATTGGCCTCCTCTTTGATTGGAACTTGCATCAACATCAAACAACTCCGGTGGCATCGACGACCGCGTGGTCCAGAGCAGCTTGGCCACCCCGGTTGATCAGAGCTTCTTCAACAGCCGTCGCCTCTTCGTCATCGAGCTTGAACAGAGCCCGTAGAGCCGCTAGCACCGCCGGTGACAGCTCGTGCTCAAACGCTCCAGCTCTACCAGGGCCTCTTTGGTGACATCCTTCCCATCCTTGACGATCCCGAGGCTTCGGCAGACGAGCATCTCCGCCTCCACCGAGATCGGAGCAGCTGGCCTTCGATCCCGAACACATGTAGTGTCTCTTTGCAGCGAGAAGCCAGCACCTGATTTGATCACCAGGCCGGCCATGGTCTTCCTGCGGTTAGCCTGCGCACGAGGCAACGGAGGAGGCTCCGAGAGTAGCGCAGCCACCGGCTGCTTGAAGAGGACGTCGAGGCCGTCAAGCAGTGACCTCGTCTACATGTGCACCAAGAATATAGAAACTTTGGCAGATATAAAAATGCAGAGGCACCCAGACAAAGCTTTCTTGTGGGAGGGCACTGTCTTTCTAGTCTGGTCATTAAAGAAAAACTAGTGTATTTCGTGAAAATATAAAAATATACACCAACAGAGTGCTTACATACCGAGCAGATAACTGAATGATAAGACACAAAACATGTAAAAACGGTTCAACCAAACAGGCACAAAACAAATTCACAAATCACAATAAACTCACAGATTGTAGCTAAACCGGGAGTCTACTTCTAGAATGAAGATCCTTAGATTCGGTTCTTGCACAAGAAGCCTATCAAATTACCGGAGAGAGCTCCATAAGCTCAAGGGAGCAGCACCATTATACCCCATCCGTCCAAATTAGTTGCCTTAGATTTGTACACGGATGTATGTAGACACATTTTAACGTTAAATACATCTATATCTAGAGCATGCATCGCTCAGATGCAGAGGCCGGGGGCGATCCTCCTTCTCAAAAAAATATATATATATGGACAAATCAAAATCAACTAATTTGGTAATACTAGATAAACAATTTTGCGCCGTGCCGACCCTTTCAACATCTTCTTCAGGTCAGGGTCAGCTCATATGGTGGTCTACTAATCTCCCACGTTGCCATATTCGCTTTGATCTTCCAAAAAAAAAAAAACAGAACCTGGCCAGTATCAAAACAAGATCACAGTCCCAATAGTATATAATCTGGACTGCCACACAAAGGTTCGATCGATGCATCATGCACCCTGACCGGCGGCCTCTGTCTCAAGCTTGTTTTGGTCAGCTTGTCATGTGGTCCAGCAATATTCTTTTGCCCTTAATTATCTTTTCTAGGAGCAGCACCAGGTACTCTGCATGTCTCGTGCTACCCCCCATGTTGCTTCAGCATCGCTTGATCCTCACTTGGACTACTAATCGCTTCAGGCCAGGTCCATGTGCCACAAAATATCCTCACAATCTTGTTAAGAATCCCCTGGGATTCGGTTCAGGTGTGGCACTAAACTATTACCAAGAACTGAAATGTGACGATGGTTACTGAAGATCCTCTTGTCCCCGATCGGTGCATTGAAGCGTCCCAAATCAAATCATACTAAACGCTTAAGGCCCTGTTTGTTTGGTGCTTTTGGAGCTTTTATGGCTTTCGATGAATCAATATAACAATATTTGGCTCCAAAAGCACCTATTTAGGAGCTTTTGTGGCTTTTTGACCAAAGTGGAAAAGCTGCAAAAGCCGAAGCTAAAGCCCAAACAAACAGGGCCTAAAACTAACACTCCATCTTTCACAATTATTGAGATTGCAATACATATGCAGGTGCTGTATCATTTACCTGCCTCCCAGGATTCCTCAAGAACGAGAGAGGTGGCCTGTTTTTGCTGAATCCATGACAGATCGGAACCATGCCAAGTGCTAAACAATCTGAATAAACTCTGGACAGCCGATCCAGGCTTGCTTACTGCACAATTACAAAGAATCCTATGGTAAGCTATGCCAGAGCTTCAGATATGTGGGCAAAATATTTGGTTTCCTGCATGAATTAATAATAAAAGGATCATTCTCATGGTACAGAAGCAGAACATAATAGACTAGCCAAAACGAGGTTCATCAAGTTTTTCATACAAATGTTACTGCCTGCCACAGTGCAGCATGCACCCACAACACAGTGACTAGTGTCTATTACAACCTGATCAACTAGCTGGATTGATCACATGCACATATTAGAATTCAGCAAACATCATCCATCCAGATCAGGACACCCAAGTCTAAACTCAACATAGCTAGGCATTAGGCAGCAACATGACTGCAATAACATCTAGTAATTCACATCACATAAAACCATGCTTATATCTCGGGCTACCCCATCTCTCTCATGACCTGCATCGCATAAATTGGTCCTATGAGCAGAATCACCTGCATCTCGGAATGGCAAATATGCACCAAATTTAGGAAAGGCATACCTCAAGAAACTGCATCCACTGATCCAAGGTTACTAAACTAGACCATGGTCCATACACAACACACAGACATTATATTGACATAACTAGAGCTATAAGCATTGCCAAGTGAAAATGCCAGCTAAAATTTATGAGCTAGCATCGTTTGCCGTCCATGTCGAGATGGCATAGAGGATGCGCCCTTTCCATCCTTGCAAGAGCCACTGCTGATCTACATCAATCACAAAGTCCTTGTGGTAGCAGTTCTTGACCTTGTCTCTTGCTAGCTCAATGACTTCTGGATTCAATGGGAGCAGCTTCAAACCTGCCCGTTGATTCCTTACCTGCCATTGCTTATACGTCTCAGGACGCTCCACCCTATCTGTACCCTCACAGGCAATGACATTCAGGGCAGCACGCCCAAGGATGTTCTGCTCAATCAGCATCCTCTGTTCGTTATCCCTTGGGGTGGTTGTGTCCAGAATATCAAAAAGGGCCGAGTAGTAGAACAGAACCTCCCGAAACCGTGTCACGAAGAATGGGGCACTGAATGAGCCATTCACGATTGCATGGATGAATGTGTGGGGCCGCATCTTCTTGATGTTCTTGAGCACAACATCCCTTGGGCTCTCAAGCACAACGCTCTCGTCCATCAAGTTCTTGAATTGAAGCAAGGAGTTCACAATGAGTACCTCATCAGGATCAATGTCCAAATCCTCTTTGCGGAGCGACTCCATCTTTGCCCTCGCGATGGCCCGGTACTGGAACGGCACATTAAACTCATGGGCATACTTCTTGAGCCTGCGCCCTGTCTCCTCAATGCGCTCTGTTGGCCGGAACCCAGGCTGAGGGATATCAATACCAGTGATCCTTACATTTGGCGGCCCTCCAGGCCTTTGTGATATCCGTCGCAGAAAGCACGGCCACTGGAACCCATATTGTATACCATAATCGATGATATGTATCTTCTTCTTCCCCAGGGAGGCATTATAGATTGTACTATTTGAGAATTGGAAAGACACCTTCTTGAAACAGATGGCTGCCATGTACAGCTGGTAAGCCTTGAGCATGTCCACAGCTGAGATGCGTGCTGCCATGAGCGACTGGTGCACGAGGCCACCTGTGCCCTCCATCCGCGCCTGCAGGCCCTCTGCAAAGCAATGCGCGAGGCGCTGAGTCCCATCGCCGTCAGGGCGAGCATGCAGCTTGATCTGCTTCAGCAGCTCTGTAGCGCTCCGGCGGTCATCCGTGGCAACAGCCTGCGCGCAATGGATGAGCAGCGTGCGCAGGTCCACCACATCGGAACCACCACGCCGGCCCCTCCCCTTGCCGTTGGCCCCATTCCCGCCGCCGCCATCATTCTTGGCCACCGCCTCCTGCATGGCGATCCGCAGGTTCTTCATCTGCACGATGCACATCTCGTCTGAGGGCATCAGCATCCTGTCGAACATCTCCCGTGCAGAGACGTCGTCTCCCAGGGCACTCTGCTTGCTGCTCCTGCCACCCTCCTGCTCCAGCTCGTCGTCATGGTAGGGGTTCTTCCGACCTCGGCCGCCACCAGAGTTGGCCGAGACCGAATCCACCGCCTCCTCCTTCTTTACGCTGAGCACAGCCGGCGCCGACGCAGGAGCTGCGTGGCCATTGAACCCAACACCGAGCTTCTCCTCCCTGGGCAGGAACTTGTTGCCCTCCTCGACGCCCTTGAAGAACTGGCCAGAGGAGGCCTCGAGGTCGATGACGAGCTTGTCCTGACTGGGCAGGAACTTGTTGGCCTCCTGCATGCCCTTGAGGAAGGCGGAGCTCATGAGGTCGGAGTTGGCGCCGCCGCCGAAGAAGGCGGCGGGATCGAGGTCGACGGGCTCGTACCGGAAGCGGTCGTAGGAGTCAACGGCGGCGGGCGTGGGGGGCAGCTGGGCGGCGGTGCCGACGGAGGCGTCGGAGGGGGAGCACGGGGAGACGGCGCGGTTGTTGCTGTCGTCGGAGGTGGAGTTGGAGGAGGGATCGGAGAGGATCTCGAGGAAGGGCTGCTGCGCCTCGAGCAGCGCGGGGTTGTCGGGGAAGTCGTAGAAGAACTTGTCGTCGATGTCCTCCTCCATGAGTATGCGGGATATGAAGGGCAGCACGAGGTCCTCCGGCGTGGATGAGGGGGAGTCCCCGCCGCCCCCGCCTCCGCCGCCGTCGGGGCCGTCAGGGGAGGGTTCTTGCTGCTCCTGCTCGTGGTGCGGGGTCAGGGGGAGGTCGAGGTAGGCGGAGGGCGAGCCGGGGATGAGGTCGGAGAGGTAGAGGTTGAGGGAGGGGTCGTCGGCGGCGGGGGAGCCCATGTCGGCGGGCAGGTAGGGGGAGAAATCCAAGTCGTGGGGGAGGTAGGAGGAGGAGCCCATGGCGGCGGGGGAGGTGGGAGAGGGCAAGTTGAGGTTTTGTTGGTTTTGTAGAGGTTGGGAGCGGAAGGTTCTGCGAAGGAGCGGAGGGTGGGATCGGGGGATTGGCCACCGGAGAAGACTGAGAGAAGACGGGAGGGAGGAGGGGAATGGGGAGGGGATGAGGGAGAGAGGAGGGACACGCTGTTTTTTTTTTTTTTTTTTTTTTTTGAGACAAAGGGACACGCTGGTGGACGGAATATTCCGATGTTTTCCGCGGCGGGCGGCCTTGTGGGCTGGGCTGTGGCCGGGTTAGGTTCGGCCCGGATTCGGGTCCGGGTCAATAGGTCGTCTCCTTCTTCTTCTTTTTTGCAACACAAGTCCTCGAAGAGGGCTAAAGTCTAGGCAAATTTTACATCCTAAACACTACGAATTACAGTTTTCCCAAAGGAAAGGAAATAGCTTGAAAGGCCATTTTGCAGTTACATCTTGAAACCTTACTGCAAAGGAAGTTGCAAGAAGAGGAAGAAGAAGGTTTAACTCGAGAAGCTTTTTTTTTTCTTTGCAACAGAATGAGCCAAAGTATTTTGGAGTCTTGGAATGTGCTTGACCCTGCAAGAATTTTGTATAGAGATGCTGTTGAAGAGTTCAACTAAGATAGGGTTAATCCTTCAGTGACATGGGTTTTGGATTAAGTTCTTGGCTTCCGCCGCCTCTACCAACGTCCCGCAATCAGAGAAAAAGAGTCGAGTCGAGTTCGAGTTCAAGGCTTTGAATAGGAGTCCCAAAACTTCGGCATGAAAAATTGAATACACTTTTGCGGAAGTAGCTTGTATAAATATTGTATGGACACATAGCTCATTCCTTAGAAATGCTCCTCAATATGCCTCATTTACTGACATCCTCGATAACACTAAGATCCCTAGCTTGAAAGAGCCCACATTCAATTGAGGTCTTCAATTAGAATTGGATCATCCGATTTTGACCGGGTCAACAATTACTCAAAGCTCTCTCATTCAATTATTTCATAGTATATACCATGCTTCCTAATTTTTAAGGCCTCGCAATGGGTGGCAACTGTGGGGGATCGAGCCGAGAGTTGTAACATTCTGGTGGAGATGGGCTATTTGAAGAGCTCCTTTGTTACGCCTGTATTGAAACGTTGGTTTCTTGCTACTTGGAAAATACATATTTTTTGTGTGGTGGTAAAATACACTTATAGACGTGCAAATTTACATGGCTCCTAATTTGGTGAGAATGTGACAGTACCTCGATTCATCTCAGGCCGCATGTGGAATGTCTTTTTCTTGCTGGTTATACTCGTAAAATACGGTCTAGTAAAAGAACGGTGAAAGAGCGGTTGATGCGCTTGGAACATTGTTTCAGGAAGGTAACATTACCCTTGTTTCCTAATACACCTTTAATGGGTTGGTTTGTGACACGCCCTTCAGTCCATCCAAGCTGCAAATACAATTTGTGCACTGTATTTCGTTGGGGACCGGTAAAACGTAGGTTCTAATCGGGGCCTTAAGCTTAAACTTAACCCCATTCACCGATTTGGTCGATATCCATGCACACAAGAACAATATAGAACCAACAGTTGGCTATACAAAACTATTAATGACATAAAGAGTCATCTTATTAATTATTCATATAATAAAGTTGACTAAAAAATGACTATTAGATTATTCTTTTTTTCTAACTTTCTCTCTATCTCTCCGTTCCCATTTAATGTTTATTTAGGAGCACTCGTAAAGGTTGTCTTTTATATGCGAGTAAACTTTTCCTCTTTTTGTTTGCATCTCTCTACTACATAAGTAAAAATATTATGTAAACGGGCATATAATATTACACTCTTCGGTTCATAATGTAGTGTGTATGTGCTTTTTGAGATTTAAGTTTGATCCTATATTTAACCAACACGAAAAACTGCGACGGAAAAAAAATTATACCACTTAAACCTTCTTTTGAATACAAATTCAATGGTATAATGTTTGCTTCCGCTACAGTCGTCCACGTTGGTTAAATTTACGATCAAAATTAAATTTCGAAGAACGCGGACGCAACATTGTGGAGGGAGTATGGTAGTACTTGCTTCTGCGTATATGCTTCAAGTCCAAGGCGAACCCTCGCATTCAAAGTTTACACGCCGTCGGCATCAGCATGGACCTCGATGACTGTGCAACCGTTGAGCACAATAATGGCAGCCCCTCGTGTTGCCCCGCCTCCATGTGTGCACTAGCTTGACTAAGCGAACGAGCAACGCTATCCGTTAAGCAAACTACATCTTTGTCGGCGAGTGTGGTGGACATATTCCTACTTCGTTAGTTTTTATTCACTATTTTTATGTACCTTTTCGTATGTTAGTTTTGCATCAAATCAAACTTTATAAACTCTAGTTAAATTTATATATAAAATATTTACATCCACAATACCAAATTAATACCATTAAAATCAACATGATAGATATTCATCATATATATTTGTTATTATGAGAGTTTATATGCCATTAGAATCAATACGAAATATATCCCATCATATATACTACCTTGTACCAAAATGTAAGATGTTTTTATTAGCTTTGCATAGGGCATAAAAACGTCTTACATTTTGTTACGGACGAAGTATTTGTTATTGTGAGATTTTAAAATATTTTCTGTAAACTTAAATCATACCTAATATGCAGGGTAAATAAAGAAGGGAGTATTTCTTTTTAGGCGAATAGGCATACTCGTGCCTGTCATATATATAAAGCTTAACCTTCAGAGGAGTGACGTGAAAAAACCCTACGAAGTGTACTCGCGCGTCCTCTGAACTTTTTTCTTGTCTTTTTTATGAATGAACCCTACGATATTTTGTTATGTGCTTTTCTTTCCTATCGGTAAAATTAGAACAAGAACATGTACATGTGCGCGAGGACTCTAAAAACAAGTAACGCAGTGTTTAGCAGGTACTGTGATAGCTGGTAAACAACATGTCATTAAAAAACAAATCTTAATCATACATTTATACATCAAAAAAGAGCATTTGATTGGTCTGCATGCAACAACTAAAACACAACGTGATATGGAATGAAGGGAACGATTGACAATAACTATTAATGTTTGAAATAGGCTTTCACCCCGTTTTATAAATAGTTATTGCTTACTTTTCTTATAATTGTTGACGTGGTGGCTTGGCAAATAAATAGTGGGAGCAAATACAACAAATAAGAAACGTAGAAGTAGGCCGAATATCCAATTTTGAGCCGGGGCTCATCTGCACCCGGTGAACAGTAAAATCAAAACAAATACTAGACAAATTCAAAAAATTCCAATTTTTTTTGCGTGGAAGATATTTTAGTGCGTGAGGTGCATGCCAAATTTCAAAGCATTTGGTCATCTGAGTGGCTCTCAGAAAAAATAACAAAACCGGGTCCAAACAGTGCACAAACAGTAAACTTTTCACGGACCTTAAATTTGTCTCTTTTGCTGAGAGCTACTCGCATATTCAAATGCTCTGAAATTTGGCACGGACATCACGCACTCAACTATCTTTCTTCACATTTTTTTTGAATTTATTTAGTATTTTTAACAATTTGTTTGCTCACTCCCGGCCTCATCTGAGCAGAGCCAAGTGAATATTAACATGTCCAAGTTTCAGAGGGATTATGCTATGTTAGTATTGCGGTGAAATTGAGCCCGCGAAGTCGGTTTCCCGAATCAGATGACGAAGGCGTCTCGATGTCGTTCTCCTCAATGAAGGCGTTGTCTTTTTTTTTCTAGAATACGCACGAGTGTGCGTATCATATATTAAAGAAGAAGAGGCGGAAAGACCCCATCCACAGTCAAGTTCTTACATATTACATGAAGAACTCCACACCTACGAGACACCCCTCATCTCTAACTAACTCTCTCGATCGCCCACACGGCCAGCCTTCCCAAAAAGGTAGAGAAGTCCCCTTTGAGGAGGCCGGCAATCTTCCACGCTCGTCCTTGGACCTCGATCTTCTCGATGACAGCCGCAACGGAGGGGGTGGCTGCATTGAAGATGACATCGTTGCGGTGCTTCCATAACTCCCATAGACCCAGCGAGATGATGGCCCGGACGTCCTTGGCTTTGATGTCGGTGGTTGTGCACGAGTTGTACCAAGGTACAAGTTCTGCATCCGCCGTCGGTGTCCAATGCTCTTTCCCAAGAGCGGTGAATATCGTGTGCCAGACTGATCTAGCATGCACACACGTGATCAGGATGTGGTTGATGGTCTCGGCATGCTGATCACAAAACGGGCATGCCGGCTGATGAGGAAGCCCACGTCTAGCAAGCCGGTCAGACATCCAACACCGATTCCTCGAGGCCAACCAAGAGAACAGCCTACATTGGAGCGGGGCCTTAGATTTCCACGTTTGTTCTGCATACGGTGCAACCTCCATTCCCCAGAACTTGGCCGCATAGGCTGAGCGAGCCGAGAAGTGTCCTTTGTCCTCCCAAGCCCATCTGATGCAGTCGGGAGATCCAGGGGTAAGGGTGGTGCCCTCCGTCCGGTCCCAAATGAGAAGGAATTCCTGTAGGCAGGCCATATCAATATCAGGCCCAACATCCCGCGCCCATGCGCCAGACTGCATAGCTTCCGAGACCGTCCTGGTAAGTCGAGTCCGTTTGGCAATGCGAGCATAGAGTGTAGGTGCCATCTCCTCGATTCTGAACCCTTGTAACCACCGGTCTTCCCAGAAGAGGGCACGCGTGCCGTCTCCCACTATAGTCTCAGTCGCAGCTCTGTATATCGCCGTTGCCTCCTCGGAGACCTTGATCTCAAAACCATGCCATTGCTGGGATATGTCCGTGCGCTGCAACCACAACCAGCGGGCTTGCAGAGCGTGATTTAGCCAGTGCAGGTCCGGGAGGCCAAGTCCACCCGCCCACCGTGGCGTGCACACCGATCTCCAGGCCACGGCACACTGTCCGCCATTCGCCTCGTCTTTCCCGCACCAAAAGAAACTCCTGCAGATCTTCACCACGGCTTTAATAGTCTTTGGAGGTATGTTGAGGGCGAGCATGGTATGAATTGGAATCGCTGAGAGAACGGACTGAACCAGAATCAGGCGACTGCTCTTAGGCAGAGACGCGCCTCTCCACGTTGGCAGTTTGGCTGCAACTTGACTGACAAGATCCTGTAGCTGCGCCGCGGACAGCTTTCGCAAGCTTAAGGGCAGCCCCAGGTACCGACATGGAAAGCTTCCAATCGTACAGCCTAGAACCGTGGAAATCCTCTTTGTTATTTCCTCCGAGCATCTGATGGGCATGGCCGAAGTTTTTGCCATATTAATCCGCAATCCCAATGCTCCACCGAATAGGTCTAGAATCCACTTGCAGAGATGTAGGTCATTGGCCTCGGGCTTTAGAAACAGAACCACATCATCAGCAAAGAAAGACACTCTCTGGGTTGGTCCTCTGATAACTAGGGGAGTGTGAAGGCGTTGTCTTGGTCGCTCGCGGCGTCCTTGGTGCTAGATTCGGAGCTATTGGTCATCTAGTTGTTTGTTGGATTGCTTCTCTAGTCGGCGAGTTTAGCTGTGTTCTTTTTTGCTTGGGTCGAGCATCTTATATCTCTCTGCTTCGGGCATCATGTTCACGTCCCTTGCATCCGTGTCATGTGTTGTATCACCTGTTGTACTCATTCTAATTTTTTCTATCAATGCAATGATACACAAGCTTTGTATATTCTCGAAAAAAAAGCCGAAATCGCCAAGCACCCAAGGACGTTAGCTACTCTAGCTTGTGCTATGGGTCATTGATGCCGCAATTTATCTACAACGTCATATACTCCTTCCGTTTCAAAATAAGTGTCTCAACTTTGCACTAGCTTTAATTTTATTAAAGTTAGTGTAAAATTGAGACACTTGTTGGGAGTATTACTTTACAGAGGGATTAGGATCCAGACTTCACAGGCAAATGTCATAAGATAAGTAAAATAAAACCAACGGTCCCATGATCCGGCGAACTTGTTGGCGTTAAGCTATCTGCACCTTATCGCCTTAGCCGCCGAACGCCGTTGAATTCAAAGGTTGCACACGCACGTTTCGAAAAAAAAAAGGTTGCACACGCACGTGATCTGGGATCAAGGTTGGATACGCTCCAGTCCAGAGACTGAGGCATGAACCACCGACATGCGGGCCCTCTATCCGCACTCATCGCAAGGTCGTCAAGTCAAAACAGCTATGTTGCTATGAGTGACCTAACGGTAAGGCCCACCAAAGGAAACGGCTAAAGCTACTGAGCTAATCGATGGATCAAAACATATGAACAAAATTGAATTATTTTGTCTAGAAACTAGGAGAACCTTGGCTCTCCAAGTTAAAATCGAAGAAAAGAAAAGGGAAAAAGCCCCCGACCCCCGCGTCGCCTCCTCTCTGGCGACTCGGGGGGGGGGGGGGGGGGGGGGGGGACCCCTCCAGCGCCGTCGCCGCCACACCCCCTCCTCCTCCTCCTCCTCACCTCGTCGTCGCCTGAGGAGCCCGCCGGTGAAGCCTGGGCCGGCTCCAGGGAAGGTGGCGGCGGGGCATCTCGCGGGAGGATCTGGCGAGCTGGGGCAGGCAGGCGCGTCGCGCGGGCACGGCTCCGGCGCTGGCCGGCGTGGATCCGGTGGCCCGTGAGATGGACGGCGCGACGGTGGACTCGCGGCGGCCACGAGCGGCGCGGCAACGGCGGGGAAGATGCGCGGGCGTGGCGCACGGCGGGCGCGCGTGGAAGCGTTGGGCGTGCGACGGGCGCACGCGGAGGTGGCCTGGGCGTGCTGCGGGCGTGCGCGGAGGTAGCCTGGGCGCCCGTGCCCCACTCTGCTCGGGCTGGTCCGGCGTGGGCGGTTCCAGGGCCCCCGCGCCCGGATCTGGCGGGGAGGCGGGCATCAGCTGGGGCTTCTCTGCCGAGATCCGGTCGGCGGAGGCGGCTTGGGGTCGGCCGACGGCCCTGGGTCGGCGGTGGTGCCGTGGTGGCGCATGAAGGCTGGGGCGACGGCCCCCAGGGGGTGGATGTTAGCGCGGTGGTGTTTGCCGTGGTCGTGGTGTGAGGTTCTACGGTTGATGCAGCATCGGGCGAAGGTGGGCGGTGGCTGCGGGTGCGGCTGGCGGCGTGTCGGCTGCGGCGCATCGCGCGGGCTTGTGGCTTGGATGGTGGCGGAGGCGGGAGTGCCGGAGCCTCGGGTGAAAGCCCAGCTCCACCTTGGTTGGAGCCGACGACGATGGCGCCTGCAGGCGTTGTTCCCCTCCTTGGAGGTGCCGTCTTGGGTGCTCCGGCTCATCTCCCGCCTTCACCAGCGGTGGTTCCTCCGAGCGAAAGTTCGAGTTCTCGTTTTCTGCCGGAACGGGTGACGGTGGCGTCCTCGTCACTTCCTCCTTGGAGGCGTCGCCTTAGGAGTCCATGGCCTTACCAGACAAAGCCCCTGCAATGTGATGTTGCCATGCCGGCGTGCGTGCAGACGCCGTGGTCGAGCCATCGGCTCGTGTGGTCAGTGTGGAAGTCGGAGCGGCGGCTCCGGATCTTGCTCTCATGGAAGGGTGTCGTCACTGGTCGCTTGGGTGGCAATATTGATGGCTAGCCTGATGCGTGGCCTTGGGGTCGGCGTGGATGTCGGAGCGGCGGCTTCGGAGGTGTTTTTTGTGTGTGTCGGCTTCGGTTGCTCGGGCGACGAAGCAGGCGGCTCGTCTGGTGCGCGGCCTCGGGTTCGGCGTGTGTGTAGCTTGCGTTTATAAGTCGGGGCGGCGGCTCCGGAGATGGTTGTAGGGTGTCAACTCCGGTTGCTCAGGTGACGGAGCAGGCGACTCGCCTGGTGCGCGGCCTCGGGGTCGGTGTGTGTGTTGTTTGCGTTTGTAGGTCGGAGCGGCGCTCTGGAAATGGTTGTAGGGCGTCGACTCTGGTTGCTCGTGTGACGGAGTAGGCGGCTCGCCTGGTGCGCGGCCTCGAAGCCGGTGTGGATGTCGGAGCGACCGCTTCGGATAGGGTTGTAGGGTGTCGGCTCCGGTTGCTCGGGTGACGGAGTCGGCGACTCGTCAGGGACGCGGCCTCGGGGTCGGTGTGTGCATTGCTTATATATCGGTTTTCTGCCAGTTTTTCTTATTAACTGGCCAATTCTCTTTTTCTTAATGAAAAGGCAAAATTCCTGCTGGTTTCTCAAAAAAAAAAAATCGAAGAAAAGTATGCGGGAGTAATATTGTGATCTTCTCCAAACAAGAAGAATGTAAGGAACAAACAGCAACAAGCACAATCAGCAACAAACACAAAAGAGCATGTGGTCAACTGAGACCACGTGATTACCCAAGCGAAGAATGCAAGGATTGGCCGGATTGGTGGTTGGTCAAAACTGAAACACTAGTGTATACTACTAATCTTACAGGAGCATTCTGAATTGTTTATCCGTCTTCGCAGTTTCTTGGAGGGCAATTCTATCCATCTCACAAGAATGTGCCAACATGCAAGATATATAAAACCAGCGATGAATATTAGAGGAGAGGAGCATGCATGTTTTTTTTTTTAAACACAGTACAGACGCAAGCGCTCATATACACCCGCATACACTCACCCCTATGAACGCACACACGCACACCCTACCCCTATGAGCACCTCCGAGAGACTGAGCCGGCATATCATCTTGACATTTACGAAGTCACCGTAGGCACCTCGTCGTCGACGGGAACGTCTCCTCCCACTGAATGCGCATCGCCGGAAATCCTGAAATAATTTCAGGAATAAATGCGAGCACCAGGATTTGAACCCTGGTGGGCTGGGGATACCACAGTCCCTCTAACCATCCAACCACAGGTTGGTTCGCGAGGAGCATGCATGTTGGCTACACGCCAACATCGCCCCCAATATTTTCGCAGCTGGGAACCAACGGTGTCACTGTATGATAGCTTAGGTTTTAGGAAATGTGGAAGACTATGGGCCTGTTCTGAAGTCCTCCAGCTCCACGCTTCACAAACTTCTCAGATGAAAAGGTCCCGAACGGTTAGGCTGTGAGAAGCTGGATTTTCGAAGTTACGCCCGATGGCAGTGCAAAATCTTGGAGCAGCGTCGGCCCAACTCCACGGATACAAAAAGCTGAAGTTAGTCCATATTACAACCGAACTGCCACCGCCAAGTGAAACTAATCGAAGCGGTACGCTCGATCAAACACATCGCACGATCGAACAGGTACAAGGGCTCGTTCCCACCGTGTCTAGCCCAAACTGGGCTGCCTCCTAGCGGCCCAAACTCGTGCCCAACCAGCCCAACAACCGCCTAGCTGGGCTTTATCGTTAGAAGAAGCTACGGAGGACGCAGAACGCTTGGGAATCGCTACGTGGAGCAAGAAGCTGGCTAGGGAAGCTGGATTTGTGAAGTTTTCTGAAGCTGGAGGACTTCAGAACAGGCCCTATGTGACTCTTGTCATGGTCCATGGCAGAAAACTGAAATGTCATAGCAGCTTGGCAAGCAAGCTACAACTTTACTTGCCGGTGCTTCAGTATACAATGGTCGGGTTGACAAATATTATTCGAGGATATCCAATAACAAAAACCTAGAGCCCCCTCACCAAGGAAGTTCTTTAGGCTATATGACTTCTAAGGGTATCTTCAACGGCGACCCGTAAATTTCCTTTGGTATTCGTCTGCGGACAAAGGACCAGTCCACGAACAGTGATACCGGAGGCAGCCATCCAACACTATTCGGTATTTGTCAGTTAGTAAAGGGCAAATTTGAAATTCAAATTAAGCCCGATCCACACAGAATGCGCGGTCACACCTCACATGCCCGATCACAATAAAAAAAACAACTATGATTAGTTTTCACATGCCCGCATCCAAAAGAATTTCAGTCCGACAGTCCGTGCAATTTTACCTTACCGGGCTGGCTACCCCAACCATCTTCACGCCAATCAAGGTGCCGTTGCCACCGCGTACACAGCCTTCACCTCCGCCTCCGCCGCGTCCTTAATGTCAGCCACTATCAACTGATCTTTCTGCCGCTGCAACATCTAGAAGCAGATGGATTGCACAATCATTTTTACATCGGCATCCAGAGACTCCACATTCAAGATCAACATCTTGGCGTCCTACGCATTGGCAGCGATCTTCACCTTCTTTTCCTCGAGCGTGGTCTTCCTCTCTTCAATCATGATCCTCCTCTCTTCGAACTTCAGCTTCTTCTCCGTCGCCTCCATCAACAATTTGAATCTCTCGGCCTTTTTCTCCTCCTTGAAGTCCGAGCGCCACGCATACCTCCTCCTTCTTCGACAGGATGTCCTCGAACTTCTCCGTCAGCTTGGCCGCCGCACCTTCTCGCTTGGCCTTCTTCTCCTCATACTTCTTGCCCCGTAAAACTCTTCTAACCTTCTTCGGCGGTTCTTGGGTTAGGTCGGTAGGGTCACCGGTTTCTTCCTCGGTGGCTTGGGCGGTTGTCTTGGCTATGAAAATGTTTCACTTTGGTTGTCCATTCAACTTCAATCAACAATGCATGGCGGTGAAGTTTTTCTTGTCCAACTTCTTGTACACCAAACAAGCACGAGAAGCCTACAAAATGAGCAACAAAACTAAGCATATCCGGCTAGTGATCAGCAAAACTAAGCATACCCGACAAGTGATCAACAAAACTAAGCATTTTCGGCTAGTGATCAACAATACTATGCATATCCGGCTAGCGATCAACAAAACTACGCATATCCGGCTAGTGATCGACAAAACTAAGCAGTTTCGGCTAGTGATCAATAATACTATGCATATTCAGCTAGTGATCAACAAAACTAAGCATTTCCAGCTAGTAATCAACAATACTATGCATATGTGGCTAGTGATCAATAAACTAAGCATTTATGGCTAGTGATCAACGATGCTACACATATCCGGCTAGTGATCAACTTACTTGCTCCGTGATTTGTGCACCGCTAGGCCACCGTGCGATGAGATGCTTCAAGTGCCCACAATACTTCGACACGGCCTCTTGGCTGGTGTCCCATCGATGATTGAGGGACTTCAATTCATGGTTGCGGATGACCGCGTCGGAGTAGGGGGCGAAATGCTTGTGTTCGTGGAACCAAATGTGAACGTTCCAAAATGTTGTGTCATTTTGCACCGTGACATGGATCGGATCAAGTCTGGTGGCCAATCCTGCATCGCACATCACCTCGTCCTCCTGCATGTTGAAGCTCTCTCCTCTACCCTTCTTCTTTGGACCACCGGTTGTACCATCGGTTCATCGTCCTCGCTCGTCCTCCGCCTCCTCATCCTCCTCCTCCTCCTGCTGCTGTACGGCTGCCCAATTGTTGTTGTTGTTGTTGTTGTTGTTGTTGTTGTTGTTGTTGTTGTTGTTGTTGTTGTTGTTGTTGTTGTGTGCCCACGCCGGTCTGGATGTATGATTGGGTGGGATCCAAGTCTTCCACATGTCCGTCCTCACATGCATATCCGCCTCCGTCATGGATGATATCGATCATCTCACTGTCCGGGCCGTCGTATGCCGGGTCTTCCGCTCTAGGCATTGTAGCGAGCAGTGTGCGGGCACCCATCTGCTGCCCACCTATCGTCCGAGCCCGACGAGCCATGGCGAAGAATACTCAAAGAAGAGCGGCGTCGCATTTACGTCGACATTGTAAGGCACCTTTCCAGTCTGCGGTTCCGAGCTGCTTAGTGGCGTAGTAGTGCGGAGGCTTGTAATGCTCTAGCCACTACACCGTCTGTGTTGTGGGTGCGCCCATCTTCGCACCGCGGCCATCAGCTTCTGGGCGAGGAGAGAGCATGATGCTTCAGGGCGAGCATGATGCTTGCATCCTCTGGCACCTCCATATCCGACAGGTTCTCCTTTGGTTCCATGCGGCGGCGGAAGGAAGGAGAGAGTGGGCGAAAAGGGCGGGAATTGGGTGGGGAGCGGCGGGGGATGAAAGAAGAAAGTGGGGGGATTTTGGCGCCGAAACAGTGCGGGTTGCTACAAAAGCACGGGTTTCGCCTTCCTTTTGATGGGCCAGGAAGGTCAAAGTCCGACGTTTCTCATGTCCGGACTCCCGCAAAATCCCCACATTTGGTTCCAGTTTGCGGGCAAATAATTGTCCGGGCCGCCCGGCAGACCGAATAGGCCCGCGTTGGATGGTTTTCCGCGGTCCGGACGAATGCAGACGGTTTGAGGGTCGGCGTTGGAGATACCATAAGAAACCACCTTTTGCAAACATGCTGGTAAAGACAAAAAGCAGCAGGCTGTAAGAATTCTGAAACGATAATCAACTTTTGGCAGGCAAAGAAAAAATGCCATAGGCAATGAGAGTCTTGTTGATATTTAACAAAATACACGCAAGCGGAGATCAGGTGTCGTATCAAAAAAGAAGAATAAGCATCCAAAACAGAGGAAAAGTCTGCAGACCATGTCTGAAGTTTTGTCGACTAGAAGGATTGAGAAATAAAATTCGATTAAATTATCATATCATTAGCCAAGGCAGTAGCTCTCTTTAGCTTATATAAGCTACGAGTATATACCACCTAGCAGATCGTTTTCTTATCATAAGTTCTGAATATCCGTTGCTTTCAACTTAAGACTTTGCGTTGAAAATGAGAGCCGAGTACAAAATAAACCTACTAGTCTCTCCGTTCCTAAATATAAGTCTTTCTAAAGATTTCACTATTGGACTACATACAGATGTATATAGACATATTTTAGAATGTAGATTTACTCATTTTACTTCGTATGTAGTCTTCTATTGAAATATCTAAAAGTAACTTATATTTAGAAACGGAGAAAGTATATAATAGCATGCCATCACCATCCATCACGATAGTTACATAGCATCAATACCTCCAGCTAAATGCCACCGCATGCCAATTTTTTGCACACAACTCACTGCCGTAGACAGATAGCAACCACGACCATGATGCTGATAGCCACAACGACTCGGGCACCAGTCATCTCTATTGTGCAATCTTAAAATATCCAAACAAAGAGGAAACTTTACCACTGTCTTCTCTTAGATAATCTACAGATGCAGTTGATGAAAGCGATCGCGTCAGGCCCCAAGGACCGTCTGATAGGGCATGACAGGTTGAGATCACCATCGTAAAGGCACCAGTGGCTGCTATGAGAATTGTTTAGCTCCATGATGAAGCCTAATCATTGTGCTCTATGATGGAGAGCAAACCAAAAGGCAACATAATACACGGCCACTATGTACCTTAAACTATGCTAAGATAGGACATAAAGCAATGCAGCCATAACCACAGTATGACTAAACTAGGTTAGGACGGGTCCAATTCCCCCATACAGCGAAGAAGGGACCACAAATCCAAGATCATGTGCACTGCATGATTTCATCTGATGCAGCCAGGAGATCGATGCTACTCCTCCGATCCAAAATAAGTCTGAAATAGTAGAAAATGCTAGCAACCTAGGGATTTCTCTTGGTGGTAGTGGCAAACAAATAGCTAAATCAATCAATGATATTTTAGACTTAGAAGCGGACAGAGCTATAGAGATCATTAAAAACTTAGCAGCGGTAAAACCGATGAATGAGACGGATGTTAATAACCTGGGAGGCGCAGACTTACATAATGTGTGTGAGGGTTTATTGCACTTAGAGGATGTTCAAGAGGATGAGGGAAACATGGGATCGGAGGGGTATATGGCTCCTTTGATGCCCGAATGTTTCTCTCTTGCAACAGCACCGCATAATAACTCAGAAATGGTACATGATAAACCAAAGAGACCCTGGAAAAGAAAGATATACCCTGTATCGGCGGTACGGAGGAGCGCGAGAGTTAAACTAAAGAAAAAAATTCATGATGAAATATGAAAGGAATCTTTTGGAATAGCAGAGGTCTAGCGAACTTGGCTAAAATAAGATTTCTTAGAGACACATCTTTGGAGCATAAAAGCTTGACTTTATGGCTCTACAAGAAACGGGTAGAGATAATTTCACGCCATAATTTCTTAACAACATCTCAGGAGGTGTTGATTTTGATTGGCACTGTCTACCGCCAAGGGGTAGATCCGGGGGGATCTTACTTGGGGTTAAGTGCGATACACTAGAGGTGTTGAGTGTGGTATATGGTGATTTTGCCGTCAAATTTCGTATCAGGTCGAAAGAGGATGGTTTCAGGTGGGCTCTGGTAGCCGTCTATGGGGCGGCACAACCTGAGCTTAAATCTGATTTCCTCGCCGATTTAGTGAGAATCTGCGGAGATGAAAGACTTCCCATTTTAGTTGGGGGGGGGGGGACTTTAATATTATTAGAAGACAAGAAGAAAAAAGTAATGACAACTTCGATGGAAGATGGTCACTTATGTTCAATATGGTTATCGAGAGTCTCGATCTGAGGGAGATTGACCTCGCTGGTAGACAATTTACATGGGCTAACTCGTTACCGGTACCAACATATGAGAAGTTGGATCGGGTTTTGACCAGTGTGGAATGGGAACAGAAGTATCCACTGGTCTCAGTCCATGCCATGCAGAGAGCCATCTCAGATCACACACCACTCATGGTTGATTCGGGAGAAGCGAATCATGTGGGTAACAGAAATTGCTTCTCTTTTGAATTAAGTTGGTTTGATAGAGAAGGATTCATGGATCTCATTGCTACCGAATGGGCCAGGGAGTCTGGGGGGACTCAAGCATGGATAGGTGGCAAAACAAAATTCGACACCTGCGCCAGTTCTTGAGAGGTTGGGCCAAGAATCAAAGTGGCATTTACAAAGTGGAAAAAGAAAGGCTTATTTGGCTTATCAATGAGTTAGATGTGAAAGCAGAGTCTATCCTTCTTAAAATGTCAGATCGGAATATTAAGATGGAGGCTGAGAAGAAGTTGCAAAATCTCTTAAGAGAGGAGGAGATGAAATGGGCACTTAGAGCTAAAGTGACGAAGGTGGTGCATGGGGATGATAACACACAATTCTTCCATATGATTGCAAATGGCAAGCATCGGAAGAAAAAAATAATCCAACTAGAACAGGACGAGGGGACAATCGTAGGACATGATAATCTTAAATTGTACATCTCCGAATATTATAAAAAATTGTTTGGTGCTCCCAAAGAGAATTTTGTTTCTCTGGATGAGAACACAACAGATGACATACCGCAACTCAGTGCAGACAAGAATGAGGTACTGTCAACTCCATTTACTGAGAAAGAGGTGTTTGATGCAATAGCACAAATGAAACCAAACAAGGCTCCGGGGCCGGACGGGTTTCCGGCAGAATTCTATAAGAAATGTTGGCATATTATAAAGGGTGATCTCTTGCCTATGTTCCATGATTTATTTAATGGCCAGTTACAGCTTTTTCACCTTAACTTTGGAACAATAACGTTGTTGCCAAAGAAGTTGGAGGCTGTGCGCATTGAGCAATTCAGACCAATTTGTTTGCTTAATGTCAGTTTCAAAATCTTTACAAAGGTTGGGACGAACAGATTGACACAAATAGCTCATTCGGTAGTCCAACCGACTCAGACAGTGTTCATGCCTGGGAGACAAATCTTAGAAGGAGTTGTTGTCTTGCATGAAACGATACACGAAATCCATACAAAGAAACTTGATGGGATAATCTTTAAAGTGGATTTTGAGAAGGCATATGATAAAGTCAAATGGCCATTCCTTCAACAGGCCTTACGTATGAAGGGGTTCAGCGAACTTTGGAGGAATCAGGTGGATTCTTTCATTCAGAAGGGTAGTGTGGGGATTAAGGGTAATGATGACATTGGTCACTTTTTCCAAACACACAAAGGATTGAGACAGAGCGATTCCATGTCCCCGGTGCTGTTTAACATAGTAGCGGATATGTTGGCAGTACTTATTGGTCGGGCTAAAGAAAATGTCCAGGTAGGAGGACTTGTTCCACACCTTGTAGAAGGGGGAGTGTCTATACTACAATATGCGGATGATACGATCATTTTCATGGAACATGATATGGCAAAAGCTAGGAATATGAAACTTGTTCTTTGTCTATTTGAACAGTTATCTGGGCTAAAAATTAACTTTAACAAAAGTGAATTGTTCTGCTTTGGGAAGGCAAAGGAGGAGCAAGATGCTTACAGGCAGCTATTTGGATGTGAAATGGGATCACTGCCATTTAGCTACCTTGGGATTCCTATTCATCATAGACGATTGACGAATAAGGAATGGAAGTGTATCGAAGATAGATTTGAAAAAAGATTAAGTTGCTGTAAGGGCAAGCTTATGTCTTATGGAGGGAGGCTAGTGTTAATAAATTCGGTTTTAACAAGCCTGCCGATGTTCCTCTTGTCTTTCTTTGAAGTACCGGTAGGGGTACGAAAAGGATTAGACTTTTACCGATCTCGTTTCTTCTGGCAAAGTGATGAGACTAAGAAGAAATACAGATTGACAAGGTGGGATATAATATGTAGACCCAAAGACCAAGGGGGTCTTGGCATTGAAAATCCAGAAGTAAAGAATAGATGCCTGCTTAGTAAATGGCTATACAGGTTATCTACGGAGACCGAAGGGATGTGGGTTCAAATACTGAAGAATAAATACCTACAATCCAAAACATTGGCCCAGGTGACAGCTAGACCAAATGACTCACCTTTCTGGAAGGGGTTAATGAAGATGAAGGTAACTTTTTTTCAGAGGGTGAAATTTGTAGTTGGCAATGGCTCCGCTACAAGATTCTGGGAAGACACATGGCTTGGGGATACTCCATTAGCACTACAATACCCTTCCCTTTATAATATTGCACAACGGAAGGAGGATTACGTGGCCACAGTATTACAATCGATACCGCTCAATATGCAATTCAGGCGAGCTTTAGTGGTCAGGCGATTGATGCATGTTCAGCTCTCTGACCAGCCAGATAGTATTCGTTGGAAGTTAGCTACGAATGGTATCTTTTTTAGTAAAGTCCATGTACACGGATATGATAAACATTGGACCGCTCTCGAGATCACTACATATTTGGAGAATCAAAGTGCCACTTAGAATTAAAATTTTTATGTGGTTTATACACAAGGGTGTGGTATTAACCAAAGATAACTTGACAAAACGAAGATGGGTAGGCAGACCTAATTGTTGCTATTGTGATCAAAATGAAACAATAAGACACCTCTTTCTCGATTGTCCTCTTGCAAAACTTTTATGGCGAACTGTTCATATAGCCTTTAATGTTAATCCATCAATATGTATTAGTTCGTTATTTGGAACGTGGCTCAATGGAGTAGACGTTAATATAGCGAATCTTATCCGAATTGGTATATGTGCTTTATTTTGGGCTATATGGAATACCAGGAATGATATGATTTTTAATGGCAAGAATTTCAATAACTTTTTGCAGGTTATCTTCAGAGCAACGTCTTGGATCCGTACGTGGTCGTTACTCAGCCATGCGGAATCCAGGGAGCGTATGGCTATTGGGTGCAACCGGTGGGAGATGGTCGCACGAGCTATCTTCAACCGATTTGGATGGCGTGCTAATAATAGGCTAGGTGTATAGGCATCGTAGTCTACTTTTAATTACGCCGGATGTGGCAGTCTATTTACCTTCATTCGTACTTTTTTGTTCAGCGCTTGAGCGCTTTGTGGATCTAAGACCTCGTTTTGAACTTATTTAATAATATGGCTGCATGCATCGATTGATGCAGAGGCCGGGGCCTCGTTCCTCCTTTTCAAAAAAAAAAGTTTTAAATTAATTTAGTTCAAAACCGCGACACTTATTTTGGATCGGAGGGATTACCTTTTTTTAGGTTTCAGCAGTAGTATTGATAAGTGGTTCTTCAAACAAAAAGGAAAACAAAGAGCACGATTGGTTTGATGCCAAAAGTTGGCATGCCAATATTTGGCAAATGCCAAATGTTGGCTAGTGATTGGTTGGCTACCAACTTTTCTTGCCAACCTCACAAAAAGTTGCCAACTTTTGGCAACTTTTCATTTTGCCAACTATTGGCAATGCCAAATATATGTATCAAACCAATTATGCTCAAAGTATGCAGAGATGTGTGAACGAGTGATCGAGAAAAGTCAAGCAGTCAGCCTTGACTGAAAGCAGATAATGCCATTTTCTCCATGCTACAGGTTGCTGCTACATTTTTATGGTATAAAGAAGCGTTTTCCCAGCTTCCAAAGGTTGCAAGAACTGACCAGATGCACTAAGGTTCAATGAACCACATGCTGTAAATCCAGTCCATCGGACAGGTGGGATTTTGACATACTGACAATACTGAAGGAGAAAATCTTTACCACATACCCACAAAAATAGTTTATACTTCAGTTCTTTGAACATTTCGAAGAAGAAACAGTCCACCCTACAAAGTAACAGGTCAATGCACAGCATCATTTGAAATGGCATCATCATATGCATTTTGCCGCTTACAAAATTTAGTAGTCAAGCGCAAGTGGGTTATCTTTCCTTTCCCTTTGGTTGCGTCTCAGTACTTCTGCAAAACAGTCATCAGATTTTAATGCAAGTCATGGGCATGACTTGAACTCTGTGCAATGCCAAGATCCCAATAAAGCATCGGGTCCAGAAAACAACAACCAACCAGCACACTGATACCAAGTCAGGGAACTCCAGGATTTTCTGGTGTGCAGAAATATTTACTAACTGGAGTTGAAGTTTGTGAGAAATAAACTCAGTAACCCCACTGTCTTCGTCCAACGGCTGGGAGAAGTCAGGACATTTCAGGAACTAAGCCTATCATGCAATCGACAGCGGTGGGGATGATGGGACACGCAAATGGCAGACATTAAGGGCCAAGAACTACAGAACACTAACTCAGGACAATCAAATAGTTCAACACTGCTTAACAGGATAGCGAAAGTTTCGAATGAGACTGAACATCTGCAACACAGGAACGATCTGACTAGAAAGTCATCCAAAACTGGATCGAAGAACCATCGTTTTTTTGAGAATCTATAGAGTCAGGGACCGTTCGGACTCCCTCCGCTCCGCGACTCCGCGCCGGAGCGGAGTGGCAGCCAGTGTTATTAGAGGAGTTGCTAAAACGCCGCTCCGCGCGCTCCGCTCCGCGGAGGGCTGCCGAACAGGCGCTCAATTTCAAAAGGAAGGAACTGGACTTTGGTAGATACCAAAAGTATGTAGGTCAACTGGGTTTATCTAGCATTGCTTGGATTCCCTGTTTCACGAGAAAATTAACCTTACACGCAACAAGTAAAAACATTTGAGTGCCTCATTTAATGTAGGCTCCCCCACTGCCTACACACAAACGCAAACAAACGCAGGCACGAGCTGCAAAAAACAACATAACCAACATGATTCGCGGAAGGCCAAATACAGCTTCCAGTCCGTCACAGTAGAAACATGAACTGATTTTCCTTTTCATTGTAAAAATTCAAAACTGTAACACTCTTAAATTTTACCGCTAAAAACCGACAGTCGTGCTAGAGCATAATATAATCTTTTCCAATTTTGGTGCAGCCATGATTTCTGAATGCAAAACAAAAAATCGAATTCACTGTTTTATTGAATAAATATAAGATTTATCATTGACATGACTGCTATTATGGTAGGTTACTTTTGCAAACAAAAAATCGAATTCACTGTTTTATTGAATAAATATAAAGCAACGACCAACAACAACCTAGTACAACGCATGCCATCGCAACACATGCACACATCCAAGGGAGGATACAAAGGCGCTGAGCGCAGCAACACCACCCCAAGCACTACAAGAGCAGTCGGGTCCTCGGCCGTGAACACGCCACCGCGAAGAGATGAAGCCGCATACGACGAACCGTGTGCTCCAAGGCGGCGCCTTCAGGAAGGATACGACACCGAAGCGCCGCCACCGCCCGACCCGAGGGTCAGAGTTTCCCCTGGAGCAACACGACGTGCAATGAAGGCCACGACGACGCCTTCAAGAAGGGAACGAGCTTCGCCGTCGCCGGTCCGTCCGTAGATAGAGCAGGTTTTCACCTCGACCAATACTCACCGCCACCGAACGCCACACCCCGGCGACCATGTCGCCCACACGACCATGGTCACCGAGCAGCACCAAGCCACGGGCTTTGCCCAAGAGCACCGCTATACCCCCACCAGGGCCGCTGCCCCGGCATCCAAGACCTCGACGTCACCTCACCCACCACCCACTGCTACCCCAACCAAAGAAACGAGTGGAAAGGCCCCGCCTTTAGCACCCCTGAGCTGCCCCCAGCGCCAAAACCCAATAGGCCGGCCAAAACTGGCCTCCATTCGCCCGTCCTGCCACCGGGCGCGAGACGAGCTCGGTCCTGCAGCCGGGCGCGAGACGAGCTCGGTCCTGCCGTCGGGCGCGAGACGAGCTCGGTCCTGCCGTCGGGCGCGGGACGAGCTCGGTCTTGCCACCGTGCGCGAGACGAGCGATGGACCGCGACTGGGAGAGGGCCAACACTTTGATGAAGGTAGCGTCCGAACGACGAGGAGAGGATTCGAAGGTCGATAAGGGCGCTCACCGACCGGCCGACGCCGAAGACAGCCGCCGCCGTGAGACGACCCAGACCACCGCCATGAGCCACCACCACACAGTGGTAGCCCACATCCACTGGGACCCCGAGGAACAGCCCCGAGCCGTCCTGCAGCAGGAACACCACCACCCTCGCCGCCAAAGGTCGCCACGCGCAAAGCCGACCGAAGCCCACCCCGTCACCAGCGCCACCACCAGCACGAACCACCGCCACCACCACTGCGCCGCCACTCCCTGCACGGCAGCACCGGCCGCCCACGGCCCTGCTGAACCCTGTCCGCGCCGTCGGAAGAGGCGCCGGAGCCAGACCCAACTGGATCTGACCGAGGCCAGCCCGCGCGCACCACCCGAAGAGTCGGCCGCCGCCGAAGGTGCAGCCAGCCACCACACCGCCTGGCACGCTGGCGGCACGGAGGCGCACAGCCGCGTCCGCCCGTCGACGCCGAGATGCCCGGCGCCTGCATCCCGCCCTGGCCCAGGGGGAACAGCCCGCGCCCGCCCTGTCTGCGGCGGCGAGGGAGGTGGAGGGAGGGGAGGGGGGCGGCGGCGGCGGGAGGAGGGTTGCCTCCCGGTCGCCGCGCATGGGCGACATGAGAGGGCCGGGAGGGTCTCACAGGTGAAACATTCATGCAGCACCGGAGAACCTCGATTTTAAGTCCAATGTCACTGGGCAGCACCTAACTAAAAGTCAGGTGGTCACTGTCGCGAGCGACAGGAGGGAAAACCTAGCCGCCGTCGGGGCCTCCCCTTCTCCGCCCCCTCCCTCGCCGCTGCAAGAGGGCACGACCTGGCGAAGCCCGGCCGGTGGCAGGGATCCATCGTCCTCTCGCACGGTGGACTCGGCGCGAGCCGGAGTGCGGCGCTAGCGGCGCGCCTCGGAGCAAGGAAGCAACGGCTTTGTGATGGAGAGTGCTCGGGGATCAGCGATGGAGGCTTTGTGACGGCCAGATCTAACCCGTGGGTGCTTCCTGTAGCACCCGGAATCGGGGCGGCGACCCTTCTTGTTCAATGGCGGCGTACTCCGTGGTCGTGCGGGCGATGCGGAGTCTGGATCTTGAGGTGGTGTCGGCCTTCTGAGGCTGATGGCGGTATGGGTCATCCTCTCCATCAACAGATCGGGTTCGATGCTGCTCGGCAGGTGATACATGCGCCTCTTTCGGAGTCGTCGCGCAGTGCCTGACATAGGTAGGTGAAGCCGCCGATGGATGCTACGCATGACGTCTCATGTGGGGATGTCAAGTCATGCCTGCTACCAGCATGTGCTGCACGGTGGCTCTGGCGGAGGTCTCATGTCTAGCCTGTTGCTGCTGGATCGAAGGTGGTGCGACAGTGGCGTGAGGCAGGCGGTATGGGAGGTTTCTCTTCTAGTGTCTTCTCCAGAGTTATCCGATTATCGAGGCGTCGGTATCCGGATAAGGGATGATGGTACATACAGCTTCTACCACGACTTTATGCACTCCGGTGAAAACACAAGATCTATGATTAGGCTATGTCGACGCGCGCCTGCGTCGTGTCCTTGCTGAAGGTGGTGGATTGAAGTTTGGCTTTTAGGATGAGAATCCGGAGTTCAACCTTGTGTTGGACTCACCATCATTGACACACGCGCAACGATTTCTTCTTGAAGGTGTAGCCTAGGAGATATATATTTTTCGTTTTGCTGTCATTTTGTAACATAGGGTTAGTGATTATCAGGTAGAGTTACTGTCATGAGGCATGTGGCCTCGGGTTTTCTTTTCACTTTATTTCCGGGTCGATGTTGTTCGACTGCTGGATTTTGCATTCTTAATAATATATGACTGTATGCATCATCTCCATGCAGAGCCCAGATGTTATCGTCCTTTTCGAGAAAAGCTAAAAGTCAGGTTGTGCATCAATTACTATTTCCAAAGGTGTATTAGTTTTTTCATAAGTCAAACATGTGCATGTTTGACCAAGTTTTTAGAAAAAATAATATCAATATCTATGGTGCCAAATTTGTATCATTAGATTCATCACGAAAAGTATTTTTCATATTTTATTTATTTTATATTGCAGATTTCGATATTTTATTCTATAATCTTGGTCAAACATACACCAGTTTGATTTGCACGAAAATCGATACACCTTATATTTTGGAACGGAGGGACTAGTCAGCTAGTTAAGGAGATAATTACAGTAGGTTATTTAGTTAGTGCGAATATTAAGATAGTTAGGAAAGAGATCGGTTTAGTTTTGATGATAATATATGGTTTGTTAGGAAAATGTTGATATTATTCTTAGACCTCAGGAATCTTTTGTGTAAAAGGGACACCATGTACACTATATGGATCATCCAATGGATGTTAATATATTTGTGATGTTCTAATCCCCGTCCCCAACCTTCTCTCGATCTCAACCCCCGCACCATGGCCGTCTAACCCTTGCTCCTCGGAGCGGTACTCTCAACCTGGTCATGTTCATCGGGCTTAGGAGTGTAAGGAAACGTCGTGCCCAGCTACGGCGACGGGTCCGTGTTAATATAGTAGGGGCACGACTCCCAGATATCGTACATAGTTGAGATTACATCGGGTGGATCAATACTTGAGATACAAGAATAGGTTACAGATATCTATTTCAAACAGACCTCAACCAACTATCCTATCTACGCCAGCTGGTCCTCGTAGGACTCCTTCACGCGTCCGTATCACATCTTGATACGTGGTTGAAAGGACGTGGATGTCGCCTAGAGGGGGGGGGGTGAATAGGCGCTTTAAAATAATTACGATTTAGGCTTGAACAAATGCGGAATAAAACTAACGTTTAATATGTCAAGCACAAAATCTAAAACAACTAGGCTCACCTATGTGCACCAACAACTTATGCTAAGCAAGATAAACAACTAAGTGATAGCAATATATATAACAAGAAACAATATGGCTATCACAAAGTAAAGTGCACAAGTAAAGGGCTCGGGTAAGAGATAACCGAGGCACGTGGAGACGATGATGTATCCCGAAGTTCACACCCTTGCGGATGCTAATCTCCGTTCGGAGCGGTGTGGAGGCACAATGCTCCCCAAGAAGCCACTAGGGCCACCGTAATCTCCTCACACCCTCGCACAATGCAAGATGTCGTGATTCCACTAAGGGACCCTTGAGGGCGGTCACCGAACCCGTACAAATGGCAACCCTTGGGGGTGGTCACCGGTACCCGTACACTTTGGCAACCCTTGGGGGCGGTCACCGGTACCCGTACAAATTGCTCGGGGCAATCTCCACAACCTAATTGGAGACCCCGACGCTTACCCGGAGCTTTACACCACAATGATTGAGCTCCGAGACACCACCAACCGTCTAGGGCGCCAAGTCACCCAAGAGGAAAAAGCTCTAGGGTGCTCAAACACCCAAGAGTAATAAGCTTCTCAAACTTCACTTCCACGTATCACCGTGTAGAACTCAAACCTATGCACCAAATGCAATGGCAAGGGCACACGGAGTGCCCAAGTCCTTCTCTCCCAAATCCCACCACAACAACTAATGCTATGGAGGAAATGAGAGGAAGAACGAAGAAGAACATGAAGAACTCCAAACTCTAGATCCAAGGGGTTCTCCTCACATAGAGGAGAAAGTGATTGGTGGAAATGTGGATCTAGATCTCCTCTCTCTTTTCCCTCAAGAACTAGCAAGAATCATTGGAGGGATTGAGAGTTAGCAAGCTCAAAGAAGGTCAACAATGGGGGAAGAACACGAGCTCAAGAGTTAGAGAGCAATGGGGAAGAAGACCCCCTTTTATAGGCCTCCCCAAATCCAACCGTTATGTGCACAGGTCGTGCACAAGCGGTACTACTGCTCGGCCGAGCGGTACTACTGCTTAGCACGGTAGTTCCAAGGAAAGGATGCAAAACGGCAGAAAACTCGAGGCGGTAGTTCCGCCGGAGCGGTACTTCCACTGGGATGCAGTAAGATGCCAGACCCCAGAAATAAGCGGTAGTAGCAGCGGTACTAGAGAGCGGTAGTACCGCGCGGGCGGTACTACCGCCCACTACTACCGTCCAGAAAACCACCCTGACCAGAGAACAAAATATAAGCGGAAGTAGAGCGGTAGTACATAGCGGAAGTACCGCCCAAGTGGTACTACCGTGGTACCGAGCGGTACTACCGCCTGTTCAGAGAAAAACAGCTCTGGCACTAAAACTGCCATAACTTTCGCATACGAGCTCCGAATTGAGCAAACTCAAGCTTGTTGGATAGCACACGACAAGTACTATCCAAACAGCGATGTGAAATTTATGTGAAACCTCTATGAATGAAGAACCGGCAAAAACTCGAGCATCGAAAACATCATAGAAGATGCATATGGACTCCGTTTTCGATGAACTTGAGCTTGTCAGGAAGCTGACCATAAGCTCAAGAACCCACAAAGAGAAAAGCAAACCAAGAACCAAGAAAGATGATGATGCCAAGAATGCAATGGTTTGAGCTCTCAACGAACGATACGATCAAGCTACTCACTTGAGAGCCCCCCTTGATAGTACGGCTATCGATCCTATAACCCGGTCTCCCAACTACCACCATGAGACCGGTAAAATAAAAAACCCTATCAAGGTCAAACCTTTGCCTTGCGCATAGTCCACTTGAGCTAGATGATGATGATCTTGTCCTTCTCAAGATGGACCACCTTTCTTGATTGCGTTGGTTCGATGAAGACTAGTTGATTGCTCCCCCATACTCCACTATGGGTGAGACACTCTTTGGCACATCTTCACAAGTCCATTGTCACCACAATGGATGGCAAGCTTCAAGCATGATCTCTCCGTGATGCTTCACTTGAACTTGCACACCGCAACCTTGATGACGATCACCACTTGATGTCATCCTCCATGGGTTGTATGAAATCTTCCTCTTGACGCAAGCCCATGGAAATATACCTAACCCCACAATGAACTCTCACGTAGACCATGGGTTAGTACACAAAGTGTAATGGACAATGCTTACCATACCATGGAATCACTTGATCCCACTTGGTACATCTTCTACGCTTTGTGTGTTGATCAACTTGAATCATTCTTTGCCTTAATCTTGATCAACCTTGTGTCTTCTCTTCTCTCTTAACAAAGATGATGTCTTGAAGGTAAACATGAATGTTCACACAATCTTCTTCTTCAAGACATGCTTGCAATGAGATCAACTCTCACATGACCAATCTTTGGATAAAACCTTACATACCACCTTGGTCACCATATAAACTCCTTGAAACCAACACATGTACTTCAAGAAGTGCCTATGGACAAATCCTTCGAATATAACTCAAGGCAACCATTAGTCCATAGGGATTGTCATCAATTACCAAAACCACACATGGATAAATGTGCTCTTATAGTGGTTTAACACCCTTCCTTAATCACAACCTGGTTAAGTTGAGATTACGCTTGAACTCTTCAAGATTCCTTGTGGGTAACGCTTTTGTGAAGCCATCTGCAACCTGATCTCGTGAATGCACAAAACAAATTTTCAATTGTCTATTAGCAACTCTTTCTATGACAAAATGGAAATCTACTTCAATATGTTTTGTTCTACATGAAACACTGGGTTAGCAGATAAATACGTTGCACCAAGGTTATCACACCATAAACAAGGAACTTGAGAATAATGCACACCAAGCTCTCTTAGCATGGACTGAACCCAGATGATCTCTGCTATAGCATTTGCTAATGCTTTGTACTCAGCCTCAGTACTTGACCTTGATACAGTTGTGTGCTTCTTGGCACACCATGATATCAAGTTAGGTCCAAAGAAAATTGCAAACCCACCAGTAGAGCGTCTGTCATCTACACATCCTTCCCAGTTAGAGTCAGAAAAAGTACTAACAAGAGTGGATGAAGATTTGCTGAAGTAAGGCCAAGATTCATGGTATTTTTCACATATCTCACTATGCGTTGGCAGCAGTCCAGTGAACTATAGTGGGTGCATGAAGAAATTGGCAAACTTTGTTAACAACAAAAGAGATATCATGTCTTGTCAGAGTCAAGTATTGAAGTGCACCTACCAGATTTCTGTATCTAGTACTATCCTCTTGGCTCAAGGGATCTCCTTCATCAAGTGACAATTTTTCTGTACTAGACAAGGGGGTTGGTGAAGGTTTACATCCTTGCAAACCAACTCTTCTTACCAGATCAGTAGCATATTTCTCCTACGATAGATGAAGACCATCTCCGTGCTTTTTCACTTCAATACCCAGAAATAAGTGCAGGTCTCCCAAGTCCTTCAGAGCAAACTCAACACTTAGGTCCTTTAACAGTCCTGTCACTACTTCATGGATGAACCGGTGATAATGATATCATCAACATAGATAAGCACAAATATGGATGTTTTTGCCTTGTTGTAAATAAAGAGAGATGTATCGGACTTAGAAGGAACAGAACCAAGTGCTTGCAGTTTCTGACTGAGACGTGAGTACCATGCTCTAGGAGCCCGCTTCAGTCCATAGAGAGCTTTGTCAAGTTTACACACATGGAAGGGTTTATTTTGGTTTTCAAACCCAGGAGGTTGTTTCATGTACACTTCCTCTTTCAGAACGCCATGAAGAAACACATTCTGTACATCTAGCTGTCTAAGGCTCCATCCCCTCGAAACATCAATAGATAATACAAGACGAATAGTGGCTGATGTAACGACATGACTAAAAGTGTCCTCATAATCAATGCCATCCGTTGTTTGAAGCCTTTTGCAACCAATCTAGCTTTATAACGGTCTATGGTTCGATAAGATTTTCTTTTAATTCTGTAAACCCACTTGCAGTCAATGAGATTTTTACCTTGTCGTGGTGGAACAAAGTGCCAAGTTTTGTTTTTCTGGAGTGCCATATATGTTGGAAATATGCCCTAGAGGCAATAATAAAATGGTTATTATTATATTTCCTTGTTCATGATAATTGTTTATTATCCATGCTATAATTGTATTGATTGGAAACTCAAATACATGTGTGGGTATATAGACAACACCGTGTCCCTAGTGAGCCTCTATAGGACTAGCTCGTTGATCAAAGATGGTCAAGGTTTCCTGGCCATAGACATGAGTTGTCATTTGATAACGGGATCACATCATTAGGAGAATGATGTGATGGACAAGACCCAAACTATGAACGTAGCATATGATCATGTCAGTTTATTGCTATTATTTTCTACATGTCAAGTATATGTTCCTATGACCATGAGATCATGTAACTCACTGACACCAGAGGAGTACCTTGTGTGTATCAAACTTCACAACATAACTGGGTGACTATAAAGATGCTCTACAGGTATCTCCGAGGGTGTCTGTTGAGTTGGCATGGATCAAGACTGGGATTTGTTACTCTGTGTGACGGAGAGGTATCTCAGGGCCCACTCGGTAATACAACATCACAATGAGCTTGCAAGCAAAGTGACTAAAGAGTTAGCCACGGGATCTTGTATTACGAAAAGAGTAAAGAGACTAGCCGGTAGCGATATTGAACTAGGTATGGAGATACCGACGATCGAACCTCGGGCAAGTAACATACCGATAAACAAAGGGAACTGCGTACGGGGTTAATTGAATCCTTGACATAGAGGTTCAATCGATAAAGATCTTCGTAGAATATGTAGGAACCAATATGGGCATCCAGGTCCCGCTATTGGTTATTGAACATAGAGGTGTCTTGGTCATGTCTACATAGTTCTCGAACCCGCAGGGTCTGCACACTTAACGTTCGGTGACGTTTTGGTATTATTGGGTTATGTATGCTGGTGACCGAAGGTTGTTCGGAGTCCCGGATGAGATCCCGAACGTAACGAGGAGCTCCGAAATGGTCCGAAGGTAAAGACTGATATATAGGAAGTTGATGTTCGGGCACCGGAATAGTTTCAGAGTTTGCCCGGGTTTCGTCGGGAGTGCCGGAAGGGTTCCGGAGGTCCACCGGGTGGGTCCACCTGCCCCGGAGGGCCCCATAGGCTGTGAGAGGGTGCGCACCAGCCGCTGGTGGGCTGGCCGCACCTCCCACATGGGCCCATGCGTCCGAAGGGCATTGGGGGAACCCTAGGGGGGCGGCAACCACTTGCCTTGGGGGCCAAGGCACCCCCTTGGCCTCCGGCCCCATCTAGGCCGCAGCACCCCTAGGGGTGGGAACCCTAGGGCGCCGACCCCCTCCTCCTCTCCCCCTATATATAGTGGGGGTTTGGGAGATCTGCCATACCTTAAGCCACGGCGCAGCCCTCCCTCTCCCCTAGATCGTTTCTCCTCTAGATTAGATTGGTTCGGTATTGCTTAGCGAAGCTCTGCGGGATCAGCTCCACCACCACCACCGCCACGCCATCGTGCTGTCGGAGAACCCATCTACCTCTCCGCCCTCGCTTGCTGGATCAAGGAGGCGGAGATCGTCATCGAGCTATACGTGTGCTGAACGCGGAGGTGCCGTCCGTTCGGCGCTAGATCGTGATTGGATCGCGGGACGGCTTGCGATTTGGATCGCGAAGACGTTCGACTACATCAACCGCGTTTGTTAACGCTTCCCGGTTAGCGATCTACAAGGGTATGTGGATCCGATCTCTCCTCTCGTAGATGCTCATCTCCTAGATTGATCTTGGTGAAGCGTAGGAATTTTTTTGTTTCCCATGCAACGTTTCCCAACAGTGGCATCATGAGCTAGGCCTATGCGTAGATGAGATAATGAGTAGAACACAAAGGAGTTTGTGGACTTTGATATTCAGATTGCTTCCTTCCTTAGTCTTTTCTTGATTCAGCGGTATTGTGGGATGAAGCGGCCCGGACCAACTTTACATGTCCTCGTACTTGAGACCGGTTCCATCGACTGACATGTAACTTTGTTGCATAAGATGGCTGGCGGGTGTCTGTCTCTCCTACCTTAGTTGAATCGGATTCTACAAAGGCGGTCCTTGTAGAAGGTTAAATAGCAACTTGTATATCACCGTTGTGGTTTTGCGTAGGTAAGAATCGTTCTTGCTAGATACCCATAGCAGCCACGTAAAACATACAACAACAAATTAGAGGACGTCTAACTTGTTTTTGCAGGTTATGTTGTGGTATGATATGGCCAAATACATGATGATATATATTTTATGTATGAGATGATCATGTTTTGTAATAGTTTATATCGACTTGCATGTTGATACTGCAACCGGCAGGAGCCATAGGGTTGTCTTTAATTATTACGTGGCCTGCGAGTCACTCATTAAGCGCTATGTAATGCTTTACTTTATCGCTAAGCGGTAGAAATAGTAGTAGAAGCATGGTTGGCGCGACAACCCCAATGGCGACACGTTGATGGAGATCAAGATGATGGAGATCATGGTTTCATGCCGGTGACGATGGAGATCATGCCGGTGCTTTGGAGATGGAGATCAAAAGCACAAGTTCATAGCCATATCATGTCACTTATGATTTGCATGTGATGTTAATCCTTTTATGCATCTTATTTTGCTTAGGACGACGGTAGCATTATAAGGTGATCCCTCACTAAAATTTCAAGATAAAATTGTGTTCTTCCCGAGTGTGCACCGTTGCGAAAGTTCGTCGTTTCGAGACACCACGTGATGATCGGGTGTGATAGACTCTATGTTTGCATACAACGGGTGCAAGCCAGTTTTTGCACATGCGGAACACTCGGGTTAAACTTGACGAGCCTAACATGTACAGACATGGCCTCGGAACACAAGAGACCGAAAGGTCAAACATGAGTCATATAGTAGATATGATCAACATGGAGATGTTCACCATTGAAACCACCTCATCTCACGTGATGATCGGACTTGGGTTGGTGAATTTTGATCATGTAGCACTCGGATGACTGGAGGGATGTCAATTTGAGTTGGAGTTTTTAAGTAATATGATTAACTAAAACTCTTTATCTTGAATAATAGTCTAAAGTTGTCTTTGCAAATTTATGTTGTAGATCAATGGCTCGCGCAGTAGTTCCCCTGAATTTCAATGCGTTCCTAGAGAAAGCCAAGCTGAAAGATGATGGAAGTAACTTTGTAGACTGGGCCCGTAATCTGAGGATTATCCTCACGGCTTCCCAAAAGGCTTATGTCCTTGATGCACCGCTCGGTGAGCCACCCGCTCCAGTGTCGTCTGCAGACGTTGTGAACGCCTGGCAATCGCGTTCGGATGATTACTCAATAGTTTAGTGGGCTATGTTGTATGGCTTAGAGCCGGGACTTCAAAGGCGTTTTGAACATCATGGAGCATATGAGATGTTCCAGGAGTTGAAGTTTATCTTTGAAATGAATGCCCGGATCGATAAGTATGAGACCTCCGATAAGTTCTATGCTTGCAAGATGGAGGAGAACGGGTCTGCCAGTGAACACATACTCAGAATGTCTGGGTATTCCAACCATCTGGCTGAGTTGGGAATTGCTCTCCCGCCGGAGGCGATCACTGACAGAGTTCTTCAATCACTGCCACCTAGCTACAAGAGCTTTGTGTTGAACTATAACATGCAGGTGATGACCAAGTCAGTCGCCGAGCTATTTGCGATGCTGAAAGTCGCTGAGTCAGAAATCCAGAAGGAGCATCAAGTGTTGATGGTCAATAAAACCACTAGTTTCAAGAAGAATGGCAAGGGCAAGAAGGGTAACTCCAAGAAGAGTGGCAAATCAGTTGCCCCTCCCATGAAGAAACCCAAGGCTGGACCCAAGCCAGAAACTGAGTGCTTTCATTGCAAGGGTACTAGCCACTGGAAGCGGAATTGCCCCAAGTATCTGGCCGACAAGAAGGCGGCCAACACCAAACAAGGTATATATGATATTCATGTTATTGATGTGTACCTTACCAACTCTCGTTGTAGTGCCTAGGTATTTGATACCGGTTCGGTTGCTCACATTTGCAACTCAAAATAGGAACTGCGGAATAGACGGAGCCTGGCAAAGGACGAAGTGACGATGCGCATGGGAAATGGTTCCAAGGTTGATGTGATCGCCGTCGGCACGCTCACTCTTCGATTACCATCGGGATTAGTGATGAACCTGAATAATTCTTATTTAGTGCCTGCATTAAGCATGAACATTATATCTGGATCATGTTTATTGCGAGACTGTTACTCATTTAAATCAGAGAATAATGGTTGTTCTATTTATATGAGTAATATCTTTTATGGCCATGCACCCATTGTGAGGGGTTTATTCTTGTTGAGTCTCGATAGTGATGATACACATGTTCATAACATTGATGCCAAAAGATGTAGAGTTGATAATGATAGTACCACTTTCTTGTGACACTGCCGCTTAGGTCATATTGGTGTAAAATGCATGAAGAAAATCCATGTTGATGGACTTTTGGAGTCACTTGATTTTGAATCACTTGACACATGTGAACCATGCCTCATGGGCAAGATGACTAAGACCCCGTTCTCTGGAACAATGGAACGGGCAAGTGACTGGTTGGAAATCATACATAGTGATGTGTGCGGTCCGTTGAGCATTGAGGCGCGCGATGGATATCGTTATTTTCTCACCTTCACCGATGACTTAAGTAGATATTGGTATATTTACTTAATGAAACATAAGTCTGAAACGTTTGAAAAGTTCAAGCAATTTCAGAGTGAAGTTGGGAATCATCGTAACAAGAAGATTAAATTCCTACGATCTGATCGAGGAGGAGAATATCTGAGTTATGAGTTTGGCAATCACTTAAGACAATGTGGAATTGTTTCACAGTTGACGCCACCTGGAACACCACAGCGAAATGGTGTGTCCGAACGTCGTAATTGAACCTTATTGGATATGGTGCGGTCTATGATGTCTCTTGCCGATTTGCCACTATCGTTTTGGGGTTATGCGTTAGAGACAGCTGCATTCACTTTAAATAGGGCACCATCTAAATCCGTTGAGACGACGCCGTATGAACTGTGGTTTGGCAAGAAACCAAAGTTGTCATTTCTTAATGTTTGGGGATGCGATGCTTATGTCAAAAAGCTTCAGCCTGAAAAGCTGGAACCCAAAGCGGAGAAATGCGTCTTCATAGGATACCCAAAAGAGACGGTTGGGTACACCTTCTATCTCAGATCCGAAGGCAAAGTGTTTGTCGCTAAGAACGGGTCATTTCTCGAGAAAGAGTTTCTCTCAAAAGAATTGAGTGGGAGGAAGATAGAACTTGACGAGGTTGTTGAACCTTCACTTCAACCAGAGAGCAGCGCAGCGCAGAAAGATGTTTTTGTGGAGCCTACATCAGTTGAAGAGGAACCTAATGATAGCGATCATGAAGCTTCGGATCAAGTTACTGTCGAACCTCGTAGGTCAACAAGGGCACGTAGTGCTCCTGAATGGTACGATAACCCTGTCTTAGAGGTCATGTTGTTGGACAACGATGAACCTACGAGCTATGGAGAAGCGATGGTGGGCCCAGATTCCGACAAATGGTTAGAGGCCATGAAATCCGAGATAGGATCCATGTATGAAAACAAAGTGTGGACTTTGGAATTATTACCTGAAGGGCGAAAGGCCATTCAGAATAAATAGATCTTTAAGAGGAAGACGGACGCTGACGATAATGTCACCGTCTATAAAGCTCGACTTGTGGCAAAGGGTTTTTCACAAGTTCAAGGAATTGACTACGATGAGACTTTCTCTCCTGTAGTGATGCTTAAGTCCGTCAGAATCATGTTAACAATAGCTGCATTTTTCGACTATGAAATTTGGCAGATGGATGTCAAAACAGCGTTCCTTAACGGTTTCCTTGAGGAAGAGTTGTATATGATACAACCAGAAGGTTTTGTCGATCCAGAGAATGCTGACAAAGTTTGCAAGCTCCAGCGATCCATTTATGGACTAGTGCATGCATCTCGGAGTTGGAATAAGCGTTTTGACGAGGTGATCAAAGCGTTTGGGTTTATACAAGTTTACGGAGAAGCTTGTATTTACAAGAAAGTGAGTGGGAGATCTATAGTGTTTCTAATATTATATGTGGATGGCATATTGCTGATTGGAAACAATATTGAATTTTTGGAAAGCGTGAAGGAATATTTGAACAAGAGTTTTTCGATGAAGGACCTAGGAGAAGCTGCTTTCATATTAGGCATCAAGATCTATAGAGATAGATCAAGACGCTTAATAGGACTTTCACAGAGCACATACCTTGATAAAGTTTTGAAGAAGTTCAAAATGGATCAGTCCAAGAAAGGGTTCTTGCCTGTGTTGCAAGGTGTGAAGTTGAGTAAGACTCAATGTCCAGTGACTACAGAGGTTAGAGAAAAGATGAGTGTCATCCCCTATGCTTCTGCCATAGGCTCTATCATGTATGCAATGCTGTGCACAAGACCAGATGTCAGCCTTGCCATAAGTATGGCCGGAAGGTTTCAAAGTAATCCAGGTGTGGATCACTGGACATCGGTCAAGAATATCCTAAAGTACCTGAAAAGGACTAAGGAAATGTTTCTCGTTTATGGAGGTGATCAAAAGCTCGTCGTAAAGGGTTACGTCGATGCAAGCTTTGACACTGATCCGGATGACTCTAAGTCTCAAACCGGATACGTATTTATTCTCAATGGAGGAGCGGTAAGCTGGTGCAGTTCCAAGCAAAGCGTGGTAGCTGATTCTACATGCGAAGCGAAGTACATAGCTGCCTCGGAGGCAGCAAAAGAAGGTGTCTGGATGAAGCAGTTCATGACGGATCTTGGAGTTGTGCCCAGTGCACTGGACCCAATGACTCTGTTCTGTGACAACACTGGTGCCATTGCTCTAGCCAAGGAACCAAGGTTTCACAAGAGGACCAGACACATAAAGCGATGCTTCAATTCCATCCGCGATTACATCGAGGAGGGTGACATAAATATTTGCAAAGTACACACGGATCTGAATGTTGCAGATCCATTGACTAAGCCTCTTCCACGAGGGAAACATGATCAACACCAGAACTGTATGGGTGTTAGATTCATTACAATGTAAATCACATAGTGATGTGAGCTAGATTATTGACTCTAGTGCAAGTGGGAGACTGTTGGAAATATGCCCTAGAGGCAATAAGAAAATAGTTATTATTATATTTCCTTGTTCATGATAATTGTTTATTATCCATGCTATAATTGTATTGATTGGAAACTCAAATACATGTGTGGGTATATAGACAACACCATGTCCCTAGTGATCCTCTATAGGACTAGCTCGTTGATCAAAGATGGTCAAGGTTTCCTAGCCATAGACATGAGTTGTCATTTGATAACGGGATCACATCATTAGGAGAATGATGTGATGGACAAGACCCAAACTATGAACGTAGCATATGATTGTGTCAGTTTATTGCTATTATTTTCTACATGTCAAGTATATGTTCCTATGACCATGAGATCATGTAACTCACTGACACCGGAGGAGTACCTTGTGTGTATCAAACGTCACACGTAACTGGGTGACTATAAAGATGCTCTACAGGTATCTCCTTGGGTGTCTGTTGAGTTGGCATGGATCAAGACTGGGATTTGTTACTCCGTGTGACGGAGAGGTATCTCAGGGCCCACTCGGTAATACAACATCACAATGAGCTTGCAAGCAAAGTGAATAAAGAGTTAGTGATACGTCTCCAACGTATCTATAATTTTTTATTGTTCCATGCTATTATATTATCTGTTTTGGATGTTTTATATGCATTAATATGCTATTTTATATTATTTTTGGGACTAACCTATTAACCTAGTGCCCAGTGCCAGTTTCTGTTTTTTCCTTGTTTTTGAGTATTGTAGATAAGGAATATCAAATGGAGTCCAAACGGAATAAAATCTTCGCGATGATTTTTCTTGGACCAGAAGACATCTACTAGACCTAGAGAGGAGGGCAGGAGACCTACCGGGAGACGACAAGCCTGCAGGGCGCGCCCTAGGGGGGCGCCCCCTGGTTTGTGGCCCCCCTGCAGGCCCTCCAACCCTAATCTTCCGCCTATAAATTCAGAAATATTCCCCCAATACCAAAAAGAGCCACTATAATACTTTTTCGCCGCCGGAAGCCTCTGTTCCTGTGAGATCCCATCTTGGGGCCTTTTCCGGTAATCAGTCGGAGGGGGATTCGATCACGGAGGGCATCTACATCAACACCATTGCCCCTCCGATGATGCGTGAGTAGTTCACCTCAGACCTTCGGGTCCATAGCTAGTAGCTAGATGGCTTCTTCTCTCTCTATGTTCTTCAATACCATGTTCTCCATGATCTTCATGGAGATCTATCCGATGTAATACTCTTTTGCGGTGTGTTTGTCGAGATCCGATGAATTGTGGGTTTATGATCAGATTATCTATGAATATTATTTGAATCTTCTCTGAATTCTTATCTGCATGATTTCATATCTTTGCAAGTCTCTTCGAGTTATTGGTTTTTTGGCCAACTAGATTGGTAATTCTTGCAATGGGAGAAGTGTTTAGTTTTGGGTTCAATCTTGCGGTGTCCTCACCCAGTGACAAAGTAGGGGTAGAGAGGCACGTATTTGTATTGTTTCCATCAAGGGTAAAAAGATGGGGTTTTCATCATATTGCTTGAGTTTATCCCTCTACATCATGTCATCTTACTTAATGCGTTACTCTGTTCTTCATGAACTTAATACTCTAGATGCAGGCAGGAGTCGGTCGATGTGTGGAGTAATAGTAGTAGATGCAGAATCGTTTCGGTCTACTTGACACGGACGTGATGCCTATATGCATAATCATTGCCTTGGATATCGTCATAACTATGCGCTTTTCTATCAATTGCTCGACAGTAATTTGTTCACCCACCGTATTATTTTCCTTCAAGAGAGAAGCCTCTAGTGAAACCTATGGCCCCTGGGTCTATTTTCCATATTATATTTTCAGATCTATAAACCAAAAAATACGAAAAATACTTTGCTGCAATCTATTTGCTTTTATTTTACTTTTTGTTTTAGTAATCTTTTATATCTATCTCTATCAGATCTCATCCTTGCAAGTAACCGTGAAGGGATTGACAACCCCTTTATAGCGTTGGGTGCAAGTGTTTGATTGTTTGTGTAGGTGCAAAGATTGGGGCCTTGCTTGTACCTCCTACTGGATTGATACCTTGGTTCTCAACAACTGAGGGAAATACTTATCTACTTTGCTGCATCACCCTTTCCTCTTCAAGGAAAAACCAACGCAAGCTCAAGAAGTAGCAAGAAGGATTTCTGGCGCCGTTGCCGGGGAGGATACATAGCAAGTCAAGACCAAGTACCCATCACAAACTCATCTCTTGCATTTACATTATTTGCCATTTGCCTCTTGTTTTCCTCTCCCCCACTTCTAAAACGATTTTCAGAAAAAACCAAAAAGATTTGCCTTTTTATTCGCCATTTTTCCGTTCGTCTTTTCGTTTGCTTTTTGTTTGCTTGTGTGCTAGATTGCTTGCTTTGTCACGACGACTCAAGAGAATACCAAGTTGTGTGACTTCTCCAATACTAATAATAATGATTTTATTAGTACTCTGATTGCTCCCGCCACTAGTGCGGAATCTTATGAAATTAATGCCGCTTTGCTTAATCTTGTTATGAAAGAACAATTTTCCGGCCTTCCTAGTGAAGATGCCGCATCCCATCTAAATATTTTCGTTGAGTTGTGTGATATGAAAAAGAAGAAAGATGTGGATAATGATATTGTTAAATTGAAGCTATTTCCGTTCTCACTAGGAGATCGTGCTAAAACTTGGTTTTCATCTTTGCCTAAAAATAGTATTGATTCATGGAATAAGTGTAAAGATGCTTTTGTTTCCAAGTACTTTCCGCCCGCTAAGATCATCTCCCTTAGGAATGATATAATGAATTTTAAGCAACTTGATCATGAGCATGTTGCACAATCTTGGGAGAGGATGAAATTAATGATTAGTTCTAATATAAATCTTGATAAAGATGGGACTGGAGATAAGTCAACTTTAGTTAAAAGTCGTCCCAATGATTCGGAGTTTATAGATCTTAATGCTAAAATTGATAAAAGTGGGATTGAAGAGGTCAAAACTTTAAATATTAATGAACCCACTCTTTTGGATTTCAAGGACTTTAATTATGATATTTGTTCTTTGATTGATTGTATTTCCTTGTTGCAATCCATGTTGAATTCTCCGCATGCTTATAATCAAAATAAAGCTTTTACTAAACATATCGTTGATGCTATGATGAAATCTTTTGAAGAAAAACTTGAGTTGGAAGTTTCTATACCTAGAAAGCTTTATGATGAGTGGGAACCTAGTATTAATATTAAAATTAAAGATTATGAGTGCCATGCTTTGTGTGATTTTGGTGCTAGCGTTTCCACAATTCCGAAAACTTTATGTGATGTGCTAGGTTTCCATGAACTTGATGATTGCTCTTTAAATTTGCATCTAGCGGATTCCACTATTAAGAAACCTATGGGAAGGATTAATGATGTTCTTATTATTGAAAATAGGAATTATGTGCCCGTAGATTTCATTGTTCTTGATATAGATTGCAATCCTACATGTCCTATTATTCTTGGTAGACCTTTCCTTAGAACGATCGGTGCAATTATTGATATGAAAGAAGGAAACATTAGTTCCAATTTCCGTTAAGGAAAGGCATGGAACACTTTCCTAGAAATAAAATTAAATTACCTTATGAATCTATTATGAGAGGTGCTTATGGATTGCATACCAAAGATGACAATAGCTAGATCTATTGCGTTTTGCCTAGCTAGGGGCGTTAAACAATAGCGCTTGTTGGGAGGCAACCCAATTTTATTTTATGTTTTATGTTTTTGTTTCTGTTTTTGAGTGCTTTACACATTATTACCTCTGTAGTAATTGTGTTTTAGTGTTTTAATTAGTGTTTGAGCCAAGTAAGACCTTTGGGATGGTCTACGGTGATTGTTGATTTGATTTTGCTGAAAAACAGAAACTTTTGCGCTCAGTCCAGGAATTTTATAAATTTACCAGAGCTTCGAATGAGTCTGAAATTATTACACAAGATTTATATACAATTTTCCCAGATTTTCCTAATTTTTCAGAATTTTTGGAGTTAGAGAAGTATTCTAAGTTTACAGATTGCTACAAACTGTTCTGTTTTTGACAGATTCTGTTTTCTTTGTGTTGTTTGCTTATTTTGATGTATCTATGGGTTGTATCGGGGGGTATGAACCATGGAGAAGTTGGAATACAGTAGATATTACACCAATTTAAATAAATAATGAGTTCACAACAGTACCTAAAGTGGTGATTTATTTTTCTTATACTAACGGATCTCACGAGTTTTCTGTTGAGTTTTCTGTTGTGAAGTTTTCAAGTTTTGGGTAAAGATTTGATGAACTATGGAATAAGGAGTGGCAAGAGCCTAAGCTTGGGGATGCCCAAGGCACCCCAAGCCATATTCAAGGATACCAAAGAGCCTAAGCTTGGGGATGCCCCGGAAGGCATCCCCTCTTTCGTCTTCAATCCATCGGTAAATTTACTTGAGGCTATATTTTTATTCACCACATGATATGTGTTTTGCTTGGAGCGTCTTGTATGATATGAGTCTTTGCTTTTTAGTTTGCCACAATCATCCTTGCTGCACACATATTTTGAGAGGAACACGCACGAATCGTGAATTTATTAGAATACTCTATGTGCTTCACTTATATCTTTTGAGCTAGGCAATTTTGCTCTAGTGCTTCACTTATATCTTTTTAGAGCACGGTGGTGTTTTATTTTATAGAAATAATTGAACTCTCGTACCTCACTTATATTATTTTGAGAGTCTTTAAACAGCATGGTAATTGGTTTAGGTTATGAATTTAGTCCTAATATAATGGGCATCCAAGAGGGATATAATAAAAACTTTCATATAAAGTGCATTGAATACTATGAGAAGTTTGATTCCTTGCATATAGTTTTGAGATATAAAGATGGTGATATGAGAGTCATGCTAGCGAGTAATTGTGGAATGGTAGAAATGCTTGTGTTAAAAGTTTGTGATTCCCGTAGCATGCACGTATGGTGAACCGTTATGTAACGAAGTCGGAGCATGATTTGTTTATTGATTGCCATCCTTTGTGTGAGGGTCGGGAGCGCGCGATGGTTAACTCCTACCAACCTATCCCCTAGGAGCATGCATCTAATACTTTGCTTCGATAACTAATAGACTTTTGCAATAAGTATGTAAGTTCTTTATGACTAATGTGAGTCCATGGATTATACGCACTCTCACCCTTCCACCATTGCTAGCCTCTCTAGTACCGCGCAACTTTCGCCGGTGCATTAAACCCACCATATACCCTTCCTCAAAATAGCCACCATACCTACCTATTATGGCATTTCCATAGCCATTCCAAGATATATTTCCATGCAACTTCCACCATTCCGTTTATTATGACACGCACCATCATTTTCATATTGCTTTGCATGATCGTAAGATAGCTAGCATGATGTTTTCATGGCTTGTCCGTTTTTTGATGTCATTTGCTATGCTAGATCGTTGCACATCCCGGTACACCACCGGAGGCATTCATATAGAGTCATATTTTGTTCTAGGTATCGAGTTGTAATTCTTGAGTTGTAAGTACATAAAAGTGTGATGATCATCATTATTAGAGCATTGTCCCATGAGAGAAAAGGATGATGGAAGCTATGATTCCCTCACAAGTTGGGATGAGTCTCCGGACTTTACAAATAATAAAAGAGGCCAATGAAGCCCAAATAAAAAAAGAGAGGCCAAAGATGCCCACCAAAATAAAAAAAATGAGAGAAAAGAGAGAAGGGACAATGCTACTATCTTTTTCCACACTTGTGCTTCAAAATAGCACCATGATCTTCATGATAGAGAGTCTCCTATTTTGTCACTTTCATATACTAGTGGGAATTTTTCATTATAATGCACACCCACTTAGTTTCTTTTTGAGCTTTCATACACTTATAGCTCTAGTGCATCCGTTGCATGGCAATCCCTACTCACTCACATTGATATCTATTGATGGGCATCTCCATAGCCCGTTGATACGCCTAGTTGATGTGAGACTATCTTCTCCTTTTCCTCACAACCTCCACCATATTCTATTCCACCTATAGTGCTATATCCATGGCTCACGCTCATGTATTGCGTGAAAGTTGAAAAGGTTTGAGAACATAAAAGGTGTGAAACAATTGCTTGACTTGTCATCGGGGTTGTGCATGATTTAAATACTTTGTGTGGGGAAGATGGAGCATAGCCAGACCATATGATTTTGTAGGGATAACTTTCTTTGGCCATGTTATTTTGAAAGGACACAATTGCTTTGTTAGTATGCTTGAAGTATTATTGTTTTTATGTCAATATTAAGCTTTTGTTTTGAATCTTATGTATCTGAACATTCATGCCACAATAAAGAATATTACATGGATAAATATGTTAGGTAGCATTCCACATCAAAAATTCTGTTTTTATCATTTACCTACTCGAGGACGAGCAGGAATTAAGCTTGGGGATGCTGATACGTCTCCAACGTATCTATAATTTTTGATTGTTCCATGCTATTATATTATCTGTTTTGGATGTTTTATATGCATTAATATGCTATTTTATATTATTTTTGGGACTAACCTATTAACCTAGTGCCCAGTGCCAGTTTCTTTTTTTTCCCTTGTTTTTGAGTCTTGTAGATAAGGAATATCAAACGGAGTCCAAACGGAATAAAATCTTCGCGATGATTTTTCTTGGACCAGAAGACATCTACCAGACCTGGAGAGGAGGGCAGGAGACCTGCCGGGAGACGACAAGCCTGCAGGGCGCGCCCTAGGGGGGGGCCTGGCTTGTGGCCCCCCTGCAGGCCCTCCAACCCTAATCTTCCGCCTATAAATTCAGAAATATTCCCCCAATACCAAAAAGAGCCACGATAATACTTTTCCGCCGCCGGAAGCCTCTGTTCCCGTGAAATCCCATCTTGGGGCCTTTTCCGATAATCTGCTGGAGGGGGATTCGATCACGGAGGGCATCTACATCAACACCATTGCCCCTCCGATGATGCGTGAGTAGTTCATCTCAGACCTTCGGGGTCCATAGCTAGTAGCTAGATGGCTTCTTCTCTCTCTATGTTCTTCAATACCATGTTCTCCATGATCTTCATGGAGATCTATCCGATGTAATACTCTTTTGCGGTGTGTTTGTCGAGATCCGATGAATTGTGGGTTTATGATCAGATTATCTATGAATATTATTTGAATCTTCTCTGAATTCTTATATGCATGATTTCATATCTTTGCAAGTCTCTTCGAGTTATTGGTTTGGTTTGGCCAACTAGATTGGTAATTCTTGCAAGGGGAGAAGTGCTTAGTTTTGGGTTCAATCTTGCGGTGTCCTCACCCAGTGACAAAGTAGGGGTAGCGAGGCACGTATTTGTATTGTTGCCATCAAGGGTAAAAAGATGGGGTTTTCATCATATTGCTTGAGTTTATCCCTCTACATCATGTCATCTTACTTAATGTGTTACTCTGTTCTTCATGAACTTAATACTCTAGATGCAGGCAGGAGTCGGTCGATGTGTGGAGTAATAGTAGTAGATGCAGAATCGTTTCGGTCTACTTGACACGGACGTGATGCCTATATGCATAATCATTGCCTTGGATATCGTCATAACTATGCACTTTTCTATCAATTGCTCGACAGTAATTTGTTCACCCACCGTATTATTTTCCTTCAAGAGAGAAGCCTCTAGTGAAACCTATGGCCCCCGGGTCTATTTTCCATATTATATTTTCAGATCTATAAACCAAAAAATACCAAAAATACTTTGCTGCAATCTATTTTCTTTTATTTTACTTTTTGTTTTAGTAATCTTTTATATCTATCTCAATCAGATCTCATCCTTGCAAGTAACCGTGAAGGGATTGACAACCCCTTTATAGCGTTGGGTGCAAGTGTTTGATTGTTTGTGTAGGTGCAGAGATTGGGGCCTTGCTTGTACCTCCTACTGGATTGATACCTTGGTTCTCAACAGCTGAGGGAAATACTTATCTACTTTGCTGCATTACCCTTTCCTCTTCAAGGGAAAACCAACGCAAGCTCAAGAAGTAGCAGTTAGCCATGGGATCTTGTATTACAGAACGAGTAAAGAGACTTGCCGGTAGCGAGATTGAACTAGGTATGGAGATACCGACGATCGAACCTCGGGCAAGTAACATACCGATAAACAAAGGGAACTGCGTACGGGATTAACTGAATCCTTGACATAGAGGTCCAACCGATAAAGATCTTCGTAGAATATGTAGGAACCAATATGGGCATGCTGGTCCCGCTATTGGTTATTGACCGTAGAGGTGTCTCGGTCATGTCTACATAGTTCTTGAACCCGCAGGGTCTGCACACTTAACGTTCGGTGACGTTTCGGTATTATTGGGTTATGTATGCTGGTGACCGAAGGTTGTTCGGAGTCCCGGATGAGATCCCGGACGTCACGAGGAGCTCCGGAATGGTCCGGAGGTAAAGATTGATATATAGGAAGTTGATGTTCGGGCACCGGAATAGTTTCGGAGTTTGCCCGGGTTTCGTCGGGAGTGCCGGAAGGGTTCTGGAGGTCCACCGGGTGGGTCCACTTGCCTTGGAGGGCCCCATGGGCTGTGAGAGGGTGCGCACCAGCCCCTGGTGGGCTGGCCGCACCTCCCACAAGGGCCCATGCGGCCGAAGGGCATTGGGGGAACCCTAGGGGGGCCGACCACCACTTGCCCCCTAGGGCACTGGCCCCCTCGCCCTCTCCCCCTATATATAGTGGGGGTTTGGGAGAGCTGCCATACCTTAAGCCATGGCTCAGCCCTCCCTCTCCCCTAGATCGTTTCTCCTCTAGATTAGATTGGTTCGGTATTGCTTAGCGAAGCCCTGCCGGATCAGCTCCACCACCACCGCTGCCACGCCGTCGTGCTATCGGAGAACCCATCTACCTCTCTGCTCTCACTTGCTGGATCAAGGAGGCGGAGATCGTCATCGAGCTATACGTGTGCTGAACGCGGAGGTGCCGTCCGTTCGGCGCTAGATCGTGATTGGATCGCGGGACGGCTTGCGATTTGGATCGCGAAGACGTTCGACTACATCAACCACGTTTCTTAACGCTTCCCGCTTAGCGATCTACAAGGGTATGTGGATCTGATCTCTCCTCTCGCAGATGCTCATCTCCTAGATTGATCTTGGTGAAGCGTAGGAATTTTTTTGGTTCCCATGCAACATTTCCCAACAATATATTCTTCATCCATGGCCTTTTTTTACTGTGCATCACTGAGTGCTTCTTCGAGGGTACTGGGTTCACCTGTAGAGCATGCTAGACAAAATTTGGTTACATGTTTATAATTGATAGATTGAATTACCCCTGTCTGTAGACGTGTACGTGGAGGAGCAGGCGAAGTAGTGTTGTAGTGTGCCCCCGAAGATCCAGCAGCTGCGCCAGGCAATCCCGAGGCAGATAGACCTGGCGAATCTGCTGTTATGCCAGCCAGATCTTCTGTGGCTGCTGGTGATGACGAGGGCATCGCAGGCTGCGCATACGATCCCTGCCGACAGGCTGGGTCCGCAGCAGACCCATCATTGCGTGATGATGACGCGGGCCAGGGCGAATCTGTGCCGGATCATGCGCCAGGCGGGACAGCGCCGGATCGCGCGCCAGGCGGGACAACCGAGCCAACATCGGGTCCAGCGCCGCTAGAGGACGTGCCTGTCGGCTAGCGCCGCACATAGTGGCGGGGTCCTCTCTCAGGCCGGCGGGCCTCATGCATCCACGTGGTGGCGGTTGATTGACGCGGGCCGGCTGCCGCGTCCGTTCTAGCAGACGAGCGCCGCGTGGCGCGTGTTGGCTCGCTGCCACCGCTCCTGGTGGGCGATGCGCTGCTAGCGTCCTACTGCCACTCGGATCCCGGAGGGGATACACTGCAGCTCAGATCCCGGGGCAGATTTGCTCCCCAAGGTAGGACACATAAAATGTGACCTTTTTGGACCAATTTCTTCACCGATTTGGGCATTTTCTTCACCAGTTGTTTCTGCATCATCACCACAAAACTCAAGCACATGGTTATGAGAATTAGTCATTTGATCACTACAATTATTTCCCCCATGATCAACACCAGTGAGACTAGGTGGTAAAAGGAGAATTTCTTGAAGAAGAAGGGCACCGGTATTGGGATGAAGATTGGCAAAGGGAAATTTTGTTTCATCAAAGACAACTTCTCGAGAGATATAGACACGTCCAGTACGAACATCAAGACACTTGACACCTTTGTGTTGAGCACTATATCCAAGAAAAACACATTGTTTTGATCTAAGCATGAGTTTGCGGTTGTTGTAGGGGCGAAGGTTAGGCCAACAAGAACAACCAAACACACGAAGAGATGTGTAGTCTGGTTTTATGTGGAGAAGTCTCTCAGTGGGAGCTTCATTGTTGATAACATGACTAGGGAGCATATTGATGATATGAACGGCAGTGAGAAAAGCCTCGTCCCAAAATTTCAGGGGCATGGAGGCAGCAGCCAAAAAAGCAAGGCCAACTTCTACAAAGTGTCTGTGCTTGCACTCGGCAGACCCATTTTGTTGATGGGCATGTGGGCAAGACACATGATGAGATATACCAAGTTTTTGAAAGAAAGAATTTAATTTCTCATATTCACCTCCCCAATCAGATTGTAGGGCGATGATCTTGCTATCACATTTTCGCTCAACAAGGGCTTGGAATTTAAGAAACACTTGAAACACATCAGATCGTTTCTTAAGAAGATAGATCCAAGAAAATTTGCTATAGTCGTCAATGAAACTCACATAATATGTATGTCTACCAACAGAGGAGGGGCCTGGCCCCCACACATCAGAAAAAATAAGCTGCAAAGGTTTGGTAGAAGCACTGGTAGAAATTGGATAAGGTAATTGATGACTTTTCGTCTTTTGGCAGGAATCACAAATTGTTTCGACATCACGCTCTCCAACAAACGGGAGCTTATTTTTCCTAAGCAATCGTTCAACTAATAAAAAAGATGCATGTCCTAGTCGATCATGTCACCATGTTGAAGACACTTTGGTGGCACTAAAAACTTGTTTATTCAATCTTCTAATCTCCGGAATCAAGGGGTAAAGCCCACGGATGCATCTACCTCGATACAACACCTTCTTCGTTGCCTGATCCTTGATCAAAAACAAGAAAGGGTGAAACTCAAGGAAGACATGGTTATCGATAGCAATACGATGAACGGAAAGAAGACTCTTGGAAGCACTAGGAACATGCAGAATTTTTCTGAGATGAATTTTCTTTCCAAGGGTTTTAATAATTGAATGACCAACGTGACTAATTTTCATACCTTCTCCACTTGCAGTGTGGATGTGATCTTTGCACGGTTTTTCTCCCGAATGGTCACTTTCTCAAGTTCACCGGTGATGTGATTTGTGGCGCCGCTGTCGACGTACCAGTTGGCCGTTGCCGCGTGCGTTGATGCCACCGCCGCTACTCCCGCTGCTGGTGCCCTTGCCCTAGTTTCGGGGAGGACCGCGATGACGAGAGCCCCTCCTGTGGCTGTTCCTTGGAAGAGGGTCACCCACTGATCGAAATTGCTCATCTGCGAGAACAACTCTTCAAGGGTGACCAGAACGGTGCAGGCGTCAAGGGCAGAAACCAACGGCTGATACTCCATGTCGAGGCCGTGGAGGATGCAGGAGATCAGCTCCTCGTCTGGCTGCGGCTTGCCTGCTACAGCAAGTTCATCGGCAAGGCCATGCATATGCGCGAAGAAGGAGGCCACCGGCTGCGTACCTTTCTGCGAATTTGTGAGAGCCGCACGGATGTTGTTGACGCGGGACAGCGATGTGGACGAGAACATGCTCGCCAGCGCCATCCACAGCTCGTGGACGTGGGCGATCGAAGTCACCTGTACGAGCACTTCTTTGGACAGATTGTTCAAGAGATAGCCAAGCACCTGTTGGTCTTCTCTGAGCCAGATTGGATGAAGGGGATTCGGGGTGCTTTCCTCCTTTCCATCCTTGTCCTTGCTGACGACGACCTTGGCTGGCTCCAGCATGCTCCCGTCCACATAGCCGAAGAAACCAGCCCCTCTAAGCTGCGGGGTGATCTGGGTGCACCATAGGACATAGTTGGTGTGGGTAAGGCGCTCGGTGATCTGGCCGGAGATGTTGGAGGGGTTGGCGCTGGAGGAAGCCATGGCAAGGGTTTGCGGCGGTAGAGGAAAAAGCTAGATGGGAAGAGGATGGCTCTATGATACCATGTAAGGAAACGTCATACCCAGCGAGGGTGACGGGTTCGTGTTAATATAGCAGGGGCGTGACTCCCATATAGCGTACATAGTTGAGATTACATTGGGTGGATCAATACTTGAGATACAAGAATAGGTTACAGATATCTAGTTCAAACATACCTCAACCAACCATCCTATCTACGCCAGCTGGTCCTCGTACGATTCCTTCACGCACCCATATCACATCTTGATACGTGGTTTAACAAGGACTGAGCAACTATACAGATGGATCTAAGCAAATGAATCACTAAAACTGTTCAATTGCTCCAAACGTTGCATTATAGAGGAATTCATCAACCCATGTTATTCTTTAGTCACTTGAAGATAAACCAGGCAATAAGTATATTTCTAATGCATCTACCTGTGCTATCTCAATCTTAACTGGCAATCCCACCGGAGATCGTATTACTACAGTTATTTTCAAAACTGGTAAACTTTTAAATTAGGAGGAATTAATTGGGGGAAAAAGGACAAGAATGAAAGTAATATGAGCCATTAAAAAGATAAATAAGCAAAGACACTTTATTTTAAATGAGGATAGCTCAGTCAATTAATCATTAAATGTACACAACTATCAAATGATAAACTATTAGATCTTCAAAATGCAGTAGAATAAATTGAGGAAAACCACAGGAAGTATGTCATTTCATTAATATTAGGGGAACATTGTATAGTTAGAAAATAACACTGGTCAGTCCACACTGTTGAAACTAAAAGCACTAAATTGAACATGTAAATTGTAGGAAAAGATAGTACAGTGCACACCTAAATTGCTCACATAAATCAACAGAATTTGAACAAAACATGCACCCTGGACCTAAACTAGTTAGTACTGAACGTGGTTAACCTTCACTGGAATTTATAATAGCTCTACATTTCAACAAAATCAATGTTTATCACATGTCTGTGCAGACAAGGAACATCACCAGCATTCAAGTTTCAACATACAGAAATTGTATTTGTGGTATGTAATAACATAATGAGTTCTATATATATAAAAAAACCATCCATCAAATGTCTCTGTAACTACGCTCTTCAATGAAATTTAAGGTATATATCGTTGTTCAATTTTTTCCTTGAACATGCATAAAAATGTGCACCATTCTTTATTAGGAGAGAATGTCAAAGCAACACAAAAATTATAAGCCCCGCTCAAACCAAAACAAACAAGAAAGCAGAACAGAGCCAAAGAGAAGCTAAGAAAAAAGAACAAAAAAGAGCCCAAAACCACAACAGCTAGGTGAAACTATATGGCCTGCCGCTGTCTAGGCAGCTGCCTGGTCGATGGTTGGCCATGCCATGGGAGGCATCTCGGTGCCTTTTATCTCAAGCAAGCATCCATAATGCAGATTTGTTTTCTAGAATACCCATCCATAATGCAGATAGTAAGTCTTCAGTCATACTCGAAGTTGATCGATCACAAATAAACATTGCATCCTTAGTTGATTCTACCATCACATGGGAGTCATAGAAAAGAACCATTTATGCCATTCCAGCGAAAGATCATAACAGTCCGTATATCCACTTTGTCATTCTATCATGAAAATTATGATTCTTGAATGGAAAGCGATTCAGAAACACCAAACATCGACAATGTAATCAATCAGAGCAGGGCAATCCGGCGAAGCACCTTAAAACTTAAAAGAATTCAACATATGGATTTTATAAAGAAAATGCAATTGTTCCTAAATTTACACTGAACTGCATCCATTTACTGAGATACCACACTAAAATAAACTATAGCAAACAGTTACTAGAAGATGTAAAACAACTATGTCCTTTCGGGTCTGTTTGGATTCAAAGTATTTTAGGCCTCCTTTGGTCTGCACGAATTTCGTAGGAATTCTACAAGAAAATTTCCTTTATAACCCTTTGGTTTGCGGGAACGGATTCCTATCATTCATATTTCATAGGGATTTTTTTAAGATCAGACCCTTTGGAAAAAATCCTATCATATGAACCAAATGGCATCTCTTTTGCTATATGATTTGAAATACATGTCATCTCGTTTCCTATAACTTTTCTATTCCTATGATATTCCTATCCTATGAACCAAAGGAGGCCTAAAGTACAATTTCAAAATACCACAGTATTTAAACCTATAGAAAACACATACTACAGTATTTTGCACTTTGTAGTATCCATAAATAAAATACCAGTTTGGCACTTGTGGTAGTAAGCATGTATTTTGTGTTTGTAAGACTTGCACTCGAGCTATCTGCTTAATTCAATACATATACACATACTAGGCCATCGAATCAATCCTTGCCATATTCATTGACTGGCCAGAGCGGTGACGGTAAAGCGTAGTATCAACGTCTTATCTAAAAATGGTAAATACATACTATTTTTTCTTTTAGAAAAGGAGGGTTACCTCTGGCCTCTGCATCAATACGATGCATGTGGCCCCTTTATTAAAGAAAGCAATCAAAATTTTTACGGTTCCACACAAGCTCATAAGGAGCAGCAAAATAATTCATAAATAGAGGATGCCACAACCGGCTAAAATAGACCTAGATGCCTAACCATCTATCCTATTATTGGACCGCCATGCAAACCGGTTGTAGATTTCCCGAGCTACCATCTCCCATCGGGTAGACCCAGTAACCAAAGGCTCCCTGGCTTCCGCAGGAGTGAGTAATGACCATGTACGGATCAACGCCGATGCCCTGTACAGTACCTGCAAAAAATTTATATGTGTTTATCTGTTAAAAACCATGTCAATCCTGCAGTTCCATATAGCCCAAAGAAGTGCGCATACTCCTATACAAATATGTCTGGCGATAATTATGTCGACTCCATTTAGCCACGTACCAAACAACGTGTCAAACTGTCAATGCTATCTGGAGGTATGATATTGAAGGCTATACGAACTGTTTGCCATAAATTTTTTGCTAGCGGACATTGGAGAAAAAGGTGTTTGATGGTTTCCTCATGATCACAGAAGCTACATTGTGTACTTCCCCTCCAATTGTGCTTTGCCAAATTATCCTTAGTGAGAATCACCTTCTTGTGAACAAACCACATGAAGACTTTGATTCTTAAGGATACTTTGACCTTCCAAATATGAATCGACTTGGAGATTGTTGTTGTGTCAATAAGGTTCAAATACATCGATTTCACTGAGAAAATGCCATTAGTTGTTAGCTTTCAATGAAGCCTATCAGACTCGTCCAATAACTGAACATCCATGAGTCTTCTGACTAGGTGTAACCAAGCCTCCCATCGATGACCTATCAAAGCTCGTCGAAATACATACTATTTACAATACAAGTGTTATCAATGGAAAGGTAGGACTGATATATTATGGAAGATAGTATTGCCACGTATGATTAAGCATGCCCCATGAACAAATCCCACAAGAGACACACCATTAGGCGAAGAGCAGACACGAGAGAACCGCGTGACGAGCTTTCTTTTTCTGTATCAGAAAAATGAGGTCGAGAACTCTTCTTTTAATACTTATATAAAAAAACTACAGCACTGGAAATATCGCTCTTTATAAAACCACGTTTTTGCTTGCATCTAAACACCTCAAAATATTTCAAACTATAATATAGAAAACTATGGTGTGTTTTCATAATAGTGTAAAAACACTTTGCATCCAAACAGGGCCTAAACAAATTTATGGAATCAGGAAACGAACAAATTGCCGCCTTAAATAGACCATAAAACCTCCTCTAGGACACAAAGCAAGTTACTATACACATCTGATTACTCCAGTCTCCAAGTACAGTGCAGTAAACAGAAATCCTTAATCTGAATTCCAGAGAACAGAGCAGTAGGGAATTAGACCCAAATGAACTCCAAACAGTAGTTAGTGCATCTCCGCTTATGTAATTTTTAACTTCTTCAAGAAAACAGATATACGAATTCCTGTGGAATTTTAAGACACCACCACACAATTGAATAAAAATTGGCAGGGACCAGCAGATTGTGCAGGCTAGGTCTGGAATTGACAAGGGCAGAGCCCAGGTGCGCAATCACATCGCTATTTTTTTGAACCGGGCATCCACCCCTTTCCATTACTTTGACATAACGGAAATACATTAGTCCTAAGTAAAACGAACCCAAAAGGAAACGAAAGGGGAAGAGCGAGTCCAAAGCATCGAAGGGAAACCCACAAGGAGCGCCCGTCATCGAGCAACTCACTATGGGGCGAAAACCCTCCGACACCAACTCACCACCGAGTCTAGTCCAGAACAAGAGCAAGTCTAAAGGGAGCCACTCCAAAAGCAACCAGGTTCACATGCGAGCAACGGGTAAGCTCACGCAGGAGCAAAAAGAACGCAGAACTAGATATAAGGTAGCGCAGCAGCATCAAGCCTTCTCAGTCGACCTTCATCCCTTCTCGAGCCGCGCAGATCATCATCATGTTCGTCGCAACAGTCTTGAGCATCTTAGCCCCGTGATCCATGATCTCCCGGTCCTCTCCAGCGAACAAACCTGACCAATATGAGAGAAAGCCACATGCAGAAAACACCACATCAAAGGGGGTCCTTAATTTTTTGTTTTCAAAGGTGGCCTTGTTACGACTATTCTACATGGCCCAGCATATCGCTGCAAGACCAAATGTATAAAATTTCACACCATCAGGAAGAAAAACATAGCACCACGAGAAATATTGCCAAATGTTGTTTGGGCAAAGATCTGTCCCGAGGACACATCCCACTGTCCTCCATACCACTCTAGCAACCGGACATGTAAAGAAGAGATGTTGAGAAGTTTCTCGGTTAGCACAGAAAGAACATTTAGGGCCCCCCGCCCAATTACGTCTACTCATAACATCCCTGGTGAGGATATCATCTTGGAAGAGTTGCCACAAGAAGATTTGAATTTTCAGAGGGATTTTAGCTTTCCAAATCCATCTATAATCACAACCAGCTAAATTTCTCTCCAGGTATTCATATACCGATTTGGTTGTAAATTGTTTCTTTTTCCCCAATGTCCAAGTAATCTGATCAGGTTCTTGAGTCAGATTCCAGGATCCCACCACTTTTAACATCTCTTGCCATTGTTCCATTAGCGAAGGTTGCACATTCCTTTTAAAGAAATCTGCCCCCCTGTGTCACAGCAGAAATCTGCCACAATGATAATTTGTTTATTGCATATGCCATAGAGATCTGGAAATTGAGAAGATAAAGGTGAGCCTCCTTCAATTGCGTCCGCCCACAATCTGGCAACATCACTAGCATTCGATATCACACCTCTACCAACCATGTAGTGCTCTTTAACTTTCAAAATAGACTTCCAGATTGGGGAATCCCCAAATTTGCATTTAACCGATGCAATCGTATCTTTCTTAAGATACTTGGCCCTGATCACATCCTGCCAGAGCCATTGTTGTGTTTCTAGTTTCCACCACCACTTAACCAGTAGGCTTATATTTTGTTTTCGGAGGTCTTTCACTCCCAGACCACCCTTATTCTTGGATCTACAGACCCTGGACCATTTAACCAGATGATATCTTTTGCGTCCATTGCCTTCCTGTCAGAAGAAATGCTTACGATGCTTATCGAGCTTCTCAGTGACAGTTTTTGGCAATAGGAACATTGACATGTAGTAGTATACTATACTCGTGAGGGAGGAATTTAGGAGAGTAAGTCTTCCTCCAGAAGAGGCTGTCGTGCTAATCCAAGTTTCACAATGTTTCAAAAACTTATCATCTACAAATTCCCAATCCAGGCAGCGAAGAGTGAAAAAACTAATAGGCACTCCCAAATACTTCATAGGGAAATGGCCAATCTGACAATTGAAGAGGTCTGCATAGAAGGATAGGATGTTATCATCACCACCCACACACAGGATTTCACTCTTAAGGAAATTGATCTTCAAGCCTGACATGAGCTCAAACATGTATAGTAAAAGCTTCAGGTTAACAGCTGCATCCTTATCATGCTCAAAGCAAATGACAATATCGTCAGCGTATTGTAAGATGGCTATACCACCCTCCACCAGGCCAGGGGCCAGACCTGTTATCATTTTCTCCTTCTGAGCATTAAGCATCATTTTGGAAAGGGCTTCAACAGCCATATTAAACAGGAAAGGAGAGAATGGGTCGCCTTGGTGCACCCCTTTGAAGCTTTGAAAATATGGTCCAGTTTCATTGTTCAGTTTGATATTGACAGTTCCTTTATGTAGGATTTTGGAGATCCACCCGCACCAAGTGGGACCAAAGCCCCGGTGGGCGTGACACTCAAGGAGGAAGTCCCAGTTGATCTTATCGTAGGCTTTTTCAAAGTCTAGTTTAAGAACTATCCCTACTTTTTTCTTGCGATGGGTATGATGCAACACCTCATGTAGGGTAAGTATCCCATCCATAATATTTCCGTTCTTGATAAAAGCATTCTGATGTTTGCTGATCAGCTTGTCAGCAAAGACCGCTACTCTGTTATCAAGAACTTTCGTGATCAACTTATAAGGACATCGGAGTAGGCAGATGGGTCTATACTGTTGTATCTTCTTAGCCCCTCCCATTTTGGGGATAAGAGTAATTACACCGTAATTCAAGCGAGCAATATCAAGTGTGTTATCATGGAAACTAGCAAATAATCTCATCAGGTCAGGTTTGACAAAATCCCAACAGCATTTGTAAAACTCTGCTGGGATGTTGTCCGGGCCAGGAGCACGATTACTGTCCATACTAAACAAGGATTTTTTCACTTCCTCTTCTGTAAAGACACTAGTGAGTAAAATATTGTATTCCTCACTAAGCTTTTCCTCTTCACTCCAAGTATCAGGCGACAGGTGGAACAGGTTCCCCTGTGCCGGGCCAAAAAGGGTTTTGTAAAAGGATGTGGCATGGGCTAACAAATTCTCAGTTCCTTCAATGGTCACCTCCCCATCCGTGAAGGAATGGATTGTATTCTTTCGTTTTTTTTCCATTGGCTATACGATGAAAAAAGCCAGTATTCTGATCACCCTTCAGTAACCAGCGCTCATTAGATTGCTGTAGCCAAAATAAGTCCTCATCTGCTAGGATCTCATTGAGCTCCAAGCATAAGGCAGTTCTTTGCTCGTATAGGTCTGCACTCAAAGGGCCAGATTCCTCTTTCTTCTCAAGTTTTTCCAGCTCTTCTCTAATAGCTTTTTTCCTCTTTCTATTATGACCAAAAGAATTGGACCCCCAACCTTTGAAAAACTTCTTAATGCGTTTCAGTTTAATGTTTAGGATATCAATGGGATCTGTCGAGGTTACTGGTTGTTCCCAGATTCTTTTGGCATTGGGCAGGAAGTCCTCTCTAGTGAGCCAGCTGAGTTCAAACCTGAACTCTTTTTTGCGAATATGCCCTGGGCTATCCGTGTTAGAAGACATCAGGAGGGGATTATGGTCTGATATGTCTCTAACCAGCTTCCTAACAGTAACTAAGGGGAAGAGATCCTCCCAATCATAGCTCATCATCACTCTATCTAGCTTCTCCAGGGTAGGGTGTTTCTGATTATTGGACCAGGTATATTTACCCACTGACATATGAATCTCTCGCAGGTTCATCGCGAGGATGAAGGCATTGAACTTGTCAACATATCGAGATCGATGCGTGGCTTTGTTTTTGTCTTCTCCTTCGCGGAGGATATTAAAGTCTCCACCCACTATAAAGGGGACACGAACCTGAGAGCAGACTGAGCTTAACTCTTCCAGAAATTCATCTTTCTTATCATCCTAAGCCGCCCTGTAAACTATAATGAGCGCCCACTAACTTTCTTTTTTGAGTCATAAACATTAGCTAGGAGAAAAAACCTGCCCATATCCCAAGAGACCACTTCCAGAGTTTCTTTCTTAATACCACATAGGATGCCACCTGATTTGCCTATAGAAGGGACCCAATTCCAGGCAAAGAGGTCAAGAGGAACAATCTTTCGAAGCACCTTGGCAGGGAAATCTATTTTCTTAGTTTCCTGGAGGCCAATGAAATCTAAGGAGTGATCTTTAATGATATCTGAGAAACATGAAGCTCTTCCTCTTTTCCCAGCCCCTCTACAGTTCCAGAAGACTCCTTTCATTTATAAGTTTGTTTTCTTTGGCCACGTGTGGTCATTCTACTAGGATTCTGAGTAGACTTGACCACCTTTCTCTCATTCAAGGAAGACATATTCTTTTGGCTTCGCGTAATAGGTCTGGAGGTAACCACCTGAGCTTTTCTACCCCCCCTTTTTTTGATCTAACAACAGTAAAACTACTCTCAAGCTCACGTATGATATCAATGCAAGCAAAATCAGTATCAGGGATATTCACACCCATTTTGACAGCTCTACTAATGAGTTCTTGATTGGATAAAACTTCAAAGGAATTGAGATTTCTGGGCATACCTTCAATGTCTCTCTTCTTAGCTGCCGCAGCAGCAATATCAGCCACTTTTTCCATCTTGTCCTGTGCGTGGCATAGGCTGAATCGGAGGTTTTCTTCCGTGACCAGAGGGGGAGGAGGAATCGCCTCGGTCTTCTCCACAACATCAGGGGACTCCACAATGTAGTGGGCACTGGCATTTGAGCCATCCGCACACATTCCATCCATCGCAATACCCTGGGATTTATTTCTCACAACATCAGAATATGATTTGTCCCCCTTTTTTTTATAGATGAAGCAGTTTTCATATTATTTATGGAAGGCAACGAACATACTTTTGCAGATTGAGCCAGGTGTTCCTGTTTCATGGTCTCAATCAGAAGCGTGGTGTGTTGAGATTCATCAGAATCCACACTTTCTTGCGACTCCCGGATTTGATCATACTTCTCACCTTGAGGGATGGAAGGAGATCCCCCAAGTCCAGTGGAAGGATCCCCTGGTTTTTTTTCATGAATAGGATGGTCCCTTTTTTCTTTAGGAAGCATTTTTTCTCCCACACTGTCATGAGTCTTAGTATCTTTTTTCTCTCTCTCAGGATCACGAATCAGAATCTGATCCACTTCATAAAAGAAGTCATAGAAGTGCCCACCTAGAACTTAGTCAGCCACTCCAAGTATAGCATCCACATCTCTGCAGCCAAGTTTGACTCTGGCAGAAGATGGCCTATGTAATGTGGCTGTATCAATCTCAAGAGGGACTCCAACAAGCGAGGTGACATATGCCAGGTTATGTTCACTTCTCTTATCTAAAGGAACATTACTGATTTTAACCCAGGCTACTTCCATAATCCCCTTAGTGCCCACAGCTGACGACCAAGGTTTCACCTGAATAACCGCCCCACTGGTTTTAAGGGTGACTCTCCCCACATAGCAAATTTGAGCAACTGCACGAGGATTAGGGAAACGCACTACATACACTCCAGGCCCAATCAGATGGACAGAGCAGCGCCATCCTGTTGCGAGGTAAGCATTAAGATCTAGTTCCATTTGGCGGCTAGAAGTCTCACCCTCAACTATGGTCACCACAATGGTATTCGCTCTCTCTTTAAGCTGGCTAGCAGTGCACGAGTCATGAATGTAAAAGAAGCCCTGCCCTCTGGCCCGAAAGGCACGCATCAGAGCTATGCAATCCCAAGGAAGGAATTCAACACACACCGAAGCCAGATGACCCAACTTGTTGCAACGCTCACAGAAAGTTAGGGGACATCTAACAGGAGTATGATCAGGGGACTTGCAGATGGGGGCATGAATCAAGCTTTCTGGTAGGGTGCACCTGAGCCATGGTTTGCTTCCCATGGGGACGGCGTGGCGGCGGAGAGATCTGCCGCTCGCTGTTGTTGGTACCCCTGGATCCCGTCGACGCTTGGGGTTTCTCAACCCAAACGGCTCCGTCCTGGACCGCCCGGCTAGGCGGAGCCGCCTTTGTCGCCGCCGCCTCCCAGCACGAGGTGTCATCCGAACCGGACGCGATCTGTGACGAGTTGGTGATGGTGCGGTCGCCATCCTCTTCTCTCTTCCAGGAGTACTTGTTTCGATCCTTCCCCCCGCAGCCATTGCCACGGTCAGCACCGCGGCCCGCTCCTCGACCCGCACGGCCCGCGCCGAAGCCCTCCCGCCTGTCTCCGCGGTAGCCTCGGCCCGCTTCGCCCGCCATGGGAGAGGAAGCAGCGACCGCCACGAACGATCTGGGATCCCCTATCACCTTCCCTCTCCACCACCCGAAATCCTCCCCAGATATCGATCTAGGGTTTTCCGCCGCCTCCCAGAAGTGGGAAAAGGCCTCCTCTAGGCCACGCACGGGAGGTGGATGGGCTTTTATACCCGCGTCTTGCGGCCGCTGATTGCAATGGAGGTTCGGATTCGCCCCCACGTGGCGGACATCTGCCATTGTAGGGTTGGTGGACCTCTGGGCCGCCCCGTCTCGTGACTGGCGGTACGTATGTGCATGTCCGTGTACCGCACCTGTACTCGCCACCCCACGGCTGTGCTCCGGTGTGCACACCGGCGGCAATCGATCCCGAATTCTCGCAAAGTGACACGGGAACGGCACCAGGTCGCCAATGTCAAAGGATTCCCCCACTCTAAGGAAACGAGCATCGACCGTGGCGCCTCGAGAATCCATGAGAACTAACCTGAGAGCATCGCGTCGAAGGACGAGCGAGCCGTCGTTGAACCTGATCGTGCTCGCCGCGGCCAGATCGGCGGCGAACGAGACTCGCCATCGCGCGTCATGCGCGTCGCCCGCAGAGGTCGAGCACATCGCTATTGGTGATAAAATATGAACCGCATACATCATGAGCATCGGATACAGCATAAGAAATCTCATAGCACATCATCAAAGCATAAAAATCAATAGTAAGCGTAAGTGGGGTATCTTTCCTTCCCTTTTGTTGATTCAGTACATCTGCAAAACTACGATCAGATCATATTTTCATGTAATGCAAGTCATGGGCTTGACCTGAACGCTATGTAATGCAAGAAATTTTTGGCCAAGAGCCCAAGACAGCATCGGGTCCAGAAAACCACCACCAACCATCACACTGATACCAAGTCAGGGAACTTGAGAATTTTATCATAACCTATCTTCTGAATGGTTCTACCCCAGGGTTGTGACAAGAACCCTAGAGGAAGCCAACGACAGTGACCATCAACTGTCAAATGGTTGAGAGAAGCCAGTGCATTTCATGAACTAAGCGTCGAAGCCTATCATGCAAATCAACAGCAGTGGGGATGATGGGACACGCCAATGGCACAGACATTAAGGGCAAAAGTAACAGAACACTAACGACTAGATGGGGTGGTTTTTAAGGTGGATTTTGAGAAAGCGTACGATAAGGTTAAGTGGCCTTTTCTTCAGCAGGCCTTGCGAATGAAAGGATTCGATCAATCCTGGAGAAAGCAGGTAGAGTGTTTCACGCAAAAAGGTAGTGTCGGAATAAAAGTGAATGATGAAATAGGTCATTATTTCCAGACACACAAGGGTCTAAGACAGGGAGACCCGATGTCACCTATCTTGTTCAACATAGTGGTAGACATGTTGACAATTCTGATAGGAAGAGCTAAAGAAAATGGCCAAGTAGGTGGTCTTGTCCCGCATCTAGTGGATGGTGGAGTGTCCATTCTACAGTACGCAGATGATACTATCATCTTCATGGAGCATGATCTGGCGAAAGCAAGAAATATGAAGCTTGTGTTATGCTTATTCGAGCAGTTGTCGGGGTTAAAGATTAACTTCCATAAAAGTGAATTGTTCTGCTTTGGAAGAGCTAAAGACGAACAAGAAGCTTACAAACAACTGTTTGGATGTGGGTTGGGCTCGCTGCCTTTCACATATCTGGGCATACCGATTCACCATCGCAAGCTCTCTAACAAAGAATGGAAGTGCATTGAAGATCGATTTGAAAAGAAAATAAGTTGCTGGAAGGGCAAACTTATGTCATATGGAGGCCGACTAATTCTCATTAATTCGGTGCTCACGAGTATGCCAATGTTTCTCTTGTCCTTCTTTGAGGTACCAGTAGGGGTACGGAAAAGATCGGACTTCTATCGGTCGCATTTTTTCTGGCAGAGTGACGAGTTAAAACGGAAATACAGACTTGCTAAATGGGATATTATTTGTAGGCCAAAGGACCAAGGTGGTATTGGCATTGAAAATTTAGAGGTGAAGAACAGGTGCTTACTCAGCAAGTGGCTGTACAAGTTATCTGTAGAGACCGATGCCACATGGGCCCAGATTCTGCGTAATAAGTACCTTCATTCTAAGACCTTATCACAGGTGACGGTCAGACCAACCGATTCGCCTTTTTGGAAAGGACTGATGAGAGTGAAATCAGCCTTCTTCCACAGGACAAAGTTTATCGTTGGTAATGGTACTTCCACGAGATTCTGGGAGGATACGTGGCTAGGGGAGACGCCTCTAGCTATCCAATATCCTTCTCTCTATAATATTGTTCAGCATAGAGATGCTTATGTTGCAACAATATTACAGTCCAATCCTCTAAATATTCAATTCAGAAGGACTTTAGCGGGAAACCGTTGGGAAGCTTGGCTCCATCTTGTGAGAAGATTGATGGATGTCCACCTTTCTCAACAGCCAGATCAGTTGCACTGGAAACTAACCAAGAATGGAGTGTTTTCGGTAAAATCTATGTATTTGGATATTATTAACTCTGCCTCTATCCCTCGATCTGTGCATATTTGGAAAGTCAAAGTGCCCTTAAGAATTAAAGTGTTCATGTGGTTTGTCCACAAATAAGTCATTCTCACTAAGGACAATTTGGCAAAACGTAACTGGTCAGGATCGCGAAGGTGTAGCTTCTGTGATCATGATGAATCTATCAAACACCTCTTTCTTGAGTGCCCAATGGCCAAAATTTTATGGCTGTCTGTCCATATAGCGTTTAACATTGCTCCTCCTACTAGCATCCACACGTTATTTGGGACGTGGCTAAATGGAGTTGACATAGAAACAACGAGATACATCCGTGTAGGCGTATGTGCTTTATTATGGGCTATATGGAACTGCAGGAACGATTTGGTTTTTAACAGAACAACAAATATTCATTTCTTGCAGGTTATCTTCCGGGCCACTACGTTGATCCGTATGTGGTCGCTACTCACTCCGATGGATGCCAGGGAGCGTATGGTTACTGGGTCTATCCGATGGGAGACGGTAGCACGGGCTATCTTCAACCGGTTTGGATGGCGGTCATGTAATAGGATAGGTGTTTAGTTTCCTATCTATTTTTATGCCGCCGGTTGTGGCTGTCCCAATTCCCTGTTTTTAGCTCTTTGTGAGTGTTTTTACTTTTTGAGACTTGGAGACTTTGTTGAACTATTTGCTTTTTAATAAATTGGCCGCATGCATCGTTTTGATGCAGAGGCCGGGGGATAACCTCCTTTTCGAAAAAAGGATAATAATCAAATAGTTCAACACTGTTTACCATCCCACGACCAGGTCAAGGCCTAAAGGTTGAACCATCCCACGACCTAACCCTCCCACGCCGCCCCCGCGAGGCGGCGGGGAGGGATCTCAGATCTCCGCCGCCGGTCGCCTCCTCCTGCCTCCCCCTCCCTCGCCGCTGCCCAAGGGCGCGGACGGGCGAAGCCCGGCGGGCGCGGATGGCGGCGGTGCGCCTTCTTCCCCTCGCGCGATGGGCGGGACGGTCTCCTCGGGCATGGGCGCGGCACAGGGTGCCGCGGCGCCGCGGCTCGCCGGCGTGGGTGATGCGGCGGTGTGGAGGATTCCTTGGCGGTGGCAACCTGGGGCGACGGCCCTGGATGGTGGTGGCAGGTGAAGCTTAGGCCTCTCACGGCAGCATGGCATGGCGATGTCCCTGTCCAAGGCGGATATGTGCCGGCGATCTGGTGACTTGGGTTCCGGATTAGATCGGATCAGTGACGGCGTCGAGCGCGCGGGATTCCTCTCGGCGGCTCTCGTGGTTTGGCGAGGTGGGGTGGCGGCCCTCCTCCCAGGCTCCAATGGTGGCACACGTAGGCAGTGGCCGGTGTTTCAGGGCTTCCATGGTGGCAGTGCGGTTGTGGATGGCCGCCTGATCTGGGTGGCCAGATCTGGGGCTTTGAAGGCGGTCTGGACGGTGCACATGTTGTCGGTTGGATGCTTATGGGACAGATCCGGGTGAAAACCTGATCTCCGACCGGTGGCCGGAGCCGATGATGGTGACGCCCTAGGTGTCATTTCCTTCTTGAAGGCATCATCGAGGTGAAGCTCCCAACTCCTTCCGCTACCTCCGGGGGAAACCCAAGATCAGTCGATCGGATGACGGCGGCGCACTTGTGTCGTTCCCTCCTTGGGGGCGTCATTCTTGGAGGTGTGCATTGGCTTGAGGGACCAGTGGACGGTTCCAACGGTGGAGCGGCTTTCCATGTGATGCATCGACGACGTGGAGTCTCGGTGGCATGGTGCGGCATGGACTCGACGACGGATGTGTGATGATGGACGCGCGCGGGGAGGAGGCGTTGTCTGGCGCCGTGGGGGCGTCAACGACAGGCCTGACAAGGTTGATGCGTCAGTACCTGCTTTGAAGATGGATCAGTGGAAGATGGCGGCGACGACCTATGAGTGCGTCGGACCGGTTTGCGTCCCAAACCCAGTATTTGGCTTGGTTGGGACATCCGGCTTTAGATGTTAGGCATTTGTGCGATGTCTGTTTGGTATTAGGCTCGGACTATCGGCACCCCTTCATCAAGTGGATATGAGTAGCGACAGTTGTTGCTAAGGGTGGCTTCAGGCTTCCTAATGTACTACTTTGTAAGGTCTTTGTGAATAATTAATAAAATGGCTGCATGCATCTTCCAGCTGCAAAGGCCGGGGGTCATCCTCCTTTTCGAAAAAACACTGTTTACGAGGATAGCAAAAGTCTCGAATGAGACTGAACATTGCATGACTCATATCATCACTTTGTTACTTGATCCAATTATCATCTCCATTATGACTATCATGTTCTACATATCTTTTTCTAGATTAAATTTAATAGAAAATTACGGTATTTGCTAGGCAGAGTACACTATTTTGGGATCGAATAACTCGTAGCATGATAACCCGCCACAAATTTAATTGTGCTGCTAGTGAAAGGTTGGTATGGTGCCAGTTTTCCCCTGCGCAGTAGTGGTAACATGTTTGTTGCATGCTTGTAATGCAGCTCCGCTGCGCGTAGCTTGTGATCGTCCTGTGGAGCCGTGTGATCGCGCGTGTACAAACTTGAAAGGTGGTGCGAGGATAAGATAGCAATGCATGACCGTAGGAACAGTACTCAACTTTTTTTCACAGGCGGATACGATTTGTTGAAGTGCGGTTTTGGGGAGGCACGAACCGTGTGATTGCCGAATCATAGCAAGCACATGACAGCTCGGCGTTTGTGTGTGTATCTGGAGTATTTAAACGCGCCCTTCATTGTGTTGAGTAGAGTAGAGGCGAGAAGGAAGAAGAAGAAGAAGATTGCCCAGCCGTCTTCCTCGTGTCGTGTGTGCGCGCGCGCGTTTTTGACGCTCGGCAATGGAGAATTCTCGCTATCCCCTCCTCCTCCTCCTCCTCGTTGGACCGCTCGTCGCAACCTGCGCGGTGGGAGAGCCATGCGACTCCTGGCACTGGGCGTACCTAACGAGCGTGTTCTGCATACACAAGGACCACTACAGCATGCTTGCTTGCTGCGATGTGCTGCAGTCCGTCGTGAACATATCGCTGATGGAGGACTCTTGGTGCATGTGCAGACTGGCTGTAGTGCCATCTTTTATCAGGACTGGACTATTTACTGATGATCTCGTCGACATGTATGTAGCTTGTGGAGGTTACCGTGGTAAAGACGCCCAGGCCGTCTCCGACAAGTGCCAAGGTACGTTCTGCACACTGGGTCAGTCGTATTTTCTAGTGCTCTGCTTGCTAGAGGTTTCTGTCTTATTTTGTTCAGGATATCGCTACAGAGGATCCTTGTAGTGTTCCATTTTGCCCGAACCTAGATTTCTTTGCTTTGACCATGAAAATCTGCTGTTTTGTAGTTTTCCTCTGTTCACCTAAAATATGGCTTGTCAAATGCAGGGAAATCACTGCCGCTATCTGAGCTGCAGGATGGATCTATCTCTACCGATCAACTCAAAGAGTCGCCCGCACCGGCTCCTCTCCCATAAGTCGGAAATTTAAAGGGGAACTGGAACGGTAGTCTACGGTTAGCCTACTGCTTGGCGAGCGCCCGCTTGTCCATCTTCTTGTGCCCTGTGTTCACCAATGAGTCAGATATGGATGTCTCATGTATCTTTTCCACTATTTACAGCATCATAAGTTATAGCTTGTATTTTCGAAGTTTTTGTGGAGGACCATTTCTGTTTGCAAATTAGATTGTTACCGGCTATTCTATTTACAATGATTATTTGTACTCCCTAATTGTTATTTACTCCTACATCACTTATTCTTATAGTGATACATACATCTCACATGAAACCTGAGCAAGGAAAATCTCACATCCAATTGTTCTTTATTTTACTCTCAACTAGGTATCTGTTGAACAAGCGTTGTGTTGTTGTACTCTCTGTTGGAGACTCTAGTGCATAGAAAGATATACTCACATCTGTGTAACTCGGTATCCTGGATCTCCAAGCCTCGCTGCTCTGCTCTGCTCTACTTGAAAAAGACTCGCATATTTACCGAACACAGAGACTGCAAGAGGAAGCATTGGGTGTCAGCATTTGAGACTACAGGTTCTCTGAACGAAAACTGTCTGATTCAACACATGATTGCATTCTTTATTCGTCAGATGAAACGATAAGATCATGTTTTGTTTAGGTCAGAGTTGCGGGAGACTCTGAGACTTCGACTCTGTATCTGACACTGCGTACATAACACAATCTAGCTATGCCTTAGAATTGGAGAACCACAACATTTGCATTATTTGTCAAACACAAGTCTTATTTTGGATCTTATCCTTACAACAGAACCCTTGGCCCTATATTAGTAAGCTCATGGTAGATCTTAAATATAGCTATAACTGACTAACAGTACACGAGACACTAACAAAATGTAATCGAAAAATGAAACCGAAATCTTTCATAGACTATGCCAGGAAGTGAAGAAGCTCCAGGGACAGAGACTATGCATCATGTGTATGCATAGCTTCCGTTGGAAATCCCTGACAAGCTTGTCAATTAATTATCTAGTTCCTTATTATGGGCCCAACAAACAAGGTGTATATGGAATAGATCTTTCTAGTTCCTTATTATAGCAGTCATCCAATCCTTTTGGGCGCATGTTGCCCAAGTCTTCTAGCTTGAGTTCGTGTAGATGATAGGCGTATCCTCTGTTCAAAGATTCACTGAAATAAACAATTTCTTTGTAAGGATGAAATCCAGGGATCTTAATATGTTCATCCCACCTGTGCCCTTCAAGTCTAGTTTCAAAGATGGTCTCATGGTCTGAATTCAACTCGATCTCGTCTTGTACTGTGCTGTAAATAGCTGGATTGAAGTTGTAGTTAATATGTGCCATAATCCAGGGCCTGTGATCTTGTGGATCGTAGTTTTGACGTGGTGGGATTTGATGAAGGTTGTTATCATGCTTGAGAAGCCACTCACTCTGACCGCAGCATTCAGTAAGTATCCAAACTCGAAGCTGACATTGACCATCAAGTGCTGCAAAATACACCCCCTTCTCTGATCTTCCAAGAAGAACCTGTGCGATCCGGTGCTGATCAACGTCTGTTGGCAGTTTAATTACTTGGTACGTGCCACTTGATAAGGATATTCTGCGGAAAGGAGTCATTGACAAGAAGATATTAGTAAATCAAGAACCAATGCAAGCTCTTTATTGAATTGAAGAGGAAATAATAATGTAAGAAGAAATGATGGTGCTTAGAAAGTATGAGTACCTCATAACAAAATGACAGTGCACGTAGATTTCTCCATGCCAGTACACAGCATATAGTTCATCTGACATTGGCAGCTCAAGCAGTTCCATGTCGGCAAGAGTCCCTAGGGCATCTCCCTGTCGGATGAACGATCTCTCTTCCCACCTTGCTGTTTCTGAAGAGAAAACATGCATCATGTATGGCGACGGAGTCCATTGCCGCTGCTCCATCTCTGCATCCAGTCCACGCCCATTGTGGGGAACATGTAGGAACCTAAGCACCTGGTAGTGCGGCGACACCGTCGGATCAAACACGATGTAGCCTCGTTCACAAAAGGGCTCAAATTCCAAGGAAAGAGGTGGGCGTGGGGGCAAGCTTGCCCAACGTCGTGTGGCGGGATTAACCACATAATGATCTAGCAAAACTAGGCCGTTGCATGCATCCTCGACAGAGATGTCGTCCGTCGGCATGAAGTGGAGGTCGCCATAGCCGCGGATTGCGGTGTCTGAGGGGTGGAAGAAGAACTCCGTGAAGTCAAACTCATAGAAGTTGACGAGGAAGCCGGCCAGGGAGAGCGGGAGGAGATCCCGGTCCAGGAGACGATGAGCGTCGACGATGGCATGCCAGGAGCGGCAGACGCAGCGGGCCGCAGCAAGACTGCGCGGGGGAAGACAGCGGAGGACGTCCGCGAGCACGTCCTCCTGTAGCCGCTGCGTCTGGTCCATCTCTCTACTTGTCATCGCCGCCGGATGTCGATCCGGATCGCCGCTGCTCTTCTCTCGGCATCCGCGTCCAACAAGAAGACCAACCTAGCTAAATGTTGGATCTTGTAGCTTGCTTGGCCTCGGGCTCGAACGGGGCCTGGTCTCTGTTCTCTTCTCTTCTCTTCGTGGGTCTCACAGGAATGATTTATTGAGGACCCAAGCCACTCCGGATCCGAACATTAGTCCAAAACAAGCGAGCGTGTCCGAACGTGTGTCATCTCTAATTCTAATCTCTCTCCCCTGATTTTCTTTTAAATTGGGCTCGATAAAATATCTGATATTTATAAAAAACAGCCAGTACGAAAAGATAACCATTACAAAACAAAATCACCACTTTGATACAACCCCTCGCAAAACGTATAAAAGGTAGTATCGACTTTTGACAATCCGTATCTATTTTTATACGTATGATGGAAAAATATATGCTGTACGGAGACCTTCTGACACATTCTGGGTCGAATTGCGCTCAGTTCTCGCGCCTCGGCCAGCCCATTAAATCACACCGTACCTTTTACTTTTTCCCGTCCGTTTTACATAGAAAAAGTCTTTATCTTTACCTACTAATAAAGGAAGGAATGCTTCTACCCGTACATCATTGAAATTGCCTTTAAAGTAGCCAAATATTACTCACCAATGCCACATATAAGTGACAAAAAAACGTTTCACACAGGAAAAATCTCAGACTGGGTCGGCCCATGCAGTAGGAACCTTCTATACTGCGCTCTGCGCCCTAGGAGAAGACACAACGCACCTGTTTCGGCCGGCCCATGTATGAGCGACCTGTTTTTTAAATTTCGTTTTTTTTTCGTCATTGTTTTTTCTTCTACTTTAAATAACTTAGGAATACAAAAAAGTTTCGAAAATTAAAAAAAATAAAAATTTACATAAAGTGTTTAATAATTCATAAATGTTGGTGGATTCAGAAAATTTCTGCGATTTAAAAAAAAATGTTTGCATATTTAGGAAATGTTCACAAAATTTTAGACAAATATTCCGGAAATTGAAAAATGTTCATGATTTATTAAAAACTTTCAAGTATTAAAAAATGTTAGTGAATTGAACAAAATATTGCCAATTCAAAAAATATTCATGAATTAAATTTTTTGCTAAAAATACAGAAACTGTTCATAAATTAAAAATAGTTTATTGATTATTAAAATGTTCGCTGATTTAAAAAAGATCATGCATTTAAAAAATGTCAATTTAGAAAATTGTTCCACCAATTTAAAAAAAATGTTCGTCGACTCTAGACATGTTCGCCGATTCAAGAAAATTGTTTTAAAAAATGTTCACATTTTTTGAAAAAGTATTTGCAAATCGCCTAAAATTTTCATGAATTCCAAAAATGTTCCTGATTTTAGAAAATGTTCTTGAATTTGAAAAATGTTGATGATTCTCAAAAATTATTCATGATTTTACGAAAATGAGGGTGATAATGTATCTCGGTGATGTAGCAAAATATAGTCATGGTCATTGAAGATTATATTTTTTTTCGTTGCAACGCACGGGCCATTTTGCGACGACTCAAACACAAGACCAGTGGTGAAGCCACGTTATAGCTGAGTAGTCAAGCGACTACACAGCAATTTGGAACGGTGAAGAACACCACGTCTGCGTACCTCACACAACTAGAAAACGGGTTCTGGAAACTGACTAAGACAGGCCCATTTGTTATCTGTTTTGCCTGTGATTTGGCAGGCCCATATAGCGAGGGAAAGTAAACAAAGACGTCCTAATTGTAACTTCCCTAATCAGCAGATCCTCAAATCCCGTGATTGCTCTTTCTACTACTCTTTTTTTCACCTTCCCATGTAATCCCTAATGGTCAACGGGGGTACAACTCCGGCAGGGAGGAGCACATTAGGCACTGGATGCGCATGTTGCACACTAAGCACTAACGCCGCCCGGAATCACCGCCGTGAGTATTGTACCTCCGGCGACCGGCGAGTGCAGCAGGAGTCTAGCACGAGGTCCTTTTTCTTCTATTTGTATGTTATATATCTTCTTCTGTTCCATTTTTTTATTAAGAAATTAAGATCTTGTTTTTTTCTTCTGTGAATGAAAATTAAGATCTTGTTTTTCATAGTAAAAGGCTTGTTTTGTCACTTGTTAGATTTATGTTTGGTAATGACACCAACGATAAATGGATAAATTTGTCAAAGGGCTGCAACCAGAAATATGTGTAAAATGAAGCACGGTCTTTTCTGTTCCTGTTTATTTTGTCCATAAATTTTTCCATTTAAAAAGCTTGACAACACATGGTTTGGATCCTGGCACCGCCACTGCACAGGACCTTGCAAAATTTACACATGCTGCTAGCCACTCCATCGGGCAACTGCTCGTGATTTTATATAGCACCGGATTATATAAGAACACACAACATCGTCCATATAGAAAACCATTTCGGGAAAAATCCAAAATTTTCTTGAAAAAAAATGTGAACAATTTGGAAATGCCGAATATTTTCTGGGAAAAACAAATATTTTATGAGACTCCAAACAGTTTTTGAAAAATTTAAACAATCTTCGAAATTCCAAAATATTTTTCGAAAAATGTGAAGAACTTTTGGGATTCCGAACATTTGTTTAAAAAAAAATTTAAGAACAAGTCCTGAATAGGTTGTAGAATTTGTTGCAACTCTGACCAAAATTTGAAAAAGGTGAACATTTTTTGGATCTGTGAAGAATTTTTGAAAGCGGGGATATTTTTTGAAATCATAATTATTTCTGGATTTGTGATCAATAATTGAAAATAAACATATTATAAAATTCTGAATTTATGTGAAAAGTGCGATCATTTCCCAAACAATTTTTGAAATCATGAGCAAAATTGGTAAACACAAACATTTGTTGAAATCTGAACATTTTCTATAACATGATTTTTTTAAATTTCCAAACTTTTTCGAAAACGTGATTTAAAAAAAATGCAAACTGTTTTAGAAATTCCTAACAGGAGCCCTGCGGAAGTGATATCGTCGCCTAGTAGGACCAAGGCCTATGCGTTTTTTTCTTTTTTCTTTTTCGTTATTCTTCTCTTTTTCAATTAATTCATATTTTTCATTTTTGTAATTTCTTATTCCTTCTGAAACTTGTTCAAAAATTTGAAATGTTATCTGGAGTACGAGAATAATAGTTTTAAGTAAATGTAACAAAATCATTTACTGCTTTTAATTTTATCCCGTTGTATTTATTACTTATGTTAAAAACTTAAAATAATAGTTTTAAGTACCTATTTAAATTATAATTTTAAATATTTTTTTCTTCAAATCTGGCAAGAATGCCTACCATGGGCATGCCCACATACTGGCAAAAGTTATGGTCATTTCAAGAATGTCTAAAAAAACACCATGTTCAACGTACGGTGTCGAGGTAGGACAGAATGCTCCATTTAAGAGCACATTGTTTCTCGACATCCATCAAATGACCCATTTTTTATTGGCTTGTATGACCAATTCAAGGCACCATGTCAAGTTGTTTTAATTTTCGACAAATTTTGCATTTTCTAGAGAAACTTGCATACCGTGTAAAAAACCATTCAAACCTGACATCGATGCCTACCATGGGCATGCCCACCTCATTGCAAAACTTGTGCCCATTTCAAGAATGTCCAAAAGTAGACCATATTCAACGGAGGGTGTCCGGATAGAGGCCAGAAGACCCCGTTTGAGAGCACGTTGTTTCTCGACATCTTTGAAATGGTCCGAATTTTGTTTCATAGCCTTGTGTCATCAATTCATGGCACCATGCCAAGTTGTTTGGTTTTTCGACAAGTTTTCCATTTTCTGTAGTGTTCTCGGTGAAAAAAGCCCGATCAATGGTTGGACGTGAAGCAACTTGCATACGGTGTTGGGATTCGTTCAAACATGGCATGGATGCTTACCATGGTCATGCCCACCTGATGGAAAAAATTTGAGGTTATTTTATGCATATCCAAAAATAGACCATGTCAACGGAGGGTGTCCGGGTAGGCCAGAAGGGTTCGTTTGATAGTGCGTTGTTTTCAGCATTCGTCAAATGACCCCTATTTTTTCCATGAGCTTATATAACCTATTAAAGGCACAATGGCAAGTTGTTTTAGTTTTTGACAAGTCTTGCATTTTCTGGAGTTTTCTCGGTGATAAATGGTCAATAAATGGCTAGACGTGCCGCAACTTCATACGGTGTTGAAATATGTTTAAAACTTGGCATGGACACCTACCATGGGCATGCCTACCTGCTGGCAAAAGTTGAGATCATTTCATACATGTCCAAAAATAGACCAAGTTAACGTAGGGTGTTCGGATAGGCCAGAAGGATCCGTTTGAGAGCACGTTTTTTTCGGCATCTGTCAAATGACCACAATATTTTTTTACATGAGCTTATATACCAATTGAAGGCACCATGCCAAGTAGTTTTAGTTTTCGATAATTCTAGCATTTTCTTGAGTTTTATCGTTGTTGCGTTTTACAGCATAAAGAAAAAAAAGTAAAAAACATTGATGTTTCGATTTTTCGATTAACCGATGGTTTTTCGCTATATCGAACAAACCAAAGATCCAAATGCTATGGAAAAGCTCGGTTCAGTTTTCTCAGTTTGGTTTTAAAATGCACAACCCAAGTGTTCGTGGATTTAAAAAAATTCATCATTTTTGTAAAAAAATATGTTTACGAATTTGAAAAAACATCATGAGTTTTGAAAAAAGTTTCTAAAATTTAAAAAAATTCATGGATTTGGAAAAACAAATCACTGATTTGAAAACAAAGTTCGCAAATTAATGAAAATGTTCACGAATTTGAAAAGTTCACGGATTTAATAAAAAGTTCTGATTTAAAAATAGTTCACGATTTAGAAAAGAAAAGAAAATGAAAAAAAATAAAATAAACAGAAAAATTAAAAATAAAGAAAAACTGGACAAACAAAAACGGAAAAAGAAGAAAACCAAACAGGCTTGCATTGGTTAGTGTCATATTTGCAGAAGAAAAATAAGGTAACTAGGCACAATAAAAAAGTTGATTAATGGGCATGTGCTAAGCTAGTAGGTGTTGGGTTCGAATCTTGTGAGGCACTCTTTTTTTAAAGGGTTTTACAGAAAAGGGAAAAACTATAAATTGGGTCGGCCCAGGGCGGAGGGTGTGTGTGTGCGGGCGGTACTTACACAGGCGCCGTATCAGGGGCGACGTACATTCAGAAAAGACCATCCTACACTTTATAATGAAGGGGTATGGAGATATCGCATCTGTTGATGTGCTTAAGGGGGTTGTACTGAAGCGGAAGTGTTACAAAGTTGATCTAACAGTAAACAAAATTATACATTGCCAGTCGGAGATTGAATACTAACAAATAAGAAATGGGACACGTACAAACTTCTTCGCCGTATTACCAGGTTTACAAGATCGCAAATAGCCACTTCCCCCTTTGACACGAGCTCTAGAAGTCGCTAAAGAATCATCGGTTGGAGCATCACCCCACGCAGTACATGCTTGCAGTCCATCACCACCGGTCCACAGGGTTGAAGAAATCAGACCATGCCACAAAACAACACGGAGGAAGATGACAAAGTCATCGGCCCAATGACCAGTCAATTACTTAAGGACACGCTAACTGCCAAGATCTGAAGATAGCGAACAACTCTTGGACACAAAATCTCACAAGCCCTTCGCCTTCGCCAAAACAGATGTTGTTAAGCTAGGGACTAGGGACAAACCGTATAACCTAGGCTTTAATGTGGGGGCAATTGAGATCTTCACAATAATCTCTCTCTCCACGGTTAAATCTCTCCTTTTATCTCTCATAAGCTAGTTTTATCCTAGAATCGTCACTTAATATATGGATGACAATACAAGATATTATATAATGAGTTATATTTTAGTACTAGTTGTAGTAACTAAATATATGCAAAAATGTTATGAGATATATTATGTTAAGGGATCATGTCTTAATTAGAGAAGGCAAGTCTTTTCGTCTTGTTTTTCTCCCATACACCTCAACATTTATCCTACCTGACAACCCTAAATAGCATCATTGTTCATGCCCACAAGGGATGTGTGGTTGCATGTTACCTCTAAAATGTCCGCTTCCACAACTAGGTAGCTCATTAGCAAATCCTCAAATCCATATGAATCATAAACCACCTCTACAAAAATACATCTCAATCCCACACGTAGTGCCCGACTACTTCATCATGCATGCCTCGGACTACCAAAAATTAACATGATCTACTACATCAATACACGACATCAGACTATCAAAATTGCAGAATTCACAGGGACATGTTGGTGCAGGAGCACGCACCCTGTTGGGGATATAACTCCGTGGTGAGACCCGCCCAGGAGGGGCCGGGTCATACGGTTGGCGGCTTACGACAAGATTAGGAGCAAGCTTATCCAATGGGCTTGGAGGCCCAGAGCCAGAAGACAAGATGTGACCCGGTGGGCTTGAGCCGCCGGGGGCGGCTTGTTAGACAAGGCATGTGAAGTTAGAGGTGAGGTCGGTTATCAAGTATAACCTGACCCGGACTCTTGTAAGCCCAGGGCCTTGACCTGTGTATATAAAGGCGGGTTACCTGGGCGGCTTAGGCCACGAAACAACTGATCGATAGATAGGTCAAGCGAACTCGCTCCCTTGTAATCGATACCTAATCAATACAACACCAAGCAGGACGTAGGCTTTTACCTCTTTCCGAGAGGCCGAACCTGGGTAAACCCTGTCTCTCGATTCCGATTAACCCCTTCGAGCTCACCTTAGCGATGGCCTCGAACCTAAGTCCTTTCACGGGGACATCTGCCGTGACAAAACCACCACAGTTGGCGCCCACCGTGGGGCTCACGCTCGGTGGTGTGGAGTTCTCGAAGGGCTCTCTCCCAGGGATCGAGGGATACGCCGTTGCCAGGATGACCAAGAGTCGCCGCGGCAGGCTCTACATCGACGACGCTGGCTGGGGCCCCGAGGCCGACTCAATCGAGTACGGGCACCGGGTCCCCTTCGGCGGAATTCACGTCTTCATCGGCAAGATCGGCGGATCTAAGTCCGGGCCGGACATCTGCACCGACCTCGCCGAGCCGGCCCGGCGCACGCAACCTGCCCGTGTTAACCCGGGCCGGAAGCGTGTCTTCGTCGGCTTTACCCAAGGCGCGGAGCTTGAAGGCTCCATGTCTAGGGAGGAAACCCTCATCTTCTCGGAGGAAGAATCCTCGAGCGGAGAGACATAATCAATCTACCAGCTTCACAACGGCGGGCTTGGGGTCTACGTCGAGGATTACCCTGAGCCGGAGTATCACGAGCCGGAGTACTATGAGCCACCGAGCCGGGCTGCTGTATTCATGGCAGGGTCGGCGCCGGCCCCTACCAGCACGGCGGCTGGTGCGTCCGGGTCCGGGTCAGGCAGGCCGCCGGCTCAAGTTTTGTTGGATCTGATGAACGAGCTTACAACCCTGATGGAAACTGAGGTCACGGCCGAAAATCAGGCAGCCCGTAACACGGAGATCGCAAGGTTGAAGACCCAGATGGCTGGAGTCCAGCAGGAAATCAATGCGTTGAAGGCTCAGATGGATGCAGAGTCGGAGCGCCTTAGGGCGAATGCTTTTCGTCTTGAACTAGAGCAACAGGCCACAGAGGCAGTTCACCGGATGAGGCATCAGTCCCGTTTGCCAGATCAATACGAAGCCAGAAATCTTTTCAACACGCCAGGGACGGGACGGAACGCACCCCTGACCATAACCCGGACGGCAGAAGTACCTGGGAGCCGAGCGGCGGTTCAGCATCGGCAGCCAGACCCGCCCCGCAGGAACCAGACCCCCACCACAGTCTTTTCCAACACCGCCGGGTCATTATTCTAACCCGGCGGAGAACATGGTGGCAGCGGCGACCAGACTTGGTACGATCCCCATCCCTGACGGGACGCCTTTCGCAGAGGAAGTGCGGAACGCTATTGGATACCTGCAGACGGTGGTAGCCCAGCAGGAGAAATATACTTACAGCCGGAGTCGCGTACACTCAACCCCCATCCCGAGCCGCAGTTACAGCCGGCGTTTAGAGTCGCCGGCGGTCTCTAGCAGTGAGCGACGTCGAAACCCGCCGCGAGAAAATCAGCCGGCTCTTGATGCTCAGGCGTTGGTGGATCGGGCACGAGCGCAGCGAGAGGCGGCAGCATTGGCGGTTGCGGCGGCTTATCAAGAGCCCACAGTAGCGCCCTCCGTTTCGGTAGGGGCTGGAGTAACATCTAGGTCTGTGGGAGTGCCGTGTTTAGTGCCGGCTTTGCGAAACGAGCGCGTGCCGAAGGACTTCAAGGGTCCTCGCAAGGTGCCCAACTACACCGCTGATCTGCCTCCAGAGGCTTGGATTGAAAGCTATGAACTGGCCATGGAGATGTTAGATGTCAGCGATGCAGTATGTGCCAAGTATTTCATCATGATGTTGGAAGGGCCGGCTCGCACGTGGTTGAAGGGTTTGCCGGCCAACACCATTAATTCCTGGGCCGAGTTAAAGGCGAAGTTCATCTAGAACTTCCAGGGAACGTGCAAGCAGCCCATGACAATTGTGGATTTGGATCATTGCGTGCAGCGTGAGGACGAGTCGGCTCATCACTGGGTCCGGCGGGTCTCAACCATCATCCACTCTTCTGATAACATTACGGCGGCTCAAGCGGTCCTGATTCTGGAGAAGAATTGCCACTTTACGCCCTTGAAGCAGAAGCTTGGCCGGCTCAAACGTTCATGCCAGGATATGGGGGAACTCATGGCGGCTCTCACCAAGTATGCAAACTCTGATAACACGAAGGACCCTGGCTCCGATGATGAGAAATCGGCCAATGGTAAGAAGAATAACAATGGCAAGAGTCAACAGCAGAACGGGGGAGGAAACAATAATGGCAACGGCGGGAAGCAGAAGCACCTGGATGGCGGGTCAGATTTGGTGGCTAACACCAGCACTGGGAATAACCGTGGCAAGGGCAGCGGCAAGCCGCCTTACGGTAAACGCAATTCCGTTGACATGGAGGCAATGTTGAGTGCTCCTTGCCCGAAACATAGCCTTCCAGATCAGCCGTCCACTCATGCTTGGAAGGATTGTTGGATCATGCGTGAGTATCGGAATTACAGCGCTAACCAGCATCAAGGCGGCGACGGACCATCCGACGGGTCAGGATCCGGTCCTTCCGGGTTTGGCTTTGGTACAGGTGGCTCAGGCTCTGGCCATCAAGGCCAAGGAAATCATGGAGGTAATAATCAACAATCTGGCGGTGGAGGTCAGCAACAAAATAACCAGTCCGGGTATCAGAGTAACCCAAAACAGCTTAACGGAGGACAATACCACGTTTTTACGACTAGCCTTGACAAGCGAGATCGGAAGGTGCGCAAGCGGGCGGTTAATGCGGCCATGCCGGCTCTCCCACAATATTTGAAGTGGTCTGAGTATGACATAACTTGGAGCAGGGAGGATCACCCGCCGCGTGTTGATAACCCGGGGCAGTTGGCTTTGGTAGTGGCTCCTCAAGTTGGAGGCTACGTGTTCACTAAGGTACTTATGGATGGTGGTAGCAGCATCAACATCCTGTATTATGACACGTTCCGCCGAACTCTTGACAGTTATTCTTGATAAGAGACCCTGAACTTTTATAAGTTATTCTCGCACGAAGACCCTGAACTTGTCAAGGTTTAAATGGCGGCTTTTGTCACGAGAGAGCCGGCTTACAGTGAGCTAGGATAAACTCGTCTTGTCTACTGTAACCCCTCCGCTATGTGGCCCATTCGTACTCTTAGCAATGTCAATCTTTTAAAGACCCTGAACTTGCTAAGGTTTAAACGACGGATTTATGTCACGTGAGACCCGGTTTACAAGTTTTTAGGCTTTCCGCCTAGTTTCTTCGGAAACAATATAATTTTTTTTCATAAAAAACAAGAGTTATCTTATCCTACCGCGCCTTTAAAGCTGGCTTATAGGACGAGACATACAAATTACTTGTTTTTGCAGGTACTCTTATGATAAGAGTCTAAGTTTTGGAAAATTTCGGCTTGGTAATGCTCAGGGAGTGTAACCCGCCCGGTGCGTCAAGGCAGTCAAGTGATTATATATCAAAGATGAGTTTTCTAAGTCACCGGAAGAAGGTTAAACAGTGCATCAAAGGCATAAGAGTAGGCGGTTAAATGTTTTCCTACTGCTATTACAAGGCTTTTCAAAAAGCCCAAAAGTTACAGACTTCAAGTTTTTCAACAAATTCAAACCCGGCGAATTAAACAAGGCCGGGTTACCCTCACACGATGCCAAGTTTTTCTCTAACTCGCCGCCGGGTCATCCTGCGCCGGGTCTTCGGCCTCTTCGATCTGGAGGTTGTCCACATCCCAATTGCAATTGGTCAAAGCTTCAAACATGGCTTCATCGTGCATGATTGGAGACGGGTCAACATCAGGAGCGAAGAGGCGCTTATGGCGTTGAGGAATCAGGCTCTTTGTTTCAAAAGTGGGCCCTCGAACGCGCTTGTTATCTTCGGAGTAAGCCGCCCGGTATACTGATAGATCAGCTTCTGCGGCTAGCCGGCTTGCTAGAACCCGGGATGCTTTATGATAGCGAGAATAGTCTTCTTGTGTAAACTCGGAGCCGTTGTCCTTCAGTTGAGGGAAGCCGTCCATCATCTCATCCGGGTTCAGCTCCGGGGCATAAGCCAGTGACCGGCTCAAAGCAGCAATTGCGCCCTTGCGGGCGGCTGATCTCTTTAATTCTTCCAGCTGCATTGGGATGGTCGACATGGTTTCCAGTACGCCCTTCATGAATTTTGGGATACCCCTCTCACTCATGACGGCCTTGATGGTGATTAGAGACCCGGCATACAACTGTTCTGTTAAAGAGTACAAGGCCTTCAGCTTCAGCAGGCTGTTGTTTGACAGTTGGCGGCTCCGTTCACCTGCAGGCAAGTTAAACATTTATAAGCCGCCGGAGAAGAATATTTGGATATAGTTCAAGCTTAAGGATACTTACCAAACACAGCTCCAATCATATGGGTTATCTGGCCCTTCAGAGTGTTTAGCTCGTCAATCACCGTCTTGAGCCGGCCCTCCGCGTCTTCAGAGCGCTTGGTCAGGGCGGCTTGGCTTGACTCAGCAGTCTGCTTGAAAGTTTTGAACTCTGTTTTGATCTTCTCAAGATCTATGGAGCAGAGCCACCATTTTTCTTCCATCTCTGCTCGGGCGTCTTGTTGCAAAGATAAGTTTTTCTTCAAGTCCGTCAGGTTAGACTCGGCGGCGGTCAAAGATTCCTGCACAAGGCGAGTCATGACAGAGCAAGGTTGTCAGTTTTAAGCCGCCAGTCCGGCTCAAACAGTTTTATATCAAAATTTGGTACAATGATTACAAGTCCCAAGTAGATTGCAAGCAATATACTTGACACTTGGGGGCTAATGTGTCTCAGTTCTTTTTTATAGAACCGGCTCATTACTTAGGTAATGACCCAGCCCTTGGGGGCTACGATTGGCGCTTAATCTATGATTGAGTGCTGGCTCATTGCTTAGGTAATGACCCGACCCTTGGGGACTACACTTGGCTCTTATTTTGTCTTAGCTCTTTCTTATAGAGCCGGCTCATTACTTAGGTAATGATCCGGCCCTTGGGGGCTACAGTTGGCTTTCTATCTATGATTGAGTGCCGGCTCATTATTGGTATAATGACCCAGCCCTTGGGGGCTACAGTTGGCTCTCAGCTCATGTTTCACATACTGATGACTCTTCAAAAGTTGCTAAATTAATGCAAGACCCGGCTGACCTTCTGGGAGATCAACCGGTTCTTGGGGGCTACACAGGTATATACATGAAGAGGCAAGGGAAATAAAGTACCTCGTATTTTTTCTTCATCTTGGCGACCAAGTTGGCCTCCATGTCTTGGCTGACAAACAGACGACTCAGATAGCCGGCATGCAGTTCATCGGCAGTAAGTTTATCCAAATTTGAAAGATCATAGGGAGTCTTCTCTTCCTTGGAGGGAGCCGCCTCGTCTTCCTTGATATGCTTTGATAGCGCATGTGAAGGAGCTGGAGGCTTGTAAGCCGCCCCAGTGACAATGACCTCTTCATGAGAAGGCATGGGTTTAGTTGACGGCCGGGGGCTGGGCTGCTTAGGAGCAGAATTTGGATGGGCTTCAGGAGCTTCAATGTCCATAGCAGCCGGCTCGGCCTGTGGAGGAACCTCTTCAGGGGCGTCTTTAGTAGCCTCAGAAGGCTCAATGTGAGAGTCAGGAACATTGGGTGTTAGGTTCTCCGGGTCTTGGGTATCAGGAGTTGCGGATGACCCGGCCACTTTCCTTCGTTTGGCTTGAGCCCTGCGAGTAAAGGCAATGTTGGATATGTCATGATAAGGTATGAGATATTAAACACATATTGGGATAAAGAAATACTTACCCCGGGTTAATAATAAGAGGAGGCAGCTTTAAGGCGGTTGAATCGCCCGAAGAAGGAGGCGAGTCCTGGAAAAAGTTAGCATTGTTAAACAGTTAATAAGCTGTAAGGATAGTGTATAGACAAGATAAGTTCAAGACAAGGAAGTACTTCGGTGCGCTGTTTCCGAGGGCCCGGCTCATTGGGTAAGCCGGTTAAAAGGTCTCCAGAGCCGGCGCTCCGGGTCTGACGTCTGCTATCGTCTTGCTGTTTCTTCAAAAGAAAGTTATGACTCAAGTAAGCAAAAGGACGGGAACTCTTTACCTTCCGTACAGCCCGCCGTGCTCTCTTTACTGGGGAAAGATCCGAGTCAGAGGAGACAATGGTTACCTCGGCAACGTCGGCATGGCTGGTCTCAGCTTCTTCCTGTAGGCAATCGCTGTCAATGAGTTGCATAAAGAGAAGACCAAGGGAGTCAAGTTCTACCTCTTAGTCATCTAAATCAAATAACTCTTCAGTTGACTGTTTCCTCTTGCGGGTCGGCGCCTTAGATTTTGATGCCTTCGGGACCTTGCTCTTCTTCTTGAGAGTCGGGGGCAACAGTTTCTTCCAGAAGGAAGAGCTGGCCTACGTGTGACAAAGCGTATTGGCAGAAAAGGTTTAATAAAGTATGGAGTAAGAAGAATGGATGAGGGTTAGGATGAAAAGACTTACATCCGGAGCCAGGTTAAGTGCATAGAAGGGATTTAAACTCGTCTTGCTGCAGACGGCTAATGTTTCCCCCAGCAGGGACTTGACGATAGTGTTAAGATCCTGGTCCTTCAAAGGGGTCCGGGTGAAGCGTTGAGGGTCGTTCACCTTACCGGTATATTGGCACATTAAGGCACCACGGCGGCTTAGCGGCAGAATCCTCCAGGAGATCCAGCAGCGGGTCAGATCAACACCCGTCAACCCGTTGGCTAATAGGGCCCTGACTTTTGAGAAAGTGGAGGCATATTGAGCATGTCCGACGGCTGACATCCGATCTGGAAGTTCTGTATCTGTGCTAAGCCGGTAGGAACGGTAACCCGGCAGTGGGTTCTGCCCCTCTGGTGAAGTGTCTCGGCAGTAGAACCACGTCTTGTTCCACTCTTTGGGGTGACTCGGCAATGTTGCTGCTGGGAAAAGTACGTCCCTCCGTCTCTGAAGTGTGACGCCTCCGAGCTCAAGGCTTAACCCGTCTGCCATTTCTGTCTGGCGGTTAATGTAAAAGTATTCTTTGAAGAGGTCAACAGACGGCTCCTCCTGAAGGTAGGCTTCACAAAAGGTTTGAAATTGGCACATGTTGGTGACAGAATTCGGGCCAATGTCTTGGGGGTGCAGCTTGAACGCGTGTAAGACATCCCGGAAAAACTTTGACCCGGGCGGGGAAAAGCCCCGAAGGAGATGGTCTGTGAATATAATGACCTCCCCGTCTTTGGGTTTAGGGGTGGTCTCATTGCCTGGAACCCGCTAGTGGATAACGTCCTGAGCCGGCAGAACTCCCATGGTGAAAAATTCTTTGAGAGACTCTTCGGTCACTCCGGACTTTACCCAGTTGCAAGTGGACGGAGTTTTAGACATGGTGGCGGCTTAGGAAGCAGCGGGAAGACATGAATATTTGGCGGGTTAAAAATACATTCTGACCAAGGTCGCTATGACTACAAACGGTGACAGCGTTTGGCGGATCAATATAAAATTATGAGCCGCCGAAGCTACTTGCGATACGACAGCGTGAGCCGGCAGCTCTACGGCGGGTCAAGTTTATCAGCGCAGATTGAAAAATTACTAAGTGTTGACAAACAGATTCTGCAACTGCGGCCATGGATTCAAGATCTACGGGCGAGGGAAAAAGAAAAATATTATAGCCCTAAAAGGATCGGTGGAAGAACACACGGCCTATGCGCAGATTAAAACGAGCTGCAAATCAACAATGAGTGCGGCGTGATTATTGAACGGGCGGCCGCGTGATTTGGGCAGTATTACGAGGCCCTAAAGAGGTGTTTTATTTATCCAAATCTGTGAAGGACGTTCCGATGAACGGCGATGAACACTGGAAAAACCCGACGAACTCGGGGGAGATCTAAAGGATTATTGTGGATCTAACAAGGAGCAGGATTGAAACCTGGAGGATGCGGCCGGATGCGGCGATGTTCTGGACGCGTTCAGGTTGATGCAGCGGCCTGAGTTGATGAAGACGGCGAGGGCTGAACGGCGCGACGAGCTTCGGCGGCGTGGCAAGCTTCGCTGGACCAGAGGAAGAAGAAGGAGATGGCGGCGGGGAAAAATGGAAGTAATAACCCCCCGTGCTTATTTATAAGGCTATGATGGTCTCACAAAACGGTCCGGTGCGAGAATCGAGGGAGCACCACGATGATTAAACTAAGAAGACGCCTCGATTTTCGGGCTGGTCATATTAATGACGAAAGATCCGCTCTGACGTCAGAGGAATCTTTTTTGATTTTTCTGATGACGTCACAGTGGGTCATGAAAGCTTGTCAGAAGCAACGATCACCCATTTTTCGGCGGGTCATGAAGATTATCAGAGAAATCAAGACTCGCCAACCGGAAGATTTGGAGATTGACATGAACCAGTTCAAATCAATCTGGGGCCTAATGTTGGGGATATAACTCCGTGGTGAGACCCGCCCAGGAGGGGCCGGGTCATACGGTTGGCGGCTTACGACAAGATTAGGAGCAAGCTTATCCAATGGGCTTGGAGGCCCAGAGCCAGAAGACAAGATGTGACCCGGTGGGCTTGAGCCGCCGGGGGCGGCTTGTTAGACAAGGCATGTGAAGTTAGAGGTGAGGTCGGTTATCAAGTATAACCCGACCCGGACTCTTGTAAGCCCAGGGCCTTGACCTGTGTATATAAAGGCAGGTTACCTGGGCGGCTTAGGCCACGAAACAACTGATCGATAGATAGGTCAAGCGAACTCGCTCCCTTGTAATCGATACCTAATCAATACAACACCAAGCATGACGTAGGCTTTTACCTCTTTTCGAGGGTCCGAACCTGGGTAAACCCTGTCTCTCGATTCCGATTAACCCCTTCGAGCTCACCTTAGCGACGGCCTCGAACCTAAGTCCTTTCACGGGGACATCTGCCGTGACAAAACCACGACACACCTGCCCAACCCCGCTCGGCCGCTCGATTGTCCCGCGATCCGAAAAGTAGTTGGATCCCGCAAGAGGGCAGAGTAAGTTCCAAGTTTTTATCTTTGAAACTTACGATTGTGCATCTAAAACTTATGATTTCTCGGTAGCTTGTATCAATTTTCAAATACGTGTGTGACTCTCCCTTTCTCTTATGTCTACAAGATGTGTTCTTCTTGATAGTGATACCCACGAGTACAACAATCACTACCTAACAACTAATAACTACACAGTCTAGCTTATCTTTTGTAAATGAGACTTCATTTTAGTGTTTACAAATTCATTTTCCATCAGCAATCAAGTTACCATTTGATGTATGATAACAAAAAATTAAGTAATGATGATTCAATAAAAAGATCTTTTGAGCCATTCCTAACAATAAAATGTAAACTGAAAATGGTGGTGATCTTTGGAAGTTTTGCATCATTTTCATTTTGGTTGTTGTGTCCCTTTTAATCAAGTACACACATTGAATAATTTTGTTGTGACTCCTATTGTACATTACTTTTTGAAGATTGGTCATATTTACTCTTATCAGTTATTCTTATAAAAGGATACATGAGACCTTAGAAAATAAGCTTTAGAATGGTAAAACTTTCCTGCATTTCATTTTCCTGGCCTTCCAAATCCACCCGGAAGTAGGAGATAAATATGGACTGCATGCCAGCCAGTGAGTGGGTAGATAGTGGCTGAAACAAACACAAGTGAGCCTACTGCGTACAAATATTTTCCAATTGTCAAAGTGTACAAAGTGCAGAGCCATATAATTATGATTCATATGTCAGTTTTTAGACTGCCGCCCAATAGCTCCCTCATGCAATGTTTTCACGCTGACTGGTCCTAGTACAGTGGCTGGCCAATCCTCTTGGGCTAGGACACAGCCGGGTGCCCTTCCGACTGTGCTGCTCGTCGGGAGTGTACGTGGTTACTTGCAGCCGGATGCACCAGCTGCTACAGGCGGGCAACACACGACCAAGGATGCTGCTGAGGTGCATCTGGGTACACTGCTGACGGCTGAAGACCCTGAGACTTGCACTGCCGCTGCTGTGTTGGCTCACAAACAAGCTGCAAGTGATGCTAATCAGAGCAAGTCAGAGATGTTTGCTGCGGCTGACGGTGTCATGCACGCTGCGGCAAAGGAGGTTGACCAGGGCATCCTACCTCTGGTCGCGGTAAAGGTGTTGCCGGATGATGGTAGCTCAGCATGCGGCCTTGCTGGTTTGGCCGAGAATGCTTCCTGGCTAGACTTAGATGAAACTAGAGCTGAACCAAAATGGGGCCGCTGGAAAAGAATGTATAAAGAGGAGCAAGTGGAGCGAACTGCTGTTCATGGTGTGTGCGCCAAGCATATCAGGTTTGGGGTTCCCACTCCCCCCAAATAGTGGCAGCGAGTTACCAGTCACAAGTTCGCCTATGCTACCATCCTAGAGAGCACTGCGGGAAGTAAGAGGCGTCGTTATGAAGATCAAGGTTTAGTTTTTACTATGAACAGCAATAGCTGCGAGAGTTTAGAGTATAAGAGTGAGAATCTGTGGGAGAACTTCAGGAGAGGAGGAGAGAACCTGTGGGAGAGGAAAAGGAGGAAGGTGGCACACCAAAGGAAGCAACCGGCCCTGGGGCGCTGCCGGTCAACTGACGGACGCGTTAGGAGCCATGAAAATTCTCAGTTGGAACTGTCGAGGACTGGGACAACCTTGTACGGTTCAAGAGCTTGTGTGTCTGACTAAGACGCACCGTCCTAATTGAAAGTGTGTTATATCGGGCAGGGGGGGGGGGGGGGGGGAGTGATTGGGCGATTTTTACAAATTCGTGACCGAGGAATATCTAGATGAGAAAATAGCAGAGTGACGAAAAGCGATGGAGTGGATAAGTACTCAAGCATATGCAAAACACATGAGCAACATAGTCATCATGATGAATTAAAGCATACAAGTGAATGAGTAACTAGCATTCAGGATAAGTGCGGTGACTGAAGCATTTGGGTTGAGAAAATAGAGAAAGTCTTCAATCAAAGTCTTTACAAGACAGCAAGCAATTTCTTCAAGGTACGAGTAAGTAAGTGAAGGGTTGAAGAAATAGAACCAGGATGCTCGGTGAAGACAATGGATTTGTTCGACCAGTTCCAACTGTTGTGACAGTCGTATGTCTGGTTGGGGTGGCTGAGCTTGCACTCTGAAGACACTTAGTCCTCACCGTATTCCCCTTGAGTTAAAGTCACTTAGACTCCGCCCAATCACTCGTGGTAAGTCTTCAAGGTAGACTTCCAAAACCTTCACAAACTGGTCACCCGACAATCCACAATGACTCTTGGATGCTCTAGACCACGACGTCTAACCGTCTGAAAGATACACAGTCTTCAAAGGTAACAAGCGTCGGTTCCACACATGACAATTTCTTCAGTGATGCTCAATCACTTTAAGGCTCTGGGTGTATGGGGTTTTTCCTCACTTAGGATTCTCTCTAAGTCGTCAGAGGAATGGCTTGCTCTAATTGACAAGTGTCAATCTATCTCTCGGAGTAGCCAACCAATGAATGGTTGTGGGGGTGGCTATTTATAGCCTGAAAGCAACCTGACATGATAAGACATAAATGCCCTTCAATGATATGACCTTGTCAGGATAAGATCCTTTGGACAACTGGCACTAAGCCCAGCAACGGTCGGAAATCTGAACTCTCAAATTCGTCGGGGCACTCAAAGTCGTCACGGTAGGCACAATGCACTGGCGATGGCCTAACTCATCAGTCAGACCAAAGTCGTCAGTGAGCAGAACAACTTCGTCTCTGTCATTGAAGAACTTGTCTGCACTGAAAGAGATTTCCAAAGTCTTCACTTGAAGGATTAGGAATGTAGTTTATGAGCATCACTTGAAAATGCGTCTATGCTTCGCCTAGACCCCCTTTAATAGTACGATGTTACCTATGACTCAAAAGAGGAAATGAAATATGGAAAAAAAATCCTTCACTCTTCAAGTCTTCACGGCAATTTCTTCATGGTCACACTGAATCTTCGCTTCAATTTCTTCTAGAAATATATAGAATTCGTCGTCTGAAGAAATACATTTTTAGGGGTTGTCTTTCGTTGGTTAAACCAAACTCTTCAGGGACTATAACACCTGTGTACACTCACAAACATATTAGTCCCTTAACCCATTTGTCTTCAATACTCCGAAACCACTAAGAGGGCACTAGATGCACTAAAAACTTCCCCCCGTTTTGGTGATTGATGATAAATAGGTTAAGTTTTCAACGGGTACAAAAATATTGATTGTAAGTACAGAGATTGAAGAATTTGATAACAATATATAGAAGAACTCTCCCTGAAGATGTGCATATTGAAGAATTTATGTTGGATTGCAAATGCACATGGCATGATGAAATTGTGGAGATCTCCCCCTATATCTTGGAATCCATTCACGCATTGATCATACTAGAAGGATTGTGCGCGCTTTGTTGCGCCGTTGAATTTGTTGGGATTTTTAAAAAATTTACTCACTCTATATTTCAAAATATATGGTGTACTACTTTTTTGAAAAGTCAAACCTCTTTAAGTTTGATCAAATTTATAGAGAAATATATCAAAATTCATAATATCCAATCGGTGTTATTAGATTCATCATGAGATTAATTTTCATTTTTTTGTTTAATATTATGGATGTCGATATTTTTGGCTCTGAACTTGGTCAAAATTAAATAATTTTGACTTTAAAAAAACTAATAACCCTTATATTTTAAGCCTGATGGAGTATTTAGTTTGGCCGGTGGGGAGACGATGTAGTGTGTTTTACGTTTATTTATAATGCGTTTATTTAGTGGGTCTTTCGCGGTGTGATTTTGTGTTATCCGCTAATCAATCCATATTTATGTGGGGATATTATTTCGTCGTCGGTTGCATGTACTATATTCGTGCTATAGTATCAAATGGTGACACTTTTTTATGGGTGATAGGAGTCTGTGAGGGGTTGATATGTTTTAATAGGACGGTTGCTGCTGATTGATTTGTAAACCAAAGCCAAAATCGAATACCTCGATCCAATGAAAAAGCTTTAAAATTAGGAAGCATAGAGAATTAAAATAATTAAATAGGAGACCTCCTTGAAAAATTGTTAACCCGGTCAAAATCGGGTGACCAAAGTCTAAATTGAAGCCTCAATTAATTGTGAAGATTTAAAAATGAGGAAGCATAGTGTATTGTATAAAAAATTAAATGAGAGGGATTGAGAAATTGTTGACCCGGTCAAAATCGAATGATCAAATCCCAATTGGAGACCTCAATTGATTGTGAGGCCTCCAATCCTAGGGGGATTAGTTATATAGTATATGACATGAAGAATTTGCAATGCATGATGAAGAATGATGTCTCACGAAATTTAGCATGCATGCATAGATATTAATTAAGGGTAAAGCATGCAGAAAACAGTTCAAAAGTGTCAGATGACCGTCGGGCTTAAGTTACAACTCAATTCACAAACACTTCGGAAGAACGAGAGTTGCAACTTAATCAAAAGTATCAACCATACAGTAAGACCCGCTTAAAGACTAACTCAAATCCCCCTGTCATCAAATGACCAAAAAGGAGACGAAATTGAGAACTAACGCCCATGAAGAATTTCATCTTGAAGGTGGTGGAGGACCGCCAGTGTTGTTGTTGGGGTCGGTTGTTGATGAAGTATCGACAACAGTATCGTCAAGGTCCTCAGCTTCATGAGTTGTGCGCGATGAAGAATATGAGCTGGGGACAAGTTGAGGAACTTGAACTCTCTTGAACTTCTTCTTGGTCGGATGAGACCAATTGAAGTTTTGCTCGAATTCCATTTCAGCAAGTTCATCAGTAGTCTTGAGATGTGACAGAATGGCCCAGCTGCGGTCAAATATTTCATGAGCATAGTAATGGTTCTTCCTCACTAGGTTTTGTGTCACTATCATATTTGCAAGAATGACTGCAAGATGATGCTTTTTGCGATCAAATTTCTGATGAAGACTTATAAAAAGCTCACGATCAGTCATCACACGAGGAGCAGAACCATGAGGGTTTGGAGCAGAGGTCTTGGCAGCTGTGTCTTGTGATGCAGAGTCGTCATTTGTAGACAGTGAAGTGGGGTCACGAAACTGACTATCAAGTGGACGAGTGCCTTCTGCAATAACAACCTTGCCTTTTCCAGGAACTGATGAAATTATGCTTAGAAAAATTTCCACTGGAGGCAGATAGCTGAGATGATTCTGACAGTTAGCCTTGTAGTTGATTGAAGACCTTGTTCTGATGTATCTCATGAGCCAAGGAGCATAAAGCTTCAAATCAAAAGGTGACTGCGCAACATTGGCCAAAGTCCTCAAGAAGAAATCGTGTATGTTGATAGGAATCCCATGAATGATATAGAACAACAGATTCTTCATGATGCCAACAACTTCTTCACCATCAGAGTTGTGGCCTTTGATAGGACTGAGGGTCTAGGCCAAGATGCGGTAGACAGTTCCAGGCACATAGAGCAATTCCTTCACAAGGAAGGTGGTCCTAGCAGCTTGACCTTCAACCAATGGCTCCATGAGCACTTGCATCACATGGTTGGGAAGCTCGGGTTCATCATTGACACGCTTTGATTCTTTAAGAGGGGGATCAACTCAGAGAGCCTGAAGCAATTCACTGGCGGGGCCTTGTAATGTGTGTTCTCAGTCATCCAGTCAAGGGCCCAAGTGTCAACATCAGATGCTTCACCAGACAGATGCACAGTAGCATATAATTGAAGAATTAGCTCTTCCTTCCAATCATAGATGTCGCTGCAAAAACCAAGAAGTCCTACATCGTGAAGAACTTCTAACATCAGAGTGAAGCAAGAGATGTGCTCCATATCCACATGAGGAATATGGCGATGCGGAAAAACCTTGTTCTTTTGAAACAACAGTGATGAATAGAAGTTGATCTGCGTCGAAGTCCAGAAGCGTCGACGCCTAATCTTTGCTGAGTCATATGGTGAGACACCAATGAAGAAATTCTTCTCCTCAAAGAAAGCACTCTTGAGGAATTTGTGTCTCTTTGCGTTCTTGCCTTTGACTCGAACTGAGGGCTTTGGTTGCATATTGATCTTTGTTGGCCTCTGATATGTCTCCAACGCATCTATAATTTTTGATTGTTCCATGCTGATATATTATAATTCTATGATACTTTTTGGGTCATTATTTACCAATTTATAATATTTTTGAGCACTAACCTATTGACCTAGTGCCCAGTGCCAGTTGTTGTTTTCTGTGTGTTTTTGCCTTTGCAGGTTTACTGTACAAAACGAAGTCCAATTGCCACGAAACTTTTTGATGATTTTTTCTGGACTATATGAAGACCTAGAAGCTTCGAAAGGAAGCCAGGAGGCTCACGAGGGCCCCACCACACATCAAGGTGCGCCCTGGGGGGGGGGGGAGCGCCCTGATATGTGGTTGCCCCCTCGGGCACCTCCCGACGTCCCTCTTCGGCCTATAAATTCTCTAATATTCTGAAAACCCTCGAGGTAGTCCTGAAACCCTTTTTTCCTTCGCCGCAAGTCTCTGTTCCGTCGCGAGGCCATCTGGAGGTCCATTTCGGCACCCTGCCAGAGGGGGGGATCGATCACGGAGGGCCTCTTCATCAACCTTGCTGCCCTCATGATGATGTGTGAGTAGTTCACCACAGACCTACGGGTCCATAGCTAGTACCTAGATGGCAATCTCTCTCTTATGATCTTCAATACAATGGTCATCGCATCTTCGCTTTGATCTATCCGATGTAATCATATTGTGCGGTGTGTTTGTTGGGATCCGATGAATTGTGGGTTTATGTTCAGATTATTCATGAAAAGTATTTGAGATGCCTCTGAATTATATTATCTCTTATGTGCATGATCGTTATAGCTTCGTAATCTCTCCGATTTATATATATGCTTTGACCAAGTAGATTGATATTTCATCGGTGGGAGTGGTGCGTTGTGGTAGGTTCAACCTGGCGAATTTCTATATCCCAGTGACAAAGTAGGGGACAAGATGCGTCTTTGTGTTGTTGCTACTAAGGATAAAATGATGGGGTTCATTCATATTGTTTGAGTTTACTTTGTCTACATCATGTCATCGTTCTCCAAGCATTACTCTGTTTTACTTAATACTCTAGATGCATGCTGGATAGCGGTCGATGAGTGGAGTAATAGGTGCAGGCAGGAGTCGGCCTATTTGCTTATGGATGTGATGCCTATATACATGATCATTGCCATGAACATTGCATAACTATCCGCTTTTCTATCAATTGCCCAACAGTAATTTGTTTACCCACCGTATGCTGCCTACATGAGAGATGTCGCTAGGGAACACTATGGCCCCCGGGTCTATTCACTTATATATTCGCAAACGCTATATTTACCTTGCTGCCTTTATTTACTTTTTATTTATTTTGCAATTTATATTTATCAGCAATTATCTACACAATGTCGTGGGAACGAGCCTGACAATAGAAGGTAGGGGTACGAAAGGAGAGGGCAGAGTCCTAGCTACGGCGAGGATGTACACACGGATGTATGAGTTCAGGCCCCTCTCGTGGAGGTAACAACCCTACGTCTCAGGCGCTCGGGAGCTTTCTGTCGTGTGGAATCCGAGAGTTACAGGGTGCGAACCCTTGTGCCAGAGGGGAGGGGCGGCTTATATAGAGTGCGCTGCCCCTCATGAATGTCCGGCATCTAAGGGTCCGATCGTGGTTATAAAGATGTACGTTACTGGTAACGTACGTAATAAATGCAACTTATGGTCTAGACGAACGCCTGTCCGTTAGCCTCCCTGGGGTGGCTTCTGGTCTTCTGCGGTCGACTGTCTCCTGGTTCTTCCGAGTGAAAGATAATCGTCGAGTGAAAGGTAATCTCCGAGTGGATATTGTCGAGTGACTTGTATGTCTTGTTGATTTCAGTCGGAGACTTCCTTGTAGTCCTTAAGCTTTCTGGGGCAGTGTCCTTAGGTAGGGTATGTAGGTGGGGCCTATGACCCTACCCTAGGTACATATCCCCATCATTAGCCCCCGAATGGATCGGGGTTCGAGTGTAAAAAGGATCGATGCGGGTTCTATTAAGACGCAAAAATTCCGAGTGCATTTTAGGGCTTCGCAGAAGTCTGCGTCGATTGGAATCTTTGTCATTCACCCTGATCGATTCTTGTCTTGAAATGTATCTGAGTGAACTTCAGCGAGGAGTCAGGTCCGAGTGTTCAGCAGGATATTGTGATGCGACGGGTCACTTCGTCAGGCCCGAATTTCACGGGATTCGAAAATTGGATAAGCGCGCGCCGAGCGGAGATGACGCAACGACTAAGGCAAGTGGGGGCACGACGCCTCGATTTTCGCGCCGTTATTACCGCCACGTACCGCTCCTCCTCTGAATTCGGGATACCCAGAGATTTGGCGGGCCCGCAGGTCAGTAACTCACTCGGGCGGATATAAGAGGCGACTGCGCGGGGCCGGTACAGTGTTTCTCCCCCAAATCTTCTCTTCTCCTCCGCCTCCCCTGCTCCACGCGCACCGCTCAGCTCCGCCTCAACGACCGCCGCCGCAATGACGAAAAGCAAGACGGAGAAGCTCGAGCGCGCCAAGAAGGGAGGAACCAAGGCGAAGAAGCCGTCTGGCACCCGATTCACTGCGCCGCCGGGGTGGATCCAGGGAGATTTTCTCCCGTCGACGGTCACGACGGAGGATGTCCAGAATCTTGTCGTTGACGGGCTGATAGCTGAGGGGTCCTGGAGGCTGTCGGAGGGAGAGGACGAGCCGGAGCAGCGCGAAGGCTAGCGGGTCCTCCTCCTCACCCACGTTGAGCGAGGTTTCTCTCTGCCTCCCCATCCATTCGTCCGTGGATTCTTGAACTTCTTTGGTGCACAACTCCACCACCTCCCACCGAATACTATTTCGTACCTTTCTGCTTTCATCACCATGTGCGAGTGTTTCCTGGGTTGTTCTCCACATTGGGGTTTGTTCAAGCATATATTCTCCATCCGATCGCAATGCGTCAAGAAAACCAATCCTAGTGACAGCAAGACCCATGTCATCCAGCTGTGCGGTGGCCTGGGAATCCAAAAGAGAGGCAGGAGTGCATTTCCATCTATGACTTTTCCTGAATCTGTTCAGGGCTGGCAGTCGACATGGTTTTACTGCAAAGATGTAGCATCGCCCAATATGTCGACTGGCCTTCCCCCCTTCACATTGGATCGACCTACCACTCCCAAAACACTGAACGTGACAAAGGGAGAGCAAGTCCAAGTAGGGATCCTAGTGAACGCAGTAGTTGATCTGATCCGCGGCGGAGTGACTGGTATGGATCTCCTTGAGACGTTTCTCAGTCGACGAATCTAGCCTCTTCAAGCTAGAGATCACACTATGTGGCACTATTCGGGGCCCGAAGATACCACTCGGACACATCCAGAGGAAGTCTCCGACGAGACTGTTGCTCAGTGGCTCAGAAGCATCACTGGAGCCCGTGATAACCCTCTGGGAGCCAAGCGAATCTTGCCCTTTTCTGCTTTGAACCCGCCGACGAACCTGGTGAGTTACATTTCTGTCGAGTGCTTTCATATTCTGTCGAGTGATTGGATCTTCGGTCGACTGACTTTATAGTTTGTATCTTGCAGGAGTTTACGAACATGTACTCGCCCGTGCCGAATGGAGAGCAGCCCGACGACGAAGAAGGGAGCGCGGACGGCAGCGCAGACATCGACTACGCCGATGACAGCGAAGGCAGCGACGACGACCTAGAGGAAGGCGAAGTAGAGGCCCAGGCTCCTCCGCGCATCGAGCGTCGTACCAAGCAGCGTGAAGACCCGGAGGCCGCCCCAAGCAAAACTTTGGTGTCGAGCACCCGAAACACGAAGCGCGACCGCGCCGCGACATCTGGGTCGACTGAAAAAGCTGCGAAACAGCCCAAGCCGGACGCGCCAAAGCCTCGGAAGGCCCTGCCTCATATCAAGATCGCTGTGCCTGTCGCCTCAACGTGAGTGTTTATTTTCTTTTCCTGCTGTTGTGAACCTTCATGTCTTTGCTGACCGAGTGAAATTTATTCGCCAGAGCTGCTACCTCAGTGATGTCACCTCTGCGGGATGAGGGGGATCACATGGAGGTGAACACTCCTGACGCGGCCACTTCTCAAAGAGGTATAATAAATCTTCACTGTAGACTGATTTTCTGGAGGTAATTTGTCGAATGAACCATCTGATGTTGTCGATTGATAGTTGAAGACATCATCCATGTGGAGGACGACGAGGAGCCGCAGCAGGGTGCTGAAGGTGAAGTTGCTGCCATGGACACTCCACGGGTACGCACTCGGAGAATGTCATCAGAACAGGCACCACGTCTATCGACTGCCGCGTCTTCTCAAGAGCTTGGTGATTCTTCCCGAGCCAGAACTCCTGTGGTTCCACTGTCGAGTGCTCCACCAGCAACTTCAACCCTTGTGGTTTCAGCGCCGATCGGGCAACCTCAAGCACCTCTCGTGACATCAACTGCAACACCGACTCATTTGGTGCCTGCATTCCATCTGTACCACGTCCCAGAAGACCAGACTGGAGCTGCCAAAGAAGCCATGATCCAGGCTGGGCAAATGATGCTGCGGACAAAGGAGGCGTATGAGGCCAGCAAGTTAGCCTATGATGCCAGCTCAGCGCTTCAAGCTAACATCCGAGTAAGTTCTATTGTAAGCTCATTTCCGATTGAATTCATGTCCATCTTGTCCATCTTGACTTTACACCCACTAGGTGTTTTCTTCAGATGCATACTTGCTTGTTTTCCCCTCGAGTAGATCAGGTCTTAGTCGAGTGGTTTCTGGTCCAGTGGGGGCACGCTGAGTGCACCCACTGGGTGTAGTCCCCGAGACCGCTGTCGAATGGCGGTGACATCGGCAGGGGTCTTAGATTTGTTTTGATAGTCGCTTGTCACTCGACAGGCCGGACCTGGTCGAGTGATAGTAGGTCCAGTGGGGGCACGCTGAGTGCACCCACTGGGTGTAGTCCCCGAGACCGCCGTCGAGTGCTTGCATCGGCGGGGGTCTGATAGAGACAATGTTCGCTTGATTGTTTTTTTTATACTCGGACAGGGCGGACCTGGTCGAGTGGTTTCTTGTCCAGTGGGGGCACGCTGAGTGCACCCACTGGGTGTCTCGGATAGGGCAGACCTGGTCGAGTGGTTTCTTGTCCAGTGGGGGCACGCTGAGTGCACCCACTGGGTGTAGTCCCCGAGACTACTGTCGATCGTTTACGATGGGCAGTAGTCTTAAGAACTATTCTGCAGGTTTCATGGACATCATTTCCATCAACCATGATATGACGCTGTATAGGGGTGTGGGGTGGGGCGGCAGGCCGCCTTCCAGTCGATTGAACTTGTACCTTTCCACTCGGGAGTAGAGAAATATTCATGTCGACTGAACCACTTCTTTGTTGATTTCAGAAAGCTTGTGGCTTCGAGACCAAGTACGTCGAGCTGAAGAAGGAAAAGAATCGACTTCTGCTAGATCTAGAGCTGACGAATAACAACTTGGACCGTGCATAGACTAAACTGAAGACCTTGGGAGGTAATCCTTGTCAATCAATTGCATTATTACTTTCATCTTCCATCCTTTGAACCGAGTGAATCCACTCGAACAGACGTACGTGATGAGAACCGCCGACTCCAAGCACGACTCAACAATGCTATTTCTTTAGATACCATGAAGAATGCGCTTGAAGACAAGGACAAGGCACTCGCCGACGCTCAGAAGATGGCGAGGGAGAAAACCGAGGCTGCCGAGAAGAAGCTTGCTGCAGCCAAAAAGTTGGAGGAAGAAAACGCCAAGCTCAAGCAGGAAAAGGCCGACTGGATCCAGAAGTTTGAACAGCTGACCAAGAGAAGGAGCACCCTGGAGAAATACTTGGGAGATTTCGCGAAGAGGATGTTTGGCATGCTTGAAGGTAACTTTCTTCCGTCGAGTGAATTTCCTTGATTTCTTCAGAACAACAGTGTGATCATCTTTTCATTTTCTCTTCGCGCAGAATTCTGTCAAGATTTTGAAAAGGAAACAGAGGAGATCGAGCCAAATCTGGATCCCACCAAGGCACCTGTCGGGGACGCCGTGGCGATGGACATGTTTCGACTTGAAGCTCGCCTCTGGAGTGTCCAAGGATATGTCACTCGACTGAAGGCTGCGCTGGAGAAGGTTGACAAAGAACTGTGGCCAGAAGACTCCCTCCAGACTGACCTCGAGTCGATGATGACCCGCCTCAATGAGATTCCAGGTCGAGTGCAGGCGTGGAAGAAATCTGCCACTCGCTGCGGTGCTGATGTGGCACTTTCACTCATCCGGGTTCATTGCAAGGAGGCCAGGGAGGACAAACTGAAGTCTCTCCGAGTGATCAACACAAAGAAACTTCAATTTGAAGATTTCATGGAGACTTTCATCGAAGCAGCCACTCGGATCGCCGACGGAATTGACCTGGACACCTTTGTCGAGCCCTCGAGCCCCACTGGTGCTTGAAAAGTACTTTGCTCTCAGTTAAAACTTTATTCACCTCGGTATGCCGAGTGATGGTGTAACCGATTAAAACTTCGTTCAGGCCTGGGGCCTGAGTACTTCCCTTTGCGCGAACAAGTTTTTGCTGCGCTAGAGATTCTAGTCTTACTTGCATTTTGCTTGGCTGAATTTTTTTTGTTCTCGAATGGAACGGGTGCTCTGCACTCGGAAGAATTTCGGACTTAAGTGAAGACTGATTCGCAACTAAGTCCCCGAGTGTAAGAATTAGTTGACACTTGGTGAAGTGTTTAACTTAGGCGAAGACTGATTCGCAGCTAAGTTTCCGAGTGAATAGGATACTACTCACTCGGCAGGGTTTTTAAACTTAAGCGAAAGCTGGTTCGCAGCTAAGCCCCCGAGTGAGAGGATCGCTTGTCACTCGGAGAATTTTTGAACTTAGGTGAAGACTGGTTCGCAGCTAAGTTTCCGAGTGTATGGAATGCTATACACTCGGAAGGGTTTTTTAACTTAGGCGAAAACTGGTTCGCAGCTAAGCCCCCGAGTGAGAGGATCGCTCTTCACTCAGAGAAGTTTTGAACTTAGGCGAAGACTGGTTCGCGGCTAAGTTTCCGAGCGTATGGAATGCTATATACTCGGAAGGATTTTCTAACTCAGGCGAAAACTGGTTCGCAGCTAAGCCCCCGAGTGAGAGGATCGCTCGTCACTCGGAGAAGTTTTGAACTTAGGCGAAGACTGGTTCGCAGCTAAGTTTCCGAGTCTATGGAATGCTATACACTCGGAAGGGTTTTTTAACTTAGGCGAAAACTGGTTCGCAGCTAAGCCCCCGAGTGAGAGGATCGCTCGTCACTCGGAGAAGTTTTGAACTTAGGCGAAGACTGGTTCGCAGCTAAGTTTCCGAGTGTATGGAATGCTATACACTCGGAAGGGTTTTTTAACTTAGGCGAAAACTGGTTCGCAGCTAAGCCCCCGAGTGAGAGGATCGCTCTTCACTCGGAGAAGTTCTTGAACTTAGGCGAAGACTGGTTCGCAGCTAAGTTTCCGAGTGAATAGAATACTATACACTCGGAAGGTTTTTTTTAACTTAGGCGAAAACTGGTTCGCAACTAAGCCCCCGAGTGAGAGGATCGCTCTTCACTCGGAGAAGTTCTTGAACTTAGGCGAAGACTGATTCGCAGCTAAGTTTCCGAGTGAATAGAATACTATACACTCGGAAGGGTTTTTTAACTTAGGCGAAAACTGGTTCACAACTAAGCCCCCGAGTGAGAGGATCGCTCTTCACTCGGAGAAGTTTTTTAACTTAGGCGAAAACTGATTCGCAGCTAAGCCCCCGAGTGAGAGGATTTCTCGTCACTCGGAATAATTTTTTGAATGCGAAATTGTGCGATCGGAATCGACAATAGACAGCGGAAGTCAGAACTTAACAAATGACATTGTCTGGAGTACTCTTATTACATCAAAACAACTCAATCATCAAGTATAAAAGCGTCGAAGCAAATCCACGTTCCAGGCACGCGGCTCGTCGATATTCTTCTTGAGGTTGAAGAGGTGGTAGGCTCCGTTGTTCAGCACCTTGGTGACGACGAATGGGCCTTCCCACGCTGGGGCCAGCTTGTGAGGTCGCTGCTGATCCACTCGGAGCACCAGATCACCTTCGTGGAACGACCGACTCTTGACGTGCCTCGCATGGAAGCGGCGAAAATCTTGTTGATATACAGTCGACCGAATCAGAGCCATCTTGCGTTCTTCCTCTAGGAGATCCACCCCGTCTTGTCGTGCTTGTTCAGCTTCATCCTCGGAGTAAAGGTCCACTCGGGGAGAATTGTGAAGGACGTCGCTTGGCAAAACGGCTTCGGCTCCATACACCAAAAAGAAAGGAGTGCGCCCGGTCGACCGGTTAGGAGTCGTCCTCAAGCCCCACAGAACAGACGGCAATTCAGTGACCCAAGCTCCAGCTGCATGATCTAGATCTCGCATGAGTCGAGGCTTCAGCCCTTGAAGGATAAGACCATTCGCTCGCTCAGCTTGACCATTGGTCTGGGGGTGCGCAACGGATGCGTAATCCACCCGAGTGCCTTGAGAGGAGCAAAAGTGTCTGAACTCTTCCGAGTCGAAGTTGGAGCCATTGTCTGTAATGATACTATGGGGGACTCCATACCGGAATGTTATCTCTTTCATGAGTTTGATAGCAGTACGGGCGTTCAGCTTCTTTATGGGTTTAGCTTCAATCCATTTAGTGAACTTGTCGACTGCTACAAGCAAGTGAGTAAATCCACTCTGGCCTGTTCGAAGGGGTCCGACCATATCCAAACCCCAAACAGCAAACGGCCAGACGAGTGGAATAGTCTTCAAGGCGGATGCAGGCTTGTGCGACAAGTTTGAATAGAACTGGAACCCTTCACAGTGATCAACAATCTCCTTAGCCATCTCGTTGGCGCGCGGCCAGAAGAAACCAGCTCGGTATGCTTTGGCAACAATTGTCCTAGAGGACGCATGATGACCACAAGTTCCCGAGTGAATCTCCTCCAAAATCAGTCGACCTTCTTCAGGAGAAATACACCGCTGAGTCACGCCAGTTACACTTTCTTTGTAGAGTTGTCCATTCATAACAGTAAAAGCCTTGGATCTACGGACTATCTGTCGAGCTTCATCTTCATCATCTGGGAGTTCTCGCCTTAGAATGTATGCAATATAAGGTACTGTCCAGTCGGGCGTGATCACCAGAATCTCCATGACCAGATCTATGACCGCTGGGACGTCAACTTCAGTCAGATCGGAGGCGCTCTTTACTTGCGGGGGCTCTTCAGTGAAAGGATCTTCCTGTACTGAAGGAGAATGTAGGTGCTCGAGAAACACATTACTGGGGACAGGCTTCCGAGTGGATCCGATCTTTGCTAGCTCATCAACTGCCTGATTCTTCACTCGGGGAACATGATGGAGTTCCAAACCTTCAAACTTCTTCTCAAGCTTTCTTACTGCATTGCAGTATCCAGTCATGGCAGGGTTCCTGACATCCCACTCTTTCATCACTTGATTGACCACCAAATCAGAGTCGCCGTATACCATCAGGCGCCGGACGCCGAGTGAGATGGCCATACGCAACCCGTACAGGAGTGCTTCATATTCAGCTTCATTATTGGAGGAATCAAAGTGAATCTGCAGGACATAGCTGAGTTTGTCGCCTTTTGGGGATACCAATACTACGCCAGCACCAGACCCATTCAGCATCTTCGAGCCGTCAAAGAACATGGTCCAGTGTGCCGAGTGAATTTGGATTGGCTGCTGCTATTCAATCCACTCGGCCAGGAAATCAGCAAGTGCTTGAGACTTGATCGCCTTTTTCTCTTCAAACTTGATGTCAAAGTAGAGGAGCTCAATAGCCCATTTGGCCACTCGACTAGTCGCATCTCGATTGTTGAGGATCTCAGACAATGGAGCATCACTGACGACTGAAATTGAGTGATCTTGAAAGTAGTGTGCCACCTTCTTCACTGACAGATATATACCATATACGAGCTTCTGGTAATGTGGGTACCTTTGCTTTGAAGGAGTCAATACTTCAGAAATGTAATAAACAGGACGCTGGACCTTGTAAGCTTTGCCTTCCTCTTCCCTCTCGACAGTGAGAACTGTACTGACGACCTGATTAGTGGCCGCAATGTACAGGAGTAAGGGCTCTTTGCTGTGTGGAGCAGCAAGCACCGGCTGGGTGGAAAGCAGGGCTTTGAGCTCGACAAACGCTGCTTCAGCTTCGGGAGTCCACTCGAATGTGTCAGACTTCTTCATCAGTCGGTATAAAGGCAATGCCTTCTCACCGAGACGAGAAATGAATCGACTCAACGCCGCCAGGCAACCTGTGAGCTTCTGGACATGGTGCACACGCTCAGGGCTCTTCATTCGGGTAATAACACTGATCTTTTCAGGATTGACATCGATTCTTCGTTCGGAAACGAGAAAACCGAGTAACTTGCCACCAGAACACCGAAAGTGCACTTAGTCGGATTTAACTTGATATCATATCTCCTCAGGTTGGCGAATGTTTCAGCCAAGTCAGACAGCAGGTCGGAACCTTTGTGAGACTTGACGACAATATCATCCATGTACGCTTCAACATTCCGAGGGATTTGATGAAGCAAGCATTTTTGAATCATGAGCATAAAAGTAGCGCCAGCATTTTTCAAACCAAAAGGCATGGTGATATAACAGAAACACCCGAAAGGGGTGATGAAGGCTATCTTTATTTCATCTGGACCAAACAGACGGATCTGATGGTAGCCAGAATATGCATCAAGAAAAGATAAACGCTCACACCCCACAGTTGAGTCGACAATCTGATCAATGCGGGGGAGCGGAAAATGATCTTTCGGGCAGACCCGATTGATATGTTTGAAGTCAATACACATGCGGAGTGACTTATCCTTCTTGGGGACCATAACTACGTTTGAGAGCCACACGGAGTGGTAAATCTCGCGTATGAACTTAGCTGCCAAGAGACGAGCCACCTCCTCGCCGATTGCCTTCCGCTTCTCTGCTGCCGACCGACGCAAGTGCTCTTTCACAGGCTTGGCCTTCGGATCAACTCTCAGTCGGTGCTCAACCAGTTCCCTGGGTACACCCGGCATGTCAGTAGGCTTCCATGCGAAGATGTCCCAGTTCTCACGGAGGAACTGGATGAGCTCGGCTTCCTATTTGCTGTCGAGTGTCGTTGAGATGTTGGTCGGGGCAGCAGTTGGATCTGTCGGGTGAATGTTCACTTTCTTCACTTCACCTGCCGACTGGAAAGCTGACTCAGAAGCGGGCTTCTTAGCACGCAGCAGGTCGGCAGGATCAACACTCTTCTTGTACTCCTCCAACTCGACCATAGCCATCTGATGACCGACAATTTTGGAGCCCTGCTGAAGGCACTCCTCGGCTCTTTGTCGATTGCCAGTGACTGTGATCACACCCTTGGGCCCGGGCATCTTCAGCTTGAGGTACACGTAGCATGGACGGGCCATGAAACGAGCATAAGCCGGACGACCAAGGATGGCGTGGTATGCGCTCTGGAAATCCACCACTTCAAACGTCAATTTCTCTTTGCGAAAATTCTTATCGGTGCCAAACACCACATCCAATGCAATCTGGCCGAGTGACTGGGCCTTCTTCCCAGGGATGACTCCGTGGAACTGCATGTTGCTTTCGCTGAGTCGGGACATCGGAATGCCCATTCCCTTTAGGGTATCTGCATACAAGATGTTCAAACCGCTCCCACCATCCATCAAGACTTTGCGGAGTCGAGTGCCCCCCACAACCGGGTCCACCACCAGAGCCTGTCGACCGGGGGTGGCGATATGGGCTGGGTGATCTGACTGGTCGAATGTGATAGCAGTCTAAGACCACTTGAGGTATGTGGGGATGGCAGGAACAGCCATGTTTACTTCTCTGTTAATAACTTTCAGTCGACTCTTGCTCTCTACATCAACAAAAATCAACAGAGTGGCATTGACTTCGGGAAACTCTTCTTTGTCTTCATCGTCCTCCTTTTCAGGAGATTTCTCACTCGACTGGCTTTCCTTGAACTGCTGGATCAATAGACGGCACTGTCGAGTGGTATGCTTAGGCAGTATCAAATTGCCTTCTTCATCCTTCTTCGTGTGGATTGCACACGGTAAATCCAGAACATCTGTACCCGACTGATTCTTTCCTTTTTTGGAGGAAAACTATCCTTTGGACTTTCCCTTATTTTTTCCTTGCGCCGCCAGGGCGGCAGCCTCTGCCTGAGCAGGGGCATCAGCTTTGCGCTTCTGCTTCCGACTGGAATTGCCGCCGGCATCATTGTCGACTGCTTTTCCTTTGCCGCTACGGAGGCGGTCTTCCTCTTCGCCATTGGCGTACCGAGTGGCAATCTCCATCATCTTGCTTAGAGAAATGTCACCTGTTCGCCCAAACTTCAGGTAAAGCTCTCTATACTTCACACCGGCCTTGAAAGCACAAACAACCTGGTGCTCGGAAACATTCTCCACTGTGTGATGCAGAGTGGACCAACGCTGAATATAATCTCTCAAGGACTCATTAGGCTTCTGAATACAGTGCTGCAAATCGATCAAACCTACGGGACGCTTGCAAGTGCCTTCGAAGGTACTGATGAACACTCGGGCAAGATCCTCCCAGCAATAGATGCTAGAAGGAGCTAAACGATTCAGCCACGCCCGGGCCGAACCATCCAACATCAAGGATAAATGCTTCATGGCTACATTGTCATTTCCCCCACCAATCTGCACAGCCACTCGGTAGTCATCTAACCATGTTTCCGGCTTTGACTCGCCAGAGAACTTGCTTATTCCAGCCGCCAACCTGAAGTTGGGGGGAATCTCCACAGAACGAATGGCCCTGCTGAAACACTCGGGACCAGAAACAAAAGTACCACTTCCACTCGGATAATCTCTGTCATTACCATCTCTATGGGCTCTGCCTCTATCGATGCGCCTTTGTGCGAGGACATTCCTTGCATCAAATCCAGGATTCCGCTCATCACCAAACGGGCGTCTATCGTCATAGTGCCGGGGCACATATGAACCACTCCGCGGAGGAGTAGGCACTCGACGACGGTCATCACGGTGATAACGAGGAGCAAAATGATCTCGCCCCTGATCTTGGTACTGATCTTCGCGGTAACCTCCACCCCTGCGGCGCAAGGGTGACCCGGGACTGTGCGCCGACTGAACTGTGTCTGCTCTGGGGGAGTTACTATGCAATCTGTTACGCGACTGAGAAACAGCCGAATTCTGCTGCTGCGCTGCATCAAGCAACGTTCGGATCTGCTACAAACCTCTACCAGCCTCCGAACGGGACGGCTGAATGGAATCTGCTATCTTTGCAGCCGCTGCAACATTCAGAATTGGAGTACGGAATACCTTGACATTGTTATGAGATCCACTCGAAAACAGCTGTCGCTGACGTCGACTGGAAATGGGGGGACTCTGGCGGGCACGCTCGTCGAGTGCCTCCTGCATCTCTTTGAGCCGAAGGCGCGTGGCCTCCATGGCCTGAGCTTCAGCAGTCGCACCGATGATGGGAGTATGGAGGATATCCTCATCCCGGCGGTGCTGCTCATTCGACGGTCCACCAGCTTCGCGTCTGTCGCGGTTGAAGCCAGGTGGCGGACTCTGATGAGAGCCAGCCATAAGAACCTCAGCCGCAGGATGACAGCTCTCGCACTCGGAGGGAACGTCCGACTGATCCGACGCCGAATCAAACGCACCGTGAAGTGATTCGGCGGGCTCGATAGCCGCAATCTGCGGAGACGAAACTTGTCGCGCCGCCGCGTGCCTCACCCAGCGCTGGTGCCGCGAACGACCGGATCGCTTGCGGCGACGAACAGCAGGAAGGGCTGACAAGTACGGAGTCGACGGCTGTAGAAGAAGAACACCGCAGGAGTATGCACAGAAGTGCGTCGCCCCGCGGATCGGGAGCGCCTCAACATCTAGAGGCGCTTCCTGAAGCCATGCCGAGTCGTCGGCGATGAAGGTGAGCGCTCCGAGACGGATCTCGTGGCCCAGGAACAGATCACCGCCGGAAGACATGACGAAGGAGAAAAAATGCAACCTCGCCGAAAGTCGCTTAGACGCCTGCCCCACGGTGGGCGCCAACTGTCGTGGGAACGAGCCTGACAGTAGAAGGTAGGGGTACGAAAGGAGAGGGCAGAGTCCTAGCTACGGCGAGGATGTACACACGGATGTATGAGTTCAGGCCCCTCTCGTGTACGTAACAGCCCTACGTCTCAGGCGCGCGGGAGCTTTCTGTCGTGTGGAATCTGAGAGTTACAGGGTGCGAACCCTTGTGCCAGAGGGGAGGGGCGGCTTATATAGAGTGCGCTGCCCCTCATGAATGTCCGGCATCTAAGGGTCCGATCGTGGTTGTAAAGATGTACGTTACTGGTAACGTACGTAATAAATGCTACTTATGGTCTAGACGAACGCCTGTCCGTTAGCCTCCCTGGGGTGGCTTCTGGTCTTCTGCGGTCGACTGTCTCCTGGTTCTTCTGAGTGAAAGATAACCGTTGAGTGAAAGGTAATCTCCGAGTGGATATTATCGAGTGACTTGTATGTCTTGTTGATTTCAGTCGGAGACTTCCTTGTAGTCCTTAAGCTTTCTGGGGCAGTGTCCTTAGGTAGGGTATGTAGGTGGGGCCTATGACCCTACCCTAGGTACATATCCCCATCACACAACTCATTTGCTTGCAAATAACGAGATCAAGGGGATTGACAACCCTCTTGCCTGCGTTGGGTGCAAGTCGTTTGTTCATTTGTGTGCAGCCGTTGAAGATGGTTGAGGATTGATATTTCTATTGGTTCGATAAACCTTGGTTTCATAACTGAGGGAAATACTTATGCGCTTTGTGTTGCAATTACCCGTTCCTCTTCACAGAAAACCCAACGCAGATCACAAGTATTAGGAAGGATTTCTGGCGCCGTTGCCGGGGAATATCATCATAATCTACCAAGTAACTTCACACAAATTTTCATTCACTTGTTCTTCTTTTTATTTTATTTTATATTTAGCTTGTCTCATAAAAATCAAAAATACAAAAAACTGGAGTTTAGGTTGCCTCATATCCTTCGTCTTTGTAATGTCTTTCGTGAAAATAAGGATTTGGAAAATTGTGCTCAATTGATAAAGGAAGAATTTATAAAAATGCTTAATGTGAGTTCCTTTAATGATGAGCATGATAGAAATATTGTTAGTATGAATTCTCTGAATATCCATGATGCTGACGATATGCAAGACCACAAGCTTGGGGATGATATGTTTGATGAAGATGATATTTTTTGTCACCCAAGTTTTGATGAGAAAATTTATTATGATGATTGTGGTGATGACACATATGCTATATTTAGTAATTATAACCATGAAACATGTCATCATGATTTAAATTTTCAATTTGGTTATGACAATCAAGTGTCGCATGATAGTTACTTTGTTGAGTTTGCTCCCACTACCATGAATGAAAAGGAATTTGCTTATGTGAAGAGTAATAAATCTTCTATGCTTGTAGATCATGAAAAGAATGCTTTATGTGATAGTTATATTGTGGAATGCCTTCATGATGCTACTGAAAATTATTATGAGAGGGTAACATATGCGTCTAGAAATTGCAATAATATCAAGTTTCCTCCCTATGTGTTCAAAGTTTCAAAGTTATGCTTGTTTTGCCTTTCTATGCTAGTTGATTCTTGCTCCCATAAATTGTTTGATCACAAAATTTCTATGCATAGGAAGTGGGTTAGGATTAAATGTGCTTGTTGAGGGAGTCCCAGACTAAGGGGTCCTCGGGCCGCCGGCTTATCTCTCAATAGGCCGGCTTGATGGGCCGTTCTCTGAAGAAGGGCCGGACACATCAAGACTCCACGTTCCAGAAGGGAGCCCCGAAGGCGCGCCGTGCACTCCAAGTATTAGATGAGGAGATCAACATTCTCCATCCCCGGCAGGTGACCTGTCATATGTAAACCCTAGGAACCCCCTGGTGTCTATATAAACCGGGAGGGTTTTAGAATGCGACACATAGAAACTCATCTAGGGTTTTAGCTAGTCGATCTCGAGGTAGATCAACTCTATAACCTTTGTACCATCAATATAATCAAGCAGGACGTAGGGTTTTACCTCCATAGGAGGGCCCGAACCTGGGTAAACATCGTCTCCTTCGTCCCTTTGTTACCATTGATCCTAGTATCACAGCTCGGGACCCCCTACCCGAGATCTGCCGGTTTTGACACCGACATTGGTGCTTTCATTGAGAGTTCCGCTGCGATCGCCCAAGGAATCGATGGCTCGTGTCTTCATCAACGAAGAGGTCTGCAGCGTGGACTCCTTTGTCCCTGGACAGATCTTCGTTTTCGGCAGCATCATGCTGCACGCTGACCCGACCGGCCGCCTTGGCCGGGTCGGAAGCTTCGCCCCTGGTCAAGAGGTCAGATTCGGGAACTTGGAGTTCTCCGTTGACCCTCGGGGTGATCTCTTGCTCACCGGGCTCGCAGTCTCACCTGGCGCGCCCGAGGACTCCGAGGCCTTAACCTCGGATGTCGCTTTTAATCCCGCTCACGGGGCCAATCCCGGTGATGATCTGGACTTCAATCCGGATCCGGCTATAGCGCCAGATGGCCGGGCATCAACCCCTGCCGAATACACTTCTCGTGCGGATGCGTCAGAGGTTAACTCCAGACGCGCCGGGCAGATCGACCCGATCGAGCTCTCGGTGCTCGGCGAAGCTCTAGATCGGATCTTATCGATGAAAACTGCTGACGACCCGACCCCGATCCACACTCAGATCGGCCCAAAGGCGGGTCAACAAGGACTTTTCGTCCCACCCACCACCCACTTAGTAGCCACTATCGAAGACTTAACCTATATGTTGGACTACGCCTCCGAGGAGGCAGAAGACATGGAGGACGAGGATCGCGCTCCCACCCCCGTTAACACCGGGCGATGGACCGCCACCTCCACCTACGACGTCTACATGGTGGATACGCCAGCTGGTAACGGCAAGCGCACACCAGCTAACAATGGCGATGACTCAGGTGAGGCGCCGTCAAGGCGCCGGAAACCACGTAAGCGGTCAAAGACAAAAAAGAGGAGGGAAGCTATTGCTGGCACCGGGGAGAATGATACCCCGGAAGACCTCGGTGATCCCGATATACCCGAGTATCCGTTAGAGGACCAGGAAAGGCTGGAGGCCCAGTGCGACCCCGACGATCCGAACAACTCCGAGGATGACAACTACCTCCCCCCTTTAGAGGAGGAGGATAGCCCGGACGACGAGGACCACATCGTCCCCGAAACCATTGAGGATCAGGAACGGTTTAGGCAATAGCTTTTAGCGACTGCCCGAAGCCTAAAGGCAAAAGCGCGGCAACTCAAGGCCGAACAAGACACCCTCAACGATAGATGGACAAGGGTTCTATCAGCCGAGGAAGAACACGGCGCCGGTCTATGGGACCAGCCTAAGAGTTACCCACGCCGGCGGTTGCTGCCACAATTTGACGACGAGCTCCCCAATACGCCGTCCCCCAAGCACACTCCATATGACCAGCCGGACCGCCCTCCCCGAGGACGGGATAGGACGGCTGGCGAGGCCGGTTATAGGCCGGCGGTACCCCGCAGAAGGGGAAAAGAGCAAATGGAGCCTGATGACAAGTATGACCTGCGACGCGACCTAGATGAGAGAACAGGCCGCACGAGATCCATCTACTGATCTAGAGGGTACTCCCCTGGTAGAAGGGACGAGTACCGGCCCTGGCTCGACCAAAACAATGGAGGTCGGGACCACAACCGGGCCAGAACAGACGCCGACTACCGGCGTGATATAGCCCGGGTCAGAGGCGCTGCCCACCCACTGTGCTTCACCGACAAGGTGATGCAGCATCAGTTTCCCGAAGGGTTTAAACCCGTGAACATCGAGCAGTACGACGGCACGACTGACCCAGCAGTGTGGATCGAGGATTTCCTCCTCCACATTCACATGGCACGAGGAGATGACCTCCACGCCATCAAGTACCTACCCCTTAAACTTAAGGGGCCAGCTCGGCACTGGTTAAACAGTCTCCCCAAAAACTCTATCGGGAGCTGGGAGGACCTCGAGGATGCATTCCGATCTAACTTCCAGGGCACCTATGTACGGCCCCCGGACTCCTCCGACCTAAGCAATGTCGTGCAAAAGGCAGGAGAGTCCGCTCGACAATTCTGGAACCGGTTCTTGACCAAGAAAAACCAGATTGTCGATTGCCCAGATGCAGAAGCCATAGCCTCTTTCAGGCACAATATTCGGGACGAGTGGCTGGCTCGCCAGCTCGGTCAGGATAAACCCAGGACTATGTCCGCCCTCACATCGCTCATGACCCGCTTTTGCGCGGGCAAAGATAACTGGCTAGCAAGGCGAAGCCACAACCCCGAAGACCCCGGCACTTCCGAAGTCCGGGATGGAAACGGGAAACCACGACGCAACAAAAACAAATGCCGGCACAGCACTAGCGACGCCGATGACACGGCCGTTAACGCCGGTTTCCGCAACCCAAGATCCGGGCAGCGGAAGAAGCCTCCTAAAGGCAACCGCGACGGACCCAGCCCGCTGGACAAAATCATGGAGAGGCCTTGCCAGATCCATGACACTCCGGACAAGCCCGCCAACCACACCAACCGTAACTGTTGGGTGTTCAAACAGGCCGGCAAACTCGCCACCGAGGAGCAGGGCAAAAGCCCACGCAGCGAGGACGACGAGGAGCCCTGCGGTCCGAGCAATGGAGGTCAGAAGCAATTCCCTCCAGAAGTAAAAACTGTGAACATGATATACGCCACTCATATACCAAAAAAGGAGAGGAAGCGCGCCCTTTGAGAGGTCTACGCCGTAGAGCCTGTAACCCTGAAGTTTAACCCATGGTCGGCCTACCCGATCACCTTTGATCGACGGGATCACCCGACCAGTATCCGTCACGGGGGGTCGGTGGCCCTCGTCCTAGACCCCATTATTGATGGGTATCACCTCACTAAAGTCCTAATGGACGGAGGAAGTAGCCTAAATCTGATTTACTCAGATACGGTGCAAAAGATGGGTATAGATCCATCGAGGATCAAACCCAGCAACACTACCTTTAAAGGAGTGATCCCAGGTGTCGAGGCCCGCTGCACGGGCTCTGTGACCCTGGAAGTGGTGTTCGGCTCACCCGATAACTTCCGTAGCGAGGACTTGATCTTCGACATTGTACCTTTCCGCAGCGGCTATCACGCCCTGCTTGGCTGGACATCGTTTTTCGCTCGCTTTAATGCCGTCCCACACTCCGCATACCTCAAGCTCAAGATGCCTGGCCCCAAGGGGGTCATCACTGTCAACGGCAACACAGAGCGTTCCCTCCGAACTGAGGAGCATGCATTGGCCCTGGCGGCCGAATTCCATTATGAGGACGGTCGGCAAACACCCAAATCGGCCATCAAGGCCCGAGAGGTCGACAAACGAGTTCGGTTTCAATCCGAACTCCCAGATTCTTCTGCTCCCCAAAAATAGGGATATGCCCCCCTTTGCACAGTCCTAACGACCGCCAAACACGTGCCAAGAAGGCACAACTTCGCGCTCAAGGTTCCATGTGTAGCAATGGGGAACAACCAGCAAATGGTAAGTGTTCGGCTGGGCCGACCAATACCAATACAAGTCCTCGGACAAAAGCAGAGGTACCATTAAGGACCTGATAAAAAGCGTAAAGGTTATCACCAACTCGGCGACTTCTCAAGACCTTCTTCCCAAGGTCCGCTCGGCGACAGCATCACTCTCAAAGGGATGCAACCCCCAGAGAGGACATGCGACAAGGCACATCGAGGACGTCACGTCATCAATCGAAGATCCCTGGTACAGCCTCCCCTCTGTAAATTTTACATTTCACTCTGAAAACCTGTAAACAGTTGCTTCAGCAATCCAAGTTATAAGAAGTATTGAGCAAGTACAAGACCATTATATATGGCAACTTCGATTGGTTTTTTATACATCCTTTATTCTTCCCTTGGTAACGCTTCTTGCGAAAACTGTTCGGTATATACTACGTCGCAACCGGCTAATAGACCGGGGGCTTGACTTTTAAAATAATAATAATAAAAAATCGCCTTGAACATCACCCCAGCACAACTGGTTGTGTGTTCGGCGTCTTGGGTTTTGCTTTATATGCATCGGATCCGAACAATGTCTTGGGTCAATTGTTGGGTTGCCCGGCTCCTGTGCTTTCCCTCTTATGTTCCGCTCGTTCGGCTAAAAGGGCAAAGGGAGAACCACTGCGATTGTGTTTCCAGCTCGTCTGGTCAAGCACCTCAGGGGAGAAAGCCGAAAACTGACCGTCATAGTAAGCGAGAACCGGTCTGCGAATCCGAGCATAAGTGTCATACTAAAAAAACCGATAGAGGTTATTCCGTGTTATACGATGGGTTCTGTCCTAGTGCGAACCATGTGATGCCGGCTTGGGCCCCGATGTATCGGAACATCACAAGTTACTGGGGGCTGGTCATCGGCCCCCACATTTTTATACACTCCCACGGCTAAGTGAAAGTGATAGAGCACTATAGTCCGATTGCCTTGTCCATCTCGCACTACCGCCTTCGGGCGCCGATACCTCGGCTAAGGGTAAAAAGTACGGATACATAGACACCCTGGGTAGTATCTACGTGGGGGCTGAAGCCGACGACTTCCTGCTTTCAGATGAACCGGCCACATAGGAGTCTAAATAAACATAAACTACTTATAAGACATGATAAACCATGCAACTTAAATTAAAGAAGCGTTAAAGGTCTTCGGACATATTACATAACGCTTACTCATACAAAGTGTTTTTTGGGCATTGGGCCTCTATTGCCCGAGCACCCTCCATCACTGCGGAGAAGTAAAGCTCGGGGTGCCTATGCTCCTTTCTAGGAGGCGGAGGTGCGGTAGCCATCTCGGTGGCATTGAGTTTCGGCCAATGCACCTTGGTCTTCGCAAAGGATATCCGCGCGCCCTCGATGCATGTAGAACGCTTCAGCACGTCGACCTGAGGCACAGCATTGCATAGTCTCTGCACCAAGCTGAAGTAGCTGCCCGGCAATGGCTCATCGGGCCACAGACGGATGCAGAGGTCCTTCATGGCTAGCTCCGCCACTCTGTGCATCTCCATCAGTTGCTTCATTTGCTCGATGAGGAGAGGGGAACGCTCGGGGGACTCAAACTGCGCCCAAAATAGCCAGGCCTCGTCATCCTTTGCCCGTGAAGCATAAAGCTTGTTCACGTCCGCTGCACTCTTCTGGAGATCCGCACAGACGCCTAAGGAACGCCACACCTGGGTGAGCAAAGCAAATTTGCTACCACCAAAGGCGCATTGTAGTGAATACGGCTTACCATCGATGATAGCCTTGATTTGGCGCAGTTCCTCTTCAAAGGACCGCCTATCCACCCGCTCCTTTTGGAGCTCAGATTTTAGCGCGGCCAACTCAGTGGCTTGCTCTTTGCCTTTCTGCTCAAGGGCCTCGCACTTCGTGCCGGCATCCTTGAGCTCTTGCTGCACCTCTTCCACCCGGGCCTCATGCTTGGCGCTTGCAGCCTTCAAAGTGGAAAGTGCGGCCGCCGCTTGTTCGGCGGCCGTGTTCCGCTCCTCGGCCTCTTGCTTCATTTTCTGGAGCTCGGCCTTGAGTCTCTCAACCTCCGCGGCTAAAGCTGTGGAAGCAATCATAAACAAGTCACACTGGGTCACCAGTGCGGATCATCACCTATAGCTTGGATATTAGAATTCGGCTTACCTTGTGCCTCGTCGAACCGCTTGTTCAGGCTATCAAGCTCCACTTCGGAGATTTTGAGCTTCCAATTTAGCTCGGTCAGCTCAGCGGCATTATTGGCCGCCGCCGATGACGAGGCCTATCAAAAAATATGCATCCAGTTATGTGCATTCCAACCTCCGATCTATCAAAGATATGACCCTCTGTTCGGCCCCTTGCGCATCATTGTTCATTCCTTGCTACTTGACCCCCGGATACGTTTTTTTCAAACCCATCCGGGGCTCGGGGGCTATTACATATATAAAGATAGCACAAACTTAAAATTAACATTGTTTGGGAAAGAGGTATTACGTGACTCACCTTGAAGCCCGCCAAGAGACCATTGAAGGTCTCTTTTAGTCCGTTATCAACGGATTGAATTCCTTGTAAAACCGCACCCATGAGAGTGCGGTGATCCTCGGAGATGGAGGCGCTTGCTAGCGCCTCCTCCATAACTGGCCACCCAGCCGTTGGTGGCATCGGTAGCGACCGTACAGTCCGGTCTATGACCGGGGACTGAGACGGTATCTCTGGAAGCACAGTGTGCTCCGGAGACGTCCTCGGAGGGGACTGGGCATCTCTTCGCCCTTCCCCTTCGGTGTCCAGGGGAGTTCTCCCCCTGGTCTTCAGCAGCCTGGGGAATTTCTTCTCCCTGACCTTCGGTGGCCGCGGCGTCACCGTCGGCCATGGCATCGTCACCCCCTCCGCCCGTGTTCGGCTCCAACGGAGCCTGGCTGGATGACACCTCCGCGATATCCTTCGCGACCCCTGGAGGTGTAGGGTGCGATGCGGTCCCGCTCTCCGCCAGCTCGGCGGGTGGAGACTCCCCATCCGATATTTGGTTGGTAGGGAGGACGCGCGGTGGGTTGCGAGACATTCTTGTACTTAAAACATTGAAGGCTTTGCGTAAATAACCCAGCAGTCTTCGGATTCATACCTTTGAGCGGGGGGCTTGACCCTTGGGTTCCTTTGGGGAACCCTCGCAAAGTCCTCGGATTCCGCGTCAGAATCCGAGCTGTCATCGGGCAGGATCAACCTCGCCCGGCACGCCCTCTTCGGGGCAGGAGGAGCTGCATCCTCCGCAGCGTCCGATGACGCCGCCCTCTTCCTTGCGGGGGGCGGGGGACGCCCTCCCCCGTCTTCCTGCTCCTCCTCACGACTGGAGGAGGTGTGGGTTTCCTCGGACATGGCGTCCGGCTGGTCCTTGATGCGGAGGCCCTCTCTGGCCTTCTTCTTCTTTTCCTTCTTCTTGGGCGCCGAGTACGGCGCCACAACAAGCATCGCCGCCAACAGCTCTGACCTGGGGTCTTCGGGCTGTGGAGCCGGGCAGTTAACCTTCGCGGCTTTGCTCAGCCACTTCTGCGAAGGTAGGGGAGAAGGCGTTTAGACTTTTTGCCGAAGAAACTGATTCAACAGATTAAAATTATGCCAAACCTTGGTGGGAAGGTTATCGGTGTTTAGACCCGAATCCTCTTCCGTGGACGGCCAGCTTTTCTGAGGCTTGAATAGAGCCTTCCACAGTTTCTCAGGGGTGGTACGGAAGAATTGGCGCACGGTAGGCTCGTCATCAGACTGATAGACCCTCATTGGGGAGGCCCGGCGCTGACAGGGAAGAATACGGCGGTGGAGCATGACTTGGACCACGTTGACCAACTCCACCTTGGCCTCGATCACCGAAGTAAGGCGCTTCTACAGCAGCTTCACCTCGGCATCCGACCCCCAGTCAAGGTCCTTTCTGAGCCACGAGATCAGTCTCGTCGGGGGTCCGGATCTGAATTCGGCAGGCGCCGCCCAGCTCTCATCCCTTGGCTCGGTGATATAAAACCACTCCTTCTGCCAGGTCTTGATTGTGTCGATGAAGGTGTCGGTAGGCCACTCGACGCGGGGGAGCTTGATGATTACCGCCCCTCCGCAATCTGCGTGCTCGCTGGCCACGGTCTTCGGCTTGACATTGAAGACCTTGAGCCATAAGCCGAAGTGCGGTTCGACCCGTAGAAAGGCTTCGCAGATGATGATGAATGCCGATATGTGCATAAAGGTGTTCGGCGGGAGGTCGTGGAAATCCAGCCCATAGAAGAACATGAGACCCCTGACGAAGGGGTGGAGCGGGAAGCTCGGTCCCCGGATGAAGTGGGGGACGAACACCACCCTCTCGCCTGCCTTGGGGGTGAGAATCACTTGGTTCTTCTCTGGGGCGTGGTGGAAGACGTTGGCGGGGAGGTAGCCGGCGAGCTTTAGCTCCCGGATATCCTGGTCGGTGACTGTGGAGGCCTCCCACTTGCCCATGGAGCCCGAACCCGCCATGGCTAAACTCGGAGAAGAAGGCGAGGGGGAACTGGATCTAGGCTCTCGGAGCTTGGAGAGATTGAGGAGGCGGAGGATGCGAATGGGAAGCGTGAATAGGCCTTGGGTTTTTTTTCCCTTTTTATGGGACGTGTAACCGATTAGCCCCGCTTATCGTGCCACAAATCCCTCCGCTTCCCAGTGTGTGCCATTATGCGCGTATGAAGATTAATCAAGTCCCGTGTGAAACAGAGCACGATCTGCGCATTGATAAGTCATGTCGCTGTAAAAGCGGCCTCGAACCGCGAATCGAGTTTTCATAACTGGTTCAGTGGTCATGGTAGGCCACGACCCTTCGTCGGAAGGGGGGGGGGGTGTCAGAAAACACTGTTTACACTTTGGCGATTGGCCTTCGGGGCTAAGCAATTCATGGTGTTCGGTCAATCATATGATCGGAAGAAATACGTGTCATCGGAAACCGAGCTAATCTCAGCCGATTATGGAAAGGGAAGAAGAACTCACCCCACAAGCCGAAGACTCTGATCATACGAAGCAGCTGGAGCTGAGACCCTTGGCGTTGGGGGCTAGTTCGGGGGCTACTGAGGGAGTCCCGGACTAAGGGGTCCTCAGGCCGACGGCTCATCTCTCAATAGGTCGGCTTGATGGGCCGTTCTCTGAAGAAGGGCCGGACACATCAAGACTCCACGTTCCAGAAGGGAGCCCCGAAGGCGCGCCGTGCACTCCAAGTCTTAGATGAGGAGATCAACATTCTCCATCCCCGGCAGGTGACCTGTCATATGTAAACCCTAGGAACCCCCTGGTGTCTATATAAACCGGGAGGGTTTTAGAATGCGACACATAGAAACTCATCTAGGGTTTTAGCTAGTCGATCTCGAGGTAGATCAACTCTGTAACCTTCGTACCATCAATATAATCAAGCAGGACGTAGGGTTTTACCTCCATAGGAGGGCCCGAACCTGGGTAAACATCGTCTCCTTCGTCCCTTTGTTACCATCGATCCTGGTATCACAGCTCGGGACCCCCTACCCGAGATCCGCCGGTTTTGACACCGACACTTGTCACATGCTTCATGATGCTCCCATTGTGTTTCAATTCTTTACTTTTATGTGAGCATCATTGAAATCATTATGCCTAGCTAGGGGCATAAAACAATAGCGCTTGTTGGGAAGCAACCCAATAGTTATCTTAAAATTTTGCTTTAAACTTTCTATTTATTTTTAATAGCATGATTATTTCCTCTATAATGATTATGATTTTGTGTTTAAATTAGTGTTTGTGCCAAGTAAAGCCTTTGGGATGACTCACAAGATGAGTAGAATCGATGCTGAAACAAAACATAAACTTTTGACTCCAGTACATGAATTGTCATTTTTTGCTGGAGCGTGATAATGATCTGAAATTTTTACACAGTTTTTCTATACAAATTTTCGAGGTTGTCTAATTTGTTAGAAGTTTTAGAGTTACATAAGTATAGGCTCTCTACAGATTGCTACAGACAGTTCTATTTTAGACAGATTATGTTTTGGCTTGCATAGTTGCTTATTTTGATTAAACTATGGATTGTATCGGGGGTAAAAGCCATGGAGAAGTTGTAATACAGTACCTATTATGCATTTATGAAATTTGAATCAATTTACAACAGTACTTAAAGTATGAAATTTGTTTCTTATACTAATGGATCTCACGAGGTTTTGTTGAGTTTTGTGTGATTGAAGTTTTCAAGTTTTGGGTGTTATCTTGATGGACAAAGGAATAAGGAGTAGCAAGAGCCTATGCTTGGGGATGCCCAAGGCACGCCAAGGTAATATTTTAAAGAAGACTCAAGCGTCTAAGCTTGGGGATGCCCCGTAAGGAATCCCCTCTTTCGTCTCAAGTCCATTGTTTGCCACAATCATTGTTTGCTGGACACACCTATTTAAGAGAGACACGCCTTCATCATAATTTGTTAGAATACTCTATGTGCTTCACTTATATCTTTTGAGCTTAGCAGTTGCTCTAGTACTTCACTTATATCTTTTTGAGCATGGTGGCATGTAGATTTTAAAGAAATGATTTCACTCTCGTTCTTCACTTATATTTGTTTGAGAGTTAATGAATAGTGACGGTAATTTGCATGGGTTATACAGACTAGTCCAAAAATAGTAGGTATTCAAAGAGTGATAATCAAAACTATCATGTAGCACATATAAAGAAATTGTGCGTTAATGATATTGATGTAGTAATGTGAAATAGGTGTGAGTTCATAACTGTTAAACCGTAGAAGTGTCGATATTAAGAGGGGTTGACCTTTTTGTTCATCTAAAAATTAAAGAGGCATGGTGATGATATGTGAGCATTTCTATTCCTCGTTGAAATCCTAGTGTTGTTTCGGGTCGGAAGCGGGTGATGGTTAACTCCTACCAACCTCTTCCCTCGGGGCATGCGAGTAGTACTTTGATTTATGATAAACTAATAAAACTTTGCAATAAGTATATGAGTTCTTTATGACTAATGTGAAACCATGGACATACGCAATCTCACCTTTTTATAATTTGCTAGCCTCTTCGGTACCGTGCATAGCCCGTTCTCGCCTCGAGGATCGGTGCAACTTTCGCCGGTGCATCCAAACCCCGTGACATGATACGCTCTATTGCACATAAGCCTTATTATATCTTCCTCAAAACAACCACCATACCTACCTATCATGGCATTTCCATACCCATTCCGAGGTATATTGCCATGCAAATTTCATCGTCACTTCACATGACTAGTTCGTTCATCGTCATATTGCTTTGCATGATCATATAGAGCTGACATAGAATTTGTGGGAAAGCCACCTTCATACAGAGTCATATCTTCATATCAGTTCTCCATGTTGAGTTGTAAGTAAATATAAGTGTGATGATCATCATTAATAGAGCATTGTCCCAGTGAGGAAAGAATGATGGAGACGATGATTCTCCCATAAGTCGAGATGAGACTCCAGACGAAAATAAAGATGGGGGAGGCCAAATAAGCCCACCATCCATTCAAAAAAATGAGAGAAAATGAGAGAAGGGACTTTGCTACTATCCTTTACCACACTTGTGCCTCAAAGTGGCACCATGTTCCTCATGTAGAGAGTCTCATGATATATCACTTTCATATGCTAGTGGGAATAACCTATTCATTATTTCAAACTTGGCTTGTATATTCCTATGACGGGCTTCCTCAAATGCCCAAGGTCTTCATGAGCAAGCAAGTTGGATGCACACCCCACTTAGCTTCATTTGAGCTTTCATACACTTATAGCTCGAGTGCATCATTTGCATGGCAATCCCTACTCCTTGCATTGACATCTATCGATGGACATCTCCATAGCCCATTGGTACGCCTAGTTGATGTGAGTCTACCTTCTCCACTTCCTACCCCTTTTGATATCTACCACCATACTCTATTCCACCTAAATGCTATGTCCAATGGCTCATGCTCATGTATTGCGTGAAGAATAAAAAGTTGATGCATATTGAAAAAGTACGAACCAATTGCCTGACTTGGACACTGTGGTGCTTAACATTTGTGTTAGTGTGGTGAAGATGGAGCCATGCCTTGCTAATACAATAAGATGAATGGGGGGTAAACATTTCTTGAGAATCGTATACTTTTAGGAATTGACATTTCTGTTTCTTACACTTTGAATATTGCTATGTTAATATTTGTTGATTCGTCTTTTCTCAATGAGCATACCTAAATAAGATTACATATGGATAGCATGTCACATCAAAAATTCTGTTTTTTATCATTTACCTACTCGACGACGAGCGGGAATTAAGCTTGGGGGTGCTTGATACGTCTCCAACGTATCTATAATTTTTGATTGTTCCATGCTGATATATTATCTTTCTAGGATACTTTTTGGGTCATTTTTTACCAATTCATAATATTTTTGAGCATGAACCTATTGACCCAGTGCCCAGTGCCAGTTGTTGTTTTCTGCGTGTTTTTGCCTTTGCAGGTTTACTGTACCAAACGAAGTCCAATTGCCACGAAACTTTTTGATGATTTTTTCTGGACTATATGAAGACCTAGAAGCTTAAAAAGGAAGCCGGGAGGCGCACGAGGGCCCCACCACACATCAGGGCGCGCCCTGATATGTGGTGGCCCCCTCGGGCACCTCCCGACGTCCCTCTTCGGCCTATAAATTCTCTAATATTCTGAAAACCCTAGAGGCGATCCCGAAACCCTTTTTCCGCCGCCGCAAGTCTCTGTTCCATCGCAGGGCCATCTGGAGCTCCGTTCCGGCACCCTACCGGAGGGGGGATCGATCACGGAGGGCCTCTTCATCAACCTTGCTGCCCTCATGATGATGTGTGAGTAGTTCACCAAAGACCTACGGGTCCATAGCTAATACCTAGATGGCAATCTCTCTCTCTTATGATCTTCAATACAATGGTCATCGCATCTTCGCTTTGATCTATTCGATGTATTCCTATTGTGCGGTGTGTTTGTTGGGATCCAATGAATTGTGGGTTTATGTTCAGATTATTCATGGAAAGTATTGATATGCCTCTGAATTATATTATTTCTTATGTGCATGATCATTATAGCTTCATAATGCTCTCCGATATTTTGATATGATTTGGCCAAGGAGATTGATATTTCATCGGTGGGAGTGGTGCGTCGTGGTAGGTTCAACCTGTAGAATTTCTATATCCCAGTGACAAATTAGGGGACAAGATGCGTCTTTGTGTTGTTGCTACTAAGGATAAAACGATGGGGTTCATTCATATTGTTTGAGTTTACTTTGTCTACATCATGTCATCGTTCTCCAAGCATTACTCTGTTTTACTTAATACTCTGGATGCAAGCTGTATAGCGGTCGATGAGTGGAGTAATAGTAATAGGTGCAGGAAGGAGTCGTCCTATTTGCTTATGGACGTGATGTCTATATATACATGATCATTGCCATGAACATCGCATAACTATCCGTTTTTCTATCAATTGCCCAACAGTAATTTGTTTACCCACCGTATGCTGCCTACATGAGAGATGTCGCTAGGAAACACTATGGCCCCCGGGTCTATTCACTTATATATTCACAAACGCTATATTTACCTTGCTACCTTTATTTACTTTTTATTTATTTTGCAATTTATATTTATCAACAATTATCAACACAACTCATTTGCTTGTAAATAACGAGATCAAGGGGATTGACAGCCCTTTGCCCGCGTTGGGTAACTGAGGGAAATACTTATCCGCTTTGTGCTGCAATTACCCGTTCCTCTTCACGGAAAACCCAACGCAGATCACAAGTATCAGCCTCACATCAAAGATAGGCCTTGGAGATCTAGTCGAGGCATTTTTATCTGTGATTCTATCAGAAATGGCAATCTCTTCAGCGGTTGCTAGAGGCATAGTCTCAGTATCAGTAGAGTGTACAGAATATTTAGGCCAAGGAATTGGAGCAACAATTTCTTCATCAGCCTTCTACGTAACTTCATCAGCTGATGCAGCTGGAATTTCTTCAGGAATGGACTAAATGTGGGAGTGACGCTCTCCTCAGCCAGTAACAAGTTCTCTTGTCTGTGCAGACGACTGAGGAAATTAAGTGAGAGGAGTGGTGATGGGTGAATTTGGGTGAGCTTTTTCTCAAAATTCATCAGTGACAAGAGGGGTTGTCGATCCATCAATATCCACATCTTCCTTAATTTCTTCAACTCGAGCCTCTTCAAGAGTTAACTGAGGCTGGGGCGATGATACCGTCTGAGGTGAAGAAGTTCCTTCAACCTCAATCACTTCATCCACTTGCTCCGAGGAAGCAGCTGAGTGGGTTTCTTCATCTTCCTCATTTGGGATTACATAATCATCACCAAATGGGACAATATCGCAGGGAGGCACATTAGTAATGGGAGGAGCATTGATAGGCTGAGTTGAAAACAATGGAGTTGTCTTCAACTTCTTCACGGTCGAGGCTTTAGCAGAGTTTGATGCCTTTCTCTTCTTTGATGCATCTTTCTCTGTAGCCTCTATTTTCTTCGCTTCTAATCCAGAAGGAAGTGTGACTTTCTTCACCCTTGAAGATGTTGGAGCAGTGGAGGATGAAGGTGGTGCAATATCTTCAGGGACGGCTAATGCAGTCATCCTGGGAATTTCTTTAGACGCAACAGGAGATGTTGCCCTGCTAGCTTCAGGATCTTCATGCGCGGCAGATTCTTCAGCTGTCCTGGCAGTTTCATCAGGCGCAACGATGGAGGTTGCCCTTGCAGTTTCATCACATACAGGTGTATCTGACACAACAATAGATTCATCAGCAGGCAGTGTTGAAGAGCTCGCTTGAGGAACTTGTGGTTGAGCAGCAATGATCCCATCATTGTGTTCCTTCATGACAGCATTGATGGCGTTGATGACTCAGTTCGTGACGCCTTTGCAGTTAGCATATCTCCTTTCAAGTTCATCATTGAGCGTCTTGATTTCAGTCTACATGGCAAGGAGCTGTTCAGGAGACAAGGTGGCGATGTTCTTATTTAGCTCGTTCTCCTTGCAATACTGAGCCTTCTTGACTTGATGAGCTTGTTGAATCTTGTACTTTTCATTCATGACGAAAGCCATCAGGACATGAAGAGGACCAGGAGGCAGATTCAATTCTTAATGAGGCGTTTCTGGATTCTTCTGCCATATATCAATGAAGTCAAGGACCCTTTTTGGATCCAGGATGAGGGGAACTAGTGATCTCTTTCTGCAGCAACCCTTTGTTGCTTTTCCCTGATGATTTCTACTAGTTCGTCATCATCAACTTCATCGTCGGAATCAATGGAGAGCGTGATGATGACTTTGTTGGGGCTTGGTCTTGTTCCACGCCCTGTGGTGGCCTTAGTATTCAGCACAGTGCCACTTGAGGAAGTGTGGGCATTGGCTGAGGCAAATGCACCTGAGATAATTGAAAAGCATGTGGTGCGTTGACACGTCGCAAGATGAACTGGTGTTGTCGCCTTTGTGGCAGCGGCTGATGAGGTTGTGGCTATTGAGGGCATTGGGGCAGCACTTAGGAATTTGCTGGAGGAGGGGGAACTGAAGACTTTGTGGCCGTTGAAGAAGTTGGCCTTGAGGGCTGCTACTTGTGAGCTGCGTTGGGTTTCTCCCCGAAGAGGAACAGTGAAGCAATATAGTAGCGATAAGTATTTCCCTCGGTGAGAACCAAGGTTATCGAACACGTAGGTGAATCACAACAACTCGTCTTTCAAGTGGTATCTACACACACACACACACACACACACACAAAACCAAACACTTGCACCCAACGCGGGCAAGAGGGTTGTCAAGCCCTATGAACTCGTTACTTGCAAGGATTACTTCTGATAGTGGTAGATAGATAATGATAAAAAAAGTAAATAAATTGTAGCAAGGTATTTTTATGTTTTTAGCAAATATGATTAAGTAGACCCGGGGGCCATAGTGTTCAAGAGGCTTCTCTCTTGAAAGTAGCATATGGTGGGTAGATAAATTACTGTTGGTCAATTGATAGAAAAGCACATAGTTATGATTATGTATTCATGGCAATGATCATGTATATAGGCATCGCGTCCGTAACAAGTAGACCAAAATGATTATGTGTCTACTACTATTACTCCACCAATCAATCGCTATCCAGAATGCATCTATGGTATTAAGTTTATGCAAACAGAGTAATGCTTTAAGCAAGATGACATGATGTAGACAAAGTAAGTACAAATAATATATTCAAACCCCATTGTTTTATCCTTAGTAGCAACAATACAATATGTGTCTTGTCCCCTTTTGTCACCGGGATATAGAGCACTGCAAGATTGAACCCACTACAATGCACACCTCCCGCTGAAGATAAATCAATCTAGTTGGCCAAACCAAATCGATAGATCAGAGAGACTTGCAAAACTTTAACAATTACTTTTCATGAATAATCTGATCATAAACCCACAATTCATCAGATCCCAACAAACACACGAAAAAGAAGATTACATCGGATAGATCAACACAAGAATCAGAAAGAACTTTGTATTGAAGATCAAAGAGAGAGAAGAAGCCATCTAGCTACTAGCTATGGACTCGTAGGTCTATGGTGAACTACTCACACATCAACATGGAAGCAACAAGGTTGATGAAGATGGCCTCCGTGATGGATCCCCCCCCCCCCCGACAGAATATCGGAAAAGGGCTCTAGATGGGATCGTGGAAGAGCAGAGCCATGCGGCGGCGAAAAAATTCTTTCGGGTGGCTCTCTGTTGGGTTTGGGGTTATTGTGAACATATAGAAGTGGAATTAGGTCAGGAGGTGCCACGAGGGGTCCACAAGCCATGGGGCGTGCCCTACCCCCCAGGGCACCCCAGTGGCTTGTGGCCACCTCGTGGGTCTTCTGGCCCCCTCCCGAAGCTTCATGGGTCTCTTCTGGTCAAAAAATAACTCCCGTAAATTTTTATCCAATTTGGACTCTGTTTGATATTGATTTTCTAAAAAGTCCAAAAACAGGCAAAAAACAGAAAGTAGCATTGGGCACTAAGTTAATAGGTCAGTCCCAAAAATGATATAAAATAGTATATAATTGCATATAGAGTATCCTAGATTGATAATATAGTATCATGAAACAATAAAAAATTATAGATACGTTGGAGACGTATCAAGGGCGCGGGAAGTGAGGGCTTTTTCTTCAATGCCGATTTCATTAGCATGACCTTCTTGGTAGCACTGCTACTACCAGATGAGGGAGTCCTGGACTAAGGGGTCCTCGGGCCGTCATCCTATCTCTCATAGGCCGGCTTGGTGGGCCGCTCTCTGGTTATCGCAGGAAGGGCCAGGATATGCGGCGACCCCGTATTTTAGAAGGAAACCTCCGAAGACGCGGCGTGCACTCCAAGTCAAGATAAGAGGATCGGCGTCTTTACTTCCGGCTGAAGACTTATCATGTGTAAACCCTAGGTACCCCCGGTGTCTATATAAACAGAGGGGTTTAGATTGTAGAGGGCAGACAAGCTCATCTAGGGTTTTGGCTACTTGATCTCGAGGTAGATTGACTCTGTAATATTCATACACATCAATACAACCAAGCAGGACGTAGGGTTTTACCTCCATAGGAGGGCCCGAACTTGGGTAAACATCGTCTCCTTCGTCCCTTGTTACCCATCGATCCTAATATCACAGCTCTTGACCCCCTACCCGAGATCCGCCAGTTTTGACACCGACATTGGTGCTTTCATTGAGAGTTCCGTTGTGGGATCCCAAGAGGAATTGATGGCTCGCCTAATCATTAGCATGAAGTCCGTAATGGGGGGTCCTTCGCCCCCGGACAGATTTTTGCTTTTGACAGCATCGTGCTGCATGCTGACCCGACCGGCCATCCTGGACGGATCTGGAGTCTCGCCCCCGATCAAGAGATCAGATTCGGAAACCTAGAGTTCTCCGTAGACTCCTGGGGCGATCTTTCATTCGCTGGGCTCGCAATCTCATCTGACGAGCCCGAAGTCTCCGAAGCCTTAACTTCGGATCTCCTTCTCGACTCCGCCCTCGGGTCTATCCCTGCCAATGATCTGGCTCTTACTCCGGATCCGGTTAAAGTACCTGAGGGCCAGGGGTCGGCTTCAAAGAAACGCCTATCAACCCGCTCTGATTTGAGTTTGGATTTCAGCGAGGATAGTTCGGTGGCCTGGTCCTCGTTCTTTTGCTCAAGGGCCTCACACTTCGTGCTGGCATCCTTGAGCTCCAGCTGCACCTCTACCACCCGGGCCTCATGCTTGTCGCTCGTGGCTTTTAACGCCGACAGGTCGGCCGCCGCTCGTTCGGCCGCCGCCTTCTCATCCGCGGCCTCCTGCCTCGCCTTTGCCAACTCGGCCTTGAGGTTCTCGACCTCCGCGGCCACAGCTGTGGTAACAATGAGCAAATAACACTTAGGGATAACAATCCGGATATCTCAATTAATGGGATAGACAAATAGACCCGAATGATACAATTCGGACTCACCTTGCATCTCGTCGAATCTCTTGTTCAGGCGATCGAGCTCCTCATCGGAGCTCTTGAGCTTCCGGTTTAGCTCGGCAAGCTCCCCTGCATTGGCGGCCGCCGCTGATGACGAGGCCTGCAAAAACAACTTATGTGCATTAAAACTCCCGAGTTGTCGGATTCAGACCCTCTGCTAAGTACTCTCTGGTGCCTTGAGCATCGTTACTAGTATTCAAACATTTGACCCCCGGGTGGGTTTTTCAAACTCACCCAGGGCTCGAGGGCTACTACACTTATAAGGATTCCATAAACTAGGAAATTTAACTTTTTCTAGAAATAAGAGTATTACGTGGCTCACCTTGAAGCCCGTCAAGAGACTGTTGAAGGCCTCTTTCAGTCCGCTATCAACGGACTGAATGCCTTGCAAAACCGCACCCATAAGGGCACGGTGATCTTCGGCGATGGAGGAGCTGGATAAAGCTTCCTCCATCTCGGACGGCCACCCAGTCATGGGCGGCACCGGTGGTGACCAGCCAGCCCTCCCTCCAGTGGGGGGTTGGGCTGGCGGCCCTGGAGGCATAGAGCGCTCTAGAGATGTCCTCAGAGACTTGGTCCCCCCTCTTTAGTTGCCAGGGGAGTTTCCTTCTCCTGGTCTTCGGCGGCCAAGGTATTAACCTCAGCGATAACGTCGTCACCCCCGCCGCCGGTGTTCGGCTCAGAAGGAGCCGGGCACGATAACACCTCCGCGGCCTCCTTCGAGACCTTAGGCGGCGTAGGATGAGACGCAGTCCCACTCTCCGCCAGGTCGGTGGGGAGATCGCGTGGTGGGCTGCAAATTGAAAGACGTTCACCCATTCAGCATTAATAGCTCTATATAAATGACCCAGATGGTCTTCGGATTCATACCTCTGGGCTGGGGGCTTACCCTTGGGTTCCTTCGGGGAACCCTCTCAAAAGCCTCAGACTCCTTATCGGAGTCCGAGTTATCATCGGCCAGGACTGCCTTCGTCCGGCATGTCCTCTTCGGGGCAGGAGGAGGTAGGTCCTCCGTGGCGTCCGCTGACGCCGCCCACTTCCTCGTGAGGGGGGAGCCGCACTCCTCATCGTCCTCATGCTCTTCCTCGTGAGTGGAAGAGGCATGGGTCTCCTTGGACTTAGTGTCCGGAAGCCCCCTTTGACGAAGACCCTCTCGGGCCTCCTTTTCTCCCTTTCTTCTTCTTCTCCTTCCTCTCTGGCGCTGAATACGGCGCCACGACGAGCATCTCCATCAACAGATTCGATCGAGGGTCTTCGGGCTGCGGGGCCGGACAGTCAATTTGCACGGCCTTGCTCAGCATTTCTGCGAAGATGAGGGAGAAGAGGTTTAGCTCTTTGTCAAAAAACAGAGCCGGAGAATTAACGTTTTATCATACCTTGGTAGGAGGGGTCTCGGCGTCTAGACCAGTGTCCTCCTCAGCCAGCCAGCTCTTCTGGGCTTGAATATCACTTTCCACAATTTCTCGTGGGTAGTGCGGAAGAATTGACTCACGGTGGCCGAGTCCTCGAGCTGGTAAGCCCACATTGGGGAGGCCCGGTGCTGGCAGGGGAGGAGACGGCGGTGGAGCATGACCTGGATCACATTGACCAGTTCGATCTTGGCCTCGATCATCGAGGAGATGCGCTTCTGCAGCGATTTTACCTCTGCGGCCGATACCCAGTCAAGGCCTTTCTTGAGCCACGAGGTTAGCCTCGCGGGGGGGTCCGGATCTGAACTCGGCAGGTGCCGCCCAGTCCGCGCTCCTTGGTTCGGTGATGTAGAACCATTCCTTTTGCCAGATCTTGACCGTGTCGATGAAAGTGCCGTCCGTCCACTCGACACGGGGAAGCTTGCTGATTTCCGCCCCTCCACAATCCGCATGCGCGCCCACAACAGTCTTTGGCTTGACGTTGAACACTTTGAGACATATGCCGAAGTGCGGTTGTACCCGCAGGAAGGCTTCGCGGACAATGATGAACGCCGAGATATGCATGAAGGAGTTCGGGGGGAGGTCGTGGAAGTCTAGCCCGTAAAAGAACATGAGGCCCCTGACGAAGGGGTGGAACGGAAAGCCTAGTCCCCGGATGAAATGGCGGACGAACACCACCCTCTCGCTCGGCTTCGGTGTGGGAACCACCTGATTCGCCTCTGGGGCGCGATGGGCGATGTTGGCAGAGAGGTAGCCGGCACGCTTTAGCTCCTGAATGTCATTGTCGGTGACAGAGGAAGCCTCCCACTTGCCCATGGAGCCAAAACCAGCCATGGCCGAACTCGGAGGGAAGATTGAAGAAGAACTGGATCTGGGCTCTCGGAGCTTGGGAAGGTTGAGGAGGCAAAGGGTGCGAATTGGGAGCGTGAATAGGCCTTGGCGGTTTTCTCCCTTTTATGGGGTGCCGTAATACCAAGAGCCTCCCTCTTACTGCGCCGTAGGCCTTGCCACTTCCCGAGATAATCGTGCCGTTATGTGCGCATGGGATAACCCAGGGCATTGAGCATATCCCATAAGAAACGGGACACAATCTGCACGTTAACAGGACATGCCAATGGAGAAACGGCCTCGAACCGCGAATCGAGGTTTTGTAACCAGCTCAGTGGTCGTGTTGGGCCACGACCCTTCGTCAAAAAGGTTGTCAGGAAATACTGTTCACACTTTGACGTTTGGCCTTCGAGGTTAAGCAACTTATGGTGCCCGGATAACTATGTGTTCGGATAACTACATATCATCGGCGGCCGGACTTATGGCCTTCGAGGTCTTCTGGCCCCCTCCCAAAGCTTCATGGGTCTCTTCTGGTCAAAAAACAACTCCCGTAAATTTTTATCCAATTTGGACTCTGTTTGATATTGATTTTCTAAAAAGTCCAAAAACTGGCAGAAAACATAAAGTAGCATTGGGCACTAAGTTAATAGGTCAGTCCCAAAAATGATATAAAATAGTATATACTTGCATATAGAGTATCCTAGATTGATAATATAATATCATGAAACAATAAAAAATTATAGATACGTTGGAGACGTATCAAGGGCGCGGGAAGTGAGGGCTTTTTCTTCAATGCCGATTTCTTTAGCATGACCTTCTTGGTAGCACTGCTACTACCAGATGAGGGAGTCCTGGACTAAGGGGTCCTCGGGCCGTCGGCCTATCTCTCATAGGCCTGCTTGGTGGGCCGCTCTCTGGTTATCGCAGGAAGGGCCAGGATATGCAGCGACCCCGTATTTTAGAAGGAAACCTCCAAAGACGCGGCATGCACTCCAAGTCAAGATAAGAGGATCGGCGTCTTTACTTCCGGCTGAAGACTTATCATGTGTAAACCCTAGGTACCCCCGGTGTCTATATAAACCGAGGGGTTTAGATTGTAGAGGGCAGACAAGCTCATCTAGGGTTTTGGCTACTTGATCTCGAGGTAGATCGACTCTGTAATATTCATACACATCAATACAACCAAGCAGGACGTAGGGTTTTACCTCCATAGGAGGGCCCAAACCTGGGTAAACATCGTCTCCTTCGTCCCTTGTTACCCATAGATCCTAATCTCACAGCTTGGGACCCCCTACCCAAGATCTGCCGGTTTTGACACCGACATTGGTGCTTTCATTGAGAGTTCCCTTGTGGGATCCCAAGAGGAATTGATGGCTCGCCTAATCATTAGCGTGAAGTCCGTAACGGGGGGTCCTTCGCCCCCGGACAGATTTTCGCTTTCGGCAACATCGTGCTGCACGCTGACCCGACCGGCCATCCTGGTCGGATCAGGAGTCTCGCCCCCGATCAAGAGATCAGATTCGGCAACCTAGAGTTCTCCGTAGACTCCCGGGTCGATCTTTCATTCGCTGGGCTCGCAATCTCATCTGACGAGCCCGAAGTCTCCGAAGCCTTAACTTCGGATCTCCTTCTCGACTCCGCCCTCAGGTCTATCCCTGCCGATGATCTGGCTCTTAGTCCGGATCCGGTTACAGTACCTGAGGGCCAGGGGTCGGCCCCTGCCGGACACTCTCTTTGTACGGACACTTTGGAGGTTAACTCCAAAAGTCCTAGGCAGATCGATCCGGTCAAACTCTCGACGCTCAACGAGGCGCTGGATTGGATCTTGTCATTAGAAATCACAGACGGCCCAACCTCGACCCATGCTCAGATCGGTCTGAAGGCGGGTCATGGGGAATTTTTTTGACCCACCCACCACCCACTTGGTAGCCACTATCGAAGATTTAACCGATATGCTGGACTACGCCTCCGAGGAGGCAGAAGACATGGATGAAGAGGACGACGCTCCCGCCCCTGTCAACACTGGGCGATGGACTGCCACCTCCACCTATGACGTCTACATGGTAGACACCCCCGACGATAAGGGTGATCGCACCCCTAAAAATAATGGCGATAAATCCGGTGAGGCACCGTCAAAATGCCAGAAACAGCGCAAACGATCTAAGGCAAACAAGGGAATGGAAGCCATTGCAGGCACCGGGGAAAATGACACCCCGAAAGACCTCGGCGACCCTGAAGTCCCCGAACAGCCACTGGAGGACCAGGAAAGGCCCGAAGATTGGCGCGACACCGATGATCCTAATGATTTCGAGGACGACAACTACCTTCCCCCAGTTGAGGAGGAAGGCATCCTGGAAGCCGAAGACTTCACCGTCCCCGAAAATCCTGCGGATCAGGAACGGTTTAGGCAGCAGCTTCTAGCCACCGCCCGAAGCCTGAAGGCAAAACAACAACAGCTCAAAGCCAAACAGGACACCCTCAATTATAGATGGACAAGGGTCCTGGCAGCCGAAGAAGGGTACGGTACCGATCTACCGGACCAACCCAAGAGCTACCCTCGTCGGCGGCTGCTGCCGCAGTTCGATGATGAGGCCCTTGAAAAATCGCCTCCCAGGCGTACTCCGTACGACCAGCCGGACCGCCTCCCCGAGGACGGGATAGGACGGCCGGCGAGGCCGAGTACAGACCTGCGGTACCCCGCAGGAGAGGAAAAGAGCCAGCAGGGCCTGAGGACAGGTACGACTTACGACACGACCTGGATTATAGAGCAGGCCACACAAGATCCATCTACGGATCTAGAGGGTACTCCCCCGTTAGATGGGACGGGTACCAGTCTTGGCTCGACTGCAACAATAGAGGTCGGGAACAATGCTGGCCCTGATCTACCGCCGATCGTAGGCATGACATAGCTCGTGTCAGAGGTGCTGCCCACCCACTTTGCTTCACAGACGAGGTGATGCAACATCAGTTCTCTGTAGGGTTTAAACATGTGGATTGAGGACTTCCTCCTCCACATTCATATGGCAGGAGGAGATGATCTCCACGCCATCAAGTATCTGCCCCTAAAACTTAAGGGGCCAGCTCGACATTGGTTAAATAGTCTCCCCGAGAATTCTATCGGGAGCTGGGAAGAGCTCGAGGATGCCTTCCGATCTAACTTCCAGGGCACTTATGTCCGGCCACCGGACTTCTCCGACCTGAGCAATATTGTCCAGAAAGCAGGTAAATCGGCTCGGCAATTCTGGAATTGGCTCTTGACCAAGAAAAACCAGATCGTTGACTGCCCGGACGCCGAAGCAATAGCCTCCTGTAGACATAACATCCGGGTCGAGTGGCTAGCTCGTCAGCTCGGCCAGGACAAGCCGAGGACAATGTCCGCCCTTACCTCACTTATGACCCGCTTTTGCGCGGGTGAGGATAACTGGCTAGCTCGAGGAAGCCATAACCCCGAAGACCCCGGCACCTCCGAAGTCCGGGATGGAAATGGGAAACCACGACGTAACAAAAACAAACGCCGGCACAACAACGACGATGCGGAGGACATGGCCGTTAATGTCGGTTTCCGCAACCCGAAATCCGGACAGCGGAAGAAACCTTCTAAAGGAAATCGAGACGAACCTACCACGCTGGACAAAATCATGGATAGGCCCTGCCAGATCCACGGCACCCAAGACAAGCCCGCTAACCACACCAACCGTAATTGTTGGGTATTTAAACAAGCTGGCAAACTCACAGCCGAGGAGCAAGGCAAGAGCCCACGCAGCGAGGACGATAATGAGTGATGAAGAATAACCTCAAATGATGAATTTGAAAAGTGTGATGCCATTTTGACGAATTTGAAGATTTTGCTAATGACGAAAAACTCAATTTGAAGAATTTCAAAATGGGTGCTGGCCTAACCCACCGTATAAGAAATTTTTAGATTTTAGACACATCATACAATTGTCGTAGGGTTCTGAGAATCTAATTCTTCATTAATTTCTTCATGCTTAGAGGGTTCATCTTCATGAATTGAAGAAAAACGTTACTTCGTGTGTTGCACATCAAATTCATCAACTATGCATAAGCGTTAGGATGTGTGTCCCTTTCAAGGGACATTCAAAGATTCTATGATGTTTAGCTCACACCTCAACTTGCAGAACCTCTTTTCATCCAAGGGCTTAGTGAAGATACCGGTAAGCTAATGATACGTCTCCAACGTATCTACTTTTCCAAACTCTTTTGCCCTTGTTTTGGACTCTAATTTGCATGATTTGAATGGAACTGACCCGGACTGACGCTGTTTTCAGCAGAATTGCCTTGGTGTTATTTTTGTGCAGAAATAAAAGTTCTCGGATTGACCTGAAAATTTACGGAGAATATTTTTGGAATTAATAAAAAATATTGGCGAAAGAATCAGCCGGAGAGGGGCCACCACCTGCCACAAACCAGGGGGCGCCCCGCCTAGGGCGCGCCCCCCTGTCTTGTGGGGCCCTAGTGGCTCCTCCGACCTCGTTTCCACTCCTATATATTCCTATTTACGGAGAAAAAAATAGAAGAGAAGAGTTCATCGCGTTTTACGATACGGAGCCGCCGCCACCTCCTGTTCTTCCTCGGGAGGGCAGATCTGGAGCCTGATTTGGGCTCCGGAGAGGGGAAATCGACGCCATCGTCATCACCAACCATCCTTCATCACCAATTTCATGATGCTCTCCGCCGTTCGTGAGTAATTCCATCGTAGGCTTGCTGGACGGTGATGGGTTGGATGAGATTTACCATGTAATCGAGTTAGTTTGGTTAGGGTTTGATCCCTAGTATCCACTATGTTCTGAGATTGATGTTGCTATGACTTTGCTATGCTTAATGCTTGTCACTAGGGCCCGAGTGCCATGATTTCAGATCTGAACCTATTATGTTTTCATGAATATATATGTGTTCTTGATCCTATCTTGCAAGTTGTAGACACCTATTACGAGTTGTGATCCGCATCCCCCAGGGTGACAATAACTGGGATTCTTTCCGGTGATTACCGTAGTTTGAGGAGTTCATGTATTCACTAAGTGCTAATGCTTTGGTCCGGTTCTCTATTAAAAGGAGGCCTTAATATCCCTTAGTTTCCATTAGGACCCCGCTGCCACGGGAGGGTAGGACAAAAGATGTCATGCAAGTTCTTTTCCATAAGCACGTATGACTATATATGGGATACATGCCTACATTACATTGATGAATTGGAGCTAGTTCTGTATCACCCTATGTTATAACCGTTGCATGATGAATGCCATCCGACATAATTATCCATCACTGATCCATTGCCTACGAGCTTTTCACATATTGATCTTTGCTAAGTTACTTTTCCGTTGCTACAGTTACAATCACTACAACACTGCTACTGTCACTTTGCCATCATTACCGTTACTTCTATACTACTTTGCTACTGAATACTTTGCTGCAGATATTAAGTCTTTCAGGTGTGGTTGAATTGACAACTCAACTGCTAATACTCGAGAATATTCTTTGGCTCCCCTTGTGTCGAATCAATAAATTTGGGTTGAATACTCTACCCTCGAAAACTGTTGCGATCCCCTATATTTGTGGGTTATCAAGACCTTTTTCTAGCGCCGTTGCCGGGGAGCATAGCTCTATTCTCTGAGTCACTTGGAATTTATATCTGTTGATCACTATGAAGAATCTGGAAGATGCTAAAAATAAGATCTACCCCTCAACTACGAGGACAGGTAAGGAACTGCCATCTAGCTCTGCACTTGATTCACCTTCTGTTAAGAGTAAATTTGCGACACCACCACCTGCTATTGAATCTGATATGTCGGAAGTAATTGATGATGCTACTTCTGCTATGCATGATGCTTATGATGATACTTTGCTTGATAATACTGTGCCACTGGGTGAATTTCTTGATGAACAAATTGCTAGAGTCAATGCTGAAACTGATGATATCTCTGAATCTGATGAAATTATTGAAACTAAACACTATGATACACCTGCTAGACCTAGCTCTCCTAGATATGAATTGCCTGATATACCTGAGGGTTATGTTATGGAAGGAGAGGTAGCTAGGGACTTTCTTGCTTGTAAGGATAGAGATGATCTTAAGAAATTGCTATGCAAGTGGAAAGAAAAATCTTTGAATGCTAGGATGCAATATGATCCCAAGTTTGCTACTTCACCTATCTTTGTTACTGATAAGGACTATGAATTCTCTGTTGATCCTGAGTTAATTACTTTGGTTGAATCTGATCCTTTCCATGGTTATGAATCTGAAACTGTTGTGGCACACCTTACTAAATTGAATGATATAGCCACCCTATTTACTCATGAGGAAAAAATTCGCTATTACTATATTCTTAAGTTGTTTCCTTTCTCACTAAAGGGTGATGCTAAGACATGGTTTAATTCTCTTGCTCCTGGTTGTGTGCGTAGTCCCCAGGATATGATTTATTACTTCTCTGACAAGTATTTTCCTGCCCATAAGAAACAAGCTGCCTTGTAGGAAATATTTAATTTTGTGCAAACTGAAGAAGAGAGTCTCCCACAAGCTTGGGGAGGCTTCTCCAATTACTTAATGCTTTGCCTGATCACTCTCTCAAGAAAAATGAAATACTTGATATCTTTTATAATGGACTAACCAATGCTTCTAGGGACCACCTAGATAGTTGTGCTGGTTGTGTTTTCAGGGAACGAACTGTAGAACAGGCTGAACTACTATTGAATAATATATTGAGCAATGATAATGATTGGACTATTCCCGAACCACCTCCAAAGCCGACTCCGAAGAAAAGAGGTATTCTATTTCTCAGTCCTGAAGATATGCAAGAGGCAAAGAAATCTATGAAAGAAAAAGGTATTAAGGCTGAAGATGTTAAGAATCTACCACCTATTGAAGAAATACATGGTCTTGATAACCCGACACAGGTAGTAGAGGTAAATTCTCTCCGTAGATTTGATGAAGGCGATATACCTTATAATAAGTCTGCTAGTCAATTTTGGATGAATTTGATAACTTTATTGTGAAGCAAGAAAATTTCAATGCTTATGTTAGTAGACAATTGAAACATAATGCTTACATGCTTGATCGCTTGGGTGATTATATGAGTAGAACTATTAATGATCTTAAGCTTATTAGTAAACATGCTTCCATGGTAACTACTCAAGTAGAACAAGTACTTAAGGCTCAGAATGATTTGCTTAATGAGATGATTAGTAAGAACAATGATCATTCTGTTAGAGTTGTGACTAGAGGTGGTAGAATGACTCAGGAACCTTTGTATCCTGAGGGCCATCCTAAGAGATTTGAGCAATATTCTTAGAGAGTTAATACTGATGCACCTGGTCATTCTAGTAGTAAAAGGAAAAAAGAATGATGATAGGACTTTGCATGCTGATAATGAACCTGTTATAGATTCACATGAAAACCCAAATGATATTTCTATTTCTGATGCTGAGACACAATCTGGTGATGAACATGAGCCTAGTAATAATATTAATGATGATGTTCATGTTGATGCTCAACCTAGTAACGATAATGAGGTGGAGATTGAACCTGCTGTTGATCTTAATAACCCACAACCTAAGAACAAAAGATATGACAAAAGAGACTTTGTTGCTAGGAAGCATGGTAGAGAAAGAGAACCATGGGTTCAGAAACCCATGCCCTTTCCTCCTAAGCCATCCAAGAAAAAGGATGATGAAGATTTTGAGCGCTTTGTTGAAATGCTTAGACCTGTCTTTTTGCGTATGCGCTTGACTGATATTCTGAAAATGTCTCCTTATGCTAAGTATATGAAAGATATTGTGACAAATAAAAGAAAAATACCGGAAGCTGAGATTTCCACCATGCTTGCTAATTGTACTTTTAAGGGTGGAATGCCCAAGAAACTAGGAGATCCTGGAGTACCTACTATACCATGTTCTATTAAAGGAAATTATGTTAAAACTGCTTTATGTGATCTTGAAGCTGGTGTTAGTGTTATGCCCTTCTCTTTATATCGTAGACTTGATTTGAATAAGTTGACACCTACTGAAATCTCCTTGCAAATGGCTGATAAATCAACTGCTTTACCCATCGGTATTTGCGAGGATGTGCCTGTTGTGGTTGCAAACGTTACTATCTTAACGGACTTTGTTATTCTTGATATTCCCAAGGACGACAGTATGTCGATCATCCTTGGTAGACCCTTTTTGAATACTGCAGGGGCTGTTATTGATTGCAACAAGGGTAATGTCACTTTTCATGTTAATGGTAATGAGCATACGGTACACTTTCCGAAGAAACAACCTCAAGTTCATAGTATCAACTCCATTGAAAAAATTTCAACGGTTATTATTGGAGGATTTGAATTCCCTCTTCCTACTGTTAAGAAGAAATTTGACATACTTATTGTTGGGGACATGCATATCCCCATTGAGGTAACCTAGTGTTATTCGAAAACTCTCCGGTTCCGTGTCATTCAAAAGAAGTTTATCAATAGGACTTGATCAACCTTAGTGATGGATTCTTTTTGATGAACATGAGATGGATGAATTTAGAAAGCACTACCTTCTGTACCCAACTTTTATTCTCTGTTCCTTAGTTTCAATTTAGTAAAAATGCTATTATTTCTCTGTTTTGTGATTTATCCGGGCATAGAAAAATGACCTGAAAATAAAAGTTCCCAGAATTCCCTCAAAACTTAGTATGATTTGTTCTGGAATATTTAAGAATTTTTGGCACCGAGTATGCATCAGGGGGCTGCACCAGTGGGCCACAAGCCCGCAGGGCGTGCCCACCCCCCTGGGCGCGCCCCCTGGCTTGTGGGTCCCACGAGAGGCCCCCTCACTTATTCCAGCCACCATCCACTTCGTCTTCCTCCAGAAAAAATCCCACCATTGCTCAAACCCGTGTTCTAGCTCATTTTGCTGCCATTTTCGATCTCCTTGCTCAAAGCTCCATTTGCAAAACTGTTTTAGGGGATTGCTCATCGGTATGTGACTCCTCCAATGATCCAATTAGTTTTTTCTCTAGTGCTTTATATGTTGCAAATTTCTGCTGCTGTGATGACCTTATTCTTGAGCTTGCATGTCAAATTTGTATGGTCCCAAGTAGTTTTGATGCATAATATAGCCTCTAGGCACTTGTGGGAGTAGTTGCTATGAGTTTTGTTGAGTTTTGTTCACTTTTATTTGAAATCACTAAAAATTAAGAATTAATTTTCACAGAAAGAAAAATGTTAAGGAGAATATACCAAGGTGGTTCCTCGAGCAAGAAGACCCCGAGACTCGCGTTACGCGAGCCCGACTTTGAACCACCGAAGGAAGCTCAAGTGCAGCCTTGCGAATGGCCGTCGGATCCATTCATGGTTCATGCCGGATTCAAGGAAGAATTTTACGCGTACGTACGAAATGTTGGCCTTGAAGAATTTGTCTTAGACCAATGCGAGCAATATTATCAACTCACTGATTCCTTCGTGTGGAGGTTTGAATTTTCATCCAGGCGTAATACGCATTCCGTTCTATTTAATCTTTATGATGAATCTTATACTATGGACCTAGAGGACTTTAACCGTGCATGCAAAATTCCACATTGGGGCAGCTATAGTGATCCTCACAAAACAGAATATAATGATTTTCTTGCTAGCATCACTGTAGGAGAAACTAGGAACATCACACAGGCTACCTTGGGGAGCATTCACTTTCCTGCCATACACTATTTTGCTCTCTTCATAGGTAGATGCATTAACGGTAAACATGACCATAGCCACCTTTGCGTACCTGATCTCAGTATTCTTAAAAGTGCGGTCATGGAAGATAGACGATATAATTTAGGAGCTATTATTGCTAGGAGGCTACATAAAAACGCTAAGGAAGGAGATTTCTTTGGTGGAATTTATGCCACCCGTGTAGCTAACTATCTTGGGGTACCCATAAGGGGGAACGATATTGAGTTACCACCTGCTTTTCTTGATTATGAGGCTATGGTGCGATGCCAGTTTCTTGAAAGAAACGAACAACCCCTTCTGTACCGACTAATCTTTGACAGACAGCGTGCTGTCCATATTACCCTTCCTGCTCCTGCCTTCTTTAACTTTCAGGAAAAATAGAGACACTTTATAACCAGAGAGGAGGCAAACGAGTACGAGAGAGAGGCGGAAGCCGCTCGCCTCCGTGCTGCAGCCGCTCAGGCAGTAGCTGCTGCAGCCCATTACAACCCCAACTATGACTTTGGATATTATCCGGGCCAGCCGTGGCCCTAGACCAACTTAGGCCAAAAGCCTAAGCTTGGGGGAGTACGTATTTCTCACCGACATTACATTCATGTTCACACACTCATTCCAGTTGTCGGTGTTCATACTTTTTCATTGTGCCATCCATGGTAGTTTATTTCTTCTTTTTGTTTTCTTCTTGTGAGTTTAATTAACCTTTAGAAAATCCAAAAAAAATTAGTTCTAGCTTTACCTTCTAGTTTGTTTAGTTGTAGCATTAAAAGAAAACCCAAAAAGATATCTCGTTCTTCTTTTGCTCGTTGGGAGTTTTCCCGTGTAAATAGTTTTCCTTTCTTTTCTTTTCTTTGGGTCGTGAGGAGAAGACCACGATGCCTAGTCTTCTCCTTTGAGTTACTGCTTGCAGATTCCAGCTTAGTCCAATGCACGTGCACTCTTATTATTATTCACATCATTCGGTCGTGCAAGTGAAAGGCAATAAAGACGATATATGATGAAATGACTGAGATGGAGAAAAGCTGGTATGAACTCGAACTATCTTGTTTTTGTAAATATGATTAGCTCATCGTTCAGGATTCAGCTCATTATGGGTTGAACATGTTTGCAATGACAATTAGAGATTATAGTTACTCATGCCATGCTTAATTAGCTAAGAGTTAATAATGGTTTGTTTTGAGTGCCAACATGCATATTAAAATGGTTGTGATGTAGTATGATAGAATGGTATCCTCCTCTGAATGATTCAACTGGCTTGACTTGGCACATGTTCACGCATATAGTTGAAACAAAACCAACATAGCCTCCACGATGTTTATGTTCATGGTGATTTATATCCTACTCATGCTTGCATTCAATGTTGGTTAATCTCAAAGCATGTTTATGACTGTTGTCGCTCTCTAGTTGGTCGCTTCCCAGTCTTTTGCTAGCCTTCACTTGTACTAAGCGGCAATACTGCTTGTGCATCCATTTCCATAAACCCAAAGTTGTTCCATATGAGTCCACCATACCTGCCTATATGCGGTATTTACCTGCCGTTCCAAGTAAATTTGCATGTGCCATACTCCAAACCTTCAAATAAATATTCCATTTTGTATGCCCAAATCGCTCATGTGGCAACTGGGGGCTGTCAGTATCTTCCATGCTAGGTGGGTTATTCTCACGAGATGTGTTGATTCACTATCATTCACGAGAAAGTGGCAGGTATTCGGGATTCCCAGTTCCATGCTCAAAAATAAAATCAAAGTATAATAAACAAAACTCCCCCAGGATTGTGTTTGTATGGACGGTACCAGTGGATTCGGCCCGCCGTGGAGTGTGTTTGATCGGTGGAGGGGGAGTAAAAACTTTACTATTCTGTTTGGGAACCGCCTATAATGTATCTAGCATGGAAGATATCGAGATCTCTTAGTTGTTATGTTGGCAATGCAAGCATACCTCTCAAAACTTTTATTCGTCCCTGTTTTAAAAGCTCGAGCTCTGGCACCTCTGCAAATCAATGCTTCCCTCTGCGAAGGGCCTATCTATTTTACTTTACTGTTGAGTCATCATCCTCTTATTAAAAGTCACCAGTTAGAGAGCACCTCCGTCATTTGTATGCTTTGCTATTAATTGATATTGAGTATGAGTATGACTGGATCTCTTTTACCATGAATTACAATGTCCAGTCAGTCCTTGTTCTCCAGAGGTGCTCTGCATTTATGTTTTGCGGTCTCAGAAAGGGCTAGCGAGATACCATTATGTCATATTGTATCATGATTGTTTTGATAAAATTGTTGTCATCCGAGACTTATTATTATTGCTCGCTAGTTGATTATACCATTGATATGAGTAAATGTGAGACCTAAATGTTATTGTGAATGTGGTTAGTTCATAATCTTTGCTGAAAATCTGAACATAAGTTAGACATATTTACAACAGCAAGATCAAACAGAGTTTGTAAAAGATTTTCTTTATCACTTTCAGTTTATCAACTGAATTGCTTGAGGACAAGCAAAGGTTTAAGCTTGGGGGAGTTGATACGTCTCCAACGTATCTACTTTTCCAAACTCTTTTGCCCTTGTTTTGGACTCTAATTTGCATGATTTGAATGGAACTAACCCGGACTGACGCTGTTTTCAGCAGAATTGCCTTGGTGTTATTTTTGTGCAGAAATAAAAGTTCTCGGATTGACCTAAAAATTTACGGAGAATATTTTTGGAATTAATAAAAAATATTGGCGAAAGAATCAATCGGAGAGGGGCCACCACCTGGCCACAAGCCAGGGGGGCGCGCCCCCCCTAGGGCGCGCCCCCTGTCTTGTGGGGCCCTGGTGGCTCCTCTGACCTCGTTTCCACTCCTATTTACGGAGAAAAAAATAGAAGAGAAGAGTTCATCGCGTTTTACGATACGGAGCCGCCGCCACCTCCTGTTCTTCCTCGGGAGGGCAGATCTGGAGCCTGATTTGGGCTCCGGAGAGGGGAAATCGACGCCGTCGTCATCACCAACCATCCTTCATCACCAATTTCATGATGCTCTCCGCCGTTCGTGAGTAATTCCATCGTAGGCTTGCTGGACGGTGATGGGTTGGATGAGATTTACCGTGTAATCGAGTTAGTTTGGTTAGGGTTTGATCCCTAGTATCTACTATGTTCTGAGATTGATGTTGCTATAACTTTGCTATGCTTAATGCTTGTCACTAGGGCCCGAGTGCCATGATTTCAGATCTGAACCTATTATGTTTTCATGAATATATATGTGTTCTTGATCCTATCTTGCAAGTTGTAGACACCTATTACGAGTTATGATCCGCATCCCCCAGGGTGACAATAACTGGGATTCTTTCCGGTGATTACCGTAGTTTGAGGAGTTCATGTATTCACTAAGTGCTAATGCTTTGGTCCGGTTCTCTATTAAAAGGAGGCCTTAATATCCCTTAGTTTCCATTAGGACCCCGCTGCCACGGGAGGGTAGGACAAAAGATGTCATGCAAGTTCTTTTCCATAAGCACGTATGACTATATATGGAATACATGCCTACATTACATTGATGAATTGGAGCTAGTTCTGTATCACCCTATGTTATAACCGTTGCATGATGAATGCCATCTGACATAATTATCCATCACTGATCCATTGCCTACGAGCTTTTCACATATTGATCTTTGCTAAGTTACTTTTCCGTTGCTACAGTTACAATCACTACAACACTGCTACTGTCACTTTGCCATCGTTACCGTTACTTCTATACTACTTTGCTACTGAATACTTTGCTGCAGATATTAAGTCTTTCAGGTGTGGTTGAATTGACAACTCAGCTGCTAATACTCGAGAATATTCTTTGGCTCCCCTTGTGTCGAATCAATAAATTTGGGTTGAATACTCTACCCTCGAAAACTGTTGCGATCCCCTATACTTGTGGGTTATCAGCTGATCATTTGTCTTCACGTGCTTGATGACAATGTCTCCCTTCGGTACATGCTAACAAAGAAAGTGGTGATGAATCTGAATGTGCTTCATCTTCGAGTGTTGTACTAGGTTGTGAGCAATCTTGATGGCACTCTCGTTGTCGCAGTAGAGAGGGATTTTCTTCAAGTTGACGCCATAGTCCTTGAGGGTTTGCTTCATCCAAACTAACTATGAGTTGTAGGCACCAACAGCAATATATTCAGCTTCAGCTGTAGAGAGTGATACGTAGTTTTGCTTCTTTGAGGACCAACAGACCAGAGATCGTCCGAGGAAATGACATGTGCCTGATGTTTACTTTAGATCCACGCGATCTCCAGCATAATCAAAATCAGAAAATCCAACTAGATCGAAGACTGAGCCCTTGGGATACCATAATCCAAGCGTTGGTGTGTGAGCTAAATATCGAAGAATTCGCTTCACAACCTTATGGTGTGACTCCTTCAGAGTCGCTTGGAATCGGGAACACATGCAAACGCTAAGCATAATATCAGACCTAGATGCACATACGTACAATAAAGAGCCAATCATGGAGCGATATACGTACAAAATCTTTACCATTTTCGTCAGTGCAGAGGTGACCATTGGTTGGCATTGATATTTTGAGGCCTTCGAACTTTTGCATGCCGAATTTCTTCTGGCAGTGTTTGAGATACTTCTCTTGAGAGATGAAGATGCCATTGTGTTGTTGACGAATTTGAAGACCTAGGAAGAATTTAAGCTCCCCCATCATGGACATTTGATATTATTCACTCATTATGTAGCCAAATTTGTCACTGTAACATTTGTGAGTACAGCCAAAGACAATATCGTCCACTTTGATTTGACACACAAATAATTCATCATCATAGGATTTTGTGAAAAGAGTTGGGTCAAGTGAACTGGGTTTGAAGCCTTTGGTCTTGACGAATTCTTTCAGCGTGTCATACCAAGCCCGTGGGGCCTGCTTTAGGCCATAGAGGGCCTTATTGAGTTTGAAGACTTTGTCAGGGTGCTTTGGATCTTCGAAACCTGGGGGTTGAGCAAAATATACTTCTTCCTCAAGCTTACTATTGAGGAATGCACTTTTCACATCCATTTGATATAAGATGATATTGTGATGTTTAGCATAAGCAAGCAGTATACGAATAGCTTCAAGTCCAGCAACAGGTGCAAAAGTTTCATCGAAGTCAATCCCTTCAACATGTGTGTAGCCTTGAGCTACAAAATGGGCCTTATTCCTCACCACTTGGCCATGTTCGTCTTGTTTGTTGCGGTAGATCCACTTGGTACCTATGACATTGTGCTTGCATGGATCGGGATGCTTGACAAGTTCCAACACATTGTTGCGCTCGAGCATATGCAATTCCTCTTGCATAGCCTAAATCCACTCAGGCTCCAGGAATGCTTCAACTACTTTGGTGGGCTCTAAGATGGAGACAAAAGAGAAGTGCCCACAAAAGTTAGCAAGATGTGAAGCTTTTGAGCGAGTGTGAGGACCTGGTGAGTTTATGTCGCTTGTGATTTTGTCGAGCTGCACTTCATTTGCCACTCTTGGATGAGCAGGTCGATGGCCTTGTTGGGATTGGTCAACTTCATCAGCACCATGAGATTCTTCATGATTATGTACAACAACTCAGCTTGAATAGGTTAATCGGTGGGTATGAAGTCATCAGTAGCCTTGAACCTAATGGATTCCGCAGGAGGCATTTCATCCCGTTGATGACGTGGCATGCAGTATCAACGGCTTTAGGCAAGAAGCGACATGGAGTCTTGTATTCATCAAGCATAGTGCGAGCCATATCAACAAGAGTCATGTTCTTGCGCTCCACGACGCCATTCTGTTAAGGAGTGTATGGGGCAGATAGCTCGTGAGTGATCTGATAGCCTACAAGTGCACGGGGTTTAGTTGTAGCCTTTTGGAAGCAATAGTATCAATCCCATAGGGAGCACAGGAATCAGACATTTTCCCCTTGTAGAGAATTATGTAACTTTGTGCCTGCAGATAGTTGTAGACTTGGGGTAGAGTGAGGGCGGATTTTAATAAGGATTGAGTAAAATGGTGACTAGTAACTGAATAACATAAAAGTAAATGAAAGAGAAGAATGGTAAATGACAGTGAAACAACAGAATTAAAAAGGCATTCTCAGGGAGCCTGGATTCGCCATTATCATGTTTCTAGTACTACTATTCATAAGCATAGCATGGAGCGAATACTTGAGCGTTGTTGACGACGATGCTAGGCGGAGCCGGTTCAGAACACGTTGTACTTGTGGTAGACTTTATGCCATGCACGCCACCATCATAGTCTCCCTCTGTGGGTTACAACTCATGATAATTAAGGGTTTCCCCGTGGACGCGGCCTCACTAAGGGTTCTCTGTAAATTCCTGGTCACTTGTAAAGGTTAGGAGCAGTAGGCTTTTAATGTTACCTCAAATTACCTCCACATCCTAAACTTATGCAAAGACAGTGAAATACTTAGTGGCCAACAAAGGCACAAATGTTGAGTGGGGCCCCTTCACAACATTCACGAAGTTATTAAACTACGCATTCAACAGAGGATCTCATATCCATATTAAACGTTTCAGATCCTACACATACCAAGGTTCATCCATATCCCCGAGAACTAGGGGTCTACTCACACGTGGGAACAACAATCATCATGATAGTGGTAATCGAATACATGGACGAATGATTCAACCGGTACACCGAAGGATCCACCAGGGTTCTTGATGTTGTAGATGATAAGGATGCGGATGATGATGATGATGATGATGATGATGATATTGTTCCTCTCGTGGTGAGAGGAATCCCCTTCTTCTCCTGGTCGATCCTCCCTCCAGATGGGCTCTGGAGGCTAGGGTTCTGCCTTCTGTATGTGTTTCTGGAGTCTCTGTGCGTCTGATTCATGATCCACTTCGATGGGTGAAAATAGCTGATCCCCCAGAGGCGGCGGCGCGTAAAACGACCCCTTGAAGCTAGATATGAGACTAATAGAACTTCAAATGACAGATTATTCGGAAGTCATTGTATCAAGCCGGTATATGACTTCTCGGTGGCGGATTGTTTCGCAGAAATATTGCATGACACACATTCTGAAGAAGATGAATTTGATTTTTAATACACTACTGCAGGATGCTGCTAACGCGACACATCAATCAGAGACCCTTCGACAAAACTGTGTGCGATGACCAAATCGCAAACGGTATAGTTATAGCTCCATCGCTAATGACATGAACTGTGTGCGATGACAGGTCCATCAAATACGATCTAAAAAATAGTTGCGCGTGCGATGTTTGGCAAACACTTGGCCTAGATAAACTGTTTGTGATTGGATAATATAACACAAACGCTTATCAAAATACAAGTGTGTGTGATGTACGGCATACAGTTCACCCCGATAAACTGTTTGCGCTGATCAAGCAGAACACAAACAATTGTCCACATGATCACGTGTGCGATAGACGACATATAGGTCACTCGGATGAACTGTTTGTGATGAGGTAAAATAACATAAATGGTTACATAGATCAAGATGTGTGTGATAGACGGCATACATGCCACTGGGATGAACGGTGTGCGATAAGCAAAAATAACACAAACGGTTTCTCACATCAAGATGTGTGTGATGTACGCAGGCCACTCAGATGTGTTGTGGGCAAACGGTTCCGGATAAAGAACTTTCAGGGACTGATGAAATCATCACCGACGGTTTTGGTTGTTTATTCCGTATGCCATGTGATTTGCTCAATCTTCCCACAAACATCTATGCTCTGTTTAGAAGAACATGATTGCATAACCAAATTAAGCATCCAATACAGACATAACATTGGCGCACACCTTAATAAACTATTACATGCATAATAAATTTATCCCTCTAAAACTACGAATATTTCTACATAGAGGGAGTATGAGAATTGAGGAACGATCATCAAATCATCTACTTCTTGTGACGCTTGCCGCCAGCGCTCTGCTTGTGGCTCGATCCCTCGTTGTCTTCAGGTAGGAGGCACTTCCTCATGTCAACGATCCGCCTGAACATCTCGTAGCATGTGTACGCTTGCTTGGGCGCGGTCTGGAGGTGATATTCATCCAGTTTCTTCACCCAGCCCATGTGCCAGACAGGCTTGTTCTTGTTGCACCCACCCTTCATGTCAGTGTAGTAGGGGTCGATGATGGCCTCGGCCAGGTCAACATGGGAGTCCATGTCCTTCTTGCGGCCCCAGACCCTATAGTGGCCGCGGATGTCGACAAGCTTCTGGTAGGCCAAGCCCGAAGTCTTGAGCACATTTGGATCATTGGCGCTGTCCACCGTAGCGAACCTGTAGTCGGGGCTATTGACAAACCTGGTAAAACGATCGCAAGGCATTGTGGCCAGGCAGTAGTGGTAGAGGAGGACGTGATGGCCCACGCACAACTGGGCGACGGCAACCTTCTGATCATGCCGGCACGACCGCCGATGTAAGCGATGTCGAAGCCGACCACTTTGTACTTGTCATCCGCATCAAGCAGCCGCTCCATGGTGTCGATGGAGTCCTCCACCATGCCCGGGTCGTTGGTGTGCACCAACGTGAGGTCCGTCTTCCTCATGTGGGTCTCCACATGATGCACGCCAAACTCCATTGGAGCGCCGATGGACATCCTCTCTGTATGCGTCGTCCAGGGTGTGCTTATTGTGTTGTGGGGTGCTACTTCTTGAGCTTGCGTTGGTTTTCCCTTGAAGAGGAAAGGGTGATGCAGCAAAGTAGATAAGTATTTCCCTCAGTTGTTGAGAACCAAGGTATCAATCCAGTAGGAGGTACAAGCAAGGCCCCAATCTTTGCACCTACACAAACAATCAAACACTTGCACCCAACGCTATAAAGGGGTTGTCAATCCCTTCACGGTTACTTGCAAGGATGAGATCTGATAGAGATAGATATAAAAGATTGCGAAAAGTAAAACTAAAATAAAAGTAAATAGATTGCAGCAAAGTATTTTTGGTATTTTTGGTTTATAGATCTGAAAATATAATATGGAAAATAGACCCGGGGGCCATAGGTTTCACTAGAGGCTTCTCTCTTGAAGGAAAATAATACGGTGGGTGAACAAATTACTGTCGAGCAATTGATAGAAAAGCGCATAGTTATGAGGATATCCAAGGCAATGATTATGCATATAGGCATCTCGTCCGTATCAAGTAGACCAAAACGATTCTGCATCTACTACTATTATTCCACACATCAACCGACTCCTGCCTGCATCTAGAGTATTAAGTTCATGAAGAACATATTAATGCATATAAAACATCCAAAATAGATAATATAATAGCATGGAACAATAAAAAATTATAGCTACGTTGGAGACGTATCAAGCATCCCCAAGCTTAATTCCTGCTCGTCCTAGAGTAGGTAAATGATAGAAACAGAATTTTTGATGTGGAATGCTACCTAACATATTTATCCATGTAATTTTCTTTATTGTGGCATGAATGTTCAGATCCATAAGATTCAAAACAAAAGCTTAATATTGTAGCATGAATGTTCAGACCCATCAATACATATCAATGTGAGTGAGTAGGGATTGCTATGCAACGGATGCACTAGAGCTATAAGTGTATGAAAGCTCAAAAAGAAACTAAGTGGGTGTGCATTATAATGAAAAATTCCCACTAGTATATGAAATTGACAAAATAGGAGACTCTCTGTCATGAAGATCATGGTGCTACTTCGAAGCACAAGTGTGAAAAAGATAGTAGCATTGTCCCTTCTCTCTTTTCTCTCATGTTTTTTGGTGGGCATCTTTGGCCTCTTTTTTTTATTTGGGCTTCATTGGCCTCTTTTATTATTTGTAAAGTCCGGAGACTCATCCCAACTTGTGAGGGAATCATAGCTTCCATCATCCTTTCCTCTCATGGGACAATGCTCTAATAATGATGATCATCGCACTTTTATTTACTTACAACTCAAGAATTACAACTCGATACCTAGAACAAAATATGACTCTATATGAATGCTTCTAGCGGTGTACCGGAATGTGCAACGATCTAGCATAGCAAATGACATCAAAAAACGGACAAGCCATGAAAACATCATGCTAGCTATCTTACGATCATGCAAAGCAATATGAAAATGATGGTGCGTGTCATAATAAACGGAACGGTGGAAGTTGCATGGCAATATATCTCGGAATGGCTATGGAAATGCCATAATAGGTAGGTATGGTGGTTGTTTTGAGGAAGGGTATATGGTGGGTTTAATGCACCGGCGAAAGTTGCGCGGTACTAGAGAGGCTAGCAATGGTGGAAAGGTGAGAGTGCGTATAATCCATGGACTCACATTAGTCATAAAGAACTCACATACTTATTGTAAAAGTCTATTAGTTATCGAAGCAAAGTATTAGACGCATGCTCCTAGGGGAGAGGTTGGTAGGAGTTAACCATCGCGCGCTCCCGACCCTCACACAAAGGATGACAATCATTAAACAAATCATGCTCCGACTTCGTTACATAACGGTTCACCATACGTGCATGCTACGGGAATCACAAACTTTTAACACAAGTATATCTACCAATCCACAATTACTCACTAGCATGACTCTAATATCACCATCTTTATATCTCAAAACTATATGCAAGAAATCAAACTTCTCATAGTATTCAATGCACTTTATATGAAAGTTTTTATTATATCCCTCTTGGATGCCCATTATATTAGGACTAAATTCACAACCTAAACCAATTACCATGCTGTTTAAAGACTCTCAAAATAATATAAGTGAGGTACAAGAGTTCAATTATTTCTATAAAATGAAAAACACCACCGTGCTCTAAAAAGATATAAGTGAAGCACTAGAGCTAAATTGCCTAGCTCAAAAGATATAAGTGAAGCACATAGAGTATTCTAATAAATTCACGATTTATGCGTGTCCCTCTCAAAAGATGTGTGCAGCACGGATGATTGTGGCAAACTATAAATCAAAGACTCATATCATACAAGACGCTCCAAGCAAAACACATATCATGTGGTGAATAAAAATATAGCCTCAAGTAAATTTACCGATGGATTGAAGACGAAAGAGGGGATGCCTTCCGGGGCATCCCCAAGCTTAGGCACTTTGGTATCCTTGAATATTCCTTGGGGTGCCTTGGGAATCCCCAAGCTTAGGTTCTTGCCACTCCTTATTCCATAGTCCATCAAATCTTTACCCAAAACTTGAAAACTTCACAACACAAAACTCAACAGAAAACTCGTAAGATCCGTTAGTATAAGAAAAATAAATTACCACTTTAGGTACTGTTGTGAACTCATTATTTATTTATATTGGTGTAACATCTACTGTATTCCAACTTCTCCATGGTTCATACCCCGCGATACAACCCATAGATACATCAAAATAAGCAAACAACACAAAGAAAACAGAATCTGTCAAAAACAAAACAGTCTGTAGCAATCTGTAAACTTAGAATACTTCTGTAACTCCAAAAATTCTGAAAAATTAGGAAAATCTGGGAAAATGGTATATCAATCTTGTGTAATAATTTCAGACTCATTCGACGCTCTGGTTAATTTATAAAATTCCTGGACTGAGCGCAAAAGTTTCTGTTTTTCAGCAGAATCAAATCAACAATCACCGTAGACCATCCCAAAGGTCTTACTTGGCTCAAACACTAATTAAAACACTAAAACACAATTACTACATAGGTAATAATGTGTAAAGCACTCAAAAACAGAAACAAAAACAGAAATAAAATTGGGTTGCCTCCCAACAAGCGCTATTGTTTAACGCCCCTAGCTAGGCATGATGATTTCAATGATGCTCACATAAAAAGTAGTAATTGAAATATGCAAAAGAGCATCATGAATCTCATGAAAAACACATTTAAGTCTAACACACTTACTATGCATAGGGATTTTGTGAGCAAACAATTTATGGGAAGAAGAATCAACTAGCATAGGAAGGCAAAACAAGCATAACTTCAAAACTTTGAACACATAGAGAGGAAACTTGATATTATTGCAATTCCTACAAGCATATGTTCCTCCCTCATAATTAATTTCAGTAGCATCATGAAGTAATTCAACAATATAACTATCATATACATCATTCTTTTCATATTTCACAAGCATAGAATTTTCATTACTCTCCACATAAGCAAATTCCTTATCATCCATGGTAGTGGGAGCAAACTCAACAAAATAACTATCATGAGACACTTGATTGACATAACCACATTGCAAATTAAAATCATGATGATAAGTTTCATGGTTATCATTACTCATTATAGCATACGTGTCATCACCATCACCATAAATAGGAGGCATGCAATCATCATAATAAATTTTCTCATCTAAACATGGGGGACAAAAATATCATCTTCATCAAACATAGCATCCCCAAGCTTGTGGCTTCGCATATCATAAGCATGATCGATATTTAGAGAATTCATACTAGCAACATTGCAATCATGCTCATCATTCAAGGGACTATCATGAATCACCTTATAAATTTCTTCTTTCAACACTTCATCAAAAAATTCAGATTCATGATTTTCAAACAAAACTTCATAGAGATAATCAAGTGCGCTCAACTCACTAGAAATTGGTTCATCATAATTTGGCCTTTTGAAAAGATTAGCAAGTGGATGAGGATCCATATCAATAGATTTTTAGGAAGCGAAGATGCAAGCAAATAGAAGGCACATGGCAACACAAGCAAACAAAAAGAGATCCGGCGAGAAAAAGGCGAACGAGAAAGAAGGCGAATAAAACGGCAAATTGGTGAAGTGGGGGAGAGGAAAACGAGAGGCAAATGGCAACTAATGTAAATGCAAGAGATGAGTTTGTGATGGGTACTTGGTAGGCTTGATGTCTTGACTTGCTATATATCCTCCCCGGCAACGGCGCCAGAAATCCTTCTTGCTACTTCTTGAGCTTGCGTTGGTTTTCCCTTGAAGAGGAAAGGGTGATGCAGCAAAGTAGATAAGTATTTCCCTCAGTTGTTGAGAACCAAGGTATCAATCCAGTAGGAGGTACAAGCAAGGCCCCATTCTTTGCACCTACACAAACAATCAAACACTTGCACCCAACGCTATAAAGGGGTTGTCAATCCCTTCACGGTTACCTGCAAGGATGAGATCTGATAGAGATAGATATAAAAGATTGCGAAAAGTAAAACTAAAATAAAAGTAAATAGATTGCAGCAAAGTAATTTTGGTATTTTTGGTTTATCGATCTGAAAATATAATATGGAAAATAGACCCGGGGGCCATAGGTTTCACTAGAGGCTTCTCTCTTGAAGGAAAATAATACGGTGGGTGAACAAATTACTGTCGAGCAATTGATAGAAAAGCGCATAGTTATGACGATATCCAAGGCAATGATTATGCATATAGGCATCACGTTCGTATCAAGTAGACCGAAACGATTCTGCATCTACTACTATTACTCCACACATCGACCGACTCCTGCCTGCATCTAGAGTATTAAGTTCATGAAGAACAGAGTAACGCATTAAGTAAGATGACATGATGTAGAGGGATAAACTCAAGCAATATGATGAGAACCCCATCTTTTTACCCTTGATGCCAACAATACAAATACGTGCCTCGCTACCCCTACTTTGTCACTGGGTGAGGACACCGCAAGATTGAACCCAAAACTAAGCACTTCTCCCATTGCAAGAATTACCAATCTAGTTGGCCAAACCAAACCAATAACTCGAAGAGAGTTGCAAAGATATGAAATCATGCATATAAGAATTCAGAGAAGATTCAAATAATATTCAAAGATAATCTGATCATAAACCCACAATTCATCGGATCTCGACAAACACACCGCAAAAGAGTATTACATCGGATAGATCTCCATGAAGATCATGAAGAACATGGTATTGAAGAACATAGAGAGAGAAGAAGACATCTAGCTACTAGCTATGGACCCGAAGGTCTGAGGTGAACTACTCACGCATCATCGGAGGGGCAATGGAGTTGATGTAGATGCCCTCCGTGATCGAATCCCCCTCCGGCAGATTACCAGAAAAGGCCCCAAGATGGGATCTCACGGGAACAGAGGTTTGCGGCGGCGGAAAAGTATTATCGTGGCTCTTTTTGGTATTGGGGGAATATTCCTGAATTTATAGGCGGAGAATTAGGGTTGGAGGAGCCACGGGGGGCCCACAAGCCAGGGGGCGCGCCCAGGTGGCTTGTGGCCCACCCGTGGGTCTTCTGGCCTCTTCTCCAAGTCTCCTGGGTTCCTTCTGGTCCAAGAAAAATCATCGTAGAATTTTATTCCGTTTTGACTCCGTTTGATATTCCTTATCTGCCATACTCAAAAACAAGGAAAAAACAGAAACTGGCACTGGGCACTAGGTTAATAGGTTTGTCCCAAAAATAATATAAAATAGCATATTAATGCATATAAAACATCCAAAATAGATAATATAATAGCATGGAACAATCAAAAATTATAGATACGTTGGAGACGTATCATGGGGCATGATCGAAAGCGTGAAGTGACTATGGTTAATGGCCGTGGGTATAAATGGGGGCCGGACGTCTTGGAAAAACCGGCACGTCCGGATGGCATTTTTTGCAGCGCGTGATTCAGTCGTGGAGCATGTAACTGCATGGGGAGACGCGTGTGGCGCAACCTCATGCATATGGAGCCCCGAACGTGATTGTAGGCTGGCCCCAACCGCTGGAAAAACGCGCGCGGAGGGGCGCGAGAGCAGAGCACACGCAGGGACGCGAGAGCAGAGCACGTGGTGGGACACGAGGTCGAACCAGACCACTATGTACTTGTCCTAGTCAAGTAGTAGGTCCATGACGTTGGAGTTCTCCATCCAGATCGGATATTTGGTGTACACCACGAACTGACAGGGCGTGTCCTCAATGGCATGCATGGTGAACTGACGCTCGTCGTCGGCAACCACTGGGAGCGCCATTGGAGCCGCACACGATACCCTCGGTCGTGGTTCTGCCTCTTCAGGTCTGGATATTAATTGTCAATTGCATATTGATGTCCAGATATTAATCGGCCATTGCATACTAAGGAAAAGATAGTACTACCAAAATAAGAGTCTCCCTCATAAGATGTCATTTGCGTGGTTGTATCACAAATGACAGAAATAGTACAAAGGTTCAAATTCCAGCATTACAAGGCTCAAATTCAAAGATTACAAGGTTCAAACCGATAATAGAAATGAAATTCAGCTTATGCAGGAAACTTTGTCATGCAGCTCTAGACGCCCGCGCTGATCAGCTGAACATGAACATATATGATAGGTTCATGATACGTAAATTTTGCATCATGATTTCCTACTGTTATTTACTTTGTTTTGTTGAATAATAATGCTTTGGGGAGTGATTCTAATGCCTTTTCTCTCATAATATGCAAGGTTTATACAAAGAGGGAGAATACCTGCATCTGGATTCTGGACCTAAGAAAAGCACGTCAGAGATACCTATTCTGCACAACTCCAATGAAGCTGAAATTTTACGGAGATTATTTTTGTATTTAATAAAAAAATACTGGAGCAAAAAACTACCGGAGGGGGCCTGCCAGGTGGGCACAACCCACCAGGGCACGCCAGACCCCCCTGGGCGCGCCCTGGTGTATCGTGGCCACCTCAGCCCACCTCCGGAGCCCATCTTCTGGTATATAGTCACATTTGACCTAGAAAAAAATGAGAGGAGGACTTTCGGGACGAAGCGCCGCCACCTCGAGGCAAAACTTGGGCAGGAGCACTTTTGCCCTCTGGCGGAGCGATTCCGCCGGGGGAACTTCCCTCCCGGAGGGGGAAATCAAAGCCATCATCATCACCAACACCCCTCTCATATTTGGGAGGCCAATCTTCATCAACATCTTCAATATCACCATCTCCTCTCAAACCCTAGTTCATCTCTTGTGTTCAATCTTTGTACCGGAACCTCAGATTGGTACCTGTGGGTGACTAGTAGTGTTGATTACCTTGCGTAGTTGATTACTATATGGTTTATTTGGTGGAAGATTATATGTTCAGACCCATTATGCTATTAAATACCCCTCTGATCTTGAGCATGATTATTATTTGTGAGTAGTTACCTTTGTTCTTGAGGTCACAGGAGAAGTCATGTTGCGAGTAATCATGTGAATTTGATATGTGTTCGATATTTTGATGATATGTATGTTGTGATTCCCTTAGTGGTGTCATGTGAACGTCAACTACATGACACTTCACCATTCATGGGCCTAAGGGAATGCATTGTGGAGTAGTTATTAGATGATGGGTTGCTAGAGTGACAGAAGCTTAAACCCTAGTTTATGCGCTACTTCGTAAGGGGCTGATTTGGATCCAAACGTTTAATGCTATGGTTAGATTTTATCTTAATAGTTTTCTCGTAGTTGCGGATGCTTGCGAGGGGGTTAATCATAAGTGGGAGGTTGTTCAAGTAAGAATAGCACCCAAGCACCGGTCCACCCACATATCAAATTATCAATGTAGCAAACACGAATCAAACCAACATGATAAAAGTGACTAGATGAAATTCCCGTGTACCCTCAAGAACACTTTGCCTATTACTAGAGATTGTTCTGGCCTGTCCTTTGCCACAAAAGGATTGGGCTACCTTGCTGCACCTTGTTTACCGTTACCGTTACTTGCTTGTTACCAATTATCTTGCTATCAAACTATCTGTTACCTACAATTTCAGTGCTTGCAGAAATTACCTTGCTAAAAGCCGCTTGTCATTTCCTTCTGCTCCTCGTTGGGTTTGACACTCTTACTTATCGAAAGGACTATGATTGATCCCCTATACTTGTGGGTCATCAGTTCATACTGATATTACTACTAGTTTCGCAACTTCAATATTTCTGCAACGGGATCCGCCACTGACATGTCATTTATGGGCTTGGCATTAGGACTTCCGAATAGTCTGTCAACTGAAGTTACAAAACGAAATTGAGCTTCTGCAGAGAGTTTTCCATTCTGTCCTAGTTGCCGGAGCTGATCATCAAACCATTCTTTTTTGCGCGATAAATGTAGGGAAAATCTCTTTATCTTTAGCACACTTGCTCTCACAACAAAGAACCTAGCGAATATAATCTCCGGTAAGGTCCCTCGGTAGTAGTTCAAAGTAATTTCTTAGAGATGGAGATCAAGGCATTCGATGGGATTGTTATATTGTATCACATTATCCACTACCGGGCCTAACCGTATCTACGAAAGAAGAGAATGTATTAGTTCTTGGACACACAACGGACCCCTTACGATTAGCACGGTTTCAAAATTTGAACTCCCTTGTGGTTAAAATTTAACATGAAAGAGCATCACCTCGACATATAGCTTCTCCAGGCACGGAAAGAATCTTAGCAATCTGACAACTTGGCCCAGGTCGGGGCCGATAGATTCTACTGCTAAGACCTTCACTCCGCGTAGATACGGGGTCAAGCTTGTCGATATGATTTTCTGGATGACAGACGAACATACATCTTTAATAGAGAAAAAAATATTAATTCAAGAATGAGAAGAGGGCGATTGTTGTACCTGGACGGTTATGGATCCAAAAACAAGTTCAGATAAGTTGACGGGCGAGTAGCCAAATACTGTCAATTTCGGCGCATGAATGACCCTGATTCTTGTTGGACCTTGTTAATCAACAAAAAGTAATCTCTCAAGTAAAGGCATGTCCACAATGACCATTTGGTGATTCACCTTGTGCGATCTCCTGTTGCAACACCGGCAATACACACAAATTGCCCGAAGACTCATGGAGGTGATGTGGAGGCTACTCAACCAATTGATCGCCTGAATATGAAGGTACTCAAGCGCAGTACAGCTGCGGAGCAGGCGCTCCATGTCATCGTTGGGGATGCAGACGGCGACGAGCTCAAGGTGCTTCAATCGAGGTAGCAAAGGAGCGGGATTGGCGTTAATCTGGGGGAAATGGCAGTTCAAGAACCTTGCGAAGCGCAGCGTTGGCGTGAGGCGCAGCGCGGAGGGTGGCAGCGGGCGCATATGTCCATCATTAAAATGGAGCTCCTCGAGATGATCCAGGACTGGCGATAAGAACCACTCGTCAAGCTTGGCTCGGTCCTTGCCATTGGAACAGAACTTGCCCATGGTAAGACCTTTGATTGGGCCATAGTGTGTGCCGAGGATCTGGGATGATGCATCCAAGCGTTTGCGATAGCCAGTGCAAAGCATGTGCTCGTTGATGATGTCGAGAGGGGCGCAGTGCCGTAGGGGGCGCCACCGCCGAGAGAGGACGGTTGTGCACACGCCATCTTCGATCGGGAGGAGGAAGATGATGACTCTCAACATATCATCGGGGAGGCTGCTGATGAAATCTACGCCTATCGAAGACGCTTGTGTTTCTGGCTCAGCCCGCCTCCGCTTCTTGGCAACCTCGAGATCCACGTCTGGAGAATGGCCGCCGGCGTAACTTTCTGTCAAGAGCGGAGCAGTGGGAGGATAGTGATTATGTAGCTAGATCAGGGTAGAAGAATAGTGCATTGGTAATTACAAGTTACTACTTACTAGGTAGGAACAGTTTTAACAGATTAAGAAAATGAAATCCCAATTGGTTGCTGAAATACTACACAGTTACATTGATATTGCTACGCAAGTCAACATGCAGATACTACAAAGAACACTTACTTCCAACATAGCATGTACGGAGAATGTCGTCGGGGAAGTTAGCATTTATCGTATGGTAAGGCTCTTTTAGGTGCAGCGTAATTTTAGTGCCAGCTTTCATTACATAAAACTTCGAAATTTCTCCCCAAAGGCCTTCTTCAAAGTAGGAGTGACAATCTTCATCAATTTTTACAGAAACAACGATTGTAAATCCATGGTTTGTGCTCAATATGACATCCCTGGAGTCTTCAGTTATGTAAAGGCAAAGATTTAGCGCTACAGTTGTCGTTGCAGCGCAAGGGATGTACTGCAGGAAATGATAAGATTGTTATAGAACCTGGTAACATGATAGTATGAGAGTAGTAATTAAAAGAACAGCATGCACATCAGTTGATTTGAAAGGACAAAAAATTACGAGTAAACAGATAATGTAACCATGATGCCGTGCAAATATATATGAGAGTAAATGAAAGAACAATACAGCATTAATTTGCCTAACATAGAAGGAGAAGGATAAGAAGAAGAAGAAATCACATTTGATGTAAATGCTGCATGTGGCACATTTTATCCAAATGTAGCAATCAATAGTATAGGTTTAGAAAAAGAATAGGCCATGCATGTCAACCCAGGTAATGTGAGATTGAACATACGGTGCGCTCCGTGAAGTCATCTGGTACGGTGAAATGGAACTCCTTGGTTTTTTGGTCGAGTCCGCATAGCCCTGATGTGTCCTTGCACTGTACACTCTATGAATGAAAACCCTCACATCAGCTAGAAGAAACATGAATCCACGGCGATTTCGGACGGGTGATTAAAAGGGGCCGACAGACTGGGATAAGAGATGAGCGGAAATATTTCAGTAGATTAGTTACCTGGTTCTTCATGGGAGAAAAAACCAGTACCGAAGATTCCCAAATCAGGCGAGCTGGGTCGAGAGCGAGCAGCATCAAGAAAGTCAGTACCGATAGGCCGCGGCAATCGGTAGTGGAGATATGTGGTGGTGTTTTGCAGCAGCCGACGGCGGCGATAGGCATCGAGCTAAGTGGTTGCCGCGGGGATGGGCGGTGACATGCACGGAGAGTCTTGGAGTACTAGTGTTAGTGTAGGTGCTACTGGGGTGGGGAGGGGGAGGGTGAGGGGAGCAGGCGAGGGTTTTGTGACGTGTGGGTGCTGAGTTTTTTTTCAAGTGGTGCTGAGAGATTCTGTCCAAGAATAACGTGCTTCGGAGGAAACGGTTTATTAGATCCAACCGTGTGTGATAAATCCTATATAAATATTACTCTCAAGTAAACTAACACTTCGGTGTGATGGAGATGCCGCATAATGAAAGTCGTCGCACAGTTTCAATCTCAGGAAAAAATATAATACACAAGCATAGATATAATACACACAAACAAGATAGATTCAATCCAACATTTTTTTTCGAAACAGTCAATCCAACATATCATCTTCATGCTTGATGGTTAAGATTCGCCAGGAACTGGGCGTAAGCGGCGTGCGCTATCCTGCGAGAATACTTCTGCTTGAAGGAGCCAGCGGCTCATCCTCTTGCATGCGCCAGAACACTCTAGTACGTGTTGTTAATCTTATGGTTGCACAACGGGCATCCATAGCCCCCATTCTTCTTGACACGCTTGTTATACTTTCCAGCCATAAGCTCTCTGAGCCTTTGCCTATTGAACCTCTCCTGGACGTCTTCATCCTCGCTGTCCACATCATCAGATAGCACCTATACATAGTAAAAAATGTGTCGTCCGTATATTTTATAATGCGAATTCGCAAGGCAAAGTTTATGAAACATACTATATCATGCGACAACGTGAACCCTAAATCGAAGCTAACTGATTTGATGCCAAAAGTTGGCATGCCATGTTTTGGTAGCAAACCAATCAGCCTACCATATGTATTTACCAAAAATGGGTATATATGACCAACCAGTTCTCCGTCCGAGTCGTTGTCTTCGCTGGAGTGTTCGTCGGAGTCGCTGTGGACCACCGGTGTCGGTGCACTAGTACAGGGGTACCCAGTGCCCCTGACTTATGCACAGGCGGTAGAAGCAAAAATCTGGCCAACAATCAAGACGAGACTCAAGCAAGCTCAACGCGGCAGCCCAAGCCTGGACTGCGACGCGCCAAGTACGCCCCTGACGCTTGCCGGGGACCAAGACGTTCACACCTCCCAGAAGACCTGGCAAGCCACTCCCCGACAAGCGCGAGCCATCCGGCCACCGCTCCACCGCATCGATACGCCTATCACTTATCTATGCGGTGTCGAGCCCTCAGGCGGCTAATCAGCTCTTGCTAAGCACGTGGCGACACATTGGGAGGCAAGTTACGCTCGGTTGACACCCGCCGTGCAGCATGTCAAGATCTTAAGCAACGACCGGCCAAGCGGTGGCAAGAGCTTGCCGGGGATGCACCCCCAAGCGCCACCTAGGCAGGTAATCATGACATTTTGTCCTAAATGCCAGAGTTAGGTATGATAGCTCTGCTTAGCTGTCTAATCGATAGATAATGTTTGTTTTGCCATTGTGGTAACCCCTTGCACTATAAAAGGAGGCCCAAGGCAACCTAGCTCAAGGTTGGCACTTCGAACCCCCGAACACTTGTACTCGCAGAGCCGCTCTTTCCCCGACAGCAGTCCTTGTCGGGGGTTAGGCGTTTTGTGCTCTTCGTGTTCCTCCAATCAATCCACCAAAAAGTAGAAGTAGGGTTTTACGCTTAGCAGCGGCCCGAACCTGGGTAAAATGCCTGTGTCCTGATCGTTGCACCGTCTCATGCTCTCCGCTCTTCGTGCAACGTGACCCCCCTTGCCGAACCACAAGGGACCTCTGGTCCCATAGGTGATCGTGAGCATCCGTGCCCCGACATCTTTGGCGCGCCAGGTAGGGGGCATGCATCATTTGCGCGAACCCGAGTTCGTGAATGGCGAATCGGTCTACATCATCATCTTCTTCAACAATGGCTCCAAAGAAGAAATCCAGCACAGCCGCGCATCCCTCCACTTCGAAGGCCCTCTCACAAGCGGTCGCCGGCGCCGTAGGCGCTGCAGCGGCTGCGGGCGAGGCGGGCATGGTGGACGACGCGGTCGGTGCAGGAGGCACCCCCGTCCAACCCTTCGTGGCCAGAGATGGAGCAGGAGGCGCCGGAGAGGAGCAACTACAGCAACAACATGGCGAGCACGGCCCCGATGCCTTGAGCGGAGGAAACATCCGTTCATCACCTCCCCGCTGCGTGGATGGCCGAGGCTGCCTCAGCGGCGCCCAGTCCGGTGCGAGCCGTGACCTTCCGGCCGCACCCTTCACCAGCGAGATTGTTGGGCGTCCACCTCATGCGGAGCGAGACGGGGCGCCAGCGGAACCGCAGCCCCGCAGGACCGGCCCGCTGCCCACCAGAAAGGTCCAGCGAGTGGCGCACGACATCAAGGACGCGGCGACGCTTCTCTTGGTGCTACCAAGAGTCGAGCAACGTCGCGGTCTGCCTCATTCGCCATGCTGGGCACCACAGAGGAGGCCATGGCGAGAGTCCAGATGCTGCTCAACTTCATGCCAGCGGCTGATAAAATGGATGAATGGAGAGCCACCATTTAGAGTTTGATCACTTCCGTTGAAGCCAACAAGACCCAGCATGCGGAGCCGTCGCGGCATACGCGAACAGCAGCGGTGGCCCGGGGCGGCGAGCTCGTCGAGGGGGCCACCCCAATGGTGCAATCCCCTCCGCGACAACAGGCCTAGAGGCAGCCGCAGCAAGCTTCACATGCTGACAACCACGACGAGGCGTCCATAGTTTCGTCTGGCCCGCACGACTGCCAGGATCAATGGCGTGTCCTTGAAGACCGGCGGAAGGAAGACGCACGCATCACCATCGAGCGACGCCGGGAAGCACACCGTCAATCCGACAAGTGCAACGGTCCAGACGTCGGCGACACCGCGCCCAGTGTTGGCGGGTACCTTCCTTACGAGGTTGGTTGCCCTGCCTTCACTAGCGAGCTGCGACGGGTCCGCTGGCCGTCGACCCGAGCTTTCAAGCCTGAGCTACCGGAGAAATACGATGGGAAGCTGAACCCTGTGGAGTTCTTGGGCATTTACACGATAGATGTTCAAGCTGTGGGAGGGAGAGATGAGAAGGTCCTCGCCAACTATTTTTCTTTTGGCGCTCAAGCCAAATGTGAGATCATGGCTGATGCACCTGCCAGAGAATTCCATTTCCTCTTGGGCTGATCTATGCAACGAGTTCGTTGGCGCCTTCACCGGTGGTCGTCAAGAAACAGGCCAGCCCAGCGATCTCCAAGTCCTCCAGCAAAAGGATGGAGAAACCTTGAGAAAGTATATCCAAAGATTCAGCTGAGTACACCGCAACATCCCAGAGATCCACCTCGTAGCGGT